>CM076674.1:167895867-168495867 GCA_038501925.1 Xenopus petersii
TAATTAGAGCTGAGGGAATCTCCACTGATATCTCACCAGTAGATCACAGAAAAAAAAATAATATTGTACAAATGGTATTAAAAGTACATTGTAGTATAAAAAAGCAGTTTTCAACAAACAAAATGGTAAAAAAGAGAATTAATATCTGTTTCAGATTTGTTAAGTGTCTCCCCCGAAGACCTGAAAATATCCCTGCCTTTGAAGCGATAAAACGATTTATGGTTGGACACTTTTAATTAATGCTTCAAATTCATATCCATGATATGAGCTGTGAAATTGAACCGCGTTCTCTGTCCCGTTTGTCACATTAGTTTGAATTCTGTAATAGAATTCTCATGGTTTGTCAAATGTTATTGTCATTAAACACATGGCATATCTGGCATTAGAGAAATCCTGAAATAAATCTTATGACATTAAGGCGCAAATTCACTAAGCGCCGAACGCTAGCGTTAATTCGCTAGCGTTTGGCATTTTTCGTTACTGCGCAAATTCACTAACGAACACTGGTGTAGTTTCGCTAGTGTTACTTCGCACCCATACGCCAGGCGAATTTTCGCTAGCGACGTAACTACGCAAATCCACTAACTTGCGCAGTGTACTGAAAGCTACCTTTTACGCTAGACTTCCTTCGCCACCTCAGACCTGGCGAAGTGCAATTGAGTAGATAGGGATTGTTTCAAAATAAGTCAAATTTTTTTCTAAGTCCCAAAAAACGCTGGCGTATTTTCTACATGATGGGTGATAGGCTGAAAAAGATCGAAAATATTTTTGGGGCTCCCCCCTTCCCCCCTACATTTCCTGACTCATGGCAACTTACCTAGACAGTGGGCACATGTGTAGGGCAAAATAAAATTTTTATTTGCTGATTTGAAGGTTTTCTAGGCATTTGTAGTGCTAATACATGTTCCTCCATTGAAATTTGAATTTCGCGCCGTATGCAAATTAGCCTTCGCTAGCGTAACTTCGCTTTACATAGCGAATCAACGCTAGCGCAACTTCGCAACCTTACGCTACCCCTGTGTGCAACTTCGGATTTTAGTGAATTTGTGGAGCGCTGGCGAAACTATGCCTGGCGACGTGCTGCGAAGTGCGGCGAAGTTGCGCCTGAATTTGCCCCAATGGCTCTTACTGACGAGCGGTTGAAGCTGCGTTCCGTTTTTCTGCATTCAGCCACAGGGGAGCGCAGGAATAGATGCATTAGGTTTTTTTCAATGGGGCTGTACTCACACAGGCGCGTGTACAGTGGCGGAACTACCGTGGGAGCAGGGGGTGAGAGTGGGCCAGGGCCCGCTCCCCCTCAGGGCCCCCTGGCAGTCTGTTCGCCGCTGAAAATTCGGCCAAATGCGGCTGTACGGAGGGGGCGGGGCCCGGCTGCGCGTCACGCACCAGGGCCCGCACCCTCTAGGATTGCTACTGCGTGTGTAGGCGCCGAACGCAGGTTGAGACGCAACATGCTGCATTTTTCCTGCGTTCGGCGCCTACACGCGCCTGTGTGAGTACAGCCCAATTGAAAAAAACCTAATGCATCTATTCCTGCGCTCCCCTGCAGCTGAACGCAGAAAAACGGAACACAGGGGAGCGCAGCTTCAAACGCTCGTCAGTAAGAGCCCTAATGGCCTGTGTACATAGAGCTCTTCTTCTGTGTTATATATTACAAATATATTTAACTAGTAAAAGCACATGACCCTCTGAAAGGGGTTGTGCATATTTGAGTTAACTGTTCGTATGACGTAGAGAGGTACATTCTGAGACAATTTGCAATTGGTTTTCATTTTTTATTAATTGTGGTTTTTGAGTTATTTCACATTTTATTCAGCAGCTCTCCAGTTTGCAATTTCAGCAATCTGGTTGCTAGGGTCCAAATTACCCTAGGAACCATGCTCTGATTTAAATAAGAGACTGGAATATGAACAGGAGAGGCCTGAATAGAAAGATGAGTAATAAAAAGTAGCAATAACAATACATGTGTAGCCTTGCAGAGCATTTGTTTTTATATGGGGTCAGTGACCCCACATTTCAAAGCTGGAAAGAGTCAGAAGAAAAAGGCAAATAATTCACAAACTATAAAAAAGAAAAAATCAAGGCCAATTAAAAAGTTGCTTACAATTAGCCATTCTTAAACAAGCTAAAAATTTACTTACGGTGAAGAACCCCTTGAGCTGCAAGGTTGCCTTCTGCTACATTATTTCAGGATAAAGAACCAGCAGTGCAGAAAAAGACCAAGAGAGAGTGATATTCTGAGACAATTTGCAATTGGTTTTTATTTTTATTTGTGGTTTTTGAGTTATTTATCTTTTTATTCAGCAGCTCTTCAGTTTGCAATTTCAGCAATCTGGTTGCTAGGGTACAAATGACCCATGCGCTGATTTGATTAAGAGACTGGAATATGAATAGGAGAGGCCTGAATAAAAAGAGGAGTAATCAAAAATAGCAATGGCATTACACTGCAATCTTTTTTTAGCTGGGGTCAGAGATCCCCATTGAAGGCTTGAAAATAATTACAAAAACAATAAAAAAGAAAAATGTCATTCTGAAATGTATGAAATAATCAATTTTAATTTTATTCAAATTTCTATATACAGGTATGGGACCTGTTATCCAGAATGCTCGAGACCTGGGGTCTTCTGGAAAATGGATCTTTCTGTAATTTGGATCTTCAAGGTTTCTAAACTACCATAAACTCGAAATTCTAAAAAAAATGACCAATCAAAATTTTTTAGATGCAAATTTTTGAAAATCAAATTCGATTTGCGTTTCTCACCAAAAATTTTTTATATTTTTTAAAGTCCACCCAAGGACTACAAATTGATTGTAGGAGGTCCCCCATAGCCTAAAACACCAATTTGGCAGGTTTTAGATGGCGAATAGTCGAATTCGAATTCTTAAAGAGACATGTTTACATGATAAACTTCAGAATTCGAATTTCAAATTTTTTTTAAATTCAAATCAAATTTGGACTATTGCCTTGTCCAATTACACTAAAAAAACCTCGAAATTCGAATTTAAAAGTTTGAATTTTCAATTTTGACCCTTGATAAATCTGCCCCAATTCTACTAGAAAATCATATAAACATGAAATAAACCCAATAGGCTGGTTTTGCTTCCAATAAAGATTAATTATATCTTAGCTGGGATCAAGTACAGGCTACTGTTTTATTATTACAAAGAAACAGGAAATACAGTCATTCCGTATTTAGGAGCTTTCTGGATAATGGGTTTCTGGATAACGGATCCCATGCCTTTCTTCATTTTAAACAAGCAGTCATGTACCACAATTCCACTCAGAAGAAATAAACCAAATAGAAAAGCCTGGGATAGTAATCTACAAGAATAAGGCTATTAGCAGAACTCTGGCATCAGTTAGAGAATCTGAGCCTATAATTAAGTGCCCTCTGGTGGCACCAAATGCAAAAGGATGTGTCATTTGTTGATTTTTTTTCATCTTAGGTCTGAATTTGCACCAGCCTGTCTGTTGGTTTTTTGGTCCCATCAGTTATGGGATGGACAGGATTTAAACAGAACTAGTTATCTATATATAAAGTAACTTGGTTTATTTTGGCTAGGGATGCACCGAATCCAGGATTCGGTTCGGGATTTGGCCTTTTTCAGCAGGATTCGGCCGAATCCTTCTGCCCGGCCGAACCGAATCCTAATTTGCATATGCAAATTAGGGGCGGATAGGGAAATCTTGTGACTTTTTGTCACAAAACAAGGAAGTAAAAAAAGTTTTCCCCTTCCCACCCTTAATTTGCATATGCAAATTAGGGCTCAGATTCGGTTCGGTATTCAGCCGAATCTTTAGTGAAGGATTCGGGGGGTTCGGCCGAATCGTAAATAGTGGATTTGGTGCATCCCTAATTTTGGCCATGTGTTTGTTTGGCAAATGTTGAACACAAGTGCACACACCTGTCATTCATTTTCATGCCAATCAGGTATTGCATTGACTGTTGTGGTAATAAAAACCTTTCAAGTTCTGTTTAAATTTATTACATGATTTTAAATCTCCATGTGATGTATTGAAATTCTATAGCCGAAGTTGGAAAAGATCCTTCTCCTGGTAAATAGGGCACACAGTGCTAATAGAAGGCATGCAGGTATAGGATTGGAATCATTGTGTTTGGCACTGCAAATATACAAAAGCAGTCATGGCCCTCTATGGAATACTATTGGTAAATACACGTACAGTATATAGCAAATATATCGTCTCTGCTAGATACCAACATAACATACATTCATTGTGTAATACAGTGGCCACAACTTTGGTGGTGCATAGTAAATATACAGGGGCTGCCGAGGCAGTGACAGCAAAGCTCATGTGACGCATGGTCAGTTTAAAGACCCTGTACATAAAAGACTTCTCTATATTTAGGTTCACACGCATGCCAACTTTTAGTATGATAGAGAGTGATATTCTGAGACTATTAGTAGTAGCAATTGGTTTTCATTTTTCATTATTTGGGGTTTTAGAGTTATTTATCTTTGGTTAGATGGGGGTCAGTGACCCCCATTTGCCAGCTGGAAATAGTCAGAGGAAGACGCCCAATAATTAAAAAATAAATAATTAAGACCAATTAAAAAGTTGATTAGAATTGGCCATTCTATAACATACTAAAAAATCACTTAAAGGTGAATCACCCCTTTAAATTGTCATATGTGCTGGTAAATGAAAACAAAATATGACCACAGCAATCATGCTGTCATGTCATGGTTTGGAACAGTTCCGTAAGCCTAGCCCCCTGCTCTCCTGCTGATCTGTCTGACTACTTTGCTGAGCTGGCTGACTACTGTTACTTTGTATCAACAGCCATCTGTCCTCAGCCTGCATCCTCCAAACCCCACAATTCCCTGCACATGTGATTTCAATAAGGAACATGACATCACAGTGCAATGCATTGTGGGTTATGTAGTCCCTGCATGCTGTCTGTAAGCTGTGGAGAAGTTGTTATAATTTGTAACATCAGTGTTTAGTCCCTCCTTCCCTGCCTGGATTTCAAATGATACAGAAAGAGAAGAACTATTAAACAGCTGGATTTCAGCATAGAAAATTGCATTTTTTCCCTTTAAAAAAACAGTGCCCATTGCAACATTGATGAAAGAAATTCGGAGCGGATCAGCAACTGCAGCAGTACAGCACAGGCTGCTGACAAGCTGAAGGAATCAGGCAGATGTTTCTCTTGACCCTGTATTTTTCCTCCCACCCTATTTTGTCTCAGCGGGACTCATTTATCAACACTAATAGGTGTTGATCCGCTCCGAATTTCTTTCATCAATGTTGTAATGGGCACTGTTTTTTAGAAAAATGAAAGCTAATTAATGAGGGTAGTTGGTAACCATTGAAATCTATTAGCTTTCATTTTTCTACCTTCCTCTGGCTCATCACTGATTGGTTGACATGGGTTATTGCCCAGGTGCAGTGTAGATAAATAAATGTTTGTCCCCATCACCATGGACCATTTTGCTGATATAAAATATCAAATTGCATAGTGGGAAAGGAGTACCCAGTGTAATATAAGATTCCAATACTGTATATAATAAAATACAGTAAGGGTGCACAGGTGCAGTAACCCACTGGGCAAACTCACTGCCTTTTATTACATAAGCTCATTTTATTTTCAAATGCACACTGGGAAGCCAACAAATATGATTTCATAGATTTGTTTGAAACTAGACAAATATTTGTGTTACAGGGATGCTGTCATGGGCAAGTGCCGACTCTTTCTGAAAGCACATGACCAGGCAAAATGACCTGAGATGGCGCCTATATTACAACTAAAAAAATTCACTTGTTAGGTTGGGAATGAAATTGTACATAGTAGAATGAATTATTTGCAGTGTAAACAGTGTAATTTAGAAATAAAAACTACACCATAAAAATCAGGACAGAATCCCTTTAAATTCTAGAAAATATAATGCACACTATTGGTCAATCCTCTTCTGCCCCTCATCTTTAATGATTTCTTTTTGTTGGTACAGCACTGTACCCTGTTATACAGGTTGCTAAAGAGGCTTAAAGTGCCAACTGTGTTTGTTATTGGAAGAAAACTGACATTTAATACAACATAAAGTGCTTTTGAAACTCAATATTTTACCAATATGGACGTACACATGGAGCTTGATAGAAAGCCCTATTTGAAACAAACTAATATCCGGCAGTTTTATTGAAAGAATGACAGATTTGCATAGATTATCTTTCCATACACCTTAGTATTTACAGTCTCTTCAGTCTGTTTATTATATTTAATACTGAGAAAATTGGAGAGAATTCATTCATGAAAGAAATAGCTTTAAAGAACAAAATCAATTTGACTATTAGAGGATTAGGCTGCG
Source organism: Xenopus petersii (assembly GCA_038501925.1). NCBI lineage: Eukaryota > Metazoa > Chordata > Amphibia > Anura > Pipidae > Xenopus > Xenopus petersii. The sequence continues at coordinate 167,902,195 of CM076674.1, forward strand.
GAAATTTAAATTGTGAAAATAACAGTGACTCAGTCTCGAAATGGATCATGCCTGCCTTATGTTCTCTGATCAATAGATACAAGGAGAAATAAGTGAATACAACTATTAGCTGGGAAAGGTTTAAACTGCATGCTTCAGCTCAGCTCTGCAATTTCACTTCCCATGCTTGAGGTTAATAGGTGATTTAATTGCCTTGAAGTTCTGTTCAACAAAGATCTTCACTACCAAAAAAACAGCATTAGGCAGGCACCAATCCGGAACGTCCAACAAAAGTAGATTCCAAGAGCCAAAAATTGTATATAAAAAATATGATACTTTAATTTACATTACATCTAAAAAGATAATGCCTGACGCGTTTCGTGTCGTCGCAGGGACACTTAATCATAGGCTAATTTTCTTAAAGGGATACTGTTATGGGAAAAAAATTTTTTTCAAAATGAATCAGTTAATAGTGCTGCTCCAGCAGAATTCTGCACTGAAATCCATTTCTCAAAAGAGCAAACATTGTTTTTTATATTCAATTTTGAAATCTGACATGGGGCTAGACATTTTGTCAATTTCCCAGCTGCCCCAAGTCATGTGACTTGTGCTCTGATAAACTTCAATCACTCTTTACTGCTGTACTGCAAGTTTGAGTGATATCCCCCCCTCCCTTTCCCCCCCCCCCAGCAGCCAAACAAAAGAACAATGGGAAGGTAACCAGATAACAGCTCCCTAACACAAGATAACAGTTGCCTGGTAGATCTAAGAACAACACTCAATAGTAAAAACCCATGTCCCACTGAGACACATTCAGTTACATTGAGAAGGAAAAACAGCAGCCTTCCAGAAAGCATGTCTCTCCTAAAGTGCAGGCACAGGTCACATGTCCAGGGGCAGCTGGGAAATTTACATAATGTCTAGCCTCATGTCAGATTTCAAAATTGAATATAAAAAAATCTGTTTGCTCTTTTGAGAAATGGATTTCAGTGCAGAATTCTACTGGTGCAGCACTATTAACTGATTTATTTTGAAAAAAAATTTTTTCCCCATGACAGTATCCCTTTAAGAAACAGACAAAGTATTTAAAGGATAGGGAGCCAATAGGAAATCACTTAGGTGGAGTTAGTAAAATATCCCTAAGGCATAATTGTCTCTAGTGGCCCATTTGTAGAATACACAATATCTAATGTTATAAATGTTACAAGAAATGTTTATCTACAGAAGCACAAATTCATTAATATCCAAAACTATTTACAGTAGATGCATAATGTAAAGGATTTTTATATATTTAAAGTATGATCAATATAATTATATAAATAAATAAATATATAGATAAATATAACAAAACATACATCAATAGATAAATAAAGGGTTTCATTTAGATAAAGCACGAGATATCAAATTCAAAATTTAACCCCATTGGTTGTCTGGTAACTAGGTAAAAAATCCATTTAGCTTCTTTTTTTAGGCGATCTGAAGTTGTACTTCCTCCTCGACTATTTGAAACAATTTTGTCTATAGCTATTATACTTAAATAAGATAAATTTCTATTGTCCCTGCGCGACACGAAATGCGTCAGGCATTATCCTTTTAGATGTAATGTAAAATAAAGTATCATATTTTTTATATACAATTTTTGGCTCTTGGAATCTACTTTTGTTGGACGTTCCGGATTGGTGCCTGCCTAATGCTGTTTTTTCGTGAGTTACTCCCCTATGCTGAAGGTCTGGAGCATGAGCACGCGGACCCAACTGGGAAAGCGGTAAGCTTATCCTAATGATACATTCGATTTATGCTTGTCGTGAAATTTTGGTTTATTGTGAAAGATCTTCACTACATATCCAATAAAGATATCATTTAAGCCCTTCTCTAAGTTTCCGTACTATAAAAAACACAGCCTACATTAAAGGGGTGGTTCACCTTCAAGTTAACTTTAATATGTTATGGCCATTCTAAGCAACTTTTCAATTGGTCTTCATTATTTATTTTCTATAATTTTTTTATTTGCCTTCTTCTTCTGACTCTTTCCAGCTTTCAAATGAGGGTCATTGGCCAAATATAAAAACAAATTCTCTGTAACATTACCATTTATTGTTATTACTTCTTTTTATTACTCATCTTCTATTCAGGCCTCTCCTATTCATATTCCAGTATCTTATTCAATACATTGTTGCTAGGGTAATTTGGATGCTAGCAACCAGATTGCTTAAACTGCCAACTGGAGAGCTGCTGAATAAAAAGCTAAATAACAAAAAATACAAAATTAAAAATGAAATCCGATTTGTGAATTGTCTCTGAATATCACTCTCTACACCATACTAAAAGTTACCTTAAAGGTGAACAACCCCTTTAATCCTGCATCTATAGACTGAAATGAGCCCTTATACTGTATGTTCAGACACATTATAGTAGTAAAATCTCCATACAGTTATTTCCCACAATAAGTTACCCTTAAAATGTTTCTGAATAACTTTTCACAAAGCCTATCCGTGTTTGTAAGGGACATGCATACCATTGCTATGGAAAGGACCATTTGACAAAGGGATTTTCCAGATGATGGATGGGGCAGGCAATGAGAATAAGGATCCAGCCCTATGGTTAAGCTAAGGCAATAATATTGTAAAGGTATAGGATCCATCATTCCAAATCTCTGAATTAAAGAAAGGCTGTCTCCCATAGACTCCATTTTATCCAAATAATCCAAATTTGTAATAATGATTTCCTTTTTCTCTGTAATAATAAAACAGCACCATATTGGCGCATGTGCTGTGTGCATGAAATGACGGAAATTGCCAAAGGGAAGGAAGAAGAACCAAAGATTACAGAAGCGCCGGAAGATGCGCTCACTCTGCATGTGAAGTCAGTAATCCTACAGGGGACACAATTCTGGGGTAACACTTAGCAGGGGGAGGCAAGAAGGAAGGCCAGCAAAGGGGGGACAGTGGGGACTTATTGCAGGGGGGGCTTTAGTTCTCCTTTAAGATACAAAGATCCTAATTGTGGAAAGGTCTGTTATCCAGAAAACCCCAGGTTCCCAGCATTCTGGATAACAGGTCCCATACCTGTAGTTCAGGAGTGCCCATACTTTACCAATGCGAGGTCTACTTTTAGTGATGATGTCTCATTATGATCTACATCCATAAAAGCATTGTTAGTATTATGCTCCATGGAAAATATTACTTAAATATGTTGATTTATGAAAAAATGTATATTGTTATATTTAACAAACAACTATTTTTTATGTCACCTTAACATAATAAAGATCTGAATGAAAAGCATGAAATAAGAGGGGGATTTAGACAAGCTGTTTGTTGAGTGTTTTGAGATCGACTGATCACCAGCTAAAGGTCTACTGGTATATCCCGATCTACCTTTTGGGCACTAATATAGTTTGAATTGCCATAGGAAGATCTGTAATAGAGTAAATCACCCATGAAAGACTTCGGTGCTGTTTAAAGTTCTTATAGTAAAATATCCACGCACTAGATATTAGCACCAAGTTCTATATCAATTCACTGAGATCCAAAATTCTGTTTACACTTGGCTCTGTTAGCAGCATTCTGTAGAGTTTAGTCATAGGACCCACATAAGGAGGCTGACAAGCAGTGCCGGGCCTAGTCAGCCGGGCACCCTTGCAACCCGGCCAACTAGATCGCCCCCCCGCCACTCACGCATGCGCAGAATTGCGCAGGGAAGCGCGAGTGCTCATGCGCAAAAGACGGCAAACTACCTAAAATTGCTGCCACAGCTCTGAGCATAGTGGTCCGAGCTAGGGGAAGGCGTCAGAAGAGGTACGTGCCTAGCGCCCCTGTGCCTTTGCGCCCTGGGAACGTGCATCTTCTGCCTACCCCTAGTTCCAGCCCTGCAGACAAGTATTTAGTTTATTTTTATAGACAGTGAGTTTTTTGATTTTCCTAGTTAGCTGACAGGCCAATAACTCTGATTAATGTCAGGAAAGCGCAGCCATGATGGGTTTACAAAAGGTATAACGATATTTGGCATCTCATACTAATGGCCAGAAGAGCATTTTTTTAATACTGTTTGAAAAGGTACAATGGGATCCAAATGTCCAATTTGAAGAGGCGCCCAGAGGCCCTCAAGCGTTTCCTGATGCAGTAAATAAGAGTTAAGAAGAAAACAAAACTTAAGAAGAAAACAAAACTGTTATTATTTAGCAATGCAGGTCCTGATGGGACCAGGAGACATGTTGCTATTAGATGCTCTATCACTGACTCTTTGCCTTGCCAAATAGTAATAGAACCAGTTTTTTACAGTTTCATTTGCTAGAGTGAGCAATGTATGTTAATACTGGTACATTCAGGCTAATGCGGTTATTATTATATGTACTACTTCTTATATCTAGTTATGTCCTTATGAATATAATATATAATTAATATATACAAATATATTTAACTAGTAAACGTACGTGGCCCTGTTAAAGCGGTTGTGCAGCCTTAAATTAACTTTTAGTATGACGCAGAGAGTGATATTCGGAGACACTTTGTATTTGGTTTTAATTTTTTATTATTTGTGGTTTTTGAGTTATTTTGCTTTTTATTCAGCAGCTCTCCAGCTTGCAGTTACATCAGTCTGGTTGCTAGGGTCCAATTTATCCTAGCAACCACGCACTGATTTGAATAAGAGACTGGAATATGAATAGGAGAGGCCTGAATAGAAAGATGACCGTATCCGAAAGCGGTCTCAAGCATTTTGGTTAATAAATTCCATACCGATATGTGGCTCAAACTCTTGTTAAGAAGGACAGATGACACAAAAGTGACGTAAAGATATTTCTCAGCTATTTTCTCTTATTATCTATATTCCATTAACTACTCTGTCCACATCATAAATTCTATGAACAACAACAATCCTGAAACATCATCTGTGTTTAATTTACTGTAAGCCAAATTCAGCTCTGCACATTACTGATAAGCAGGGTCCAGTTCTGCTGGAAAATCTAGCACTATTTATTGCAATACAGGTATGGGATTCGTTATCCTGATACCCGTTATCCAGAAGCTCAGAATTGCAGAAAGGCTATCTCCATTTTATCCAATTAATCATTTTTTTTTTAAAAAAGTATTTCCTTTTTCTCTGTAATAATAACACAGTAGCATGCACTTGATCTCAACTAAGATATAATTAATCCTTAATGGAGGTAAAACCAACCTATTAAGTTTATTTAATGTTTACATGATTTTCTAGTAGACTTAGGGTATGAAGGTCCAAATTATGTAAAGATCTGTTATCCGGAAAACCCCAGGTTGCGAGCATTCTGGATAACAGGTCCCATACCTGTACTAAGCTCAAGCTATGGCCAGAACTCATTCATCAGAAACTGTGAAAATGTGATTTTACTCACAGTAACATAATTGGACCTCTCGTCTTATCTTCTATACTTGGTTACAAACGTTTTCCTCTGAATTCCCCAAGATCTGAGCTGTGTTTCTTGGAAAATGGTGAAACAAGGGGGCAGATGTATTAAGGGTCGAATATCGAGGGTTAATTAACCCTCGTTATTCGACTGGCGAATTAAAATCCTTCGAAGTCAAAGGATTTTGCGCAATTCATTCGATCGAACGATCGAAGGAATAATCGTTCGATCGAACGATTAAATCCTTCGAATCGAATGATTAGAAGGATTTTAGTCCATCGATCGAAGGATTATCCTTCGATCAGAAAAAACTTGGAAAGCCTATGGGGACCTTCCCCATAGGCTAACATTGACTTCGGTAGCTTTTAGGTGGCTAACTAGGGGGTCGAAGTTTTTTCTTAAAGAGACAGTACTTCGACTATCGAATGGTAGAATAGTCGAACGATTTTTAGTTCGAATCATTCGATTCAAAGTCGTAGTCGAAGGTCGAAGTAGCCCATTCGGTGGTCGAAGTAGCTAAAAAAAACACTTTCGAAATTCATAGTATTTTTTATTCTATTCCTTCACTTGAACTTAGTGAATGGGCCCCAAGGTGTACTGGCAACCAACACGTCTGATATGGTTCTGGACATTGAGAGAGATGTAATTACAGAGTGGTCAATGGCAGGTGTAACTTTTGTGGCCCCAATAGCCTTATTTACCATTGGCTGAAACGATGCCTTGTCAGTACCTGCAACTATTATATCTCATTTTTGAAGACAATCCCACCTTAAAAAATGAAAAGACGACAGCGTTTTTTACAACTTTTATGGCTTTTTGGCATACAAGATATGATGTCACTAAGATTGAGGAGGATGAAGCTTCAATTTATCAGTTCACCAGGTCTAAGGTGGCGAAGGAAACTATGGCGAAAGAGGTAACGTTCTGTAAAATTCACACTTTAGTGAATTTGCGGAGTAACGACCCTTACATAGGTTAATTACAAATGAAAACAGGACTTGAGCCTATGGAGGGATTGTGCCCAGTATGACAGAAACTCAGGAAGATGATTTATTGGTGTCGGAGGGTCGCCGTTACCAAGGTCCCATACCTGTACAAATTTTTTTTTAAAAAATTTATTATTTGACTATAATGGATTCTACGGTATGGAAGATGGCCTTCCCCTAATTCATAGCTTTCCTGATAAGGAATCCAGGCCCAGGCCAAGCCAGCCTGGTGCCCCAGGCAACCCGGCCGCGGCTTCACCCCCTTGCTGGCACAGCCTCGATTGCACATGAGTGCCGGTGGGAGAGAAAGGGTACGGACCAGGGGTAGATGAAAGAAGAGGTATGTGCTTGGCGCCCCCATTTTGTTGAGCCCTAGGCACGTGCCTCTTCTGCCGACCCCTAGTTCCAACTCTGAAGGAATCCCATACCTGTATTAAAATAGCCACAGAAGACAGCAGTTGGTGCTACAGATGCACCAATAAAGAAAGCACTGGCATTAATGCAGAAATCCACACAATCTTACCTAAGTCTTTTTGTTGATCTAGCAGTAATTCTGAACCCGAGTGGAGTCCCTTTCGGTTTTTGCTTGAAATTCTTTGCTTTCCTCTAAAAGAAACATTTCCAGGAAATAAAGGCAAAACTCACCATGCGCCCAACTGTATGCTGGTGCACTCCAAAATTCTGACAATGCCTGGGTGCTGGTTATAAGTATATCCAAAGCATCAAAAAAACTGCACTCACAGGGCTTCTTATAGTGCTGAAAAAAATATTTTTTAAATAAACTACATTTTTTTGCACTAAAAGCAGCCCTGTGAGTGTGGTTTTCTTGATACTTTGGGCATATATATATATATATATATATATATATATATATATATATATATATATATATATATCTACAGTATATACACATAAGGGATGACTTGGAGTGGATTTCTTTCCTTACACTTTTCAAGTGTAGAATAATAAAAGTAGGCGATGAGTAAATGAGTAAAAACAGATCCAGTCTGGCTTGTCTGGAGTCAAAATTCCAGGAGGCATTAAATTATTACAATGAGAAAATATTGCCTCTGTACAATTTCACAGTGTTTAGAGCTGTCCAAATGATGTTTTTCAACTGCTGGGAGCTGCTAACTGACAGCAAAAGTAGTTATAGGTATGGGATCCGTTATCAGACCACCTATTATCCAGAACTCTCAGAATTACGGAAATAACATCTCCCATAGACTCAGTTTTATCCAAATAATCCATTTTTTTTAAATGATTTCCTTTTTCTCTGTAATAAAAAAAAACAGTAACTTATACTTGATCCCAACTAAATAATTAATCCATATTGGAAGCAAAACCAGCCTATTGTGTTTATTTCATGTTTACATGATTTTCTAGTACACTTAAGGTATGAAGATCCAATTTATGGAAAGATCCATTATCTGGAAAACCTCAGGTCCCAGACATTCTGGATAACAGGTCCCATACCTGTATTGCACTTTATTGTAGTGTACTGTGCTGCTCTAGCACTAACACCCCCTAGAAAAGTAAATACATGTATGGAATCCTTTATCTGGAAACCTGAAATCCAAAAAGCTCCAAATTACAGGAAGGCAGTCTCCCATAGACTCAATTTTATAAAAATAATTCAAATTTTTAATAATTATTTCCTTTTTCTCTGTAATAATAAAACAATACCTTGTACTTGATCCCAACTAAGATCTAATTAATCCTTATTGGAAGTAAAACAATCCTAAAGGGTTTACTTTATCTTTAAATGATTTTTTAGTAAATTTAAAGTAGGGTGTTTTTTTTAATTACGGAAAGATCTGTTAACTGGAAAACCCCAGGTGCCAAGCATTCTAGATAACAGGTCTTACACCTATACTGTATTGTAGTGTACTGTACTGTAATTATACCTCCATACTGTCCCGTTTTTAGAGGGACAGTCCCTCTTTTGACAGTTCAACCCGCAGTCCCTCGTTTGTACTGGAAAGTTTTTCTCTGCACTGAACAGTCAGAAAAAGAAACAATGTTTCTAACTTAATTGGCTTTTGACAAAGAGCCTAGAACAGCCACAGCAGCAGATAAGATACTTTGTAACAATTTTGAGATAAGCAAATAAGTAATTGTAACAATATAAGATAACAGGTCCCTTGGGAAAAGTAAGACTCACAGCTTAAAGGGCAATTCACCTTCATTAGCAAAACTGTAATAACTGGGAAAAAAGAGAAATACATTCAAACTTTCATAACCTGCCAAATTTTGTAAAATGAACATGGTAATTAGGGGGTGTGGTCACAAAACAGGCGTGGTCAAACAAAATTGCAACTTTTTTGTCCCTCTTTTTATTTCTAAAATGTTGGGAGCTATGCTGTATTGCAGTAGTGTAAAGAAAGCAATTATCTCTCTTTGTATCTTAGCTTTAAGCATTGTAAATGTAAAGGTTCTAAATTTAGATCAAACTCTACTTTATTCTCCCCAATTTCAAAACAGAGTGCAGAAGCCTTTGATTGTTGGTACAATGCCCCACACAGTGCAGACTCTTTTTTTTTGTACTTTTCACACTGTGTGGGGCTGTGACTCCTTTTTTGTATTTGGAATTTTACAGATCACATACAGAAATATCATTCTTGGGAAAAAGACCAGTTTTGCAAAATAACGTATTTGTCAACTACCATGGAGTTCTTCACATTGTTGCTGCTAATTCACTCACAGATAATTGTGTGATTTCATGTATGTACATTTTATTGGTCAATACCCCCTTTAAAAGGATTGTGTGAAGGGAGACCGACAGCCTATGAGTAAGTGCCCATTTTGGCATGAAAAGCGTTAGGCTAATGCATGTCCTAATAAAGATTTTTTTAATTTTAAATATTATTTGGGCTACTTTTTCACTAATAGTGGATCTCTTCCCATCTTTTGTTGTTGATTTGCTCTATCAAACGATTAATAACCCTTTGGACTGGAGGTTTTTCTGGGATGTGTGTATAATTTTCTTATCTAAATTGGACTCAATTTAATTCACTCTGCTAATACTAGATGTACTAATGGAGTAATAAATGGGTTTAAAACATGATCTTGGACCACTGTGGTGTGAATGCTCTGTTTTACAGACAGAATTCCATCCATATGTCATGGCAGAACTACTTTATTTCAGAACCAAGGAGCTCACTACGCTGCAGTATGTAAGCACATAACAGACTAGAACATTGTTTAAAATGTAAAGTTCCTTCAAAACGACTCAGGCACAAATACAAACTTTATTCTTGGATAGGGTCCCTTTAAAGATCTTGTCTTTTACCCTCTGTGTCTAGTACTGATCAGAGAATCTGTCTCCTTTCGCTTGGATGAAAAAATTTGTAAAACTGCGAAAAAATTCACAAAACTGTGAAATTTAGAGACACGCATTGAAGTCAATGGGCATTTATATGAGCAACAATTTTTCTCACTCCAAATGTATTAAAGTCAAAGGGTGTTTTTCTTATGGCGACTTTTTTCTCCAAATGCTTTTTGTCGCCCAATTACAAATCTCCACTTCTTTGGGGCAACTAATCTCCCCGATTGCCATCCCGCCGGCAATTTACATTCTAGCCAGTGGGATGGCAAGCGGTATGCTTCGTTTTCCAAAGTCCCCCGAAGTTGCCTCATGAGGAAACGACAGTTTGGGGAAATTGAAAGAGGCGTTTTATCGCCGGGCGAATAATTCTCCCCGAATCTGAGCTTGTCTCTGCTATTAAAGTCAATTGGCATTTTTTCTTATGGTGGCTTTTGTCTCCAAATGTATTAAAGTCAATGGATGGTTTTTTCCTATAGACGGTTTTTCGTGACAAATTTTCAAAGCAGTTTGGCAAAAAGTTTTCACATGGCGGAATTCAGAATTTTGCTGCAAATCCATGGCTGGCAAATTAATTTCGCTCATCACTTGTGTTCAGTGCTTCCTCTATGTTATTTGTAGATTATGACAGACTTTCGAGCTTTTTTTTTTTCATTAATAAACCTTTGACATCCAGCTTTAGTAAATAACCCCCTTGGTGTCCAGGCACGTTTACTTCTACAGTATAAGATATTTCATCCAGGGAACAACAATATACATTTTGGTAGCAGCAGATCCTACAGTTGCGATGGGGGGTCCGGAGCTTGGGGTCAGCTCCTTCTATATCAATTTACTGGCAAACATTTGCATGCCAGCTGCAATCTATTCTTAGTAGGCAGGTGCATGCATGCATGTTGCACAGAGTGGGGCAGGTTAGGTGTCTTCGTGTGCCGAGCCCATCAGTAGATTTTTTGCAGAAGGGCCCGGAGCTATCTGGTTACACCCCTGAGTGACACGATAAAGAAACAAGCTCTTTTCTTGACTTGGGATGAACAGTTGATACAACAGTGTTATTGTGTAATCCTTCACACTGTTGGATCCCCTGTAGTTTGTAACAACTAAATACAGTTATCAATATTATATTAATATTATGTTATGTAATAACAGGACACGTGAACTTTGCTAAAGGAGCATCAGGAGTTGTAGTGATTACTTATTATACAGTTTATGGTGGTACAGACTGGGCTCTCCTGGGCCCACCGGGACTACAATCTGTAAGGCCTGTGTAAATCTGTAAGGCCAGTCCGACCCTGCATTGTACCCATAATTCCTGCAGGGCATTTTAAATTCCTTTCAGAGATTGAAATCTTCCAACCCAGACACAATATTAGAGCACAAGACACACTTCAGAATGAACAAAAGAAAAGAAATGCAGCAAACTTTCAATGTATCACTTCCATAAACAGAAAATGGTCTTAACACAAGGACTTGTTACCTGTAAGATCCAAGGTCAACATTGAAAAGTTGCTTCTATGATTACTCAAGCTATATTTTTCTTGAAATGCCTAAAAATGATAAACCCCTTTGTCTAAATAGAAGGCTCGTATTTTCATTTACTCCCAGAAATAGTGATAGCAGGCTCAGCAGTTTGCACAACTGCCGAAACCAGGTCATTTTTATCTTAAGACTGTCCTGTCCATAAAAATAGCCATGGGGAACACATTTCAGCTTCCTTAGAGCAGTTACTACAAATGAGTAATGTGGCTGCTGTGTAGCCATGGGGGCAGCCATTCAAAACTGAAAAAGGAGAAAAGGCACAGGATACACAGCAGATAACATATAAGCTCTGTAACATACGTTATTCTTCAGAGCTTATTGGTTATCTACTGTGTATCCTGTGCTTGAATGCAGGGCTGTCATTAGAAATCACAGGGCCCCTTACAACAACATTTTCAGGGGCCCCTGTGCCCCACCTACCCTGCCCCCTAAGCCCCGCCCCAGATCCCACCCACTCTACATCACAGTTAAAAGACCACACAGACATCAGCGCTAAAACCCCCCACACACACAAGTTATAAAAAGCTATTGGTGACCAGGGCCCCCCTTACAAGTTAAAAAAAAATTGGGGCCCCAAAGATTATTTTTAAAAAAAACATTGGTGACCAGGGCCCCCCTTACAAGTTAAACAAATTGGTGCCCCAAAGAATATTTTTTAATAAAGAATATTTTTTTAAAAAAACATTGGCACTAGGGCCCCCCTTACAAATTAAAAAAATTGGGCCCCCAAAGAATATTTTTTTAAAAAAAGCATTGGCGCCAGGGCCCCCCTTACAAATGAAAAAAAAATTGGGGCCCCAAAGAATATTTTTAAAAAAACATTGGTGGTTGTTCAGAGGAATTGAACTCGTGCTCGCAACTAGAGAACATTACGCGCGTAGTCCAAAATCCTGTAATCCAAAACTGCCTGTTCCCGTATCAATCTAATTCTGCTCAGATTTAAGCACAATACACATAACCTTTATTGTTACTTTTGGTGGAATTGCCTTGAGGTTGTGGGCAAAGGTAGTACAACACAAAAAAAGATACCCTCTTTACACAAAAAGATGCTTTTTTTGGTATGGTGCCTGTACACAATCCCTAAGGAGAAACCCCAAGATGCTATTTTCATGTGGTCAAAAGAGTTTGCACCAACTGACCAACTGGAAAACACCACATAAAGAAGCACAGATACCGGCCTTGATTCTAATACACTTCTTTGCCTATAACAATGGCCCCCAACTCATCCCTGGTTCATATTCTCAGCTTCTTATTGACGTTGTGATCTCTGGCACAGATCATTCTCCTGAAAGTGGACAATCTACTTCCTAGCCAGCCTGAAGACTCCTCCTCAAATGGTTTATTTACATGAAGTAGAGTTTTACATATGAGCTGTTTTATGCAATATATTTTTATAGAGACCCACATTGCTTGGGGGGTATAGTTTTCCTTTAAGAAATCATGTTTTCCTTGAATATTTGTTGGTATTTCTGAGTTTATGTGCAACCCCAATCAACATTCTGTTCTCTGAAGAATCTTGTAGAGCTGAGAATATAAGGGTCATCAACTGTCACAATGAAGGACTGAGGGGCTTTAATGAGTATATCTACCCTGATTCTCAGGATAAATATCTATACTCTTGCCCAGACTGACTGCTTAATCATTTTTAAGAATGACAGCTCTATCTCCCACAGACTGCTGCAAGGCATATAAAACATATTGATAGCCTGAGGGTTATTGGGAACTGAGAAGAACTTGGGAAATTAGAAGCCTAGTTTCATGTTGTTACAGTTTGTTTCAAAGTTATGTTTGAAGTAAACATTATGGAGTAATAATAATAATAATATTTGCTTTAATATTATCTTTTTGGAAAGGTAGAAACATTTATTGCCTTAAAGGGCATGTAAAGTCTAAAATAGAATAAGGCTAGAAATGTTGTATTTTGTATACTAAATATAAACATGAACTTACTGCACCACAAGCCTAATCAAACAAATAATTTATGCTTTCAAAGTTGGCTACAGGGGGTCACCATCTTGTAACTTGCAAGACTAAGACTGTGCACATGCTCAGTGTGGTCTTTGCTGCTTAGGGGTCGTCATAAACAAAGCTGCTTGAGTTCTGCATGGCTGGGAAGTAAGGCGGGGGCTCCCCCTGCTGTTCATAAGTATGATTGTTTCCCTGCTCAATAGTAAAGGACTGTCTGACAATTCCTATCCACAGCAGTAAATGAAGGAGTGATTTACCAAAACTCAGCACACACTTTGATGCAGCTTGGCCTGCATTTGCAATAACAGTGGAATTGTGGGTACAAAAAATTGTATTATGGGAAAAAATGCTGTGTTTTTCATCCTAATAGCATTTAGCACACAGCACTGTGGTTGCCTAAAGGGAAACTATACCCCAAAATGAATATTTAAGCAACAGATAGTTTACATCATATTAAGTGGCATATTAAAGAATCTTGCCAAATTGGTATATTTAAGTAAAAATTGCCCTTTTACATCTCTTGCCTTGAACCACCATTTTGTGATGGTCTGTTTGCTGCCTCAGAGATCACCTGACCAGAAATACTGCAGCTCTAACTGTAACAGGAAGAAGTGTGGAAGCAAAAGACAGAACTCTGTCTGTTAATTGGCTCATGTGACCTAACACGTATGGTTTGTTTGGTATGTTTGTGTGCACCGTGAATCATACAATCCCAGGGGACGATCCTTATTTTTTAAAATGGCAATTATCTATTTAAGATTACCCAATGGTACTTACTACTAAAAAAGTATATTGTTATGAAAATGGTTTATTTACATGAAGCAGGATTTTACGTATTAGCTGTTTTATGCAATATCTTTTTATAGAGCCCTACATTGTTTGGGGGATATAGTTTTCCTTGAATATCACTGACATGACGCATTGCAAATGAAGAAATAAATGAGATCTTTAGAAAAAAATAGATGTTATACTTGGACAAGTTCAAGTCAAGACATAAGATCCAGCCCATGTAAAATAGCAAGCTTAGGAACTCTTTCATAAGATGGGGTGTTGTAGCAGCATTAGGTTGTTTGTACAATTACCCCACTTGGTTTATTATCCTGAAGGAAACCCACATCCACAGATCTGGGTACTAAAAGGCAAAGGTAGGGGAGTACAAAATATCAGCTGTATATCTATTAAATTCCACAAAATATAAAATTTTGTCCATTAAAAAAAAAAATCACTGGTGCCCAACAAATATTTGCTCAAAGTAAAGTAAGTGCTATATTGTCCCATATTACAGCAATCCTTCATAAACCAGCATAGGCCTATCTGGATTATTTGTTTAGCCTGTAGAGTGGCATGGCCGTAGGGGAAACCCTCCATACAAGTATTATTACATATTGTGGGTTATTGAGGTTGTTAATCACAAGCTGGGTGCTAACACTGACATTAACTATGCAGCGCACGTAAACAAAGATGTGTCTGACATGTAGATAAGACCTAGAGGGTCTGAAACTAATAGAAGCATATTTTGAGCAATTATCTGAATGCAGTAATCCTGTATAATGTCTAGGTGTAAAGCATAAGCAAATGTTCACCAATTCCCCTATACAGGTATGGTATCTGTTATACAGAATGCTGGGGACCTGGGTTTTCCCGATAATGGATCTTTCTGTAATTTAGATCTTCATACCTTAAGGGGCAGATTTATCAAGGGTCAAATTTTCGAAGTTTTTTTTAAAGGAGAAGGAAAGCTCCAAGCCAGTTTTTGGCAACAGTTTAGCCACAATAGTGCAAGCTAGAATGCTATATTTATTCTGCAGAATGCTTTACCATACCTGAGTAAACAGCTGTAGACACTGTCTCTGTTTGTTTAGGATAGAAGCTGCCATATAAACTTGGCGTGACATCACTTCCTGCCTGAGTCTCTCCCTGCTTTCTTACAGCTCTGAGCTCAGATTACAGCAGGGATGGGAGGAGGGAGGGGGAGAGGAGCAAACTGAGCATGCTCAAGCCCTGCCCTGGAGGTTTATGCTGAAAACAGGAAGTCTGATACAGAAGCCCATGTATACACAATAGATGGAAAGAAATGCAGTGTTTCTTTTGACGGAGGACTCAGAGCAGCATTACTTTGAGGGGTTACTGGTGTATTTATATAGACCTTTCTGATAAAGCTTACTTAGTTTTAGCCTTTCATTTTCCTTTAAACTCCCATGCACTCAAAATTCGACCAATCTCAAAATTTGTTATAAAACTGTAATTTTTAAAATTCGGATGAATAGGATCGCCCCGAAAACTCAAATCAAATTTGAATCAAATTTGGTTTGAGTTTTTAGAATGTCAGGAAGGCTGCAAACATAACCAAATTGATCCCTGGACCTCTCCCATTGACTTATACAAGTGGCGAATAGTCGAATTTGAGTTCTTAAAGGGCCAGAGTATGGCCAATCTTGAAAATTTAATTCAAATTTTTTTTAAAAACTTGAATCGCATTTGGATAACTCCCTAATCAAAGTTTGAAATTGGACCCTTGATAAATCTGCCCCCAGATCTTATAGACAATCATGTAAATATTAAATGAACCCAATAGGCTGGTTTGGCTTCTAATAAGGACTAATTATATCTTAGTTGGGATCAAGTACAAGCTACTGTTTTATTATTACAGAGAAAAGGGAAATAAATTGGATTATTTGGATAAAATGGAGTCTATGGAAGACAACCGTTCAGTAATTCTGAACTTGAACTTCTGGATAAGCATATATTCTGTATAGACATACATACATGTATTATTAACTACTGCTGTGTGTATTCCTGGGAAACACCTTTGAAGTGTGTATTAAAATATTTCTATTTGCTCTTCTAGATACTCCAGGAAGCCTGTGCTAAATGCCAATTGATGTGAGGTTTAGTATTTTTGCCATAAATATTATGGCTCCTTGGCTGAATGGCCGATGCAGCAATGTTCATACATCTGTATCCTTGTTATGAGCCAAGAGGTCCTTGAACCAAGAAAGTTTGCACATGCCAGTTAGAGCCCAGTTAACTATATATATATATATATATATATATATATATATATATATATACACATATATACATACATACATATATATATATATATATATATATATATATATATATATATATATATATATATATATATATATATATATATATATATATATATATATATATATATATATATATATATACCATACATATATACCATAGATTAAAATAATGTGCTAGTGATCCATTGTGCATTTTGGAGGTCATTTGATATTATTGGCTGGTTTAGATCATCTGTAGTACAGGTATGGTATCTAGCCAGAAAGCTCCAAATTACAGTCCCATAAACTCCATTATAATCAAATTTTTAAAAATGATTTCCTTTTTCTGTGTAATAATAAAACAGTCGCTTGTACTTGATCCAAACTAAGATATAATTAATCCTTATTGGAGGCAAAACAATCCTACTGGGTTAATTTAGGGCAGATTGATCAAGGGTCAAAGGGAAAATTGGAATTCAAATTTTCAAGTTTTTTATGGGCAAAACTGTCAGATTCGACCATTGAATTGGTCAAATTCGATTTGTTTTGTTTTTTTAAATTTGAATTCCATTTTCGAGATTTATCATACTCTGGCCCTTTAAGAACTCAAATTTGACTATTCTCCACTTAAAACCTGTGAATTGCTGTTTTAGTCAGTGGGAGGCGTCCTGGGATCAATGCGAGGTTGTTTGAGTTTTTTTCAGAGAAAAAACTCAAATCAAGTTTTTAAAACTCAAATCGAATTCGATTCAAGTTTTTGGGTCCATCCTATTCAACCGAGTTTTGAAAATTAAATTTTTTTAATAAATTTCGAGTTCATGGGAGTTTATAGGATTTTTAAAAAAACTCCCATGAACTCCAAATTCGACTCTCGATAAATCTGCCCCTCAATGATTTTTCAGTAGACATGGGGGAGGGGGTATTTACTAAAACTCAAATTTATCCCATTTTTTTCCTATTAAGCGTTGTTTTCGGATTCACATTTTTATCAGTTTTGGGTATAATAGATTCGATTTCCTAAATTTTTTTTCGAGGTTTAAAAAATAGCCCCGGTGGGCCCCAAGCCCCCCCAGTCCGACCCTGTCCGGAAAACCCATGTCCCGAGCATTCTGTATAACGTGCCCCCTACCTGTATGATGACGTTTAGCTTATTGATGAATTCTGATTAAGTCATATTTTTATTTTGAGAGAACTTCAGTAATCTTCATGATCACTATAATTATGTATTAACTTGCAAATACTCATTAGTATTCCTGGCTGTTTTGGTTGTGTGCAGACTGCTAACTTGGATTGACCTTTAGCTATGGAACATGAGGGAATCCTTTCACTGCTTTCAACTTATTAATCTTTGTTGCGACTAAAACATCATAAGGCACAACTTTGCCCTTGAGAATTGGGGGGTAACTGTGAATGGTGTCATTGTGCATTTACAAGAATGCAATTATTAGCTTTATTGATATGTTCCATACCTTACATTGTATTTGTAACCTACAGTTTTAGAAAAAATAAAATATTATATTATTTCCTGTTCTTGGTGAATAGATGAAACAATGGCATATACTCTTTTCAAATACAGCCTTGTACTGTAAATACAGATATAGGATCTATTATCTGCTCAGGACTAGGGATTTTTCCAAATATGGGATCTCCAGACCTTAATTCTGATAAAAATCATTTAAACATTAAGGGGCAGATTTATCAAGGGTGGAATTTCATGTTCAAGGGAGTTATTTAAAACTCCCATACACTCCCATGAACTCGAAATTTGACCAATTGCAATTTGTTAAAACAAACTCGTGTGAATAAGATCGACCCCCAAATTTGAATTAAATTCGAATTCGATTTGAGTTTTTTAAACTCGATTTGAGAGTTTTGCTCAGAAAAAAACTTGAACGCCAAGAAGACTGCAAACAACTCCAAATTAATCCCAGGACTTCTTCCATAGGCTAAAACAGCAATACGGCAGGTTTAAGATGGCTCGAATTTGAGTTCTTAAAGGGCATGTAAAGGTAAAAAAATAAAATCCCATTTTTACTTTCTTTAATGAAAAAAAAAACACATCTCCAATATACTTTAATTAAAAAATGTGCACCGTTTTTATAAGAAACCTGACTGTATGCAGTGAAATTCTCCCTTCATTTACTGCTGTGGATAGGAATTGTCAGACGGTCCCTAACTGCTGAGCAGGGAAACAATCATACTTATGAACAGCAGGGGGAGCCCCCGTCTTACTTCCCAGCCATGCAGAACTCAAGCAGCTTTGTTTATGACGATCCCTAAGCAGCCCAGACCGCACTGAGCATGTGCACAGTCTTAGTCTTGCAAAGATGTTTAACAAAGTTAACAAAGTTACAAGATGGTGACCCCCTGTAGCAAACATTGAAAGCATAAATTATTTGTTTGATTAGGCTTGTGGTGCAGTAAGTTCATGTTTATATTTAGTATACAAAATACAGCATTTCTAGCCTTATTCTATTTTAGACTTTACATGCCCTTTAAAGGGCCAGTGTTTGATAAATTTCAAAACTCGATTTCTAATTTAAAAAAAATACTTGAATCAAATATTAACAATGCCCTAGTCAAATTTGACAGTTTTGGCCATAAAAAAAAAACTTGAGAATTTGAATTGAAAATAAGAATTTTCACTTTGACGCTTGAGAAATCTGCCCCTAAATAAACCCAATAGGATTGTTTTGCCACCAATATGAATTCATGCTGTTTAGTTACCATCAAGTACAAGCTACTGTCTATGGTAGATGGCCTATGGTATGGCCTATGGTATTAGTCTATGGTAGATGGCCTTCCTGTAATTTGGAGCTTTCTGGTGAATGGGTTTCTGGATAAGGCATCCAATACCTGTATATGATGTCCGTTTTCCATCGTCCGACAAGAGACAATTACATTGTACGTAGCTTTCCATGTGCAATGATACCTATTACTAAATTAGCCGTAGGTGATTTGAAGAGCAGAGAAATAACCATTTTAATAATTGCTGGTGTGTGGGGGGTTTTCATACTCGAGGGTTTCTGATTATGATTCAGCACCTTTACGATTAAAACATTTTTTTTTAGTGTTAACCAAACTTCAGCTTATTGTACCATATCTTTAATACTATACTATACTATTCTATATACGGGGTGGTTCACTTTTAAGTTAACTTTTAGTGTGTTACAGAATGACCAATTCTAAGCAACTTTTCAAATGGTCTTTATTTTTTTTTTTAATAGTTTTTTAATTATTTGCCTTCTTTTTCGTACTCTTTCCAGCTTTCAAATGGGGGTCAATATTCTGTAAGTTTACTAATGTATTGTTATTGCTACTTTTTATTACTCGTCTTTCTATTCAGGCCTCTCCTATTCATATTCCAGTCTCTTATTCAAATCAGCACATGGTTACTAGAATAATTTCGACCCTAGCAACCAGATGGCTGAAATTGCAAACTGGAGAGCTGCTGAATGAAAAGCTAAATAACCCAAAAACAACAAATAATAAAAAATGAAAACCAATTACAAATTGTCTCAGAATATCACTCTCTACATTATACTAAAAGTAAATTCAAAGGTGAACAACCCCTTTAATATGATTGACGTTAATAAATAAATGAGAACTTATACCGATGCTTATACATATACTGTAATACTGTACATACACAACTTGCATTAGCAGAGGATGTAGCCACCCCATTTAAATTCCAGTATTTTTTGAGTACTATGATATTTCGAATCTCAAATAAGTTCCTTTGGGGTCAACGCCACCAGTTTGCTAATAAAAGGAACTATGGGTCATGAAATGTCAAAGTTTAATTTTAAACATTGAAATTAATATTTATTTATATATTTTTTTTATATGCATTCCTTTATTTTCTGCTAATGCTACAATCAGTTTCTTTTTAAGCCCGATGACTAATGACGCACATAACTCATAAACCAAATCGAATGTTTGTGAATCAGGTAGATGATGTGACTCAGGTCATAAAGACAGAACAGAGGAGGGCCGTTCTTCCTGCAAAAAATAGAATACACAGTTACAAAGATTAAAGTAGACCTGGCTGTCACCCAGACATAAAAAGTCATCTTCAAATTAAACATGAAATCCAATTTCTATTTGTTATTAAAGCATTCATAGCTGTTATAATCTAATTTAAAAATCTCAGCTGTCAATCAAATATTGTCTGCCCCTCCTCTATGCCTTAATTGTGTAGCCAGGGCATGGGGATGGACATCAGGTCCCCCATTCTGGTGCACAAACAAGATTTGAGATGAGATGATGCAAGGCTTGTCCTGTCTGCCTGCTATAATTATGAGTTCCCAGACTGAAGGAAACAGGATTCAAATAATTTATATAGTGTAATGAAAGTTCATTTTACTTGACTAATGTGATAAAGTAGGATTTTGAACAAGTCAATGCATTTTTTGAGCAAAATACATTGAGGTCTAAGGCCATTTTTTTTTCATAGCCACTTTGTTTTCATAGTGACATTTTCTGTACAGAATTCTGTGGCCGGTTTTTTACTGAAAATACATTGAGAAAATATTCTCCAATAGCAAAATGCGGTATGAGGTAAATCCAATACCTGGTGAAAAATTTCGCTCATCATTATTCACCAGTTTAACCCAGGAGACTGCAATTCAGAAACAAGGTTCAGGTATAGAATCTGTTATCCAGAGACCCAGAAAGCTCCAAATTATGGGAAGGCCATCTCTTATATTATTATAATTATTATAATCAAAAATTTTAAAAATTATTTTTTTTCTCTGTAATAATAAAACATTACAATGTACTTGATCCAAACTAAGATATAATTAATTCTAATTGGAAGTAACACCAGCCTATTTGGGTTTATTTATTGTATACATGATTTTTTAGTCAAATTAAGGTATGAAGATCCAAATTACGGAAAGATCCATTATCCAGAAAACCCCAGGTCCCGAGCATTCTGGATAACAGGTCTCATACCTGTATAAAGTATGTATATTGGAAATATATGAAACCTAGGGGATGCAAGATAATGCAATTATAAATAGCAGGTCTCATTTATGATTAATAGGGGTGCAGGCACTGGAGCTCTGGATATGGATAGTGTTGTGTGCAGTGAAGCTGGATAATGTAGATTAACTAGAGCACTCAACTTTCTTGTGATTGGAATGGGAAGGTTGTTCCCTGGAGTTAGTGCTAGTTCAGTTTATACAAAACCCTGCCATAGGCCTAGCCTTAGGGTTGCCACCTGTCTGGATTTCACCCCGGGTCAAGACAGTCTGTCCGGTTTTCCAAATTGGAATATTTGGTCGCCATGTTATAACCCCGCCCCATGAAGGCTCTCGCTGTTCCGCCCCTCTGACATAATGGCCACGCCCACTGTACGGATCATGGGCCACAGAAAAGTGGCAACCCTACCTAGAGAGAGTGCACTCTCTCTCTCTCTCTCTCTCTCTCTCTCTCTCTCTGGGGCAAATTCACTCAGATGCGAAGTTGCGCCAGGCGCTACTTCGCCGCACTTCGCCACACTTCGCCAGGCGTATTTTCGCCAGTGCTCCGCAAATTCACTAAAATCCGAAGTTGCGCACAGGGGTAGCGTAAGTTTTCGAAGTTGCGCTAGCGTTAATTCACCAAGCGAATCAAAGTTTCGCTAGCGATGGTTCATTTGCATACGGCGCCAAATTCAAATTTCAATGGAGGAATACGTATCACCACTTTAAATGCCTAGAAAACCTTCAAAACATCAAATAAAAATTTTATTTTGCCCTACACATGTGCCCACTGTCTAGGTAAGTTGCCATGAGTCAGGAAATGTAGGGGGGAAGGAGGGGATGTTCGATCTTTTTCAGCCTATCACCCATCATGTAGAAAACACGCCAGCGTTTTTTGGGACTTAGAAAAAAATTTGACTTTTTTGGAAACAATCCCTATCTACTCTATTGCGCTTCTCCAGGCCTGAGGTGGCGAAGGAAGTCTAGCGTAAAAGGTAGCGTTCAGTACACTGCGCAAGTTAGTGAATTTGCGTAGTTACATCGCTAGCGAAAATTCGCCTGGCATAAGTGTGCGAAGTAACACTAGCGAATTTACGCCAGTGTTCGGCGCTTCGGCGCTTAGTGAATTTGCCCCTCTCTCTCTCTCTGTCTCTCTCTCTCTCTCTCTCTCTCTCTCTATATATATATATATATATATAATATCATGAAAATAAAAGTGCTCTCATAATCAAAATTTCCAAAGATTTTTCATGGACCTGCTTACCAAGTGCAACACTATTTAATGTGCATTGCATAAAAATACAGAAATTTTCAGGAAAAATGCTTCCAAACACCTTGCCATTTGCTTGGGACTGGTATGGAAATGATTTAATTCCTCAAATGAAATTATGAAACATCCTTCCAAGCGAACATCAGGGTGATAGATGGAGCCGTCTCACAAACAGCATTAATATGGGCACAATACGATAAACACTGATAGCAAACAGATGCCGCCTTACGCCACCTCATATTTTTAGACTTCATTTTTGTAGGATAACATCATTTCAGTATTTGAAGGTCTTTTCTGAAATAATAGATTGTAATGGGGATAGTAATGGGGTTAGTTAGCGTGTACAAGGGGGATGTAAATCATCTTTACAGAGATCACATTCAACCAGTGGTGTAATTACGTAATAAGCAGACAACGGGGGCCTGAACTACAGGGTCTCCTGTATCATAGTCCCCCTCCCCAACCCATCTTGTACCTTTAAAATAGCGACGTGGGAGAGGAGGACTGTTCGCTCCAGGCCCCCTCAGTTGGTTTTTAATTTTATCGCAGGGGGAAATGCTCCCAAGTTACTCGATTGCTAAAGACGTCATTTGTACTTACCCAAACTCAAAACCAAATATGCTGGGAGGGGGCTAGAGACATTTTTTCACAAGAAAGGGCAGGGAGAGGGAGGAGGTTAGTTTCTCATGGACACACTATCCAATTCCTGCTGTATGCTTGAGCCATGTTTGGGAGCTGCAGCTGGCATTAGGGAATGCCCAGTCTCCTTTTATTGATAACTATTTATATTAAAGGATAAGTATAAAAAGAACACCAGAGCATCCCTCTTTCTTTCTCCTGACAGCTTCCGTGACTACTTGGGGGGCAGATTTACTAAATAGCGAAGTGGCTAACGCTAGCGACTTTTCACCAGCATTGCCACCTGCAGAGACATCGCCAATTTACTAAAAGGCACCAACTCGCTAGCTAAACAGACCCTCGCTAGTGGTTATTCAACTCTATCGGCAGGTGATTTTACACTCTGGCGATTGGACGTTACTCTGCAAATTCACAAAAATGTGGATTTTACTAAACGTTACCTCTTTCGCCAGAGTTGACTTCGCCACCTCAGACCACGCAAAGTTCTATAAAGCAGCTAGATCTTTCTCAATCTTCTGTCATTTACATCATAACCTGTGAGCCGAAAATGCATCAAAGTTCAAATAACGCTGGCGACTTTTCCTTTTTTCAGTGTGATTGCCTGCCTAACAAACTTTTTTTGTTGAACCGTTTTTGTTCCAGACATTTCCTAACCTATGGAACATTCATTTTACAGTGAGCTCATGTGTAGGGCATTATATTAACTCTATTGTCTTTATTAAAGTGGACCCGTCACCCAGACACAAAAATCTGTATTATAAAAGTCCTTTTCAAATTAAACATGAAATCCAAATTTTATTTTTTATAAAAGCATTCATAGCTGTTTTAAGCTTGTTTAAAAATCTCAGCTGTCAATCAAATATTGTCTGCCCCTCCTCTATGCCCTGGGCATAGAGGTGGGGCAGACAATTACTTTCACTTTCCTTTCAGCACTTCCTACATGTCACTGCTCTCCCCACATTCCCTCGCTCTCTTCACCGTTTAATTGTGTAACTTGTGCATGGGGATGGACATCAGGTCCCCCATTCTGGTGCACAAACAAGATTCTTGCCTTAATAACAGTGTCCACAAAATGGCTGCTGCCTGCTTGCTAAAACAAGATTCAAATAATTTAGATAGTGTAATTAAAGTTCATTTTACTTGACTTATGTGATATCTGCCCTTTGGTGTTCAGAATAGTTGGAAAGTGGCCAGCAGGTGGCACTGTTGTAATGTAATTAATTGATGTTAACAGTACATGAATCCTTTTATTTCTTGGAATTAAAAAAATAAAATAATGTACAGCCGGGTGGCTGCAAAAAGCTACTCCAGGTTACTTTAAGTTTAAGAAATTTGGTTTAAGTTTGGTTTGGTTTTAGTTAAATAAATTTGGTTCTCCTAGTGCAGAGAGCACAGTGTGCTACCAACATGGACCAGCTCTGGCTCTCAAAACATGAGCTTGGGGGCAGCGTGTAAGCCGTCTCAGGATCATCCCTGCAAGGGGTAATGAATGGGGTAAAACTGTTCTTTATAGAGCAGTATATTTAAAGAACTGGGCTGGTTACTATTTCAGCAGGGGTCTGTATGAGAGAGTTCTGCAATGGGAATATAGCATAAACTAAGATGCATAAGGTAGTGGACTGGTTGCAAGGGTCCTATTTTAAATACAGAGAGAAAGAGAGAGAGAGAGAGAGAGAGAGAGAGAGAGAGAGAGAGAGGCAATAGATACTAGTACCTCAGGTACATTATATACATTCTACACATTTCCGGCACTTCTCAGTCCTTCCTCCGTTCCGTTCCACATCAGGCTGCACCTACTGATGCAGAGGAGCATCTTCTGTTCTACCTTTCTGCACTATTTCCTCTATTTATTCCTCTTCCATTTAATACTGTCCTTTCCTATTTTTCACTTCTCACCTACCTCTTTCTCACCCTTCTCCTTTCACCTTATTCATTTTCCCCATTCTCTGACCTCAATGCTTGGAAAGCACCCTGAAGTGGATGTTCCATTGTATCAGGGCCCATTATTTCCCAATTTAAGTGTGCAGGTCTATTCTGCATCAGAATTTTGGTTTTGTTGTGTCTGATATAACCGAATGAGACTATGGTGGCCTAGTACAGCACAACAGGATGACTACATACAGAAGAAAAACATTTCACTATTAGCCTGTTTATATGAAACTGCAGCTAATTCAGTTGACTAAAATGCTGATCTTTGAAACAATAAAGAATAAAAAGTAATTTTATTGGACAAGTACAGTACTACTGTAGTTTCTCTACAGCGAGTCACAGCAATGTTCAGTGCACAATAATAATTTTTATTTCCTTATTCAATAACACTTATAAAGGGTAAATAGTAACAGAAAAAATTAAATAAAACAAAGGCAATTATTGATTCAGTAACTACAACTGAGAATAATACCATACATCAAATTGATACAGGGAAAAGAAAAAGCCAATAAAACCCGTTTAATGTAAGCGATGACTTTATTGAAAAGAACACACAGTTATGTGGAAAAGCTTATTAATTTGCTTTTGGCAAAAATTCTATCTGGAGGGACTGCCTGCCGTTACAGCTAGGGTAACGGCAGGCATTTTTACAGCAACTCAGGCTTTATAGACTAAGAAAAACTATAAAGTAAGTGTTTCTTTAAAGGGTAAATCACTTTATTAACAGGAAATTAGCTGAAGCAATCTTTTATATGAAATAATACCTGGATCATGGACATACTTTGCAATGGCTCTCAGCATCCCCATGATTCAGAGACGGGACCATTTGGGACTGTAACGCCGTCATCCAACAACAAGGCTGAGTGAAAAGCAGAGGCAGGACTAGTACTGGTGCTTAGGGATGGGCGAATTTTTTCGCCTCGTTTCGCCAGAAAAATGACGCCCATAGACTTGTATGGAGACGTGCGTCAAAAAAAAAGATGCAAAAAGCCATTCTTGGTAATTTTAAGAGTTGAAAATCCCAGTTTTAAAATTGGAATTTTAGTTCAGCTTTTAGTGTAGAGAGTAAAATTTTAAGAAAATCAATTTTCAGCAGAGTAAAACAGATACAGTAAATAGGCCCCTATTGTACTCATTAATGGATAAGTAAGGCTTTCATTTTAAAATCCCCTGAAATTGCCTAAAATAAACCCCATAATAACATACTGTACCTTTCTCCCTGCATTCAGTCTTATTTTGTTTCTAAATAACAAGCAGCTCATCTGCAACTCTTTCAGCTTCTTGTCTAGCATGAAGCTCTGCTTCTTTTCTGAGTTCTCCTTCTCTCTCTGTCTGCAATGACATCAAATAGGTATCATTCAGTCATAAAGGCATGGAGAGGCAGGAGGAGCAGGCCACACAGGGCCTAGGGAGCAAAGCTTGGAGGGTGCCCGGCACATACCTTTAACTGCTGCCTTCCCCAGTCCGGCCTGAAGAATTCTGCGAAACGCAAGCTGCCTACGTGAGGGGACCTGTCAACACCTGTCTGTGCGCAATTGCTTGCGGCGACAAGACCTGTTGTTACGTGCAGGGCCGGGCTAACCCGGCCAGGCGCCCTGGGCAGCCTAATGCCCTCAGGCGCGTATGCGTGAAAAAGCCAAATGTGCGCATGGAATATGGAAAACCGGGCAGGCAGTTTTGACTGTGCAGCCCTTCAAAAATCTATAAGTTTTCTATGTTTCTTACATGTTCGTTAGTCCTCTCCCTTAATTTCCTATTAGTCTTACCTATATACTGTAAGCCACAAGGGCATTCTAAACAATATTTGACATTTTGGGGCAGATTTATCAAGGGTCGAAGTGAATTCAAAGGAATTTTCCAAGTAAAAAATTAGAAGTAATTTTTTAGATACTTCGACCATCGAATAGGATACTACGACTTCGAATTTACTTTGACTTAGATTCGAAGTAATAATCGTTCGAATATTCAACCATTCGATAATCGAAGTACTGTCTCTTTAAAAAAACTTTGACTTCAATACTTCGCCAAATTAAACCTGCCGAAGTGCTATGTTAGCCTATGGGGACCTTCTACAACCATTTTCTAAGTCTTCAAACATCGAAGTAAAATCGGTCGATCGTTCGCTAAAATCGTTTACGATTTAATCGTACGATTGAACAATTTTACTTCGATCGTTCGATGGCCAAATTCGGTGAAAAATACTTCGACTTCGATATTCGATGGTCGAATTTCGAAGTATTTTTTACCTCGAAATTCGACCCTTGATAAATCTGCCCCTTTTTGTTGTGCATTTTATACAATGCTCTATGTTGTAAGTCCCGTTCGTAACGTTAGATTTAAAGGGTATCTTTCGTTCCATGTATTTACAGGCTTTACACAGTGCACATGGAAAAAAGCCTTTCCATTCATTTAGGTTGTTTCCATCTTTTCTTTCTAGTTCAATAAATCCAAACTTTCAACTTCTTTTAGCTTTTTTTTGTGATTTCTGAATTAATTCCCTATTATATCCTCTCTGTCTAAATCTATTGGCCACATAGTCTAGCTGTTTATCAAGCTCCGCTGGATTTGAGCAGTTCTTTTTTTAATCTGCAAAATTGGAATATTTTTCAACCAGATGGTTATGGTTATTTAGGACGTAATTGCATACATCCACTGTTTTAAAATAAGTTTTAAAATCCAAGTTCTAATTATTTATAGATATTTCGAAGTCCAGGAAATTTACAGTTGTTAAGCTACAGGTGAAAGTAAATTCTAAGTTTAGATTCTTATTTAGATCATCTACAAATTCCAGTACTCCAGATTCACTTCCCTGCCATATAAAAATAATGTCATCTATGAAGTGCCGCCACAGGATGAGATCCCCGCCGGAGTTCACGTGTTACGTTATATTGTTCTCAATGTCCTAGGAATAGGTTTGCATAGCTGGGCGTGAATCTCGTTCCCATGGCGGTGCCCTACTGCTGTATTTGTCCCCAAACCAAAAACAATTTTGATGTAATATATGTGAAATGGCTTCTATTACAAATTCTTTTTGTTTTCTTAATATGGTTTGGTCTTTTTCCGAATAATAGGATTCCCAATTCATGTTGAATTGATGTGTACAAGGCTTTCACATCCAGAGTGCACAAATAGGTTCCTGAATTAAGTTTAATGTCCTGTAGAGTCCTAATGACTTAGGTGGAATCTTTTCAATAGCTGGGTAGTTCCACTACATACTTTTGTAGTATTTTAACCACATATTCGGACATGTTGCAAGAGATGGAATTTATGCCCGACACTATTGGTCTACCTGGTGGATTGTACATATCTTTATGGATTTTGTTTAGGCAGTAAAATACCGGAGCCTTTGGGGTTTTATTATATAAATATTCACTTTCTCTTTGATCCAAGATGCCTGCTTTTGTGCCCTCATCTATTAATTTTTTTATTTTGTTGTTAAATATTTTTTTCCTTAAAAAATCCAGGCTGTCCGGGTTAAAACTGGACAGGTGACAACCCTAATTTAGAGTCACAGTCCGGACCTGCATCACACAGAAATCATCATGAAATACTTGCAGCAAGCAAGTCTACGTCTGGCTAAATCAATATTCCGTGTAGAACAGCGTATTCTAGGCGAATTAATAAAATCCATTCTCATTTGAAATTCAGTTGGAACTAATGCATCAATCCCCTAGAAGGATGTGACCAGGTTAGTATAAAGAATCTTCTATTTCATGTTAGAATGTGTAATGATATGTTAAGTTTCTGCTTGAAAATCTGGAAGATTTTTCTTTTAATCAGTGCATAATACATATGTGAGCTATGGAAATGTGTTTAATGGAAAATTCCCACCATCCTCACAGCTGTTAGGGTTGTGGATATTATGATAATATTCTGCCAAGAATGGGGCTGTGTCAGTGTTGGCCCGATCCCCCAGCTGCAACACCCCTTTGCCCCCCGGGTCCCCAGCTGCAACCCCCCTCCACCCCTACGCACCTTATTCTATTTGCAGCTGCGATCAGGACCAGGGCGAGACGCGCCCCATAGTTTGAGCAGGGGAGCAGGTCTGGGTTGAAGGGACCCACTGGGTTTTAACTGGTGTCCTGCCAGCTCAGTCCAAACCCGAGCTGCATAAAATGCTAAAAGGGACAGTGTTATCATTATATCATTATATTTTTAGAAAATTGGATTATTTGGATAAAATGGAGTCTATGGGAGATGGCCTTTCCATAATTCAGAGCCTTCTGGAAACCAGGTTTACGGATAACGGATCCTATACCTGTACCTAGAAGATGGTACATCTTCCTTTGGCATTCTGTGAGTGCCATTATTGATGCAGTGCTGGTTTTGATGCAGGACAGAGAGCACACAGTAGAGGGTCTGAATGAAAATGTCATAGGTGAATGTTTAATAAATTTGGGGCTTATATAAAAAAAAGGCACAAAGTTTGCCCAGGTGCAGTAACCCATAGCAACCAATCAGCATTTAGAATTTAATGGTCAACTCTTTAAAAGCAAAAATCTTATTGGTTGCTATAGGTGTCTATTATAAAGTTTTTGTGCCAGGGTTACGGGTATCCAACTTGCAAACCTCCAGCTTTTGCCAAACAGCAGTTGTATGATCCTAGGAATTGCAATGAAATAGATTGTGGTCTATTATTCCATATGCCCAATAAAATTATTCAGTACACTTATAAATTCCTGTTTTCAACATATTTCAGCTTCAAACTCTACAGAGTCTTATGTTATATATATATGTGTGTGTGTGTATACAATTAGGCACATATGAATCCATGTGGATAAAGCTGAACATTTTCAAATGAGAATAAGCTCAGTTGAGAATAAGCTCAGTTCATGGCAGCAGATCCCAGGAACATACGTCCAACTGTGTGTATTGATTCACATGACATATTCAGTTCATGGAGCAATAGCTGGTTTGATTTGCCATTTGACATGTAACTGATTATGTAGACTGCCTAAATTATCCAGCCAAATGTGTATATATTATATTATATTCATAAGATGTTCAAGGTCCAACAGTTACAGTGTAACCCAACATTACACCATCATCAACACTTTATGTGTATTATATTTAGGGATGCACCGAATCCAGGATTCGCTTCGGGATTCGGCCTTTTTCAGCAGGATTCGGATTCAGACAAATCCTTGTGCCTGGCCGAACTGAATCCGACTCCTAATTTGCATATGTAAATTAGGGGCTGGTAGGGAAAGATTTTTTTCCTCTTTTTCCTTTCCTGCCCCTAATTTGCATATGCAAATTAGGACTTGAATTTGGTTTGGTATTCGGCCGAATCTTTCACCAAGGATTCGGGTATTCTGCCGAATCCCAAAGTAGATACAGTGCATCCCTAATTATATTGCATGAAATATCAATGTTAAAGCCAGCTTTTTTCTGGCTGCTAGATCTGTGCAACATGGTGGTGGTGTGTTAAAGGAAAACTATACCCTAAAAATGAATATGTCTAGAAATGCCATATTTTATATACTCAACTTACTTCACCAGCCTAAAGGTTCAGCATCTCTATAGTTGTGCAGGGGACTGATAGATTAATTGCACTTTCATGTTTACAGGCAGTCCCCTAAAAGTTTTTGACATCTAAGTTTGGTCCTGCTGTGAGTTTTAGACGGGAAGCTGTTTCCTTATCCTGGCAGTTAGGTAACTTGCAAATAGATGTCACAGTTCTAGTCTATAAAAGGGGAAGCCAATGTGTGCTCTGTCTTTTTTCTTCTCTCGATTCCACCTGGGCAGGAAAGAGGATGAAGACTAGGGTCTAGGCAGAGTTGGGCCTAGTAGGGGAAGTTAGTTATAAGGATATTCTCTTTTATAGCTCACTTCTAGGAGAGAGCTAGATTTAGGGTATTTAGTGAGCAGCCTGATGCTCCTATGAGGAAAGCAGAGGGATGAGAGTCCTGGGTGTACCACCCCTGAATATGGATTCAAATGTACAGACTTAAGGGTAGATACTGTCCCACCTAGGTTCCACTTGGAAGGCCTGAAAGCTGTGGTTGGGCATTTGCAAATAGAATATTCACAGAATGGTTACTGTAGGGTTGCCACCTGCCCAGTTTTTACCTGGACAGCCTGATTTTTGGGAGGGAACTAGGGAAACCAGGCAGGACTCTATTAGTCGCCATGTCATAACCCCACCCCCAATTTCATTGGACAGGCTGCTGTCATCACCTGCCCCAACCCTCATGACATCACAGCCCGCTCCCCCTACCAGGTTTCTGGAAGTTGGAATGCGACTACCCTAGGTTACTGGCCCCTGATGAGCAAAAATCTTCTAAAGGTTGTGTTTGTTAGTATATGTTGAGCAACAGTGCTATCTCAACTGTAACTATTTCTCAAGAGATTTATGCTGCCAGTAAAGATGTTACTGTTTATTTGGTGCCCATTATATTGTCTCTATCTGAGATATTGTTCTATAACACCCTGCCCCCAACATTACATAAGGGCCCTGCCCTGGAGATTCTGGGGCTGATGAAGCAGTAGTAATGAAATCTGTCACAGGAGCTCAGTTTCTTGGATTTTGTTAGTAGTGTCAGTGGCACTGCACATGCTCAGTGTGCTCTGGGCAGCTGTTGTAAATTATCAAACAAAAAATGTGGTTTGTCATAGAAGCTGTTGCTGCTGGATGAAATGAGAATCCAAATGAATTACTAATCAGCCATTTATTGTGACTTTTGTATTTTATATATACTATATATTTTGAGTGGGCCCCTAAGCTCAGTATGTGACAGCAGCACAGAGCATGTGCAGTGAATCAGCAGAAAAGAAGATGGGAGGCAGTATAGCTGAGTTCTGATCAATAAACACACACTGTATAGTTAGCAGGACAGTCTAGTTATTGGTTGAGACAACCAACAACCCTGTTTTCTAAAATAAAATATTAGGGTCCATGTAGGTCTGCAGTTGCGATTCCTGCAATTTCCCTACAGTCGGTTGCGCATAAAACCACTTTCATTAAAGGTACTTGCGTGTGTTCCTTGCAGTTCCGCATAGTTGCGCATAGTTGTTCTTGGCACTGTTCAGTCCTTCCTGCCTTCCATTCTGAATTCAGAGATTCAGGGGAACCCCAGATCTGCCACCACCTCCTGCCTAGCTACTTACTCCCAGGTGCCCATATGACACTTGCACTTAAAGGAGAAGGAAACCCCCTGGGCGCACTCATATGCCCGATTATAGGGTATTTATGCCCTGAACAATGAATAATAGGTGCTTGAGTCCATGGATGTCTGAAATGTTTTTGGTACTGTTTCTGGTACTGGTTGTCTGTCTGATATCAATTTATAAATAGAACATTCCCGGTCCAGGACATAAAGAAGCACAGAACCTGAAATCCGAGAGCAACTTTTTATGTTCATTAGTAACTGAAAGGCTATTTTGTGCATTCGCTACAATAAATATAACACAGATTGGAAACCAATAAATCAAGCTACATAAATAAAGCAGCAGCAATGGGAAACTCTGGACAGGATCCTACAAAGAGGTAAGCTGCAAATCTCGGCTGAGCTACTGATTTATTCTGCTGCTCCTGCACAAATCACCGTTTTCATTTATATTTTGACTTTATTAGTACATGAGTAAAAAGAACGTGATAAAGAAGAATTCAGGCCCTGTATTCATTCTTGTGATAAAGCTGAAATTAAATTGCATGAGAACAAAACATAGATAAGGTACTCAGATTTACATTATTAGGGCTGGGCGAATTTGACCCATTTTGTTTCGCCAAATTTTTTTTGGATGGGCAACATTTCCGCGTCAAAACAAGGTGAAAAAAATCGCCCATCCCTAATTATTTTGTTATACCTAATTACAGAACTGTGCATAAATTATATTAATGCCAGATAGATAAAGTAAAAGTATTTTAAGGTATTTTGGGTAATATGGGTATATATAATGTATGTGAAGGTATGGAGGGGTGTGTGCATGGATGTTGGGTTTTCATTTGTAGGGGTTTGACTTTGTCTTTTTTCAAGCCAGATTTAACTATGTAACTATATACTGGGGGTTAAAACTGCAAAAAATGTTCCAATTGCTTAAGCTGGTAACTCATGCTTCACACAGCGTTTCTCTTCCTTGACGCACTCTGGATGACATCACTACACCCTGCCTGACGTGTTTCGTCACTTCCGAGTTACCGCTTAAGCGATTCCGTTCCGGAACACAGCAGACTGGACAACCGCATTTGCATCTGGAAGGACTGTTAAGCGCCATTTTATCCGGTTTTATGTGAGTGTAACTTTTAAAATTGATCACTGTATATTAAAGCGATTTACACTATCAGATTTTACACTGTTTCAAAGTGTTTTGGATTTATCTACTTATCTACCGGTTGGAGAACGGTTATGAAACAGCTATGGGAATGAACTTCCAAAATCCTTTTTTTTTTTCCTTTAAAAGAAGTCCCTGTGGGCTTTGGACCCTCCGATCCAACGCTAGCTTTTATTCCTTCTCATTAACACAGGAATGTCATTCAGTTGCTAGAAGAGGATGCCAAAAGCATTATCACCTAGATGGGCATCTCTCATTTACAAAAGTTACTTAGAAGCATTTTTTATTTGTTTGAAATATTCTAGCAGTTGGTTTATGTCTCAGGTACATTTCTGTAAAAGGGAACCAATCTCAATGCCTGGCAAACTTTTTTACATTTGAATTCTGTAGAGCCATAGCTAAAAGGTTCCTGTTTAATTTTGCTCTTAGGCAGAATTGTGAGTTCCTTCTTTAAATGACTTTAGAACTTGGAACAATAATTGCAAGAGCCGGCAGAACTTTAAAATCATGCAAATTGATGAAATCATATAAGTGCCAGAGAGCAAAGGCGCAGAACAACATTAATTTATAATCACTCCCTTCAAAGTTAGATACTCTTGTCAATGTTGCACATTTAAGCATCACTGGGTATAAACATTTCCATTTAATCGTATAATGATAATTCTGTTTAGAGAAGGAATGTGGCAAACATTTTATTCATGTGCAAATAAATAAAAAAAAACATTAAATGATATGGACTCTTGAAGCTTCCTAGTACATTGTAGACCTGGGAAATTAGGTCAATAATTTGCTTGGATTGAAGATAAGAGAAAGGTACAAAGCAGACTTCTCTGCATCTATTTTAAAAAAAGTAATTTACCAGAGCTTGATTAAAGGAACAAATATCATTATCCCTCCTTTGTAGAATGGCAAAACTTCATCTTTTCAAGAATGCCGGCTGTAGTGCTGTAGTGGATCTGGAAGCTCACCCTGTTAAAGGGCATGTAAAGGCAAAAAAATAAAATCCCATTTTTACTTTCTTTAATGAAAAAGAAACCTATCTCCAATATACTTTAATTAAAAAATGTGTACAGTTTTTATAAGAAACCTGACTGTATGCAGTGAAATTCTCCCTTCATTTACTGCTGTGGATAGGAATTGTCAGATGGTCCCTAAGGCTGAGCAGGGAAACAATCATACTTATGAACAGCAGGGGGAGCCCCCGCCTTACTTCCCAGCCATGCAGAACTCAAGCAGCTTTGTTTATGATGATCCCTAAGCAGCCCAGACCACACTGAGCATGTGCACAGTCTTAGTCTTGCAAAGATGTTTAACAAAGTTACAAGATGGTGACCCCCTGTAGCCAACTTTGAAAGCATAAATTATTTGTTTGATTAGGCTTGTGGTGCAGTAAGTTCATGTTTATATTTAGTATACAAAATACAGCATTTTTCACACTGTGCATGTCCTTTATTTAAAAAGTCTTGAATATTGTTCATTTTAATAAAAAAAAATGCATTTAATACATATAAGTGACCTATATACAGGTATGAGATCCATGATCCAGAAACCCATTATCCAGAAAGCTCTGAATTATGGAAAGTTGGTCTCCCTTACCATTTTATCCAAATAATCCAAATTTTCTTTCAAGTAATTTTCTTGTAATAATAAAACAGTAGATTGTACTTGATCCAAACTAAGATATAATTAATCCTTATTGGAAGCAAAACCAGCCTATTGGGTTTATTTAATGTTTACATGATTTTCTAGAAGACTTAAGGTATGAATAATCTCGAAAATGTCAAGTTTTTTGTTTCCCTCTAAAAATTCGAGTTTTTCCCCTTGACCAGAAAAATGTGAGGTTTATTAAATAGGCCCCCTAAGGTGTGGAGATCCAAATTGGAATGAAAAAGTCTGTTATCTGGAAAACCCCAGATCCCGAGCATTGGGGACAACAAGTCCCATACCTGTACTAATAGCTTGAGAACAACACACATCAATCAACCTTTTCTTGCTTAAATTAAAACTGCCCAACCGCTAGTTGAGCCAGACTAATCAGACCATGGCAGTAAATATTGCCCTTTTACATCTTTTCACTTGCGTCACCATTTTGTGATGGTCTGTGGGCTCCCTCAGAGATCACCTGATCAGAAATAGCGCTGCTGTATCTGTAACAGGAAGAAGTGTGGGGAGCAAAAGACAGAATTTTGTACCGTTAATTAGCTCATCTGACATACTGTAACATGTATGGTTTGTTTGGTGTTGTGCAAAGTGAATTATAGGAACCCAGGAGTTCTCCTGGGATCCTCAGCTCTTAAAGGAGAACTAAACCCTTTATATCAAAATCCCCCATGCTCCTCTCCAGCGTAGATGTTACCCTCAGTAAATGCCCCTTACTCTTTACTTACCCCTTGTTGCAGATTCAGCGCATCTGAGTTCACGGGCGCCATCTTCTTCCCTTCGGTAATCTTCATGAAGTAAGCGCCGTATCGGCGCATGCACAGTTGGAGCAGTCCTCCAGTTTTTGGCAGCTGCGCATGCACCAAAACTGACGGAAGAAGACCTGAAGATTACCAAAGAGAAGAAGATGACACCCGTGAACTGTGATGCGATGAATCTACGAGGGGTAAGTAAAGCGTTAGGGGCATTTACCGAGGGTAACACCTAGGCTGGGGGGGAGCAGGGAGGGGGTTCTATGTAGGGTAGGGGTTAGGGGATTTTAATATAAAGGGTTTGGTTCTCCTTTAAAGGAGAAGGCAAGTTATGTTATACTTGGGGGTGCAAAAAGCTAGGCACCCCAAGTGATTAAACTTACTTACCTACTCGCACAGTTGATGTTTGAATATTGTGAGAGTTGTATGATATGTCATTTTATCTTTGTGGACTCATCCACCCACTTCATGCTGGTCGTCTATTTGTGAAATGCTTTTTGTACTGAAAAATAAAGAATATATATATAAAAAAAAAACGTACTTACCTGCCACTCCAGCCAGTGCTCCTATCAGCAGAAAACTGCACCAGCCCCAGGGTTCCTTCAGCGACTACCACTTAGTGATCCTCTTCCTGCTTCTTTGCTCTTCAAATTTCCCAGTAAATGTACATTGGCATACTTTTGTCTGCATGAAAATGTCATAATGTGTTACTTTCTTCCTAGCAAAACTTCATTAACTTACATATGCTATGTCAATTCAGTGGGTATATAAAGGTCATATATGTGTATTTATTAGTGATGTTGACGAAATTGCTGGAAGTGGCCACCTCTTGTAAAAAATGTCCAAGAAAGCGAAATGTAGACAGAGATCCTCTATTGTACTAGGCCATGAAACAGATATGTGCTAAAGATATGAAAAAACTCCAGCGTTTTGACTTTTGCTTATGACATTTTATGACGTAATAACGTTGAGGATGCAGCTTCAATGTAACAAAGTGAAGCTTTAAATCAGTGAATGTAAACTTAATTATTCTAAGCATGTTTGCAATGTACATTCATTATTTATTTATTTTTTCATTCCAAGATATTAAAGGATACATGTACTGTTAATATGAATGATTTCTGTTACAACAGCGACACATGCTGGTCATTGGGAATGGATGATTTCTTGGACAGGCATAATATCAAAGGCTATAGTGATTCTAAAAATCTACAATTAGTATAGGTATAGGATCTCTTATCTTAAGTTGCGCAAGCGTTGATTCGCTAAGCGAGGTGAAGTTACTCTACCGATGGTTAATTTGCATAAGGTGCCAAATTCAAATTTCAATGGAGGAATAGGTAGAATCACTACAAATGCCTGGGAAACCTTCAAAACAACAAATAATTTTTTTTTTTGGCCTACACATGTGCCCACTGTATAGTTAAGTTGCCATGAGTTAGGAAATGTAGGGGGGAAGGAGGGGAGCCCCAAAAAAAATTTCGCTCTTTTTCAGCCTATCACCCATAATATAGAAAACACGCCAGCGTTTTTTGGGACTTAGAAAAAAATTTCACTTTTTTTTAAGCAATCCCTATCTACTCTATTGCGCTTCGCCTGGTCTGAGGTGGTGAAGGAAGTCTAGCGTAAAAAGTGGCGTTAAGAACAATACGCATGTTAGTGAATTTGCGTAGTTTCGTTCGTTGCGCAAATTCGCCAGGTGTAAGGGTGCGAAGTTACACTAGCGAAATTACGCCAGCATCCGTTAGTGAATTTGCAAAGTAACGAAAATGCCCAACGCTAGCGAATTGACGATAGCGTTCGGCGCTTAGTGAATTTGCCCCTATGTCTCTCTCTATATGTAAATTATTTTAAAAAAATGCAGAAAAAAACCTTTCTGCAGGTAAGATCAGTAAATCAGTTAGTTGGGTGTTGGTTATTATAAGTGATTAAGCAATTGCACCCAGAACTCCCTGAATGAATCCTGTGTATAACCAGTTAAAGCAAACAGGATCGTTAAACTTGATTAAATACTAATTACATTTTATGTTTGAACTGTGTAAATAATTTCCAGTTTTTTATCAGTAGAAGTTTGAAAAGGTTTATTGGGCTCATCACTTTGTAAATGAGAGGAATGTTTCAGATCCAGTAGTGGACGAATACTGGAACAAAAAGAAGAAATAATTATCAGTCAGAATTAATTTCCACGGCTTTAATGGCGTCTATGTATTACCACACTGCAGATTTCACGGAGCACCAGGCAGCTTGGGTCATAAAATCCTCATTTTATTGGATATTTTAAAAACAGTAAATCACACATAGTAGTGTCTCATACCCCACGCTTGACGCGTTTCGTGGCTCTTACTCTTTGTGGTTGTATGTATTTTCATCTTGCAAAACCAGCAGCAAATTAAATGGAAAAAAAAGAACAAATGGTGATTAAATGACTCTCAGTCCAAATCCAAAAGCATACAATTAGGGGTGAATCCAGGATTCGGTTCATTAAAGGGCATGTAAAGTCTAAAATAGAATAAGGCTAGAAATGGTGTATTTTGTATACTAAATATAAACATGAACTTACTGCACCACAAGCCTAATCAAACAAATAGTTTATGCTTTCAAAGTTGGCTACAGGGGGTCACCATCTTGTAACTTTGTTACACATCTTTGCAAGACTAAGACTGTGCACATGCTCAGTGTGGTCTGGGCTGCTTAGGGATCGTCATAAACAAAGCTGCTTGAGTTCTGCATGGCTGGGAAGTAAGGCGGGGGCTCCCCCTGCTGTTCATAAGTATGATTGTTTCCCTGCTCAGCAGTTAGGGACCATCTGACAATTCCTATCCACAGCAGTAAATGAAGGGAGAAATGCACTGCATAAGTCAGGTTTCTTATAAAAACGGTACACATTTTTTAATTAAAGTATAATGGAGATAGATTTCTTTTTCATTAAAGAAAGTAAAAATGGGATTTTATTTTTTTGCCTTTACATGCCCTTTAAAGGAAGGTTCATCCATGTCCATGAGTGAAGCATATTTACAACTGGTCATAAATTAAGATCTATATTATTAATTCCATAAACAAGACAAAATAACTTTTGTCACCTTCATTCGTTATTATTTATCTTATAGACTACATGTAGGTTGTTAACTATAGGGGCTGATTAAACATTGTGCTTAAAGGGATTCTGTCATGATTTTTATGATTTTGTTTTTAAATTTTCGAAATGACACTGTTTACACTGCAAATAATTAACTCTACAATATAAAATGTCATTCCTGAACCAGCAAGTGTATTTTTTTTAGTTGTAATAGTGGTGTGTAGGCTCCATCTCAGGTCATTATGCCTGGTCATGTGCTTTCAGAAAGAGCCAGCACTTTAGGATGGAACTGCTTTCTGGCAGGCTGTTATTGTCTCCTACTCAATGTAACTGAATGTGTCTCAGTGAGACCTGGATTTTACTATTCTTATATCTACCAGGGAACTGTTATCTTGTGTAAGGGAGCTGCTATCTGGTTACCTTCCCATTGTTCTGTTGTTAGGCTGCTGGCAAGAAAAGGGATTGGGGTGATATCACTCCAACTTGCAGTACAGTAATAAAGAATGACTGAAGTTTATAAGAGCACAAGTCACATGACTGAGAGCAACTGGGAAACTGACAATATGTCTAGCCCCATGTCAGATTTCAAAATTAAATATAAAAAAATCTGTTTGCCCTTTTGAGAAACGTATTTCAGTGCAGCATTCCGCTGGAGCAGCACTATTATGGTTATTTGAAAAAATCGTTTTCCCATTAGAGTATCCCTTTAATCTGACAAAGGCATTATTTATTTTTTATTTTTTCCCTGCCAGTGTACACAATCTCACAACAGCAGGGTTTAATATATATTTGCAAAACTGCAGAGTAAAACCATGTGCAATTTCATTGATTTCAGACTTAAAAAATAAGTATAGTGGACTTTTTACGATAAAGCACATTAAGGCAAGGCTGTACTTGTCATCTTATTGGTGGCTCTGCTCTATTTCAGTTCTAATAAAAACCAATGAAAAAAAAGCAGCCAGTGAATCATTTATAAACAGAATATTAGTGTCAACTGATAGCACCAGTAATAAACACAAATTATTTGTGCTCTTCTTCTAGGCAAGGTGGGAGAAGGTTGCAGTGAAATAATGTTGTTATATACTGAGATTCTATAGAAAAAAACAACTCACATCAGGACTGATTATATTTTCTACAGCTGTACTAGCCTCTTGCTGAATGCACAGATTGGATGGCTAGATTGCTTCCATTTGCTAGGATATATATATATACTATCAAGTATCTACTCCAATAATCTAGTAGGAAAAGCAGTGCCCAAAATACATGGTACTATTAATATAGCATTATTGTATTTAAAGAAAAAAAAAGCTTTACATTTTGGTACATTGAGTATTTGAAAGATTATTTTTGTAACATTTACAAATAAGGAGTTTAATACGCATATGATGGGCGGAAAAAACTAACTACTTTATAATAAATATTTTGGCATCTAAAAGCTGGTGAGTTCATGAAGAAGTCAAAGCGAGGGACGGGGTCCATTGTCCAGAAACCCGTTATCCAGAAATCTCTGAATAACGGGAAGGCCATCTCCCATAGACTGCATTTTGATCAAATAATTAACATTTTAAAAATGATTTCCTTTTTCTCTGTAATAATTAAACAGTGCCATGTATAGGTATGGGACCTGTTATCCAGAATGCTTGGGACCTGGGGTTTTACAGATAAGGAGTCTTTAAATAATTTGGATCTTCATACCTAAAGTCTACTAGAAAATCATGTAAATATAAATTAAACCCAATAGGCTGGTTTTAAAAAAGGATTTATTATATCTTAATTGGGATCAAGTACAAGGCACTGTTTTATTATTACAGAGAAAAAAGAAATCATTTTTAAAAACCTGAATTATTTGTTTATGATGGAGTCTATGGGAGACAGACTTTCTGTAATTCGGAACTGTCTGGATAATGGGTTTCCAGATAAAGTATCCCACACCTGTACTGTACCCAAATATATAAATAATCATTGGAAGCAAAACCAGCCTATTGGGTTTATTTAATGTTTAATAGATTTTTCAAATCACGTATCTGGAAAACATCAGGTTTCGAGAATTCTGGATAACGTGTTAGAAAAAAATTTGAGTTTTGGAGATGAATTTGAAATCTGGCAGAATCATTGAAAAGGATGTGTAGGATACGATGCACTGCTTTTGAGCTTTTTTATCACATACATAAGAGTTTTTTACATTTGAGTTTTGTTAATAAATAACCACGCGTCTGAGTTTTAAACAAAAAACGTAAAAATGTGATTTTTGATAAATTGCCTTCCCCCTAGTATTTGTTCACAGAGGGTTTCCCAGTATTCCCTTTAAGCTTTGCACTTACACTCCCTCCCCATTTGCAGATTAATGTTGTGCAACTAAATGAAGTGAGATCCCCAGTGTTTTATAATAATCACCAATAAAACAGTCCAGAATTGACCCAATGCCCAAAGCCTTGCCTAGGTCTTTACTGTTTCATGTTAACTGTTAATTTCTAATTTCTGCTAATTGTGTCATTATTTTTATTATATTATTATTATATTATTATTATTATTATTATTATTATTATTATTATTATTATTATTATTATTATTATTATTATTATTATTATTATTATTATTATTATTATTATTATTATTATTATTATTAATAATTATTATTATATTAATAATTATATTTTATAGTTTTTAAATTATTTGTCTTCTTCTTCTGACTCTCTCCAGCTTTCAAATGGGGGGACACTGACTGCATCTGAAAACCATTGCTCTGTAAAGCTAGACATATATAGTTATTGCTACTTTTTATTACTCATCTTTCTATTCAGACCCTCTCCTATTTATAGTACAGTCTCTTATTCAAATCAATACATGGTTGGTATGGTAATTTGGACCCTAGCAATCACATTGCTAAAATTGCAAACTGGAGAGCTGCTGTATAAAAAGCTTAATAACTTAAAAACCACAAATAATAAAAAATAACAACTAACTGCAAACTGTCTCAGAATATCACAGCATAGGTAGGTAAAATTGCATAGTCTGTAGCAAAATGTAGGAAACAAATAATATCTTCCCTAGATTATACTAGATGTAACCCTGTAATGACTAATCACTAGCAAGAATACAGCTGAAATCTGTACAATTGTATCCGGTCTAATGAGTTGCTAGTGCATTCTGGGACACCCCAATTCCAAAAGCAGTGAACGCAAGGAAATGTAAGATCAGGTTTTACCGCTCTGCTGTTGATGGTAAGTCCATTTTTAATTCTATTTTTAGGCTGTATCATTGTTTATGATTTGTTGTGAAAAGGTCACATTAGTGTTCCATAATGATAATGGATGTAGATGATAGGCCTAGTTCTCCCCCCCCCATAATTATATTCTAGCATAGTTTTTCCAGTTTTATCTGCCTGTTAAGGGATAAACATCAACATGTCAGAACAGATTGATTTCCTTTTTTGCCCCTCCGTTAAAGGTCATATCAGTATTAGAAATTAGCCTTTAAAATGACTTCAGAGATTACCTATAGTGGATAAAGAGCTTGGCTCATAAAGGGGCAGTTTTATTCTCAATGGAATTCTATCATAATGATCCGAGTATTGATGCACGTGCTGATCACTAATTATATCACGTCGCACAAGGGTCTCGCTGGGCCTTCCTGCCATAGAAAATATCTAATGAAGCAATAGAATTCTTAATGAATCAGATAAAATTGAGCATAGGACTGGCCAGATATGGGATGACTTTGACGTAGTTGGGCAACTTAAATATATTGCAATATATGGACAAACAATCCCTGTTTTGTTTAAAGGGTAAGAGATTTTATAGTAGCTTAAAGGAATTCTGTCATGATTTTTATGATGTAGATTTTTTTTTTAAATTACACTGCAAATAATTCACTCTACAATATAAAATGTCATTCCTGAACCAGCAAGTGTATTTTTTTTAAATTTATAATATTGGTGTGTAGAGAAACTTCGCCAGCGTTCAGCTCCTGAGACGCAACTTCGCATTTTTTTGAATTAGCTACGCGGTAACAAATTACGCCTGGCGAAATGTGGCAGAGCGTTTCCTGGCGGAAATTCGCTCTTTAGTGTCTCCTCTAATTCCATTAAGTATATGGGAATGATGCTGTCAGTGGGACAATAAAGTAGCTAGTATTGCTTGTTTCCCAAAGTCTACAGTTGGATGTGGCTGCCAGTTTTTATTATTTGTCATCAACATTCTCATTGGGCC
The DNA here is from genome assembly GCA_038501925.1 of Xenopus petersii. Lineage (NCBI taxonomy): Eukaryota > Metazoa > Chordata > Amphibia > Anura > Pipidae > Xenopus > Xenopus petersii. The sequence goes on from CM076674.1 coordinate 167,945,175, forward strand.
ATAGATCCGGTCATTGGCGTGTTTACTATATAAGCCAAATAACACAAACAGGAAGAAATAAGAATGGTAAAAAAAGTGCTAGAATGGATATTTCCTAGATTATTTTAATAATCTCCACCTTCCTATACTCTAAATATACTGTGACCCAATAACAAGCATTTGAGTCATCCAGGATCCAAAGGTTGAGGCTATTATATTACTTCTTCATTTCCTGGTTATTTTTTGGTTTTGGATGATACTCATCGTTTAATGTGCTTAATATTAGTTCATTTCCTGCCTTTCTCCCTCAGATTGTGTCTCTCTTATCTATGTATCAGTGATCATCATTGCTTAGTATAATCTCTATCCTGTTTAGCGATACACCCGCCCTTATCATATGTGTCCTCCTGAATATTTCCATGATTCCTTACTGCAGGACATAATAGATATGGAAATGCAGCTACACACAAATATTCTTTTGCCTAGCAGTGCAATCAATAGACCAAGGTCACTCTTTCGACATACATTCATATTAGTATGCAGTTAAGCAATATGGCTCTGAGAGAAGGCTCCAGGAGGCGTCTTTTCCACTAGAAGAGATGGTTAATAAGAGACAATATCCTTGTAATAGTCACATCTAGAACAACCGCTTGTTTTGTTGCCATAGCTTTGTGTGACGTCTATTATTAGAGATCAATTCTATGTCACTTCATATTAGCTCTTAAAATACCCCTAGAAGATGAAAACAATCTTTTTTTGCCACAGAAAATTAGGAATATCCGAGAAGTCATTTTCTTTAAAGGAACAGTAACGTCAAAAAATAAAAGCGTTTTAAAGTAATGAAAATATAATGCAATGTTGCCCTGCACTGGTAAAACTGCTGTGTTTGCTTAAGAAACACTACTATAGTTTATATAAATAAGCTGCTGTGTAGCCATGGGGGCAGCCATTCAAAGGAGAGAAAGCTCAAGTTACACAGCAGATAGAAGATAAACTCTGTCTGTCTAATAGTGTTATCTGTTATCCATTCGTTAACCTGTGCCATATAGCCATTTTTCAATTTCCGCCATTGCTCCACAGCAGCTTGTTTATATCAACTATAGTAGTGTTTCTGAAGCAAACAGAACAGTTTTACCAGTGCAGGGCAACACTACATTATATTTTCATTACTTTAAAACACCAAACCAAATTTTTTGGTGTTACTGTTCCTTTAAGATTTGCAAATGCAAAGTTGCAACGGATAGGACACTCTATAACATACTAGTTAATACTAGTTAATATAAAGCTGTGCTACCCCTTTAAGATTAATGCACACGCAGAATCAGAATCTCGGTACTCTTTCTTTAGTGATTTAACCAGTATGATTCTTTTATGATTTATCATCTTTGCACCTTTACTCGTGCATAACAGCATTCAAGCTCTTCCTGAAATATTGTGGACACTTGATAGACCAAGGGGTTTATTTATTAACATCTGAATGTTAAAATCTTGAAAAACTTTGAGTTTTGTTGTGACCGCCAAACGCCGGTGACTTTTCAGTAGCGTTACTTTGGCAATGCTAGCGTTAATTTCTGCCTAGCGAAACTTTGCTAGGGATCTTACGCTCAGGTCAGTTTGCATAGGCGTGAAATTTAAAGTTGTATGGACGTCTTTATGTTAAATGTTGGTGCATATACTTACAAATGACAATTTTTAAAACACATGTCCAGGGAACCTTACTAAAGTCAATAGAGTTATATTTAATGCCCTACACATGTGCCCACTGTAAAATTAATGTTCCATATGTTTGCAGATGTATGGGGTTAACCGGTTACCCAAAAAAGTTCAAGTCAGGTCTTTTGCAGGCAATCAGACTGAAAAAAGGAAAAGACACCAGCGTTTTTTGATGCATTTTTGGCTCACAGAATATAATGTAAGCGACAGAAGATTGAGGAAGATCGAGCTACTTTAATGCACTTCGCCTGGTCTGAGGTGGTGAAGTCAACTCTGGCAAATAAGGTAACGTTCAGTAAAATCCGCACTTTAGTGAATTTGCGGAGTAACGACCATTCACCGGAGCGAAAAGTCGCCTGCGAATGACCGCTAGCGCCAGTCTTTTTCTCTAGCAAACTGGCGCCTGTTAGTAAATCTGCAATGTCCCTGCTGCAGTAACGCTAGCGAATTGGCGCTAGCATTAGTCACTTCTCCCTTGCCCCTAACAGTTAACAACAATCCCTTTAAGCAACTTCATTGACCGAAGTCACGCCTTTTATAGACTCACCTCCTACTGACAGTTATACAAATAGTATATGCTAATAACACCACCATTCAGCTGTTGATAAGTTGGGCCTGGGTGCAAAATCATTAGACATATAGCCCAGGGGAGGCAATTTTTGGTGCATCAGAAGAAGGACCAGCACTACAGGGCTGTGAATAAAATAATCAGTAACCACAATCTGCCTTATGCATTTCAACGACACTGCACATAAATCAATCTTCTATTGTACATCCTTGCATCCTTTATAAATACATCTTAAAGGGCATGTAAAGGCAAAAAAATAAAATCCCATTTTTACTTTCTTTAATGAAAAAGAAACCTATCTCCAATATACTTTAAATAAAAAATGTGTACCATTTTAATAAGAAACCTGACTGTATGCAGTGAAATTCTCCCTTCATTTACTGCTATGGATAGGAATTGTCAGAGGGTCCCTAACTGCTGAGCAGGGAAACAATCATACTTATGAACAGCAGGGGGAGCCCCCGCCTTACTTCCCAGCCATGCAGAACTCAAGCAGCTTTGTTTATGACGATCCCTAAGCAGCCCAGACCACACTGAGCATGTGCACAGTCTTAGTCTTGCAAAGATGTTTAACAAAGTTACAAGATGGTGACCCCCTGTAGTCAACTTTGAATGCATAAATTATTTGTTTGATTAGGCTTGTGGTGCAGTAAGTTCATGTATATATTTACTATACAAAATACAGCATTTCTAGCCTTATTCTATTTTAGACTTTACATGCCCTTTAATATAAATATATCTGGTATAGCTACTATTGACCTTTCCAGCCACACTCAATAGTCTTAAGAAAAGTTTAGTGGAAAGAGTTCAAAAGTTATAACACAAAAATCAATTTCAATTATTATTTTTTATTCTAAAAGTCAGAAGACTGGAAATGAGGGTGAAACTGTACATCATAGTTGTATACAAAATTTTAAAGCCTATACAATCCATTTTTGGGTTTCTATTATTTTCCAGGAGATTTCCTTTAATTTATTGCTGCCTACTAGACAGTATGTGATCCTTTTCTATCAGGCAATGCCTGATCTGAACTTTCAAAGAGAATAAATCAGACAAAACACAGAAGCGGGAATATCAATGCAAATAAATAATAGAAATTGAAGTTGCACATTTTATTTTTATCTTGATATGTGTCAGTGGATTCCTGTAGATTTCTGCCAGGAGTTCTGATGTTTGTGTGTATAACAAAGACATGAAAGTAGTATAAACAAAAAGTCTAGATATATACTGTATTGTCCTCCTTGGTGTTCTTTCAGTCCTATGCCATTTACTGTTGCACTTTGAACAAAAAGTTTTGCTAAGATCAAAATCAACCAATTTTTCTGAGCAGAACTTCTTTCCGCATTCACCAGCTTTCATGTTTCATGTTTAATTAAGCCATTATATTTTCTTACAATTTACGATTTCCCCTCTAGAAAACAAAATACTTCTATGTTCCTTTTTTCTAATGGTTGATACAGTCTAAAATAGAGAATACAAGTATGGGACTTGTTATCCAGAATGCTCAAGACCTGGGGTTTTCTGTAAGTCTACTAAAAAATAATTTAAATATTAAATAAACCCAATAGGCTGATTTTGCTTCCAATAAGGATTAATTATATCTTAGTTGAGATCAAGTACAATGTACTGATTTATTATAATAGAGAAAAAGGAAATCATTTTTTTTAAAAGTGTGAATTATTTGATTAAAATGGAGTCTATGAGAGATGGCCTTCATGTAATTTGATAACAGGTTTCTGGATAACAGATCCTATATCTGTATTGAGTTAAAATAAATACCAGGGAACATCTAAGGCCACATTCGGTATCCAGTTCAATATAATTAAAGATTAGTCAGCACACTTAGTGGGTGATTTTTTTGAATAAAATCTGACTTTTAAAAAATCACGAATTTTTCGTAATTTATTAAGCCCTTGAGGATGGAAAAGTCAGAATCTGAAAATAAATAAATAACCCCCTAAGAGTCGAATTAAAAATTAAAATTTTGTGATTTTTTTATGCCCAAAACTTTTTGACCAGGTAATCGTTTAAATTCATTTCAAGAGTGCTCCCGAGTTTTTCAATCTGTTAGATAGAAGAGACGGGGCACATCGATGCCCCCTTTAGTATTTATCCTCACTTGATGATGTAATTAAGGTAAAACTTAGTTTTATTCCATATTACATGAAGCTCAGTTGCATGAACCTATACACTGAGTGAATAAAACATTATGCTTGTATGCTATTTCCTTGATTTAGACTGAGCAAGTAAATTCAGGAGAAAGCTATGAAGCCCCAGTGCTACCAATTTCTTCTAATAATGGAAACAAATTTACTAAAAAACAGTAACTTTCTGGCTATGTATTATTATATTACAGGTTACTCCTTTCACTTGGCTCCATTTTTTTAAATTAAAGGAACAATAACACAAAAAAAAATTAAAGTAAATTAAAGTAATGAAAATATAATGTAGTGTTGCCCTGTACTGGTAAAACTGATGTGTTTGTGTAAGGTTCACTCACCCTGGTAGTCTATTGGCCAGTGGGGGCACTTGTGTTTCTTTCCTTCCAGTGCCGGCTCTCCTATGGCGCGCACTTCCTGGTGCTACGTGCCAGTGTGATGATGTCATCGCGCATTGCCGCGAAATTCATAGTATTTAAAGGGGCTTTGAATGTAAACTCATTGCCCCTTGTTAGGTCTAATTATTAGTTCCTGGGTGCTCATTCCTGGTGAATTCTGCTGTTTATACTGGTTTTGACCCTTGCCTGGTTACTGACTATTCTGAACTCTCTAATCCTGATCCTAGCCTGTCTGACTATTCCTTGAACTCTCACAAGAATTGATTGAAGTACAGCACCACAAGTCTTTTCTATAAATTAAAATGCCTTTATGGGAACACTGGCAGGACCTGGATAAGCTTATCCAGGACACTGGCAGGACCTGGATAAGCTTGTGAGAGGATTGGAAGGTGGCCAGTCAGGGTACGTGCACCAGGACCCACAAATTGAAAAAGTTTGGAAGCTGATTCTACCAAATAAGCAAATATTCCTTGAACTCTGCCTGCACCAACTTGGCCTGTCTGACTATTCCTCAACTCTGCTTGTGCTGTCCCAGTCTGCCTGACCACACTTTTCCATCTGGCCTGTCTTCTGAGCTGTGTTGCCTTCCAACCTATATCCCTGGTAAATAGTGATGGGCAAATTTATTCGCGAAATGGGCGCGAAAATTTTCGGGACGCCGGTGCCGTTTCACACATTTTTCCCAGTTTCACTAAATTTTGCAGTGAATCAAAACGGCCCATCACTTGGCGTAAAACATCCGTGCCGCTTTGCTCGTCCAGAACCCTTTGATTGGCTCCTCTCTTATTAAGACCTGGCGTCATCCAATTAGCGGAGGGCTCCTCCGAAGTGAAAGGCGGCTGTTAAAGGAAGAAGCAAGAGCCGAGAACATGGAGCCTAGCACAGGATTTAGGGTGCCGAACGTGACAGTTTTCTTCAGAAACACTACTATTGTTCATATAAACAAGCTGCTGTGTAGTAATGGCGGAAATTTAAAAAAAGGCTATATGGCACAGGTTAAATAGTGGATAACAGATAACACCATTATGTTCTACAGAGCTTATCTGTTATCTGCTGAGTAACCTGAGCCTTTTCTTCTTTGAATGGCTGCCCCCATTGCTACACAACAGCTTAATTATTTAAACAATAGTAATAGTAATTCTTTTTTGATGTTACTGTTCCTTTAAAAAACTTGGAATAATATTGTCAAAAAATAACAATGTTCCCAGACCTGATAAAAACATTTTGTAAAAAAAAATAAAATAGTGGTGAAAGTTGAAAAATACGAGAGCCTGTGCTACATAAATACACAATGAAGGATATAGAAACTACCATACATTTTGTATTCAACCGTTATATTATTGACTAAATATCAAACATATTCTTCTTTAAAACCTTGACCCTATCTATTATGCACCCATCCTGAATCCAGTTGATGGTCACCCCACCTGTGCTTTCAAGCAAGCAAAATGTTGCATTCCAATGAATCATTCTCTAGATTTGTGCGGGGTTATCACCTTTCAGAGATATTGATATGGACAATTCAATAAAAATGAATTACATTTTATCGAGTGACACATTACTATGCAATACCAAGGGAAGCAATTCTCACTTCTGCACAATCCCAAGCTTATTGTTACATGAAAATATTAGTGCATTTTCTTACTGATGGCTAGCAATAACACATTTCTGCATTTTATATACATTGAATGTATAATGAAAAATCAATATAAACACGTGTAAGAATTCAACACATTTTAGGTACAAGATGTGGGTATTTTTGCCTGAGGGAATAAATATGTTTTAATCACACGTTTTTTTACATGTTACATTATTATATTACATTTTTCTCTTGTGCAGAAAGCCCTGAGTATTTTTCCACCCCTTGGTGTTTATTATGAGAATTTATTATGTGCAAATTGACGTTTTCTTGCAGTTTTTTTACCTGAGTACAAATTTTGCCCATAAATCATACATTTTCTTTGCCAACTGAGCTCTGCTGAAACTTTTGTCCAGAAAACCAATGGCAACATTGAACCACCATGAAAGGGCATGTAAATGCAAAAAAATAAAAACCCATTTTTACTTTCATTAATGAAAAAGAAACCTATCTCCAATATACTTCAATTAAAAAATGTGTACCGTTTTTATAAGAAACCTGACTGTATGCAGTGAAATTCTCCCTTCATTTACTGCTGTGGATAGGAATTGTCAGACGGTCCCTAACTGCTGAGCAGGGAAACAATCATACTTATGAACAGCAGGGGGAGCCCCCGCCTTACTTCCCAGCCATGCAGAACTCAAGCAGCTTTGTTTATGACGATCCCTAAGCAGCCCAGACCCCACTGAGCATGTGCACAGTCTTAGTCTTGCAAAGATGTTTAACAAAGTTACAAGATGGTGACCCCCTGTAGCCAACTTTGAAAGCATAAATTATTTGTTTGATTAGGCTTGTGGTGCAGTAAGTTCATGTTTATATTTAGTATACAAAATACAGCATTTCTAGCCTTATTCTATTTTAGACTTTACATGCCCTTTAACAAAATGCAGGACCAGTCATACACTGAAATCTTTACTGCATCCCTTAGTATTTTTCATGAGCCACAATGCAAATGCATGACTTGATTTGCCTACTCAAAGCCCCCGATCATGCCCAGAAGCTTTGTGTACAATTCATGAAAATAAAAAATTTATAAAAAATTATTCTCAAGCCTACAGTGACACTTAGGGGCCAATTCACTAAATTCGAGTAAAGGGTTCGAATTAAAAAAACTTCGAATTTCGAAGTTTTTTTGGGCTACTTCGACCATCGAATGGGCTACTTCGACCTTCGACTACGAAAATCGAACGATTCGAACTAAAAATCGTTCGACTATTCGACCATTCGATAGTCGAAGTACTGTCTCTTTAAGAAAAACTTCGACCCCCTACTTCGGCAGCTAACAGCTACCGAAGTCAATGTTAGCCTATGGGGAAGGTCCCCATAGGCTTACCTGGGATTTTTTGATCGAAGAATTTTCCTTTGATCGTTGGATTAAAATCCTTCGATTCGTTCGATTCGAAGGATTTAATCGTTCGATCGAATGAAAAATCCTTTGAACGATCGATCGCAGGATTTGCGCAAAATCGTTCGACTTCGATATTCGAAGTCGAACGATTTTAGTTCCTAGTCGAATATCGAGGGTTAATTAACCCTCGATATTCGACCCTTCGTGAATCGGCCCCTTACAGTATGATGGTAATTTATCTCTTACTCACCTTTACTGTATAATCCATAATAATTTAATCAGCAGTCAGTCTAAATCCATTGATATCCCTACTTTGAAGCCTTATTTGCCCTTGGAGATCAGTCAATATCCTGAAGGACATCACACTGCAAATTTGAGTGCCTTAATGTTTTAAGATAATTAAGACTCACATAGCAGAAAAGCTCCTTGAAGTGTTATTAATATAGTAACTTCAGTAATAAATCAAACTTATTACATCCCCATAATCTATGCCGCAGTGGGTTTATTATGGTAAGGCAGGGTTAAAGAAGTCCGGCATGGAAAGGGTAAATGCATTTGGGATTTTTTGTATACAGTACCTGTGCTATACAGGAAAGTAACAGCAGCCGAATTCTCATGCAATGCAGGGAAACATTTTTAACGCCAAAATGTAGACATTAGAACTGCCTCTTGAAAAACTCTCCATCCTTCAATGTCTGATGTTTATTTCACGGTGTTCTCCAGCGTCTGCAGCTTCATTATTTAGTAGAGAAAAGTGAAGTACACAATGGAGTCAGTTTTACTGTTCCCTGGCCAATTTCAGCCTAGTTGTTTTATAAGCCCTTTGCAAAAACCGATTGCACAAATAATTGCCTTCTTCCTTCAGCGTATTATTTCCTAATTAGCTTATGCCCTGTACCAAAGCAGAACAGCTTCCACCCTGTAGTTTCAACCCCTTTGTTACTTTAACTATGCCAAATAGAGAATACCGAAGAAAAGAAAAAAAGGGAGTGAAGCAGGACAATTATTTAATGTACTCTATAGACAAAGACTGATTTATATTTATAAAATGTTAGTACCATAAATATGGAGCCCTTGGACAAACTTATGACCATACAAATCTATCAGCAAGCCAGACGCAGACCATAAACTCCAGCTGGACAGTACCTTACTGACAATGTAGTTACGGGGAGAGATTGCCTTGTTTTTTAAATAATGATGTTTTACTGGTTGCAACAGTAAAAGAGAAACAGCCTGGAAAGTTGGAAAGCCTGGTCTGGTCTTAGGAACTGGTAATCAACCCCAACCTCATTTAAAGAATAGGGATGTCGCGGACTGTTCGCCCGCGAACTAGTTCGCACGAACATCTACCGTTCGCGTCCGCCAAATGTTTGCGAACGTCGCGCAACGTTCGCCAATTTGGGTTCGCCTTAGCTGGCGCTTATTTTTTACCTCTCACCCCAGACCAGCAGACACATGGCAGCCAATCAGGAAGCTCTCCCTCCTGGACCACCCCCACGCCCCCTGGACCACTCCCCTTCCATAAATAAACTGAAGCCCTGCAGCGTTTTTTCATTCTGCCTGTGTGTGCTTGGAAGAGCTAGTGTAGGGAGAGAGCTGTTAGTGATTTCAGGGACAGTTGATAGTAACTTTGCTGGCTAGTAATCTACTTCATACTGCTCTGTATTGTAGGGACAGAAGTCTGCAGGGATTTGAGGGACAGTGAGTTTAGGTTCGTTAGCTTTGCTGACTAGTAGTAATCTACCTTCTACTGCAGTGCTCTGTATGTAGCTGCTGTGGGCACTGCTTCTGATCTCATCTGCTGACTGCTGTAATAACCCAATAGTCCTTGTAAGGACTGCTTTTATTTTCTTTTTTGTTTTTTTTTTACTTTGCTACTGTAAGAGCCCAGTGCTATTAGTCTAGCTGTGTTGGGGAGTGGGACTGGTGTGCTGCTCCTCCTAGTAGTTCACCACTACCAGCACCAACCAGAGTCAAAATTGTTACAAAGTATCTTATTTGCACCTGTTAGCTGTTCTGAGCTCTCTGCCAAAAGCCAATTAAGTTAGAAACTGTTTTTTTTCTGGCTGTTCAGTGCAGAGAAAAGAGGGACTTTCCAGTACAAAAGAGGGACAGGGGGTTGAGTGGTCAAAAGAGGGACAGTTGGGAGGTATGCAAGTGCCACCTAGCTGTGTGAGCTTTTTCACATTCTGTCTAAATAACAATAATAATTCCGTGTCCGTAAACATCACCTGAGTGATGTTTTTACAGCAGCAATAATATATTCCGTATCCACTACTGTATACGTTGCCCTTGCAGGTATTGTTTGCCCAGTCTTTAACCAAGTGCCACCTAGCTGTGTGAGCTTTTTCACATTCCGTGTCCAGAAACATCACCTGAGTGACGTAGTGTGATTTCTGCCCTTTACAGCACAAAACGCAGCGCTGTGTCAACAATGTATTTTTCAGATACATTTTTGCCCTTGATCCCCCTCTGGCATGCCACTGTCCAGGTCGTTGCACCCTTTAAACAACTTTAAAATCATTTTTCTGGCCAGAAATGTCTTTTCTAGCTTTTAAAATTCGCCTTCCCATTGAAGTCTATGGGGTTCGCGACGTTCGCGAACCGTTCGCATTTTTGACGCAAGTTCGCGAATATGTTCGCGAACATTTTTTCTGACGTTCGCTACATCCCTATTAAAGAAGAGCTAAAGCTGAACTTAAGCAGTAGGGCAGAAAGGTTATAAATTATTTTTTGGCAATGTACCAGCCCACAGCAACCACAGCCATTTAGCAGGGAAGATCTGTGCTTCCAACTATGCCACAGTAGTTCCCCATGTTTTTTTCTGCTAATTCGCTGTACATGCTCTGGGCCAGGAGTAGGCAACCCACAACCTCATGCGGCTCTTCATCCTGCTTGCTGCGGCTCGGTCTTGTGGCTTTGCCTGTCACGTCGTTTATACAGCCCTCGCACCTGCTGGCGGCTTCTTGAGTGTGCGGCCGCGGTAAGCTAACGTTTAGCTCGTGAACAACAGGGAGATTGTTCCTTCTCTCTGCCTGTGCTAGAATAAGTTTGCCGGTGCCTCAATCATCCATAAAGGGTTACCGCAATCCCTTATTAGTCCATAAAATAGTATTTAGAGGAGAGCACTCATAGAAGCAGATACAGGTATAGGATCCCTTATCCGGAAACCCGATATCCAGAAAGCTTCCATTTTTATCCAAATAATCCAAATTTTTAAAAATGATTTCCTTTTTCTCTGTAATAATAAAACAGTAGCTTGTACTTGATCCCAACTAAGATATAATTAATCCTTATTGGAAGCAAAACCCGCCTATTGGGTTTATTTAATGTTTAAATGAATTTCTAGTAGACTTAAGGCATGAAGACCTAAATTACGGAAAGATCTGTTATCCGGAAAACCCCAGGTCCCGAGCATTCTGGATAACAGATCCCATACCTGTACTGCTAAAACATTTTATAATTGACTACAAATCACACGACATGTTTCGGGCATGGCCCTTTCTGAAGTTTAGCTCATAATATGCAGTATACATAAATTATACACGTCACAATACAAGGCTGATTTTCCTTTATCAACATTGGTTGCCTTTACCCTAGTAGCTGGAAGTACCTGTAAGGAAACTGGGAACCACATACTTTTTCTCAATCAGTTTTACTTCTGTTATCTTATGGCCAGTGACATTCCATGCAGGGCACTGGACCCCATAGTGATCACCAATTGGTTGCTAGTCACGCCATTCATTTTATAGTCCTGTCTGGATTTCCTAGTTTGACTTTTTACCTAGACAGCACCTTCCAAAAACCGGGCTTTTTGAGTGAAAATCGAAAAGGTAGCAACCCTATGTACAGGTCACTATGTTCAGGGCATGATTTCAAGAGGCTACGCCCATAGGCCACCCGCCAATTGCACCTAACTACCCTGTGTATACCCAACCTCCCCCCGCTCATAATCCTCAACACCAACTTGCTTCTTTTTGCCTATTGGAATCTCTTCCATTGGGTACTGGTTGGAAGAGAGATTCAAACCACTGTCAAAATATCCCTTCCAGACCCAGTTGTGATCTGCCCAGTGGGCACCATGCCTGGACCTTTGTGGCCAGCCCACAAATCCTGGCCTGACTAGGTTACTAACTATATAAACTATATGCACAGGTTACTAACTATATGAAACATCTACGAATGTAATTAGAAACTTATTCATTACTGAAACATGTTTTCTTTTAGAAAATATTTATTGTGTTACAACCACATCACTGAATCAGGTAATAATAAGCCAACAGCAGAATTATCTCCCCAATATCCTGCCCTCTATCATAAGGTCATGAGTTAGTTGTGGGCAACAAGTTGATAATGCAGAGCTGCTAACTACAAGCATATGGTTAACAAAAGCTTTCATGTCATGATTTATCTAAAACCGTCAGTAACGCTGATAATAAATGTGACATTATGACTTTAAAATGACAAAGCAAACATGGCAGTAGCTCTGTTGGTTCATGTTGTTTGCAAAAGGACACAGTGAAATCATATCGTAAAGAAATGTATAGACTGGTAAGAATTAAAGAATGAGCTTATCAACGAAACAGAAAAAGTAGAGATATTACAGAGCCAGCTTTATATAAAGAAACTTCCTATAGCGTGCAGAGACACGTTGTATTCACAATATCACAGAATGTATTCCGGTAACTGGTTATACTTGGGTGATCACAGAGAGTCAGTAAATTATCCTGTGAATATCCCAGAAATAATTCACCAATAGTGAAGGGGACATAAAGTCAGGTTATAGCTGCACAGATAATTGCTTCATTTTTTGTTAGATTCATTTCAGCATGGCCTTGAGGAACAGGTAGGAGACAGTTAGGGTTAGTGAAGAGGTGACTAAATATATCTAGATGTATTTAGATCTTCTCCATACAAATTATATTTAAAACCAAATGAATATATCAGTTCTTCTAACAGCAGAGTGGACACCTCAATACACTACCACACTGGTGATGGTGAGAACATTTCTTTAGCATAGAAGATAGAAGTGATGAATCATTTACAAAGAGGAGAACCAGAGTGCAGTTTGATTAGGGATACCAAAAGAATAAAGAATGTGTATGAGAAGTAAATGCAGGTGCTAACACTAGAGACATTAGAATAGAAGAGTGGCACTAGAATCCTTGAGATCATTTGCAACTTTACATAAGTATGTCTCTGATGATTGTACAAGTCAAAAGCCGGACTACATAATAGGTTCAATATGGGGGTAGAGAAAATTAATAAGCAAGAGAACACAATAGGGGTCATTAGAAATGTTATATCACTAATTAAAACAGTTCAGTTCAATGTTACAGTATCTGACCTTAATTACCCTACCCAACCATGTTTTTTAGGTAGTTATAAGAATTTTTGCAATGCTTAGACATCTGCAGGCCTTACTTTCAATATTCACACTGAGGTCATAATCAACAAATTATAAAGCCCATTTCTGACAATCATATTATGAACTACCTACCTTGCAAATTGTACTTAAAGTGATTAAACTGTGTGCGTGTTATGGGCGAATTTCTTCTGGTTTGCTTCCATTTTGAAGCCGGCGTTATAGTCAATGGGGGTCTAAATAGTGTTGATGCAAGCGACTTTTTTGTATACGTGTCCAAAAATTTTTGACGCCAGCACATTTTCGCAGGAGTTTCGTGAATTTATTCACTGGCGGCAAAACATAGAAATTTTCCACAAACTCATGCCAGATGAATTTATTAGCATATCACTAGTGAGATCTTATACTAGATGACCAAGGAACATATGCAAATGTTTCCAAAGAGTTACCTAATCTGTCTGCTCAAGTACCACCTCCAGATCTCACCTCTTAAAGTAGTGCTACCAAAATCAGGCAGCTGTATTCATGGAAAAGGTGCAAAGACCTGGGCCAGGGACTAGTGGTGTCACTATATAGACTCTTCCCCCCTCCATCCTGCCAAAAACAAATTTTCTGGAATCCTCTGCAACCCCCCACCATGAAGAAGTAGGTCACCTGTGAAATCAAGAGTTGACTTTGATTTTGGTTGCATCACAGGTCACTTGCAAACCTACCCCTTCCTGGACCCCTGTATAGAGAAAGCAGATCATGCCCCCCCCCCAACTGCAGGGTCCGGTGCTCTATAGCAGAGATCCCCCTTTTGAACCCGTGAGTAATATTCAGAAGAAAAAAGGAGTTGGGGAGCAACACAAGCATGAAAATGTTCTTGGGGTGCCAAATAAGTGCCGCAATTGGCCATTTGGTAGCCACTATGTTGACATCAATCTACATTGAGACTCTGTTTGGCAGTACACCTGTTTTTTATACAACCAAAACTTGTCTCCAAGCCTGGAATTCAAAAATAAGCACCTGCTTCAAGGCCACTGGGAGCAACATCCAAGGGGTTGGGGAGCAGCGTGTTGCTCACAAGCTACTGGTTGGGGATCACTGCTCTATAGGTCATTGCCAAAAGCACAAACCATGGGGCATGGTACAAAGTACACAAAATAGAGCTTTGCACTTGGGTTTTGCCCTTTTGTGCTTTGATCAATGCTTTACTGATGCCATATTTCCCTTGCCTTGTGCTTCAACTACTTCTTGAAGATAAAGCATTTGCACAATGGGTAATGGTCTGCATTTGTCAAATGAAAAATGAGGTTACACGAGTGGCTCTTTCCTGATTGCGCACTTTTCTACTTCTCTCCCAATGCCTTTATCCAGAACAGAGGAGGCAGGGCAGGTTTACAAATGTTCACTTATTTCCATGGTTACATGTAATCAGTTTTTTAGTATTTAGCATTCATCATCATTGTACTCATTGCTTCAGAAAAATTAGGATTGCAGTCTTTGTGGCCTTCCCACAAATACGGACCTAGAGAAGTGTCAGTAAGGCATCTAACTACCGTAGGTTTACAATGACTTCTCTCACATGGAAATCTAGAAAAAAATGGTCTCTTTCAGATTGTAGGAATCTTATCCAATACCAACCAGAATTCAGAGTGATAGTAAACACAGATATAAACTATTATGCATACCTATATTCAATATACACCCCAACTACTACTGTACAGGATGCAGAGTGGGTCACATTTAGGCTACTTGTTCCTATTTTTAGGGAGGATGTTTGTAGGTTGCCCCTCAACATTTTCACTGGCATTCCAGAGAAAGCTTGCTGGTGCTGCCTATAGTCTGATATCCAGCACTAGCCTGTGATCAACAGCCTGCAGAGTTCTTAGTTGTGGTCTAGTTTTGTTTTCAATCATTTTCTAACACAGCTTTCATGGACTGCCTGCCATAGGACTGGTGGTAAGAACAAGGATCATTTGTGGCCTATGCCTGCTGGCAATTACTAACTTGTTAGTCTGATTAATGCTCAAGTTAGGGGATAGCAATGGGGGTGGTGTATATGTGCCTCCCTTCGACTCTCCCTCATAAGTACATTGTGTCCATTTGGAAACACAGCGAGCTACAAAAGCGCATGACATACATGATCAAAAAACTTTTGATGGATGATTTTTTTTTAAATTGCACCCTGTCCTGGATTTGTAACTGACCCCTGCAATCTGTTTTCTATAGGTGCAATTTTACTAAACCTATAAACTCTTGAATTTTTAAAGTTATTCAGAATGTTTGGGACCTGGGGTTTTCTGGATAAAGGTATGGGAAACCCGTTCTCCAGAAAGCTCCAAATTCCAGGAAGGTTTTCTCATACAGACTCTATTTTATCCAACTAAACCAAATTTTTAAAGGGATACTGTCATGGGGAAAAAAATGTTTCAAAATGAATCAGTTAATAGTGCTGCTCCAGCAGAATTCTGCACTGAAATCCATTTCTCTAAAGAACAAACAGATTTTTTTATATTCAATTTTGAAATCTGACATGGGGCTTTAAATATGATTTCTCTGTAATAAGAAAACAGTACCTTGTACTTGATCCAAACTAAGATATAGCAATTCCTCATTGGAATCCTTATTGTTTCCATGATTTTCTAGTAGACTTAAGGTATGAAGATCCAAATTACTCAAATATCCATTATCCAGAAAACCCCAGGTCCCAAGCATTCCACACACGTTCCTTACCTGTATTAGATGTTTCTGTAATTTGGATCTCGGTAGGGGCAGATTTATCAAGGGTCGAAGTGAAAATTCAAATGAATTTCGAGCTATTTTTTGTGTACTTCGACTAGGGAATAGTCCAAATCTGAAAAAAAATGAGAAAATTCAAATATCGGAAATTTATCATGTACTGTCAACTTCGACGATTCTCTATCTAAAACCTGCCAAATTGCTGTTTTAGCCTATGGGAGACCTCAATTGGTGGACTTTGAAAAATCAACATTTTTTTTTTAAAACAACTTCGTATTGAAAACGATGTTACTTCGATTCGAACAAATACGGTCTATTCACCCGAAGAAAAAACAAGTTTAATTGTTTTTAATACATTTTAATTGGTCTTTTTTTTTTCTTCGAATTTCAACATTTTTTCTATTCAAAATTCGACCCTTGATAAATCTGCCCCTAAGTCTACAAAAATAATGTAAATGTTAATTAAACCCAGTTGGATTGTTTTGTCTCCAATAATGATTAATTATATTTTGGTTTACATCAAGTACAAGCTACTGTTTTATTATTACAGAGAAAAAGGAAATCATTTTTTTAATGGCTATTTCCATTGAATAAGCCAACCACAACTCTCAAAAGGTTTGCTGGCAGATACAATAAGTATCAAGAAAGGGTGATGCCTTTATTTTTTGAGAATATTCTTGAGTATATTCAAGGTTACTGGCAATAAATCAATACAGAACAAAAGGATAAATGGCTTTTACAGCTTCTAGATGAATTGGAAGTAGGAATAATATGAATACAGGCGTTTCATTGTCTGTTGTTTTAGTCCTACAACTGCCATGTTATCCAGTATATTGAATACTGTATATCACAATGCAATCTATTATAAAAAACATAGGTAATGTACTAGTCCATTGTCTCACACAGAGAACAGTGAGAATTTTTGAGACTGTTAAAGCACATACAGTATTTCTCTTTCCAAGTAGAGTCACTGCAGTAAAAAACATGAAATCTGCAAAGAATTGATTTCACAAAGTTCATTTGCAGATTGTGATCTAATAATATCCCAGTCCTGTAATTCTATCCAATTATATAATATTCTATCCAAGTGGAAACATTAATATGTATTTCATTTGTAGAGTGGGTCAAATACATTGTACAATACCATGTAATAGTTATTCTAATGAAACCATGCGAGAGCCTTGGTTATAAAGCTTGTTTTATTTCGAAGAGTCTTTCTAGCAAATTCATTATTTAATGTCAGAATTTAAAGGTCAGCTAATAAAGGTACAGGTGAATAATGACCGCTCTCAGTAGTGACTCATTTAAAGATTCCATCAGTTTACATTCTATAACAAATTGTGATCTTGATGCAGCCCTTTATTATGCATATGATTGTGCGCATTATTTAGGCTTATGTTTGTTGCTTCCAATGCAAATTCTTCTGCCATTTATAATATATGTTGGCTGAAATCATTGGCAGATAATGGGAGAAAACAGAATACAATGTTTTCTTGCTATTTTGCTTTAATGAGGACTTTTGCATAAATTAAACCTTGTTGTAATGCCACAGTTTAACCATAATTGTGTTCTGTTCCTGATATTTCCTTTTATTTAAAAAAAAATTCTATAACGATAGCAACAAGCTTTTGCGTAACATCCGACGTATTTTCTTTTATACAAGTATGGGACCTGTTATCCAGAATGCTCAGGACCTGGGGTTTTCCAGATAACGGATCTTTCTGTGATTTTGATCTTCATACCTTAAGTCTACTAGAAAACCATGTAAACATGAAATAAACCCAATAGGCTGGCTTTACTTCCAATTAATTATATCTTAGTTGGCATCAAGTACAAGGCACTGTTTTATTATTACAGAGATGGGAGATGGTCTTTCCATAATTCCGAGCATTCTGGATAAAAGGCGTCTGGATAACAGATCCTATAACTGTACAGTAAATTTAAGAACTAGGGTTATTACTGTAACCTTTGGTATTTTGACTGTCCAAGACAACCAAATGGCATGTAGGAAATATATTCCATCACAACATCCTGAGTTCAATAAATTCTTCATCCTCACCTTCTGAAGATAATGAAGAAGCAGATGAAAAAAACCTTTCCTAAAAGAGTCTAAAATAGTGGCCTTTTTTTTCTTTTATAACCCCCCAACAAATATTCTATTTGTATTTTATTCCCCTATAAACATATATTCACAGACACCTCATCTCCAGAGAAAGCAACCCCTGCTTTGATAGGCTTTCATAAGATACTTTTTTCAACAATTTTCCCCAGTTAATTGCATACCTAAACTTTTTATGTTCACTAAGACCAGTTTAATCAGAAGCTGGCCTGTATGTTTTTGGACCATGGGAGGAAACCCACATATACCTCAAATGAACTCAGATGAACTCAAAAACCCAAATGAAATCTTATTTAAGAAAAAACTCGAATGGCAAAAGTCCCCGACTATGCAAGTTCGAGTCCTGGAATCCAAAAACTCTAATTGATTGAGTTTTCGATGAAAAAACTTGAATCACTCGAATCATTTGAGTTTTCGAGCAAACTTGAACATTACACAGGCTGGGACCTCTGCCTTTGACTCATACATGACTTCGACAGGGTTTTAGATGGTGTGTTTTTGGATTCAAGCTATTTCCAGGGTCAAGGTATAATAAATCTAGAATATTTGAAAACATGAATTATTGTGGAGAAACAACTCGAACCTTAATAAATCTGCCCCTTTATTGTTTTTTCTTCTGCAATATATTTAAAATGACTACATCAAAGTTCCAGTCTGGCCATTCCCACATTAGCTATTAGACAGTTGCACATCAAATTCACTAGGAAAGTTTATCAGCAACTTTCTTTCCCTAGGTTACAACTCCCACATGGTGGCTCTTGGCAAAATGGAACAAATTGAGATGACAAAAGATACCCCCAGAACCCCCAGAATCCCCAGAACCCCCAGAATCCTTCATGAAAGAATGCCGAATACCAAACTGAATCTGAATCCTAATTTGCACATGCAAAGTAGGTACAGGAAGGGGAAAAAATTGTCACGAGCAAAAAAATAGTTGCGCATAAAAATTTTTTTTGACGCCTATTGACTTCAATGCATTTCGTGAATTTTTTCAAATTTCATTAACTTGTTTGGAGTTTAGGGCTCTTACACATGAGCGTTTTTACCTGCGCTCCCCTGCGTTCCGTTTTTCGGCGTTCAGCCGCAGGGGAGCGCAGGAATAGACGCATTTCATTATTTCAAATGGGGCTGTACTCACACAGGCGCGTGTAGGCGCCGAACGCAGGAAAAATGCAGCATGTTGCGTCTCAACCTGCGTTCGGCACCTACATGCGCCTGTGTGAGTACAGCCCCATTTGAAATAATGAAATGCGTCTATTCCTGCGCTCCCCTGCGGCTGAACGCCGAAAAACGGAACGCAGGGGAGCGCAGGTAAAAACGCTCATGTGTAAGAGCCCTTAGAAAAAAAATTTGGGCAAGCAAAACAGGACAGATTCATTCAGCATTAAATTTAAGGATTTGGATTTGGTTCAGCCAGGCACAAGAATTTGCCCAATACGAATCCTGCTGATCAAGGCTGAATCCCAAACTAATCTTGGAGTCGGTGCATCCTTAGCTGGAACACACATCAATGTTTAATGTAGTAACATAAAGAAAATGCTGCCAGATGCTTTGATCTTGCCTTCTGGAGTTTTATCGGTCAACACAGGTTGCGGCACAGATCAAAGAGCAACATATTCATGTAACATCTACACGACTGACAGTTTGTTTCTTGACAGCTGGCACTGTAAATCTGATGACCTATGGCACCAGGTCAGTTTAAAGTTATGAAGATGGAGGATACAGTGAGTTTAGGGTTAGGAGAGCTCAAAGAAGCCACAAAGCCAATCTAGTGTCCCTTTTTATGAGCTGAGAAAAAGGTTATTACAGAATTGTACCCATTCTAGACACACACTGTATATAAAATGCTGTAAGTTACTTTTGCTGCAAGTCACAGGAGAGCGGAGATAGTCTTTAGCTGTTAATCAATGTACATTAGTTCTAGTGGATATGAACCACTACTGCAAAGCAAAATACATTTAACTCTTCATGGGGTTTATTGTTTAATTTTCAGCATCCCCCCACAACTACAATCTCTTGGGGGGGAAGGTCTAACAACTTGGTACCTCTCAGTTCTTTTATCCTTCCATGTTATAAATGTGATTTTCATAGTTGAAATCTGTTAATTATTGGAGCATTCAAACTGTCTTTCTGTTCAGCTGAAATGACCGTCGTTTTATTGATTTCAAGATGTAAATGAACAAACAACAGGAACAACATGCGAATGCAATCGGCCATATTGATTTGTATTTTTGCAAGGGTGGTTTATCTATGAATTGGGGTGAAAAATTGGTTGGATGCCATTCTTTGGTTAAAAAGCATTCATAGTTATGTTCAGGTTAAACGTGCAGGGATTGATCTCACCAATGAACCATTTCATTTAATGCCTGCAAGATTTGCTATAGGTTGAGGGTTACCAGTCATTCCCACGGTGCTGTTTAAAGGGCATGTAAAGTCTAAAATAGAATAAGGCTAGACTATTTTGTATACTAAATATAAACATGAACTTACTGCACCACGAGCCTAATCAAACAAATAATTTATGCTTTCAAAGTTGGCTACAGGGGGTCACCATCTTGTAACTTTGTTAAACATCTTTGCAAGACTAAGACTGTGCACATGCTCAGTGTGGTCTGGGCTGCTTAGGGATCATCATAAACAAAGCTGCTTGAGTTCTGCATGGCTGGGAAGTAAGGCGGGGGCTCCCCCTGCTGTTCATAAGTATGATTGTTTCCCTGCTCAGCAGTTAGGGACCGTCTGACAATTCCTATTCACAGCAGTAAATGAAGGGAGAATTTCACTGCATACAGTCAGGTTTCTTATAAAAACGGTACACATTTTTTAATTAAAGTATATTGGAGATAGGTTTCTTTTTCATTAAGGAAAGTAAAAATGGGATATTATTTTTTTGCCTTTACATGCCCTTTAACCAGAAAACTACAGAGGTCCAATATAAATATTAAATTAGGGATGCACCAAATCCAGGAATCCTGGAGTGGCTAGGGTAATCACATGACTTTTCATCACAAAATAATTTTTCTATTTTTTTCCTTTACTGACCCTAATTTGCATATGCAAATTAGAATTCAGATTCAGTATTTGGCCAAATCTTTTGTGAAGAATTCGGGGGTTTGGCCGAATCCCAAATAGTGCATCCCTGTATTAAATACTCTTACTTACTAGCATAGTTGCTAATTTGCAGCAGTTCTATTAATAAGAACTTTACAACAAGCCCCTGGAAGTAATGGAATCTTGTATAACATATTATCACATGTATGCACATTGGGGAAACTTGCACATAAAATCAAACTGGATCCTCAACTGACATGAACTATGTAACAAATAATGAAGTTATCTAATAGAGTTAATAGCAAAGCTATTTCTGCATTAAAACTAATGATATTTAAATGTTTGTACTGATATTTTCAAGACTTTTACATTTAAGTTCATTAGCATGTTATTTATTTTCTGCCATTAGCAATTAAATGATGGCAGCGCTGTGTATGTTTCAAATTATGTTGAGGCTAATTGTAAACAGCACATTACATACTAGATTAAGAAGAAAATGATA
The DNA here is from genome assembly GCA_038501925.1 of Xenopus petersii. Taxonomy (NCBI): domain Eukaryota; kingdom Metazoa; phylum Chordata; class Amphibia; order Anura; family Pipidae; genus Xenopus; species Xenopus petersii. Next base: position 167,966,737 of record CM076674.1, read on the forward strand.
CGGACAATAATGAAATTATTTTGTGATTAAGAGGAAGCTAAATGCATTTCATTTAACCACACTCTGTAAATCTTATAAATTCTATGAGTTTATTTATATTTCTTTGATACAGGCCAGTGTAAGTACATTAGAGCTGGAGGCAAATTCCATGACTTTTCTTTTTTCCATAAGTTTAAAATGTCAAGGAAACTACTAACACTTATATATTACTACTCTTTCAGTAACTATTAAAGTTGTTTTTCGAGCCTATATTCATATTCTATTTCACACATAAACATTAAAAGGCAAAATACAGGTTTATCTCTAATCTACATTCACGCAGCCTGACTTGGAAAAGTTTTGAGGCACTTGGTTCATGGGTCGGAAAAAAACCTGGTGGGCCCCAGCCTTCATGGCCCGGCTCAGACTTGCTCCCCTGTTGTGCCACATCTTTTGTGAATACGCGTGGTGCTGCGTCACAAGTTTAGAGGTCGGCAGGGGCCCCACGGAGACTGCCAGGAGGGCCCTTCATTTTGCTGCCCAGGTAGACTTCCAATGCTCCAGTCCGACCCTGATTGCATCAGATTTACGCCTAAATGCCCGCACCATTTCACTGATTTTGACACAGCAGCCACATGCAACCCCCCCCCCCCCCAGCCTTGGTGGCCACATGATACTGGAATTCTGTGGAAAAATGCTGAATTATGGGGAAAAAAACATGGCAATTGCTCATGAACTTGTAAATTGCTCACTGTACTTGCAGTTGTAAATGCCCTACCCCCCTATATTTTTGGTTTGCTGCAAAAACTGTGCAAAAAAATTTGATAAGCACGGTCAAATTTACAAACAATTTATTACGTTACTACAAATTTCTAGTTAGACATAAAATACATTTGGCTCATTTCTAAAGTGCCTATAGAAATGAACTGGGTTAAATTTAACATAATATGTGTTCTTTTCTTGGAAACTTTTTGAAAAATTTGGATTTGGGTCAGGGGACTACAGGGCTTGCCGCTTCAGGAGCGAGCAAACCCCCCTGCCCCCTGCCCCAGGCACAGCCCCCCCGTCCTCCTCCCAGCGAAGCCGCAACTCCCCGCCCCTTTTTTCTTCTTGAAGCAATATGTATAGGGCTAGTAGGGAAGGTCAGGAGCAGCACAGGGAGCGGGTCTGGGTTGGAAAGGCCCACAAGGATTTTTCCCAGCGTCCCGCCGGCCCAGTCTGACCCTGAGTTGTTTTGGCCATTGTATGGGGCCCTCTGAAGGGCTTCCCCGATTGATATCTGGCTGAAAATAAGGGCAGATGTTGATCGGGCAGGGCTAAAATCCTGTCGGATCGCAGACGCCACCTGTTCATTGATGCAGTCCCGCGAACCAACCGCTCATACTTACTATTATCTGATTGTTGGGCCTTAGGGCCCACAATTGGATCAGTCCGATATCGCCCACCTCAAGGTGGGCATATCGGGGAAAGATCCGCTCGTTTGGCTATCTCTCAGTGTATGGCCACCTTAAGATGGACAGTTGGACCCATGGAGCTGGTAATGGTGCCCCACAGTGGTTATCATTGCTGACGTCATCAATATAGTGGTACACAAATTAAAATCTATTAAAAAAAAGGCAGACAGATCAATATGAAAGCCAGCAAATTTCTTTTTCATTCCAGATCACCAGCTTGTTTTCAACTTTAAACTCTTCAGATGTTGCAAATTGTTATTATAATTAGAACCTTTAAATAATGCAAGAATACCTGACCACACGTGTAACAATATATTCTGCGGAGTCGTTTGTTTTCAAATCAATTGGGGTCCACCAATAAATGACCCAATGATTGAAGCAGAATACAGCTTGATGCATCAGATAGTGATCCAATCCGAAAATCATGCCGGCCAGGTATCCACATCAGTAGACAAAGGTACAAAGGTAAGTAAAGAATAGATATTAATTATAGCACATTCTTTACAAACGATATAGAAATTCCAGCTATCCTTTTGAGAATTCCTATTATGACTCGCTGGCAAAGATATTTCCATTTACGTGGTAGTTAAGGGCACCTTGGAATTTGAAGTGTTTTTCAGTTCTTATAAGTAATTAAACCATAACAGCGCTGCCTCCAGTTGTGTTCCTTATGGACTGCTCTGAAATAGTCATCAATAAGTTAAAATATTATAGAATGCATGGGGGAGGGTTAAATATTTAATGCTGTTAAACATCACTGAAAGCTACTTTACAACAAGATTAACACAATTACTGAAATCTTCATAATCATTCTAAATATGGTCTATAATTATACTAAAATGATGTGCAAACAGTCAGGCTCATTACATAGTACAGCTCTTAGTAAAAAGGCCAAATTACACGTTTTATGGGAAACCAATAATTAGAAGGAAAGCATCTATAGTACGTTAAGGGGGAATGTAATTAATAATCCTAAGCAATGCTTAAAATGGTGTTTTTGCGAATGTTTAGAGCTGCTCCCAATGTAAAATAATTCACTGGCGAATATTAAATCGCTAAGCAAAGGTTAGCTTTATCACTTGCTTGGGAGTTTTGTTAAATTTGTAGTCACAAAATACTCTTTGCGATCGTGAGATGTTATTGCATGGTCGCAAAAGTCGTTGAGGTCGGTAATGGGTCAAAAACGAAGCAAACATGGTCGGTAACATTCGCAAATGATATTTGCGACCATGTTTGCTTCCGTAACAGTGTGTTTATGTATAAAGTCTGTATTCTCTGTATACTTATGATATACTCAAACACTAATAGCTTCAGTGCAAGGCTTCGCTGCATGTCTTGCATTGTGAAGTGGTCTTCCAATCCCTAATAGATATGAGGGTACAAGCACTTCCACAATTGTTTTAAGCAACTTTGAGTGCAATCAACATGTTTTTCTTCCCACGATGCAGTGCAACCACACATTTTGTCGCAAATCAGATTACAATTGAGCAGAAGTCCGGCCGTGCCATTTCAGGCTCTTGGTGTGCTAGTGACACTTACGCCTAATTTTTTAAGGGATTCTTTAAGAGAACCCTGGAGCTATCATCAGGAGGTGGCAGTAGCTCCAGCGTTCCCTTATGTCCAATAGGTGGAGCATCTCTCGATTCAGAACAGAAGCCAGGAAGGACTGAGTGCCAGTGGAACACATTTTCATACAAGTATCTTTAGTGAAAGTGGTTTCACGCACAACTGACTGCAGGGGAATTGTGGGGACCTTAATTTAAAGGGATACTGTCATGAGGAAAAAACATTTTTTTTAAACGCATCAGTTAGTAGTCCTGCTCCAGCAGAATTCTGCACTGAAATCCGTTTCTCAAAAGAGCAAACAGATTTTTTTTGTATTTCATTTTGAAATGGGGCTTGACATACCGTCAGTTTCTCAGATGCCCCCAGTCATGTGACTTGTGCTCTGATAAACTTCTCCTTTTACTGCTGTACTGCAAGTTAGAGTGATATCACCCCCCCTTCCGTCCCCCCCAGCAGCCCATCAGCAGAACAATGGGACGGTAACCAAATAACAGCTCCCTAACACAAGATAGCAGCTGCCTGGTAGATATAAGAACAGCACTCAATAGTAAAATCCAGGTCCCACTGCGACACATTCAGTTACATTGAGTAGAAGAAACAACAACGTGCCAGAAAGCAGTTCCATCCTATTGCTGTCTCTTTCTGAAAGCACATGACCAGGAAAAATTACCTGAGATGGCGCCTACACACCAATATTATAACTAAAATAATACATTTGCTGGTTCAGGAATTAAGTTTTATATTGTAGAGTGAATTATTTGCAGTGTAAATATAATATAATCTCTAATATACTTTAATTAAAAAATGTGTACCGTTTTTTATAAGAAACCTGACTGTATGCAGTGAAATTCTCCCTTCATTTACTGCTGTGGATAGGAATTGTCAGACTGTCCCTAACTGCTGAGCAGGGAAACAATCATACTTATGTACAGCAGGGGGAGCCCCGCCTTACTTCCCAGCCATGCAGAACTCAAGCAGCTTTGTTTATGACGATCCCTAAGCAGCCCAGACCACACTGAGCATGTGCACAGTCTTAGTCTTGCAAAGATGTTTAACAAAGTATTAAGTATTTAAGTCAGAAAGAGGTCTTTGGGTCGGAACTGACACCACTATTAATGATGGGCGAATAAATTCACCAGGCACGAATTTGCCTGTGGCCTCGTGCTTTTATATGGTCACATAGCTCCTGGTTGACTTATAATATCTTTATAAATTATCCACTATATAAACTGTGCTTAGTGATGTCATCGATAATAATCAGAGCTTAGTGATGCCATGTCACATGACTCACTAAAACGAAACTAGCTGCTAGTGATGGGAGAATTTTAAAAAATTTGCGAAATCTCCAACAAAATTCGCAAAATGGCGAAAACTTTTCAAAATGCATTGAAGTCAATGGGTGTCAAAATTATTTTGATGCACGTCGATTTTGATGCCCGCAACATCATTTAAGACACGGTGGATTTTTCGTCGACTAATATTCGCCACAGTCTCGCAAATTTATTCGCCGGCAGTGAAACGTGGAAATTCATGGCTAGAATGCGAGGTCTCATACTTTTAGTGTGAGGGATTCTTAATGATGTGTGCGCATTAATTGGCTATGTGATTATTCATTATGATTTCATGTGAACAGTTTTATATATTTATATTGGTATTGTTATATTTATTGCCCACACATGCTATATTAATTGTAATTATTTGTAATGTCTGACATTATTTCAGCCTTACTCAATGAGATGTGGATAAAGGTCTAATCAATTTGCTTTAAGGGTTAATGGTTTTAGGGGTGGGGTGCAATGACAGTTTAAATACTTTAGGGCTGTTTGTTTTACCATATGGCTTTTGAGAAAGTGTTTGGTAGCCACGAAACGTGTCAAGCGTGTGGTAAGGGAATGATGATTTAAGCTCCTGTATCTTAACAATATGAATAAAAGTTTGCTTTTATTGGAATAGATCCCGCTGGTGCTCCATATCTTCCTTGCTTCTATGATTTAACGAGGCCTTCTGGATGCTGCTTGGTACGATTTAGCACGGCGTGGAGAGAAGTCGGAGGAGTGCTCCTGATTTAAAAACGTTTGTACATGACTCACTAAAACGTGTGTATTATAATAAATAAAATACCCCTTGTTGGAAAATATAAGGATATTGGAAGTAACCGCGGAGTTCCTTCGGCCTCATGGTCATGGAAAGCCTCGTTAACTTCTGATATCCTTATATTTTATAATAGGGGGTACTTTATTCACTATATTAGCATCTAAATTCGCTTGGCATAAGTCAGGTGAGACATTGATGCAACCCACTAAGGGAACTGTGGAATTAATGCTACATCCAGGTTGACGGTGGTTCCAGGATTGTCTGGTGTAAATGCTGGCACTTGCTGCACTAACCTGAAGGTGCAAGGAGCATGTTGCAAGTTCTATTTGTGAATTGTTTCATTGCACACTGAAGTTTATAACTGTGATTTAGTAAGTAACTCTTCAGTGGTGTAACTAGTGTTGGCTGGGCCTGGGTATAGGGGGCCTTTCCCTAAACTCATATCCTCCTGCCCTCCAGAAAAGCATGCACACAAACCCCCTGCCATTCCTCATGCGATAGTCCTTTATTACGGCTCCAGTGGGTTCAAAATGGGGTGCAAGTCTAGGTGCAATCAAACCCCTGCACCCCCAGTAGGTATGCCACTGTATATTTTACAACAGTCATTGGTCTACAGATCTAAATGCTGTGCATCTGTACAAATAGTTCATGTACATTGAAAGCAATAGACAATAATATAAGTTGCCCCTTTATCTAAGATTTACCTCAATCTGTAAACTGATAATAGTCAATCTAAGCCCAAAATTTGTGACAAGATGTATAGCCTGTCATTTATGGCTGTCTAACTTCCTAGGGGTGTATCTGGCTGAAAGAGATACCATAAGGTATGTCAGTGTAGATATTTTAGATCTAATCAAACCATTGACAGCCATTGTACGCTAAGGGGGTTATTTACTAAACTCTGAATGCAAAAATCATGAAAAATTCGTGTTTTTTTTTATAAAATCATAAATTTTCCAGAATTTAATAAACCCAGGGGATGGAAAAGTCTGAATCAGAAAATCCGGCATTTCAGACCTATCAAGGTTGCATATAAGTTAATGGGAGAAGTCCCAATGATTTTTTGATGTGCGCTGGGTTTTTGGCAATACCCCGATGTTTTCGGCCAAAATTCTGAGTTTTCGAGTGAAAAATCCAAAAAAATTGTGAACATCGGATTTTCACAAATTTTTTACGGCAAACAAAATTTTTGAGAAATTGTATTAATAAATAAGCCCAAAAACCCGTGCGGCTTTGGTCTCAGTTTTTTTCAAAAAATATTGAGATAAATTCAGACTTTGATAAATAACCCCCTTATAATCTATTTGATATAATTATCAAATAAGTACCTCCATTTTAACTGACATCCGAATCATAGAATTTCCTCATTAACACAACACTGCAGGGGAATAGTATTCTGCTTGAGATGATGTGGCAAAAGAGAATTAAATTGGTCAGGTTACAGTCACTTTATAATTAGGCATTTAGGAACAAGCAGAAATTAAAGACTGTAGCTGTCATATCAATATCAGCGGGTCCCTAATATATCTGCCTTGCTCTGAAAGAAAAGCATTACATATGGGCACTATTACAGCCCCAGCTCTATAAGAGCCTACAATGGAACATTTTTGCCGCCCCTGGTACCTTGCGGGGCGATGCCGCCTGAGGCAAGTTACTCAACTGGCCCCATTGGCGGAGAGCCCCTGCATACTCTGCCTGCCCTATGCTCCCTGTGTAAGCCATAATTTGCCTGCCCTATGCCCCCTGTGTGTGTGCCATATTCTGCCTGCCCTATTGTCTGTGTGTGTGCCATGCTCTGTCTGTGGGATTTGAGTCTGGTGGGGGGTTTGCTAGCATTTGAAAATACTTGTTAGGTGGACCTCAAGGTGTTTATTCACGTGCTTGGGGGAGCTGTGTTATACACAGGGAGGAGGAGGCATATGGAATTAAGGATATGTCTTAATAGGACATAATAAACATTCACATATGAATGATGAGTGAAATCCCTGCAGTGAGCACTAATCATTTGGTTTTTTGGGTGCTATCACCATAAATGTGGACATGGTCTGGTAGTAACATGGGTGTGGCTTAAAGTGGGTGTGGTTGAAAAACAGGGATTGGTCAACAAACTGGCTTCCATTATTGGCCCTACACCACATAGGCCAGAAAAATTACGGCCCTCAGTAGAATAGAAGTTGGACAGCACTGATTTAGAGGAAGCAGGCGCAGGGCAGGCAGCTTGGGAAATGCTGTGTACAGGGCCCTCCAAAGATTTTTTTTGTGGGGGGGGCTCGGAGAACTGTAGTTACGTCATTGATTAATATAATGTCATTTAATATACCAATGCAGAATCTACAAAGATCTCAAAGGAATATGAAGATATCAACAGCTACAGTATGTTGCCTAACCAGCATTACCAGTTTATCAGTCATTCAGCCATAGGTCCAAGAATATCCAGGGAATAGTATTTATTTTAATAATTTGTGATTTTTAAATCACTTTCTAATTAGAAAATGTCACAAGCTGTACAAGTGTTTGCAGATATATTGTGATGCTTTTTATTATTTCCCTAACAACACTGCTGGAGTTTAAAACAGAGTTCATAAATGTGGCCCATTCTTTATTAAAAAAAAGTCATATTACTAAATTAAAATTTGATGTAGGAAATGATAACACACGCACCCTGCCCTGCGACTGTTCCCTGCTGTACCTGACTGAAGGGATTCTATTATTATCAGGGTAAAATGTTCCTGCTTCTTTGTCAGCAATTCCATAATTGTCTCGCTAGTTTCTGCAGAAGTCAGAAGCTGATCCTTACCATTGTCACCAGAAGATGAAGCTTCGACCTGATCATCAGCGAAGCATTCATCATGTTGAGCTGGAGCAGAGCAAAGCTCCTTACAGAAGTGTTTTTAATATCAACAGGCGACTACATCAATTCAAGGAACAAGTGCTGAGACCCAAATGACAAGTTTCCTGCTGACTCGGGCATGATCACGACTGAAATCTTCTGCTGATCCATTTAGCTGCGCTAATCTCTCTACCTGGACAACTGTCAAGAAAATGTTTCCCGTTCGTGGTGATAAAAAGACTTACCAAGTTCTAAAATTGTACATTTATAAATCAAATGAGACCTGAAGGATTCTCACTTCAAGAGGCATTAAAGAATTGTATAAATGGTGAATATTTTATGAACCTCTAGTGACATGCCTAATCCATGGCATTTGCAGATCGACTGCATTTGGGAATCACTTTGAAGATCACACCATCAGGGAAGAATGCAACAAGTCTGGCATTGCTCTTGCCATTTAAGGGCTCTTACTCACGGCTGTTTTTGCCTGCGCTTTCCTGTGTTGCGATTTCTTCCGTTCAGCAGCAAGGGGGCTGTATTCACACAGAAGCATGTAAGCACCAAACGCAGGTTAGGACATAGCATGTTGCATTTCACCTGCATTCAGCGCTTACATGCGTCGATTTGGGTACAGCCCCCTTCAAAATAATTGACTGCGTCTACTCCTGCGCTCCCCTGCGGCTGAACGGAAGAAAGTGCAACGCAGGGGAGCGCAGGCAAAAATGGGTGTGTGTAAGAGCCCTTACTCTTTTCTGTCTGTTTGGTTTTCAGTGCTTAAATGAAAGAACATTTGCAGGGGAATGTAATAAAAGTCGCAAAGAGCAAAACAATTCGCACCAATAAGGGTAAAAATCCACATCTCGCAATGTAATATTGTTCCTTGAACTGTTATTGCATTGCGAATTTTAATTGTGCATTGCGAATTTTAATTGCGCACTCATAAGAAGTGCTTGAAGGTGCCGTAATCTTTTGGAGCAAACATAACGACTTTTTCAGTAAGAAGTTTTATTATATTGACTGCGCATTGGCGCAAACTATAAAATTCGCAAACGGTCTTTCACTGTCGGAAGTAGTCGCTAAACAGTTTCCGGGCTCGCAAAAGCTATATTAAATTCGCACAAAGCTAGATTTGTTCTCGCAAAGGCATAACTTTTCGCATTGCGTATAGTTTTTCCGTTAGCGATTTTTATTTCATTCCCCCGTTGATTTGTTGTCTTGTAATATTCTGTAAGGCTACACATTTATTTATTGCTACTTTTTATACTCAAGTCTGGAAAAAGTTGTTTAGTGGGAGCACTTACCGGACACTGGGCTCAGCGTGCTGCACACCCCGCCGCCATCCTAAGTGGTCAATTCATTCCAGGAAAAGAGCAAAAACAGCGGAGCACCGAGGAGGCGCAGGACGCCATGAAACGCATTAAGCGGGCAGCCAGGGTCCATACTTTGCTGCTGTAATCTGATTTTTTATGTATATTAAATAAACTTTGATTTTTTTTATATTTTCCTGGCCTCCTCGGTGCTCCGCTGTTTTTGCTCTTTTACTTTTTATACTTGTTTTTCTATTCAGGCCTCTCCTATTCATATTCCAGTCTCTTATTCAAATCAATGCATGGTTGCTAGGGGAATTTGGATCCTAGCCACCAGAAATTTGCTGAAATTGCAAACAGGAGAGCTGCTGAATAAAAAGCTAAATAACTCAAAAACCACAAATAATAAAAAATGAAAACCAATTTTAAAATGTCTTAGAATATCAGTCTCTACATCACATTTAATAAACTCCGAATTAAATACGAAATTTTTAGTGAAGGAAAAAAAACAAAAATCTTTCTCAATTTATTATATGGAAAAAGTCAGAATTGTGAAAATCCAGCATCTCATACCTGTCGAGGTTGCATATAAGTCAACGGGAGCATTCCCAAAGATATTTTGATCTGCGCTGGGTTTCGTGCAATAATCCAAAGATTTTGTGGCTTTTGTAAAATCTGAAAAATTGGTACGATTAGTTATTTTCACAATTTTTTTCAGTTTTTTTTTCCAGCAAGCAACATTTTCGGGAAAGTATATTAATTAATGAGAAAAACTCGTGCGAGTTCTTTTCAGAAAATATTTGGACTTTGATAAATGGGCCTCTAAAAGTTAACGCAAAGGTGAACGACCCTTTTAAGTGGTATTGCATCTTTTACAAGTCTAAATTATAATGATAACCACAATGCTTGAAGTCATCGTATACAAAACACAGTCGACAATCTACAGAATCCAGATGTCAGATTTAAGCCCTTACAGAGATGTACAATAAATTAGACTTTCCGGCTACAGAGATATTGATCCATCCAATCTGCAGGGATTAACCCATAGAACTAAACCAAGCTTTCTAAGAGCTGTACCCTATACATGAAACTGCCAGAGGACAAATTAAAAGCAGTTTGGGTTTATTTTTCATAAATATTTGACCTCCTTCCTCTTGTCATAACACTTTGCATTAATCTTGATTGCAGTTGTATTTTATATTCATTTATATTCTGTTATTGTATTATTCCCTGTCTGTTACATTAATGTATTGTTTTAATGTACAGCCCTATTTAAAGAAATTGCACTATATTAATGAAAATATGGGTAGCGGTATGGGACCTGTTATCCAGAATACTCAGGATCTGGGGTTTTCTGGATAACAGATCTTTCCGTAATTTGGATCTGCGTCCCTAAAATCTACTAGAAAATCATGTAATCAATAAATAAACCCAATAGGCTGGTTTTGCTTCCAATAAGGATTAATTCTATCTTAGTTGGGAGCAAGTACAAGCTACTGTTTTATTATTGCAGAGATAAAGGAAATCACTTTTTAAATATCTGGATTATTTGGATAAAATAGTTTATGGGAGATAATTCAAAGCTTTCTGGTTACTGGATAGTGTATCCCATTAGTGATGGGTGAATTTATTTGCCAGATGAGAATTCGCTGGGAATTACTGCGTTTCACTGCCGGTGAATAAAATCACGAATTTGCAGTGAAAAATCGCCATGGTTTTTTTGACACCGATTGCAACACCGGCGACAATTCTGATGCCGGCGGCAATTTCGATGCTGGCGACAATTAAAGGACACCCATTGACTTCAAAACCTGTCAAATTATGACACCCGTTAATTGACGCCGGCTCGACTTGAGTTTTTTTCTCCGAAAAAAAACTTGAATGCCATTGACTAAAACAGCAATTTTGGCAGGTTTTAGGTGGCAAATAGTGAAATCAAGTTCTTAAAGGGGACCTGTCACCCAAAAAAATTATTCAAAATCCTATTTTATCACATTAGTCAAGCAAAAAGAACTTTACTTGCACTATATAAATTATTTGAAATATGTTTTTACTTCAGTCTGGGAATTCATAATTATAGCAAGCAGACAGGAGCCATTTTGTGGACACTGTTATTAAGACAAGCCTTGTATCATCTCAGAATCTTGTTTGTGCTCCAGAATGGGGGACCCGATGTCCATCCCCATGACCTGGCTACACAATTAAACAGTGAAAAGAACGGGGGAATGGGGGGAAGAGCAGTGACATCTAGGAAGTGCTGAATGGAAAATGAAAGCATTTGTCTGCCCCGCCTCTATGCCTAGGCATAGAGGAGGGGCAGGCAATATTTGATTGACAGCTGAGATTTTTAAATGAGCTTACAGCAGCTATGAATGCTTTAATAAAAAATAGAAATCGGATTTCATGTTTAATTTGAAAATTACTTTTATTATACAGATTTTTGTGTCTGGGCGACAGGTCCACTTTAAAGGGCATGTAAAGGCAAAAAAAATCCCATTTTTACTTTCTTTAATGAAAAAGAGACCTATCTCCAATATACTTTAATTAAACAATGTGTACCTGTATGCAGTGAAATTCTCCCTTCATTTACTGCTGTGGATAGGAATTGTCAGATGGTCCCTAACTGCTGAGCAGGGAAACAATCATACTTATGAACAGCAGGGGGAGCCCCCACCTTACTTCCCTGCCATGCAGAACACAAGCAGCTTTGTTTATGACGATCCCTAAGCAGCCCAGACCACACTGAGCATGTGCACAGTCTTAGTCTTGCAAAGATGTTTAACAAAGTTACAAGATGGTGACCCCCTGTAGCCAACTTTGAAAGCATAAATTATTTGTTTGATTAGGCTTGTGGTGCAGTAAGTTCATGTTTATATTTAATATACAAAATACAGCATTTCTAGCCTTATTCTATTTTAGACTTTACATGCACTTTAAAGGGCCAGTGTATAATAAATCACAAAAATCTAATTTGAATTTTTTTAGAAACTCAAATCGAATTTTAATAATTCCCTTGTCAAATTTGACAGTTTTCGCCATACAAAAACGTTGACCCTTGATAAATCTGCCCATTAATGTTTAAACGATTTTCTAGTAGATTTAAGGTATGAAGATCGAAATTATGGAAATATCTGTTATCCAGAAAACCCCAGGTCCCAAGAATACTGGCCAACACTTGCAAAGACTAATCCCCAATCCATTAAAAGATGGAATCTTTTTGTTTCCAAAAAGCAGATGCACTCAATGATTTAATTTCCTTGGTATATATGAAAAAGGAGACAAAGATACAGGACTTAACTTTGTTAAAGGAGAAGGAAGTTATAATGACTGAGGTGTGCTAAATGTTAGGCACTGCTCATTGATTATAATAGCTTACCTGATACCCTTTTTTGAAAGGTTGAACGTGTGTCTTTGTCACCCTAACTTACTATTACTTTGATACCCCACGTCAGTGCTCATGTTAGCAGCAAACTGAACCAATGCTTTGTAAGGCTGAAAATGTATTGTTATTTATACTATTCAACTTTCTAGTCAAGTCCTTTCCTATACATGTTTTAGTCTCTTATTCAAATCAGTGCATGGTTGCTAGGGGAATTTGAATTTGGAATTTGGTTTTAGCCAGGACATTATTTCTGATTTTCCTAGACTCCCATTTATCTGCTTCAGTACCAATGAATAAGAGGAAAGCTCTTTTATTTCTAATATTTAAAAAAGGGATTATGATGTCAACCTGACAATAAAAGGCCTGTAAGTTTGACATCTGTGGGTATTTAAAGGTTTAATGAGATCACATTCAAGATTATATGCTGGAGAATGACATTATAAGTAGGAATCTTCATGGCTTTATGAAGCATGAATAATGTCAAATGTGCTTGCTTTTTTATAGTAAGTAGGAAGTTGGACAGTGGAGTTGTAGTCTTTGATTTTTCAAAAGTGTTTGGTCTTGGCAATGCTTTTTATGCATGGATACAGAACTAGACTGGACTGAAAGACCGTATACAGTTATCAATGGTAAGCTCTTTGATGGACTATGGTTCGTAGTGGTCTGCTGGAAGGTTTAGTATTGTGTTCACAAAAGAAAACTAAGGCTTAAAGGGCATGTAAAGTCTAAAATAGAATAAAGCTAGAAATGCTGTATTTTGTATACTAAATATAAACATGAACTTACTGCACCACAAGCCTAATCCAACAAATAATTTATGCTTTCAAAGTTGGCTACAGGGGGTCACCATCTTTAACTTTGTTAAACATCTTTGCAAGACTAAGACTGTGCACATGCTCAGTGTGGTCTGGGCTGCTTAGGGATCGTCATAAACAAAGCTGCTTGAGTTCTGCATGGCTGGGAAGTAAGGCGGGGGCTCCCCCTGCTGTACATAAGTATGATTGTTTCCCTGCTCAGCAGTTAGGGACTGTCTGACAATTCCTATCCACAGTAGTAAATGAAGGGAGAATTTTTTAAAAACGGTACACATTTTTTAATTAAGGTATGTTGGAGATAGGTTTCTTTTTCATTAAAGAAAGTAAAAATGGGATTTTATTTTTTTGCCTTTAATGGCCTACTTCATCTCTCAGTTGCCTTTTAGTACATTATAGATTGAGTTATTCTAAGCAACTTTTCAGTTGGTCTTCATTTTTTATAGTGATTGAATTCTTCTTCCAGCTTTTAAATGGGGATCACTGACCCCAGCAGTCAAAACATATATTGCTCTGTGAAGCTACAATATTATTATTACTGTTACAGTGTATTACTTATCTTTCTATTCAGACTTCTCCGATTCAATTCTACTCTCATTCACACCACTGCTTAGTTGTTAGTGTAAACTGCATTCCAGCAACCAGATAGCTGCCAAACTGGAAAGCGGTAGAACAAACAAATACTTTATGATCCTACGGATCAATAACTTCCAAGAAAACTATACGTATAATACAATGTGGTGGCTTAAAATAAACCCTTTATTACTTCTTTTAATAACTGGTACAAAAAAAGTAGTAATGACCTTTAGATTGTTGTTTTAACCTAAAGGGGCACTAAACATCATTGCATTGCACTGGTCAACCCGGACTCTGCAAATGCCAGCACAATTGAACATATTATCAAGGTTAAAGGATAAGTAAGCCTTAAAAATAAGTGGAAGTAAAATTATTGAGGGTGCCATTCTAAGCACTTTTGCAATGTACTTTCATTCTTTAGTTTTTCTTAATTGCTAGATATTAAAGGGTACATGTACTGTTAATACTGATGAACTTTTTTACTGCCCCGCATCACCTGCTGGTCATTTTCCAACCTGACCAACAAGTAGTCAAGGAATTTGTCAGGAGAAAGAAAGAGGCTGCTCTGATGTTATTCTGGTTTGGAAAATAAAGTAGAAACCTTTCTCAAATCTTTCTTAACAAGAAGAACATCATCGCAAAGACTTTATTAAGAAATATCTTACCGATACTCCGCTTGTGATCCTCTTCTGAAAAGGCGACATGGCGATGATCCATCTGGCGACTCTCGATTTCTCCTCCCTGCCTTCTATAGGAGATAGCAGGAAGGAGAAATCAAGCGCCGCCAGATGGATCGTCGCCATGTCGCCTTTTCAGAAGAGGATCACAAGCGGAGTATCGGTAAGATATTTCTTAATAAAATCTTTGTGAATGTAAAGTTAAATGTGTGCTGGTGTTTTTTTTTTTCGTTAAGGGCAAACAAATTTTTTATAAAAAAAAATTCATGTTCCTTTGACAGTATATGTATCCATTAATATCTTGGAATTAAAAAAATAAACCATGAATATACATTGCAAAATTGCTTAGAATTGCACTATCATAAATTTTACATTCAGTGATTTTTAAGGTTTACTTATCTTTTAAGGAACGCTGGGAGCTGTAATACAGCAACACTGAATTTTGCATTCAAATGGAAAATAATACTCCGGTGAAAATCCCACCTGTGTAAATTTGGCTCTATGTTCTTTTTATCCTGCAGTTGGATTTATTAAGCACAGTTTTTCTAGAACTGAACAGGTCTGTTTTTGGTTATTATGATTCTTATTGGTTTGTTTTCTATGTGTAATTATGTTTTTGTCAACTTCTACAGAGAACTAGGGGGTGCATTAGGACATATTTATGGTTTGGTTCAGTGCTCCTTTAATGCAGACGCCATAAAATATATGAAAATCATATAAAGACCTCTAGCGAATTTGCGAAATGAACGTGAACGCATCTTTGCATTGAATTGCTCGCATTGCTGAAGTAACGATAGGGAAAAGCCGCCAGCGTAGCTATGGGTGCGAAACGGTCGATGGAGACTATTCGCTGGTTCATGAATCTGCCCCTATGGGAGACGGTTTTTCAATAATTCCGAGATTTCTGGTTCCCCCATAACGGATCTCATACCTGTACCTGTATACGCAACATGCAAAGAACAACATAATCACTGGCAATTGTAATTACAGCAAATCATTTCATGTCGCAATATACCATTTAGTACAGCAATTATACAGAAATGAAAGTATATATAGCTAAATTACACCAGAATATATACTATATACTGTAAGTAGTGGTTTTGCTGTCAGCAAAAGAGTTGAATGTCACTGCCTACATGTAAAAATCTAAAAATCAGATGTGGCATAGTGTGACCTTTAACAGACATTAAACAATTCTTCCTCTGCTTTCTCTGACCCACAGCTTATAAATAAAGAATGATAGCTCTCAGCAAACCTCATCTCCATCATCTCAGTGGGTCTTTTCAGGAGGGGACCAGTGGTACTTTAATGAAAACTTTTAATAACAGAGCGATCAGAGAGGAGAAGAAATGCTACAAGCACAAAAGTCCTTGATGAAATGTTCTACACCTTTTCAGAAATGCAGAACAGCTAATCGGCAGCACTAACTACTTTAAAGAGGTTGTTCACCTTTGGGTTAACTTTTAGAATGATGTAGAGCAGGGATCCCCAACCAGTAGCTCTTGAACAACATGTTGCTCTCCAACCCCTTGGATGTTGCAAAGCAGGTGATTATTTTTGAATTCCAGGCTTGGAGCCAAGTTTTGGTTTCATAAAAACCAGATGTACTGCCAAACAGAGTCTCCTGTATGCTGCCAATCCACATAGGGGCTATCAAATAGCCAATCACAGTCCTTATTTTACACCATCCAAGAACATTTTTTCTGCTTGTGTTGCTCCCCAACTCTTTTTACATCTGAATGTTGCTCACGGGTGACGTAGAGAGTAATATTCTTAGACAATTTGCAATTGTTTTTTTCATTTTTTTATTATTTGTGGTTTTGGCATTATTTCGCTTTTTATTTGGTGGCTTTTTGTATTTTTATCAATCTGATTGCTAGGGTTCAAATTACCCTAGCAACCATGCATTGGTTTAAAAAAGACACTGGAATATAATTAGGAGAGGCCTGAATAGAAAGATGAGTAATAAAAAGTAGCAATAACTGTTAATATGTAGCTTTACAGAGCATTTGTTGTCAGATGGGGTCAGTGACCCCATCTGAAGCTGGAAAGAGCTGAAAAGAGCTGATATGTGAACTACCCCTTCACAGGATGGCATTTCTGTACAGTTAAAGGTGTTGTTCACTTTTGAATGACATTTTAGTATGATGTAGAGAGTGATATTCTGAGACAATTTGCAATTGGTTTTCATTTTTTATTATTTGTGGTTTTTGAGATATTTAGCTTTTTATTCAGCAGCTTCTTTTTTCCTTATTTATTATTTGTGCCCCTGAGAAAGACCACTATGGTCGAAAGCGTTGGGCTCACCATTTATTTTTTGTAACCCTTCTTTTTCTTGATTAATACATTTTGTTTATGATTTTTCCAAATCGAGTGTGCAACCCCCTGTGACAAGTTTGAAGTCCTGGATCATTGCTGCTATTGACAAGCTGAGACTTTAGGCTGGTGCAATATATAAAATATGGCATTTTTAACCATATTCAGTTTTAGGGTTTACTTCTCCTTTGAGCTAGGTGCAGGATTAATGTATGCTGTGTTTTTCATAGCATGGGAACTTAGAGAAGGTCTTAAACTATATCTTTATTGGGTTTAAAATGGCCCCTTAAAATAATACACGTAGTGAAGATCTTTGTTGAACAGAACTTCAAGGCAATTAAATCACCTATTAACCTCAAGCATGGGAAGTGAAATTGCAGAGCTGAGCTGAAAGCGGCAGTGTAAACCTTTCCTAGCTAAAAAGAATAGTTGTATTCACTTATTTCTCCTTGTATCTATTGATCAGAGAACATAAGGCAGACATGATCCATTTCGAGACTGAGTCACTGTTATTTTCACAATTTGGATTTACGCAGCCTAATCCTCTAATAGTCAAATTGATTTTGTTCTTTAAACACCATTTCTTTCAAGAATGATTTTGCTTCAATTTTCTCAGTATTAAATATAATAAACAGACTGAAGAGACTGTAAATACTAAGGTGTATGGAAAGATAATCTATGCAAATCTGTCATTCTTTCAATAAAACTGCCAGATATTAATCTGTTGGAAATAGGGCTTTCTATCAAGCTCCATGTGTACGTCCATACTGGTAAAATATTGAGTTACAAAAGCACTTTATGTTGTATTAAATGCCAGTTTTCTTCCAATAACTTAAACAGAGTTGGCACTTTAAGCCTCTTTAGTAACTTGTATAACAGGGTACAGTGCTGTACCAACAAAAAGAATTCATCAAAGATGAGGGGCAGAAGAGGATTGACCAATAGTGTGCATTATATTTTCCAGAATCTAAAGGGATTCTGTCATGATTTTTATGGTGTCATTTTTATTTCTAAATTACACTGTTTACACTGCAAATAATTCACTCTACCATATAAAATTTTATTCTTAACTCAACAAGTTAGTTACATAGTTACATAGTTAAATTGGGTTGAAAAAAGACAAAGTCCATCAAGTTCAACCCCTCCAAATGAAAACCCAGCATCCATACATACACCCCTCCATACACACACCCCTCCCTACTTTTAATTAAATTCTATATACCCATACCTATACTAACTATAGAGCTTAGTATCACAATAGCCTTTGTTATTTTGTCTGTCCAAAAAATCATCCAAGCTATTCTTAAAGTCATTAACTGAATCAGCATCACAACATCACCCGGCAGTGCATTCCACAACCTCACTGTCCTGACTGTGAAGAACCCCCTACGTTGCTTCAAATGAAAGTTCTTTTCTTCTAGTCTAAAGGGGAGGCCTCTGGTACGGTGATCCACTTTATGGGTAAAAAGGTCCCCTGCCATTTGTCTATAATGTCCTCTAATGTACTTGTAAAGTGTAATCATGTCCCCTCGCAAGCGCCTTTTTTCCAGAGAAAACAACCCCAACCTTGACAGTCTCCCCTCATAATTTAAGTCTTCCCTCCCTCTAACCAATTTAGTTGCACTTAGTCTCTGCACTCTCTCCAGCTCATTTATATCCCTCTTAAGACTGGAGTCCAAAACTGCACTGCATACTCCAGATGAGACCTCACCAGGGACCTATAAAGAGGCATAATTATGTTTTCATCCCTTGAGTTAATGCCCTTTTTTATGCAAGACAGAACTTTATTTGCTTTAGTAGCCACAGAATGACACTGCCCAGAATTAGACAACTTGTTATCTACAAAGACCCCTAGATCCTTCTCATTTAAAGAAAACTCCCAACACACTGCCATTTAGTGTATAACTTGCATTGATATTATTTTTGCCAAAGTGCATAACCTGCATTTATCAACATTGAACCTCATTTTCCAGTTTGCTGCCCAGTTTTCCAGTTTAGACAAATCACTCTGCAAAGTGGCAGCATCCTGCATGGAACCTATAGTTCTGCACAATTTAGTATCATCTGCAAAAATAGAAACAGTACTTTCAATGCCCACCTCCAGGTCATTAATAAACAAGTTGAAAAGCAAGGGACCTAGTACAGAGCCCTGCGGTACTCCACTAACAACACTAGTCCAATTAGAAAATGTTCCATTTACCAGCACTCTTTGTAGTCTATCTTTTAGCCAGTTCTCTATCCAGGTACAAATACTATGTTCCAGGCCAACTTTCCTTAATTTAACCAGTAACCTTTTGTGTGGCACTGTATCAAATGCTTTAGCAAAGTCTAAGTAAATCACATCCACTGCCATCCCAGAGTGATTTTTTTTTTAGTTGCAATATTGGTGAGTAGGTGCATCTCAGGTCATTTTGGCTGGTCATGTGCTTTCAGAATAAGCCAGCACTTTAGGATGGCACTGCTTTCTTGCAGGCTATTGTTTCTCATACTCAATGTAATGGAAGGAGTCGGAGTAGGACATGGATTTTTACTATTGAGTGCAGTTCTACCAGGGAGCTGTTATCTTGCTACCTTCCCATTGTTCTGTTGATGGACTGCTGGGGGGGGGGGAGGGAGTGGGGTGATATCACTCCAACTTGCAGTACAGCAGTAAAGAGTGAATGAAGTCAGAGCACAAGTCACATTACTGGGGCACCTGGGAAACTGACAATATGTCTAGCCCCATGTCAGATTTCAAAATTAGGTATAAAAAAGCAGTTTGCAGGTTTGAAAAATGGATTTCAGTGTAGAAGTCTGTCTAGTTTCAAAGAAATGTATGAAATCTTCTTTGTTGGTTTCCCAATGTGAATTTGAAAATAAAATGAGCTTGCAGTATGTTTGCCCAGTGGGTTACTGCACCTTATGCAATTTGGTATTTTATGTCAGCTAAATCATCCATGGTGATGGAGACATACATTTATTTATCTTCTACACTGCACCTGGGCATTAACCCATGTCAACCAATCAGTGATCAGCCAGAGGAAGGCAGAAAAATGAAAGCAAATATTTTTCAATGGTTGCCAACTACCCAAGTGCAAAGTGTTGATAAATTAGTTCAATTGAGACAAAATAGGGTGGGTGGAAAAGTACAGGGTCAAGAGAAACATCTGCCTGATTCCTTCAGCTTGTCAGGAAGCTTTCTGGGATTTGCCACACGCCGCTTAGGGTTTAAATAATTCTCCTATCAATCACTGTTTCCACTAATTTAATTAAGAACATCTGTAGAACGCTGGATTTAGCAGGTACATTGAATTTCCCAGACATGGGTATATCATTGCTTATAAAAAAAGAAAATTAATTAAAAGATGTACAATTAGCGATTGTCTCTTTAATCCCCGAATACTGTAGAGTAGGGATGGGCAAATTCGACCCGTTTTGTTTCGCTAAAAATTTGCTGCGGGTCGAAATGTCGCAGACGCCCATTAAAGTCTATGGGTGGTATAAAATTTTTGACGCAAGGCGAAATTTTTTTTTTTTTGACGCACTACACCATAAAAGTCTATGGGCGTCTTTTCCACGGTGAAACAAGGCGAAAAATTCGCCCTCCCTACTGTAGAGGAATACTGTAACTGAGACATCTCTACTAACTCTGCTGGGCTTTAGTATCAGACGTTTTATACCAATCTTGCATATTCACGTTGCCTTGACAAAGTCAGTAATTGTGACTTACTATAAATGATGGGATACACAACACAAAGAACTTTATCTATTCTTTTTTCAAGTCTGAATAGTAAAAAGGTCTTTAGAAAACAGGTATATGGGATCTGTTATGCGGAAACTCGTTATCCAGAAAGCTCTAAATTATAGAAAGGCAGCCTCCTATAGATTCCATTTGATCCAAATAATCCAGATTCTTAAAGATCATTTACTTTTTCTCTGCAATAATAAAACACTTGAATCGATTTGAGTTTTAAAAACTCAGGATGTCAGGAAGTCTGCAAACACCTACAAATTGATCCCTGGAAATCTCCCATTGACTTAAACAGCAATTTGGCAGGTTTTAAGTGGTGAATAGTCGAATTTGAGTTCTTCAAGGGCCAGTGTATGTATAAATATCGAATTTGAATTTTTTGAAAAACTCAAATCAAATTTAAATAACTCTCTAGTAGAATTTGACAGTTTTGACCATAAAAAAAAAATTACAATTTTCAATTCGACACTTGATAAAGGGCATGTTAAGGCAAAAAAAATAAAATCCAATTTTTACTTTAATGAAAAAGAAACCTATCTCCAATATACTTTAATTTAAAAATGTGTATAGTTTTTATAAGAAACCGGACTGTATGCAGTGAAATTCTCCCTTTATTTACTGCTGTGGATAGGAATTGTCAGATGGTCCCTAACTGCTGAGCAGGGAAACAATCATACTTATGTACAGCAGGGGGAGCCCTCGCCTTACTTCCCAGCCATGCAGAACTCAAGCAGCTTTGTTTGTTTCCCTGTAGAGCAGTAGGCGACTGTGTAGAGATTTGTATTGGATTTAACTTTTCACCTTTACATCCCGTTTACTGTTTACAACAGCTGCAAGGACAAAGATTATGGAACCTGATTTAAACAGATAAACTGGGATTCTATTTGGAGGATTATTTTGCTGCAGCCACTGGTTCTGCAGAGTTGGAGAAAGTTTGTATCAAACAATACAAAAACTTTAAAATCCACATTAGATTACATGACAACACAGGACCCAGTGCAGTCTGTATATTCTGATTATTAATCAGTCTTGATGTATCGGCTTCTGGCAGATATTATTTGACTTGTGCTGTTTTTATAATTTACGACGATCCCTAAGCAGCCCAGACCACACTGAGCATGTGCACAGTCTTGGTCTTGCAAAGATGTTTAACAAAGTTACAAGATGGTGAACCCTGTGGCCAACTTTAAAAGCATAAATGTTTTATTTGATTAGACTTGTGGTGCAGTAAGTTCATGTTTATATTTAGTATACAAAATACAGCATTTCTAGCCTTATGCTATTTTAGACTTTACTTCCCCTTAAAAGTATAGTGGTCAAAATTACAGAAAGATCCATTTTCCAGAAACCCCCAGGTACTGAGCATTCTGGATAACAGGTCCCATACCTGTACAGGGGTATGTGCTGTCGTTGTCAAAACACTGTTTAAAATCGGAGGTTCCCAAACGGAAAAGTGGGAACATAAAGTAGACGCGGGCAGAGCCCCGGCCTGAAGCCTAGTTGGGGTATTTGCTGTCTTAGATAATTTTGGAACTGTGGTAAAATGACTTATCCAATGGTAGGGTAACAATATTTTCCATGTTTATATGCAAGGACATGGGTCCTTTATAAATATTGCACCAAAAAGAGGTTCTTTACTCTAAAACTTTAAAAAACATATAAAATATTGGTGGCTCCATCTGCTGTTCTGCAAACAGATTCAAGCAAACCTAAGTAAAATTTTCGAGGTGAAAGAATTAGACTTGCTAATCATTACCGTAACTCTATTTATGTTTTTTTCGTGAGTTTAAACATCATTACTATTGTAAAACACAACATAATCCATGTAATATATCATCATATTAATGCCCAGTAAGAGCATTTAAAAATCTTCCTCTATCAAGAAGCTTAGTAATTGTTATTTAAAATTCGTATCTGCCTTCATTCCCCTAGGCGCTGTAACACGTGTGACAGATATATTGACTTGCACTTTCTGCAATATTAACCTTTTACTGCTGAGATTATAACCAGGCTGCTTTTAATGTTTATTAAGATTTAATTTCTGCTGTGAAATCTCTTAACTGCCAGACCAAACATCTGGTGCTTTAGATGTGGTGCTTTATGATATTCAGTAGGTGTGATGGGCCTGGGCAGTGAAGGGAATGCTGGGACCCAGTGTAAATACAGGTATGGGATCCTTTATCTGCAGATCCACTATCCAGGGAACTCTGAACCACAGATCGGCCATATCCCCTAAAGTCCATTTTAATGCTCAGGACCTGGGGTTTTCAACAACCGCAGTACTACGCTGTTACTTTTTATTCCATATGCCACAACAAGTACAAGCTACTGTTTTATTATTAAAGAGAAAAAGGAAATCATTTTTAAACATTTGTATAAAATTGTGTCTAGGGGTAACTTTACTAAGCAGCGAAAATTCGCCAGCGACGGCTTCGCAGCCATCGTAACACTTCACCAGGCAAAAATTCGCTCAATTAACTAAAATGCGAAGTTGGGTCAAGGGCGGCGAACACTGCCAAATGTTCGCTAGCATTACTTCGGCAATCAAAGCAAAAATGCGCTAACGTTCAATTATGCCTAGCGCAACTTCGTTAGAGGTCTTCGCTCTAATTTACATACGGCGGGAAATGATAAAGTCGAATGGACGTATATGTTGCAGCAAATACATTACATTACACAAGTCCAGGGAACCTTAATAAAGACATATATAATGCCCTACTCATGAGCCCAGTTTAAAAAATTTTAATTTTCACTCTGAAAAAAGGAAAAGACGCCAGCATTTTTTGGGACTTAGAAACTTTTTCCATTAAAAATATGATGTAAGTAACAGAAGATTGAGGAACTCCTATGCACTCCAATGCACTTTGCCTGGTCTGAGCTGACGAAGGCAAGTCTGGCTGAAGAGGTAACGTTCAGTAAAATCCACATCTTAGTGAATTTGCGGAGTAACGTTCATTCACCAGATTAAAAATTTGCCTGGCGGTAGAGTGCGAATGACTGCTAGCGTCTGTCTCTTTCGCTAGCGAAGTTACGCCTGCGCCCGATAGTAAATCGTTTAAGTGCCTGAAAGAGGTAATGCTGGCGACATTTGTGAAGCGCGTGGAAGTCAATGGGCTTCAAAATTTATTTTACTCATGTGTCAAATGCACTAAAGTCAATGGGCGTTTTTTCTTATGGCGACTATTTTGTCTCTGCGCCATTTTTGTCGCAGGAGATTTTTCCATTGCAAATTTTTGCTGCAGATGGCAAAATGCAGGATTTTCAGGGCAAATCCATGGCTGGTGAAAACATTCCCTCATCACGATTGATTTTTTTCTCCATAATAATAAGCAGCATTAATCCATATCGATGGCAAAACAATCCTCGTGTGTTAACTTCTTGTTTAACCTTTTACCTGCCAAGAACGTAGGTACTACGTTCTTGCAGGGAAAAGCCCTAACTGCCAAGCACGTAGTACCTACGTTCTTGGCTGTAAAGGGCTCCCCTCTGCATCTGCGGCTATTGCCGCTTCAGCAGAGGCTTCCATTAGTCTCCCCACCCCCTAGGCAACGAGCAGAGGGAGAGGAGGGGGAGGTCACGTGGGTCCTGCGACACGATCGTCGCAGGACCCGTCTACAGTTACAGACACAGACACGTGTCTGCTCCTTGTGCTGACTCTCCTCTCCTCTCCTCTGCTCCTCTCTGCATCTGCGGCGATTGCCGCTTCAGCAGAGGGATCTTTTACTCTCCCCACCCCCTAGGCAACGAGCAGGGGGAGAGGAGGGGGAGGTCACATGGGTCCTGCGATCGTCGCAGGACCCGTCTACAGTTATGCAGACACGTGTCTGCTCCTTGTGCTGCGTCTTCTGTGCCTGTTCCAGCCAGCCTGCTGCTTCCTGCTGCGTGCACTCTGCTTTAGGACCCCCCCTAGCTGCCCAGGACCCTGCTGGACATCAGAACTGTAAGTAGCATTTATTTTACAGTTATACACACATTTACATACTAATTACATGCATGTACAAATACACAATACACATTTTACTAAGTTAGCTTTATTCTTTTTCTTTTCAGGCTTTTTTTTTTTTGTTGCAATTTTGTATATGTCAGAATGTGTACTTTACAAAAATGTATGTTTTTGGGGGGGTCTTGTGCTGTTAGGGGGTCTTGTGGCACAATATACAGTCACTGCTTTATGTTCACAGAAGGCGAAAAGACAATTTTCAGAAATGTCATAAAAACCGCTGCCTTAGCGTAACTTTGCAGTACGATAGTTTGGAGTAGAAAGACATAATTACCTATTTTGTATTCGACAGAATGTGTACTTTCTAAAAAAATATGGTTTTGGGGGTCTATGTGCTGTTAGGAGGGTATTGCGGCTCAATATGCTGTCACAGGCCATTCAAATCAAATGCACTAATTTTATTTGGGGGTCCACACATGCCAGCTGCTTTGGTATACCTATGCATATTGGGCATCAAACTGTTCAGTAGACCCGTGGCGTCAATATTTAGGGTGTTTTACAATTCTATATAAGAAATTAGGTGAGATAAATGCGGCCAATTGCAATATTTTTCGACAATTTTCAGAAATGTCATAAAAACCGCTGCCTTTAGCGTAGCTTTACAGTAAGGTAGTTTGGAGTAGAAAGACATAATTACCCATTTTAGATCCGTCAGAATGTGTACTTTCCAAACATATATGGTTTTGGGGGTCTATGTGCTGTTAGGAGGGTCTTTTGGCAAATAATACGCAGTCATGGGTCATTCTTCACAGAAGGTAAAAAGACAGCGGAGAAAATTCAAATACACAATTTTTTTGGGGGTCCGCACATGCCAGCTGCTTTGGTATATCTATGCATATTGGGCATGAAAATGTTCAGTAGACCCTTGGCATCAATATTTAGGATGTTTTACAATTGTTTGTAAGAAATTGGGTGAGATAAATGCGGCCAATTGCAATATTTTTAGACAATTTTCAGAAATGTCAAAAAAAACGCTGCCTTTAGCGTAGCTTTACAGTAAGGCAGTTTGGAGTAGAAAGACATAATTACCCATTTTAGATTCTTCAGAATGTGTACTTTCCAAACATATATGGTTTTGGGGGTCTATGTGCTGTTAGGAGGGTCTTTTGGCAAATAATACACAGTCACGGGTCATTCTTCACAGAAGGTGAAAAGACAGAGAAGAAAATTCAAATGCACTAATTTTATTTGGGGGTCTGCACATGCCAGTTGTTTTGGTATATCTATGCATACTTGGCATCAAACTGTTCAGTAGACCCTTGGTGTCAATATTTAGGGCGTTTTACAATGGTATGTAAGAAATTGGGTGAGATAAATGCGACCAATTGCAATATTTTTAGACAATTTTCAGAAATGTCATAAAAACCGCTGCCTTTAGCGTAGCTTTACAGTAAGGTAGTTTGGAGTAGAAAGACATAATTACCCATTTTAGATTCGTCAGAATGTGTACTTTCCAAACATATATGGTTTTGGGGGTCTATGTGCTGTTAGGAGGGTCTTTTGGCAAATAATACACAGTCACGGGCCATTCTTCACAGAAGGTGAAAAGACAGCGGAGAAAATTCAAATACACAAATTTTTTCGGGGTCCACACATGCCAGCTGCTTTGGTATATCTATGCATATTGGGCATCAAACTGTTCAGTAGTCCCTTGGCGTCAATATTTAGGGTGTTTTACAATTGTATGTTACAAATTGGGTGAGATAAATGTGACCAATTGCAATTTTTTTAGACAATTTTCAGAAATGTCATAAAAACCGCTGCCTTTATCGAAGCTTTGCAGTAAAGTAGTTTGGAGTAGAAAGACATAATTACCCATTTTAGATTCGTCAGAATGTGTACTTTCCAAACATATATGGTTTTGGGGGTCTATGTGCTGTTAGGGGGGTCTTTTGGCAAATAATACACAGTCACGTGTCATACTTCACAGAAGGTGAAAAGACAGCGGAGAAAATTCAAATACACAAATTTTTTGGGGGTCCGCACATGCCAGCTGCTTTGGTATACCTATGCATATTGGGCATCAAACTGTTCAGTAGACCCGTGGCGTCAATATTTAGGGTGTTTTACAATTCTATATAAGAAATTAGGTGAGATAAATGCGGCCAATTGCAATATTTTTCGACAATTTTCAGAAATGTCATAAAAACCGCTGCTTTTAGTGTAGCTTTGCAGTAAGGTAGTTTGGAGTAGAAAGACATAATTACCCATTTTAGATCCGTCAGAATGTGTACTTTCCAAACATATATGGTTTTGGGGGTCTATGTGCTGTTAGGAGGGTCTTTTGGCAAATAATACGCAGTCATGGGTCATTCTTCACAGAAGGTAAAAAGACAGCGGAGAAAATTCAAATACACAATTTTTTGGGGGGTCCGCACATGCCAGCTGCTTTGGTATATCTATGCATATTGGGCATGAAAATGTTCAGTAGACCCTTGGCATCAATATTTAGGATGTTTTACAATTGTTTGTAAGAAATTGGGTGAGATAAATGCGGCCAATTGCAATATTTTTAGACAATTTTCAGAAATGTCAAAAAAAACGCTGCCTTTAGCGTAGCTTTACAGTAAGGCAGTTTGGAGTAGAAAGACATAATTACCCATTTTAGATTCTTCAGAATGTGTACTTTCCAAACATATATGGTTTTGGGGGTCTATGTGCTGTTAGGAGGGTCTTTTGGCAAATAATACACAGTCATGGGTCATTCTTCACAGAAGGTAAAAAGACAGAGAAGAAAATTCAAATCCACTAATTTTATTTGGGGGTCTGCACATGCCAGTTGTTTTGGTATATCTATGCATACTTGGCATCAAACTGTTCAGTAGACCCTTGGTGTCAATATTTAGGGCGTTTTACAATGGTATGTAAGAAATTGGGTGAGATAAATGCGACCAATTGCAATATGTTTAGACAATTTTCAGAAATGTCATAAAAACCGCTGCCTTTAGCATAGCTTTACAGTAAGGTAGTTTGGAGTAGAAAGACATAATTACCCATTTTAGATTCGTCAGAATGTGTACTTTCCAAACATATATGGTTTTGGGGGTCTTTGTGCTGTTAGGAGGGTCTTTTGGCAAATAATACACAGTCACGGACCATTCTTCACAGAAGGTGAAAAGACAGCGGAGAAAATTCAAATACACAAATTTTTTGGGGGTCCGCACATGCCAGCTGCTTTGGTATATCTATGCATATTGGGCATCAAACTGTTCAGTAGTCCCTTGGCATCAATATTTAGGGTGTTTTACAATTGTATGTTACAAATTGGGTGAGATAAATGTGACCAATTGCAATATTTTTAGACAATTTTCAGAAATGTCATAAAAAACGCTGCCTTTATCGAAGCTTTGCAGTAAGGTAGTTTGGAGTAGAAAGACATAATTACCCATTTTAGATTCGTCAGAATGTGTACTTTCCAAACATATATGGTTTTGGGGGTCTATGTGCTGTTAGGAGGGTCTTTTGGCAAATAATACACAGTCACGTGTCATACTTCACAGAAGGCGAAAAGACAGCAGAGAAAATTCAAATACACAATTTTTTTGGGGGTCCGCACATGCCAGCTGCTTTGGTATATCTATGCACATTGGGCATCAAACTGTTCAGTAGACCCTTGGCGTCAATATTTAGGGTATTTTACAATTGTATGTAATAAATTGGGTGAGATAAATGCGACCAATTGCAATATTTTTAGACAGTTTTCAGAAATGTCATAAAACCGCTGCCTTTAGCGTAGCTTTGCAGTAAGGTAGTTTGGAGTAAAAAGACATAATTACCCATTTTAGATTCGTCAGAATGTGTACTTTCCAAAAATATATGGCTTTTAGGGGTTACCATAACTTTTTGTAGCTTTTATCCCATATAAATCTGGTAATGTTTGGAAATTAGTGTAAATGTAAGACATCAAATAAGTATGCAAAAGGTAGATTCTGGGGTCTTTACATGCAATGTACTTCGATAATCCTATGTACATTGGGCATCAAACTGTTCAGAGGACCCCAGGCTTTCATATTTGGGGTGATTTATCTTGATACCTAATAATATGTATGAAATAAGGTGCTGCAGGTGGAAGTTTTGAGGTGATTTTTGGAAATGTCCCCAAAATTGGCAAATTTAGGAAAGATTTGCAGCTTGGTGCTTTGGGGTAGAAAGACATGCATACCCAATTTAGATTCGGGGGAATGTGTACTTTCTGAAAATATATAGTTTTCTGGGGTGAACGTACTGTTTCCTACCTTTGCCCACCCCAAAATGATGTAAATGTCTTGATTTTGCAGCACCTGAAATGACAGACCAAATGGGGGGTCTTCCTTTTGAGGCCCCTATATGCCACGTGCTTAGGTACACCTATATATATTGGGCATCAAACTGTTCAGCGGACCCTAGGCTTTCATATTTGGGGTCATTTGTCTTGATAACCAATAGTTTTTTTCATATAAGATGCTGCAGGGTGGAAGTTTTGAGGTGATTTTTGGAAATGTCCCCAAAATTGGCAAATTTAGGAAAGATTTGCGGCTTGGTGCTTTGGGGTAGAAAGACATGCATACCCAATTTGGATTCGGGGGAATGTGTACTTTCTGAAAATATATAGTTTTCTGGGGTGAACGTACTGTTTCCTACCTTTGCCCACCCCAAAATGATGTAAATGTGTTGATTTTGCAGCACCTGAAATAATAGACTAAATGGGGGTCTTCCTTTTGAGGCCCCTATATGCCACGTGCTTAGGTACACCTATACATATTGAGCATCAAACTGTTCAGCGGACCCTAGGCTTTCATATTTGGGGTCATTTGTCTTGTTAACCAATAGTATGTTCGATATAAGATGCTGCAGGGTGGAAGTTTTGAGGTGATTTTTGGAAATGTCCCCAAAATTGGCAAATTTAGGAAAGATTTGCAGCTTGGTGCTTTGGGGTAGAAAGACATGCATACCCAATTTAGATTCGGGGGAATGTGTACTTTCTGAAAATATATAGTTTTCTGGGGTGAACATACTGTTTCCTACCTTTGCCCACCCCAAAATGATGTAAATGTGTTGATTTTGCAGCACCTGAAATAATAGACTAAATGGGGGTCTTCCTTTTGAGGCCCCTATATGCCACGTGCTTAGGTACACCTATACATATTGGGCATCAAACTGTTCAGCGGACCCTAGGCTTTCATATTTGGGGTCATTTGTCTTGTTAACCAATAGTATGTTCGATATAAGATGCTGCAGGGTGGAAGTTTTGAGGTGATTTTTGGAAATGTCCCCAAAATTGCCAAATTTAGGAAAGATTTGCAGCTTGGTGCTTTGGGGCAGAAATACAGGCATACCCAATTTAGATTCGGGGGAATGTGTACTTTCTGAAAATATATAGTTTTCTGGGGTGAACGTACTGTTTCCTACCTTTGCCCACCCCAAAATGATGTAAATGTGTTGATTTTGCAGCACCTGAAATGACAGACCAAATGGGGGGTCTTCCTTTTGAGGCCCCTATATGCCACGTGCTTAGGTACACCTATGCATATTGGGCATCAAACTGTTCAGCGGACCCTAGGCTTTCATATTTGGGGTCATTTGTCTTGTTAACCAATAGTATGTTCGATATAAGATGCTGCAGGGTGGAAGTTTTGAGGTGATTTTTGGAAATGTCCCCAAAATTGGCAAATTTAGGAAAGATTTGCGGCTTGGTGCTTTGGGGTAGAAAGACATGCATACCCAATTTAGATTCGGGGGAATGTGTACTTTCTGAAAACATATGGTTTTCTGGGGTGAATGTACTTTTTTCTACCTTTGCCCACCCCAAAATGATGTAAATGTGTTGATTTTGCAGCACCTGAAATGACAGACCAAATGGGGGTCTTCCTTTTGAGGCCCCTATATGCCACGTGCTTAGGTACACCTATGCATATTGGGCATCAAACTGTTCAGCGGACCCTAGGCTTTCATATTTGGGGTAATTTGTCTTGTTAACCAATAGTATGTTCGATATAAGATGCTGCAGGGTGGAAGTTTTGAGGTGATTTTTGGAAATGTCCCCAAAATTGGCAAATTTAGGAAAGATTTGCGGCTTGGTGCTTTGGGGTAGAAAGACATGCATACCCAATTTAGATTCGGGGGAATGTGTACTTTCTGAAAACATATGGTTTTCTGGGGTGAATGTACTTTTTTCTACCTTTGCCCACCCCAAAATGATGTAAATGTGTTGATTTTGCAGCACCTGAAATGACAGACCAAATGGGGGTCTTCCTTTTGAGGCCCCTATATGCCACGTGCTTAGGTACACCTATACATATTGGGCATCAAACTGTTCAGCGGACCCTAGGCTTTCATATTTGGGGTAATTTGTCTTGATAACCAATAGTTTGTTTGATATAAGATGCTGCAGGGTGGAAGTTTTGAGGTGATTTTTGGAAATGTCCCCAAAATTGCCAAATTTAGGAAAGATTTGCAGCTTGGTGCTTTGGGGTAGAAAGACATGCATACCCAATTTAGATTCGGGGGAATGTGTTCTTTCTGAAAATATATAGTTTTCTGGGGTGAACGTACTTTTTTCTACCTTTGCCCACCCCAAAATGATGTAAATGTTTGATTTTGCAGCACCTGAAATGATAGACTAAATGGGGGTCTTCCTTTTGAGGCCCCTATATGCCACGTGCTTAGGTACACCTATACATATTGGGCATCAAACTGTTCAGCGGACCCTAGGCTTTCATATTTGGGGTCATTTGTCTTGTTAACCAATAGTATGTTCGATATAAGATGCTGCAGGGTGGAAGTTTTGAGGTGATTTTTGGAAATGTCCCCAAAATTGCCAAATTTAGGAAAGATTTGCAGCTTGGTGCTTTGGGGCAGAAATACAGGCATACCCAATTTAGATTCGGGGGAATGTGTACTTTCTGAAAATATATAGTTTTCTGGGGTGAACGTACTGTTTCCTACCTTTGCCCACCCCAAAATGATGTAAATGTGTTGATTTTGCAGCACCTGAAATGACAGACCAAATGGGGGGTCTTCCTTTTGAGGCCCCTATATGCCACGTGCTTAGGTACACCTATGCATATTGGGCATCAAACTGTTCAGCGGACCCTAGGCTTTCATATTTGGGGTCATTTGTCTTGTTAACCAATAGTATGTTCGATATAAGATGCTGCAGGGTGGAAGTTTTGAGGTGATTTTTGGAAATGTCCCCAAAATTGGCAAATTTAGGAAAGATTTGCGGCTTGGTGCTTTGGGGTAGAAAGACATGCATACCCAATTTAGATTCGGGGGAATGTGTACTTTCTGAAAACATATGGTTTTCTGGGGTGAATGTACTTTTTTCTACCTTTGCCCACCCCAAAATGATGTAAATGTGTTGATTTTGCAGCACCTGAAATGACAGACCAAATGGGGGTCTTCCTTTTGAGGCCCCTATATGCCACGTGCTTAGGTACACCTATGCATATTGGGCATCAAACTGTTCAGCGGACCCTAGGCTTTCATATTTGGGGTCATTTGTCTTGTTAACCAATAGTATGTTCGATATAAGATGCTGCAGGGTGGAAGTTTTGAGGTGATTTTTGGAAATGTCCCCAAAATTGGCAAATTTAGGAAAGATTTGCGGCTTGGTGCTTTGGGGTAGAAAGACATGCATACCCAATTTAGATTCGGGGGAATGTGTACTTTCTGAAAACATATGGTTTTCTGGGGTGAATGTACTTTTTTCTACCTTTGCCCACCCCAAAATGATGTAAATGTGTTGATTTTGCAGCACCTGAAATGACAGACCAAATGGGGTCTTCCTTTTGAGGCCCCTATATGCCACGTGCTTAGGTACACCTATACATATTGGGCATCAAACTGTTCAGCGGACCCTAGACTTTCATATTTGGGGTAATTTGTCTTGATAACCAATAGTTTGTTTGATATAAGATGCTGCAGGGTGGAAGTTTTGAGGTGATTTTTGGAAATGTCCCCAAAATTGCCAAATTTAGGAAAGATTTGCAGCTTGGTGCTTTGGGGTAGAAAGACATGCATACCCAATTTAGATTCGGGGGAATGTGTTCTTTCTGAAAATATATAGTTTTCTGGGGTGAACGTACTTTTTTCTACCTTTGCCCACCCCAAAATGATGTAAATGTTTGATTTTGCAGCACCTGAAATGATAGACTAAATGGGGGTCTTCCTTTTGAGGCCCCTATATGCCACGTGCTTAGGTACACCTATACATATTGGGCATCAAACTGTTCAGCGGACCCTAGGCTTTCATATTTGGGGTCATTTGTCTTGTTAACCAATAGTATGTTCGATATAAGATGCTGCAGGGTGGAAGTTTTGAGGTGATTTTTGGAAATGTCCCCAAAATTGGCAAATTTAGGAAAGATTTGCGGCTTGGTGCTTTGGGGTAGAAAGACATGCATACCCAATTTAGATTCGGGGGAATGTGTACTTTCTGAAAAGATATGGTTTTCTGGGGTGAATGTACTTTTTTCTACCTTTGCCCACCCCAAAATGATGTAAATGTTTGATTTTGCAGCACCTGAAATGATAGACTAAATGGGGGTCTTCCTTTTGAGGCCCCTATATGCCACGTGCTTAGGTACACCTATACATATTGGGCATCAAACTGTTCAGCGGACCCTAGGCTTTCATATTTGGGGTCATTTGTCTTGTTAAGCAATAGTATGTTCGATATAAGATGCTGCAGGGTGGAAGTTTTGAGGTGATTTTTGGAAATGTCCCCAAAATTGGCAAATTTAGGAAAGATTTGCGGCTTGGTGCTTTGGGGTAGAAAGACATGCATACCCAATTTAGATTCGGGGGAATGTGTACTTTCTGAAAAGATATGGTTTTCTGGGGTGAACCTACTGTTAGTGGAATGTTTGGCCTTGAAATCAGAAGTATGCCGTTTTGTGGAGCGGTGCTTTGGAAATTTGCTAGTGTACTGCTTGTAGATTTTGATCTATATTAGTGAGAAATCTCAATAAAACTATATATATTTGGTATTGTTGCGTTCAGGAGACATAGACCTTTCCAAATCTGCTGTGTTCTCGTACATAAAATAAATGATGTTTCTGATATATGTAATTGTACTATGTGAAACCTGATTTTTTTTCATTTTATTAGGTACTTTGAAGCCTATATTTTTTTACAGAAGTTGAATTACACAAAAATTCTAGCATATTTTGAAAGCTCAGGTTGTCCTGAAAAAAAACATATATTGTTTCCCTGGTTAAACTAAAACACCCCCCCAGGAAATGCTCTTAAAGTGAAAGAGTACAAAATGTTCAAAAACGGTCTGGCAATAGAAGTACCAAATCAGCCAAATTGTCTGGCAGCGAAAAGGTTAAACTATTCTTAGCAAACTTAAGTTATGGGAAAGCCAAATTATGGAAGGAGCCATTATCAGATAACCCCAGGTCCCAAGCATTCCATATAACAGATCCTATAGCTTTATGTATTAAAAGATACTTGGAGCTGCCATTCAGTAAAGACTGAAGGCTGGATATT
Source organism: Xenopus petersii (assembly GCA_038501925.1). Lineage (NCBI taxonomy): Eukaryota > Metazoa > Chordata > Amphibia > Anura > Pipidae > Xenopus > Xenopus petersii. The sequence goes on from CM076674.1 coordinate 168,000,934, forward strand.
CCTGATGAGTAAATATAGGGAATGATATATCTCTACTGTAAAATGCAAGGATAATAGAAAAATATCATATAATGGTAGGAGGTCACAAGCAGAGGAAGGGACAGACAAGTGCAAAACTGTATAGTGCATAGAAAGTTCAAGCCTTTAGTCGGAACACTCGGGATTATTTACTAAAATCCGAATTTATCGAATTTTTCAAATAAAAAAAAAAACCCAAACTCCCATACCCGATTTTACCTTATTTATTATTTTAAAAAGCTTGATTTAATCGGGTTTAATTGAGTTTTTTCCGAAATCGCTAGGTTTTTTTTTTTTGTTCTTTTTCCCCGAAAAGCCTCAAATGGTACGATTTTCAGGCTAATTTCAGGGCAGACCACAAAAACTTCAAAATAGTATAGGGACCTCTGCCATTGACTTATACACAACATTAGCAGGTCTGAGATGGCAGATTTTTGGATTCAGGATTTTTGCTACATTGGGCTATAATAAATCTCAAAAATTTGGAGTTAAAAAAAAAAATTGCGTTTTCCAGCCCCAAAAGCCAGACCAGAGTTTAGTAAGTTAGTTTTAGCCTTTCCTCCTCCTTTAAAAGGGTGCTACACCTTTAAGGTAACTTTTAATGTGTTATAGAATGGACAAATCTAAGTCATTTTTAAATTGGCAAAAAAAGGTGAACCAAAAATGCTAATGACCTTTGAGGTGTCAATTCATTGCAGGCCATCTAATAGATTTGTGATCCATTCCTACTGTGTATCTCTGGCATGTAATCCATTATTTCTGCTGTCTACTTTCATGAAAAAAAAATAAAGCACATAACATGATCAGTATTTAATCTACATGGTAATTCTGTGACATTTGAATATGAATTATGTATTGTTTCCAGGCAGCATATAAATTCAGTTGTCACCTGGTTTCCAGTTCATGTCCTAAATCAATTATCTCCATCTGTGCTTCTCAAACTGTGACGTTTGATATTCACCCTTTATTTACCACCGCCAGCATAAACTCGGTGCAGGTATGGGACCTGTTTTGCAGAATGCTCGGGACCTGGGGTTTTCCATATAAGGGATCTTTCCATACTTTAAATTTACTAAGGAATCGCGTACATTTTAATTAAACCTAATAGGATTGTTTTGCATTCAATAAGGATTAATTATATCTTAGTTGGGATCAAACACAAGTTACTGTTTGATTAGTACAGGTATGGGACCTGTTATCCAGAATGCTCGGGACCTGGAGTTTTCCGGATAACGGATCTATCTGTAATTTGGGTCTTCATGCCTTAAGTCTACTAGAAATTCATTTAAACATTAAATAAACCCAATAGGCTGGTTTTGATTCCAATAAAGATTAATTATTTATCAGTTGGGATCAAGTACAAGCTACTGTTTCATTATTACAGAGAAAAAGGAAATCATTTTTAAAAATTTGGATTATTTGGATATAATGGAGTCTATTGGAGACAGCCATTCCGTAATTCGGAGCTTTCTGGATATCGGGTTTCCGGATAAGGGATCCTATACATGTACAGAAAAAAAAGGGAGTCATTTTTAAAAATTTGCATTATTTGGATTAAATGGAGTCTATGGGAGATGACGAAAGGGAATGACCATAACACCCACAGCCGTGGGAGAAGAATATCTTAGTGCAATTCATAGACACACATTCATTGTCAAAATGAATGTAAGTTGATTAATAAAATGATATTCCATTGTGCAATCATGTACAATTCATTATGTGAAATCAAAGTGCATTCAATGAATAAAGTGCCTTATCAGAAAGAAGTGATTCTCACTCTTAATATGCCACCTGATGTCGTTATTTAAAGCTTTAATAAAAATGCATTATCTCTGTATTTAAAAAAAATGGGGAAAAAAAGGGGAAATAGAATTCATGATATTTACAATTAAACAATCTTTTTTTCTTGAATTGAATTGATTGGAATTTCAGATCAGTATCCAAGATCGTTACAATGACTGATCAACCGTGTGTCAATACCACCAAGATCATACGTTGGACCGACTACCCTCTTTATTATCACAACCATTTGGAAGGGAATATATAGGGAAAGAAACCAGTGGTGAGATGTGACTATCAATACCACATCTACTAATATAAATTTGCTTTCTGTGGGAATGGTATTATCCGCATAACAAGATTCTAATCTCATATAGGGAATAAACTTTGCCAAATTACCAACAATAGCCCCTCCAGACTCCAGGGCTTAATATGATATGCACTCCGGCTTTCCTTAATGTTATGTCCTTAGGCGCTATGTCCAGGGTGCTTTGTTCTCAATATTTACTTTCCAAGCGATAAAAGTAATGCAAAAGGAAGGGGATTTATAAGGGATATAGTAGTGTAGTTCTCCCTCTGTCTTGGGGACTTCATGTGTTGAATTCATTCCACATCCAGCATTGTAGCTTCAACATCCTGTCATAGATAAGTGGATAAACGGGGGAATGTAATAAAAATTGTTAACGGAAAAACTATTCGCAATGCTAAAAGTTATGCCTTTGCGCGAACAAATTTTGCTTTGTGCAAATTTAATTTAGCTTTTGCGAGCCCGGAAAGTGTTTAGCGACCACTTCCGACAGTGAAAGACCGTTTGCGTATTTTATAGTTTGCGCCAATGCGCAGTCAATGTAATAAAACTTCTTACTGAAAAAGTCGTTATGTTTGCTCCAAAAGATTACGACACCTTCAAGCACTTCTTATGAGTGCGCAATTAAAATTAGCAATGCGCAATTAAAATTCGCAATGCAATAACAGTTTAAGGAACAATATTACATTGCGAGATGTGGATTTTTAGTCTTATTGGTGCGAATTGTTTTGCTCTTTGCGACTTTTATTACATTCCCCTGTTTGACTCTTAGGGGCAGATTTATCAAGGGTCGAATTTCGAAGTGTAAAATAATCGTAGGATTTTTAGCATCGTACGATCGTATTGCGATAGTGGTACGATCGTACTATGACTGTACTTCGAACCGTACGATTTTATCGTACAATCGTACGATTTTCCTTCAAATGCCAAAAACGTACAAAAATGCTCTTGAAGGTCCCCATTGGCTAACATAGCCCGTCGCAGGTTTAATTTGGCGAAGTATTGAAGTCAAAGTTTTTTTTAAAGAGACAGTACTTCGATTATCAAATTGTCAAATGATTTTTACATCGAATTGAAGTCAGATATGGCCTATTCGATGGTCGAAGTACCCAAAATATTACTTTGAAATTTAAACTTTTTTAACTTTGAAAATTCACTCGAACCTTAGTAAATCTGCCCCTTAGATATACAGTATAATTTCCTATTGCTGTTGGTTTGTCATCTGTAACCATAATGTAACCATTATTCATGTTCATTTGGCTACAAGTTATCTCTCTTCCACATAAGCCATATGCAAATATATCTTCAAGAACAAAATAGCTTTACAGTACTCGGTATCAGTAAAATGGCAGCTCACGTGTCAGCTTATTAGTAAATATTTTAATATGCAGGAGAAATGAAATTTTCTATACGGTGCTCACTGTCCATTGGCACGTGCACTCATTTCCTGTTTCCTGCGTAATGCATAGCAGCTGCTGATGGAGGGTTCGCCCTATAATATATAAATACATATTATTATGCAGATCACATGCTGTACACAAAACACATTTCTGAAAAGAATAATTAACACAAAGCTCAGTTTCTTTCCTTTTTTATATGTTAGCACTTAACTGGCTCTGTACAGAATTATGTGTTATTAGAATTTCAGTGTTTTTGTTCTTTTAAAGATACAGAATATCTTATTCAGGGCCAGAAGAGAACGATTGAGAAATGCAAAAAAGCATTTTCATGTTTATCATCGGGCAGAAATGTCATTTATAAAACAGACAAACAAAAAAATGCCATGGGAAGCCTTTCAGTAGAGATATATTTTATAGAAGAAGAAAGCAAAGTGCTTTTTTTTTCTCCTTGTTTTTGAGAAGTATACCATATATGTAGGCTGGTGGCACAAAAGTTGCCAGAGAGATACATTTTTGAGGTTTAAATCTTTCCATTCATGTGCATTATTTACAATAACATGACATAAGGGCTCATTAATGCAAATAATCCCAACTGTGCCCTGTCCTTACTGTCTACTAGTGATGTATGGGTTGACCCAAAACCTGTAGAGACATGTATTTTCGATCACTGGTTGGCTGTGTTTGGGTTGAAATTTGGCCAACCATGGTGGGTTAGGGTTGGATGGTGAAGTACACTCCTCCTCTGCTCCCGAAGATTCCCTGTATTGGAACCAGATGCTCGCACAGAAGTAGCATAAAGAGCAAGAAGACATGGGTATGGGTTAATGGGGTGACTGCTACATGCAACACACTATTTGGACACAAATCTCATTGTTTTATACCAACAAAGCAGTGTTTATTTTCAGAATTCCAGCACCATTTTATAATTTTGCATTCACTTTTATCAATTGGGTGCAAGCTGCAATAACCATGTGATGGAGCAGTTATTGGCATGTTTCTAGGGATGCACTGTATCCAGGATTTGGTTCGGGATTCGGCCAGGATTCAGCCTTTTTTAGCAGGATTCTAATTTGGCGGAATGCTTGTGTGTGTGGCCAAACCGAATCCGAATCCTAATTTGCATATGTAAATTAGGTGAGGGAAGGGAAATCACGTGACTTTTTGTCTCAAAACAAGGAAGTAAAACATAGTTTTTTCCCTTTCCCGGAAAGGGAAATTGGGATTCGGATTCAGTTTGGTATATGGCCAAATAGAAAAGTCTGTTTGCACTTGGGGGTGCCAAATGTTAGGCACCCCCAAGTGATTGTATTGACTTCCCTGAAACCCCGGGCCTTTGCTCCTACGGCAAAAAACTGCACCAGTTTTTTTAGCGAGCACCATGGAGAGATCTTCTTCCGTTTTCTTCTTTCTTCAAATTTCCCCGGGCAAATGCATAAGCAGTAGAACAAAACAGCCAACTTTTTAGTTAAAGTTCGGCTTTTCGTTCTACTGGCCATGCGCAACTGCATGAAGAAAGAAGAAGACGGTAGAGGAACGCTCTGTGCTGCTCACTGGTATAACCCCAGGCCGGTGCAGTTTTCTGCTGATAGGAGCACCGGCCCGGGGTTTCAGGTAAGTCAATACAATCACTTGGGGGTGCCTAACATTTGGCAGCCCCAAGTGCAAACAGACTTTACTTCTCCTTTAAACACACATTACATATCTTATCAAGATGGATTCCAGTAATAGAAAAATCAATTGCACTCCCTTTTACGAACTATGAGGGTCATTTAGAGTGAGATTTAAGGGTAAACATGTGCTTGCTGTTTTTTGACATATGGCTGAATGCATTTAGGAACAATATTTTTATGTATCTGTAGCCTTGTTAGAAGTCAAATGTTGAACTTTAAAGAAATGTTTTAAGTAGAAGAGTTAGAAAACCAGGATTATATAGCAATGGCACCTAATTGGCACGTACAGATAGGGTATAATTTCTCAATGATATCACTGGGAAGCTGGGATTAGTTTCTTTTCACTCAAAACACACTTGTGCTTTTTTTTGGCAATAGGTACCTTTGTAGGGTGACTGGTCGCCCTTACACCAATAACAGTACCGGAAGGTGCTTTGCATGTGAAAAGGTTCATATTTATTTATGGTATGGATGAGCCAGTTATATGTTCATTTCCTCTGACAATTTTTTGAAAATAATATGGACGTTGGCTGGAAGTCTTGTCTGTAATGACTTTAATTTCGGTTACATTGTTTAGTGGTACATGTAGTCAGGACAAGCAGTGAAGACAATAGCAAGGTCCTGCAATCAAAAGCAATTTCTAGGGAAGCACCAAATCCACTATTCAGGATTTGGCCAAATCCCAGAATCCTTAGCGAAAGACTTGGCCGAATCCGAAGGGGCGGAGAGGTGGAAAAGTGGAAACATTTTTTTAATTCCTTATTTTGTGATGAAAAGTCAGGTGATTTCCCTTCCCACCCCTAATTTGCATATGAAAATTAGGATTTGATTCGGCCAGGCATGAGGATTCGGCCAAATCCGAATCCTGCTGAAAAAGGCAGAATCCTGGCCGAATCCTGGATTCAGTGCATCCCTAGCAATTACATTTACAAATACTTCTGTTATTGTGTGGCCCATAGTGCTGTTGGCACTTCCAACAGGAGGATTGATAAATAACCCCTTATCAGTGATCCCCAACCAGTGGGACTCAAGCAACATGTTTCTCACCAACCCCTTGGATGTTCCCAGTGGACTCAAAGCTGGTACTTATTTTTGAATTCCAGGCTTGGAGGCAAGTTTTGGTTGAATAAAAACCAGGTGCACTGCTAAACAGAGTCTCCTGTAGTCAGCCAGTTCACATAGAGGCTACCAAATAACCAATTTTTGGGCACACCCTAGGAACTTTTTTCATGCTTGTGTTTTTTCTATATTTAAGTGCGTCTCATGGGCCTTAGGTTTTTTTGATTACATTGGAGTGAAGTTTGGTCGCATATCACTTGAGTGATATATTTTCCTCTCACAGAAAAAACCTGTAACAAATAATTTATCAGTACTAATGCCTCTGGGGGTGGGGAAGATTTCTTGGCAACTATATTCGCAAATCAACCAATTACATCCAATTACTATGATGCATTGTTTAAATATACATTAGTTCCTGTGTGGGCTGCTCCCCAAGACTAAATCTGTTCTCTGACAGCTGTCTTTATTTCTTGCTTATTTGGCACAGCAATTCATTATATTAGATTTGTACAAGATTGTCGGTGCTCAGTTGGATAAAACGTATTGACCAGACCTACCAATTACCAGTGATTTGCATGTTACTTTGCAATCAGCTCATCACAAGGGTGATTTATAGAACTGCCTTCATAGCCAGCAATTGAAACACGCATAGGTATATATATTTATGGAAAGTCGTTGTGCAATGTAAAAGAGTTACATAGTTAATTTGGGTTGAAAATAAATACTCCATCAACTTAATCCTTCCAAATGAACCTCAGTGCATAAATAATTAACTGTAGATTTTAGTATCACAATAGCCTTTGGTATTATGTCTATCCAAGAATTAATCCAAGCCCCTTTAAAGGCATTAATAGAATGTGCCATCACAACATTGTCTGGCTGTGCATTCCAAAACTAAAGTCTAAAGGAGTGGCCTCTGGTTCCTCGATCTTTTCTAAGGGAAAAAGTCCCCCGCTATGTGTCGATAATGTACTTGTAAAGAGTTATCTTGTCCCCTCGCAAGCGTCTTTTTTTCCAGAGAAAACAACCCAAATCTCCCAGTCTTTCCTTATAGTTTAATTCTTTCATCCTTTTAACCAGTTTAGTTGCACTCCGTGGTGCTCACTGGAATAACCCCGGGCTGGTGCAGTTTTCTGCTGATAGGAGCACCGGCCCAGGGTTTCAGGTAAGTCAATACAATCAATTGGGGTGCCTAACATTTGGCACCCCCAAGTGCATGAAGACTTTCCTTCTCCTTTAAGAAGGAAAATACAGGTATGAGACCTTTTATCCAGAATGCCTGGGACCTGGGGTCTTCCACATAAGTGATCTTTCTGTAATTTGGATCTACTTATGTCTACTAAAATATAATTTAAAAGTTTAACAAACCTAGTAACATTGTCTTGCCCCCAGTAAGGATTTATTATATCTTAGAGGAGTACAAGCTACTGTTTTATGATTACAAAGTAAAAGGAAATCATTTCTAAATATTTGAATTATTTGTTTAAAAATGGAGTCTACATGAGATGGCCTTTCTGTAATTTGGAGCCTACTGGATAACGGATTTCCGGATAGCTGGTCTAATACCTGTATAGAACTTTCTTTGGTTTAACCTTGCATAGCCTTTAAAAAGAAAAAAAAATAATTCAAAGGGTTTATCAGCCTATTTACTATGCCTGTCAGCACAAACTTGCAGGCAATTCTATTATTTTCTCTTTCTCTCTCTTTGGAAAATCATTTGTGGTTACCAAAGATCAAATTTAATTTCTTATATTCTTCAGGGAAGACTACAGATTCTCTCTAGGTAGCTATATGAGTGGAAATCATCCTCTGTGTGCTCTTTTAGACAAATTTATACCTAGATATAATATTCTCTCGGCTTTCTACCAATAGAAAGGTTAGATGAGCTCTATCTAGTTATACGTTTGGGGAACTGTCTGCAAGATTAATAAAAAAATTCTTAATTAGCATTTTTATGTACTTTTCACCTGTGTATGATTGTGTCCCAATGGCAAAAGAGCTGATTGATTAACCCTTAGTAATTTTTATAAGCAGTAACATTGGGCTAATGGAAAGTTTCCCATTCACTGAAATTCAAATGTATTAAATGAATTGTTCTTGATGTAAGCAGAAAGGGACAATCCTTGCCACAGTGGTTAAATAAGACTCGTTCAGATAGGCTTGGCTTTCTATCCAGGTGCCAAATCAGCTCCTTATGTCCTTAACCAAGTTAATTTATCGCTCTGTGATAAAAGCAAAACCTTTCTATAGCCTCTTATTTTTTTAACATGGGGTCAAACTGAAAAAGAAAGATGGCAGGGAGCGATGCTAGGGAAAAAGAAAAAATTGAGAAAGTTGAAATGGAGCTCTACAACATCAGATGATTGTTTAAATGCATGAACTTTATTTGTCTGCATTATGGGCTCTTACTCATGAGCGTTTTTACCTGCGCTCCCCTGCGTTTTTGTTTTTCGCCATTCAGCCTCAGGGGAGCGCAGGAATAGACGCATTTCATTATTTCAAATGGGGCTGTACTCACACAGGCGCATGTAGGTGCCGAACGCAGGTTGAGACACAACATGCTGCATTTTTCCTGCGTTCGGCGCCTACACGCGCCTGTGTGAGTACAGCTCCATTTGAAATAATGAAATGCGTCTATTCCTGCCCTCCCCTGCGGCTGAACGCCGAAAAACGGAACGCAGGGGAGCGCAGGTAAAAGCGCTCATGAGTAAGAGCCCTAAAAGACATGCAGTGTATTCTGCCTGATGCGTTTTCCATGCATAATCAAGCTTATGATTAAGGGTGGAAACGCCCGAAACGCATCAGGCAGAATACGCTGCATGCCTATTAATGTGAATAAAGATACAAGCTTTTAAACAATCATCTGATGTTGCGGAGCTCCATTTCAACTTTCTCTATCTGATGTGGCATGAGACGCCAAGGTACTTCCGCACTCGATGAATGCAGTTTCAGACCGTGCCATTTGAACCTTACGACCTAGCGGTGAGTCGGATTGGTAATTTGTTTTTCAAGAATAGGTGGTATGTCAGCATACTTATTCCTTAACTTTTACTATGCAAAACAATAGCTGCGCTCACATGAATCATAAGTACTGTGTCTGGGTGCAGTCTAAATAACAACAAACTCCCATGTATTAAAGGAAATCCACACCCACAGGTCTTATCTTGGTCAAAAAGTTGAATCCAATGCAAATGTTTTGACTATTACACTTCTCAAGGTGCTGCAACTGAGATTTATCGAGGTGGGTTTGTATTAGGCCAAACAGCACTAGGTCCAGAGACAAGACCAGAAGCTTGACTGATCACCAGGTTTATTAATTCAAATACTTTGGGCCAAAAGTTTTGTGCTATTGGGCAGCTCCACCATACGTGTAGAAGAGAACCTACCTCTCCCATTTCCACCAGCACTGCTGGTAGGTAGGGGGGTTCAACAAAACATTAAAGACTCATCCCTGCTGTCTTTACTGGGATTAAAGATGGAATGCTAAGGATTAAGTGTGCCTGCACTCATGCGGAGTTTCTCTGGCGGAGATTATCCAAGATCGAAAAGGATATGATTAAAGGAGAAGGAAAGGTTAAAATGAAGTAGGCCTTATCAGAAAGGTCCATCTAAATATACTAGTAAACCCCCAAAGTAGTGCTGCTCTGAGTCCCCAGTCAAAAGAAACACAGCATTTCTTTCCTTCTATTGTGTACACATGAGCTTCTGTATCAGACTTCCTGCCTTCATCTTAAACCTCATTGCCCTGGGCAAGAGCATGCTCAGTTTGCTCCTCTCCCCCCCTTCTCTGCTATAATCTGAGCCCACAGCTCAGGGAGAGACTCAGGCAGAAAGTGATGTCACACCATGTTAATACTGCAGCTGCTATCCTAAACAAACAGAGAGTTTCTAGAGCTTTTTACTCAGGTATGGTAAAACATTCTACAGAATAAATATAGTGTTATAGTTTGCACTATTGCAGCTAATCTATTGGCAATAAACTGCCTCCGTAGCTTTCCTTCTCCTTTAAAGGGTGTTCCTGAAATGCATTAGGTATCCATTACACAGTAGCCACCTATTTTTTAACGTTATAATAAACAGTGGTTTTTAGGTGTGCCTTCAATTTTTCTTCTTTTTGGTTTAGGTAGGTATTGTGAATTTTATCTGGTGTCCAGCGCCATCTGCTATATATATATATAATAATTCTGTAGATAGTTCTTTGGATTATATTTGGGTTCATATAAAGAGTTTCTCCTAGCTCTAGTGGTTTACCAGTTACCACTTGTGCAGCGCGGCTGGCTGCACCTCAAAGCGTTCTTGCAGTAACAGATTATAAACATGGTGCAATTTGCACCTAGGCGTTAATCCATGGCAACTAATCAATAACTCCATACTGTTAATATGTAACTGACGGATTGAATTGTTTTAGGGGATTCCGTGTTTTTTTTCTGTAGGGATGATACAGGAGCCAACCCAATTTTGTCATGTACTGTATTTATTATTTCCTACTGTATTTATTGTGTCCATATTAAAGTCAGTGAAATACAGGTTTCTTCTCACTAATTCCCTGGCTTGGAGTGAGGCCTTGGTTGTGTTGGGGAAATTCAGTTACCGGAAAACACTTGCAGTGAAAGACAAAATTTATTTGACACAAACTCCATGGATTCTGAACTCGCAAACAGTAAGAACAAGGAACAAAGAAACAAATGAGAACATACAAGTACAGGAATGAAAGGGGTTGCCAGTGGGAGAATTGCTCTTACAGCCAAACAGGTGGCTCTGCCCTCAAGGCCAGGGTAGTAGTGACCAAGGTTAGCTTGAGAAAAGAATCCATCTAAGTCAGGGGGGCTCACAGGGGCATCTGCATACATAGGATTTTATTCTCTTTCCGTTGGTATATGGTGGGTGCCTTAATATATTTTGCTTGCACATTTAGTTTGTCCATATATTATTATACATTAATTTTACACTGCCAACATTTTCGACTAGATCTTCTCATCAGTTCCTGTCCCATTGGCGCTTTCAATCTAATGTCCCTATCATGTTCCTACACAATAGGATCAGTTTTATCAGGAGTCAGTTAACTTACCAATATGGTTTTAGAAGGAACTGGAGTACCCAAGCACATGGAGACCATACAAACTCAAGCCAACTGTTCTAAAAATGAAAATAACCATCAATATCATGGGGAAAGGGAAGGAACCCCAAAGCTGGTTGTACAAGGAATCCCACTGCGTAACCCAGCACAATTCTTAGAATGATTAAACCAAGATTAGTTGGGTCCCATCGACTGCTGTGACTTCCTGCAGATGAAGCAGGAAAAAAAGAAATTCTTGAGAATAACTCTGCTTGTTTCCCTGCAAACCTTTGAGAAACAGCAGTGCAATCTATTTATGTTTGGAGTTGAGATTAGATTTGTATGATCAAAACAAGATAAAAATATAAATGATCTGTTTTTCTTCAAGCCTGAGTGTGCTGGATGTGCATCACAAACTATATTTGTTATGGGAAGAGAGAGTAATGAGAAGGAAGCTTTAGAGCTTACGGTATCAGTTGTTTTTGCAACATGACACTGCCTCCAATATCCCGTATTGTATCATAATGTGTTATTAATGGAAAGCCAGGCAATGAATAAATGCCTGCCCCAGATTATTAAACATAAAGCTGTAAATATTTTAACAGGGAGCCAAGGGTGTAACTACAGAGGAAGCAGACCCTGTGGCTGCAGGGGGGCCCAGGAGGTATAGGAGCCCCATGAGGCCCTAAATAATGAGCAATTTAAACATATATAGGTAAAAAAAAGGAAAAACCTCTGGTTATGTTGGGGGCCCTAAATTTATTTTGCTTTGGGGCCCAGTAATATCTAATGACGCCACTGCAGGGGTCTACATTTGAGTCCTTACAGTGTAACTTAGAGTTACTGGTCAGAGTGCTGCTAATTTAGCCAAATATATAAGCACTGTAACTATTAGTATTAGTGCACAGTGGCCATAAGTATAAAAATAATCTTTTTATGATCTAATACAGGTATGGGACATGTTCTCCAGAATGCTCTGGACCTGGGGTTTTCCAGATAACAGATCTTTCTGTAATTTGGATCTTCATACCTTAAATCTACTAGAAAATCATTTAAACATTAAATAAACCCAATAGGCTTGTGTTACTTCCAATAAGCGTTCATTATTTTTAGTTTGGATCGAGTACAAGGCACTGTTTTATTATTACTAGGGATGCACCAAATCCAGGATTCTTCCTTTTTCAGCAGGATTTGGATTCGGGTGAATTCTTGTGCATGGCTGAACCGAATCCATATACTAATTTGCATATGTAAATTAGGAGGGAAGGGAAATCACATGACGTTTCGTCACAAAACAAGGAAGCAAAAAAAAATGTTCCTACTTTTTTCTTTCCCGGCCCTAACTTGTATATGCAAATTAGGATTTGGATTCATGAAAGATTTGGCGGAATATCGAAACCAAATCCGAATCCTAATTTGCATATGCAAATAGTGGATTCGGTGCATCCCTAATTATTCCAAGTGGTTTTTATCTTGTTTTTAGGTTACTGTGTTTCACAGTCAAAATAGCCTTTTCCACACTGCACTAGTTCACTACAAAGGATTTGTGAATAATCTTCCACTGGGACTTGGACCACATGGTTGTTAATTGTATGCTAATTGAACACTATTTAAATAATGCCTGCACTACGTCCACATTATGCTTTACAAAGTGGCGTGCCCCGAAACGTTGCACTGCATTTAATAAAATTGCAAGGGCTTGCCCTGCTTAACTAAACTGTGTGCCGGTGATCTTTCTACGCATCCCTAATTATTACAGAGAAAAAGGAAATCATTTTTAAAGACTTGGATAAAACAGAGTCTATGGGAGACGGCCTTTCTGTAATATGGCCCTTTCTGGATAATGGGGTTCCGGATAATGGATCGGATACCTGTACAGACATTTATGCAGCAAGAACGATGTCTTTTAGGGATGTGCTATAATAGTCTAAACATTTTCAATTGATACATCAGATGTGTCTATCCTGCAGCCAGCTGTTGTCATACTGCAAATCCAGCCTGCAAATCCTGAGCATTTTAAAATATTTTTAATTAAAGGATGAAAACACAGTTTCTACATACTTCTCCCAAAATATTTACAATTCATGTGTACACGGTTTGGCTGTACTGTTTGAAACATCCAAGGTGGTTGTGGACGTACCCCAAGGCTAAATAATGTGTAATAGAACTGGTATTGATCCGGCAAAACTGCCGCAACACTCAGGGGCTTTTTGGTATTAATCAAAATATCCAAAGCGACCACACTCACATCACACATTATTCATGTCATGAACTCTATATATATATATACTGTATTCATTCTAATTATTTACCTTTGGTCATGTTTGTTTTATTCCACCCTGCCTGGTTGCAGTACCTTGGGAAAAGTGCACAGATATTGATTGTCCCTTTATCTGGAAAGATTTCAGTATAAGGAGTTGGTGCTCCAGAATATCAGTATAAATCACAGTGTAGATAGCTCACCAAGTTGATGGGCTATCCGTCACTCAGAGGAATCCACAGAGCCAAAAAAGTCAGTTAAAAAAGGCAATAAAGGAAGGATTTTACTGGTGTAAAATAGCAAAAGTCATCATGATCTATACAGCCAATGCAACTAAAAAAAACTTACATAAATGCCTTAAAGAGATACTGACACCTGAAATTAAACTTTTTTTACATCTATTATAATATTGGCTTTGCAAGCTACTTCTAACTTTGCCATAAAGTATTTGCATGATGCTTTTACATTACCTGTCTGATCCCCCATGTTCCTGTATGAGGGGGCTGCCATGTTTGTGCAGCAGGAGTCCGTTAGCATTAGAAACTGTAACTAACAGGCTGAGATGGGACAGTCAGGTTGGCAAAGTCAGAGTGTCAGGCTTAGGAATTTCAACTAACAATTATATACGAAAACAAACCTCTCAGCAAAAAATGATCAACATGACCTATAGGTAACATTTAATGTGCATTCATATGCTAAAATTCATTTTTTAGTGTCAGTGTCACTTTAATAAAGAATAAAATTCACATCTCACATTGTAATATTCTTCCTTAAACTGATATTACATTTTTAAGTAAGACATATTTCACATTTTATTACATTCACTGCACATTGGTCGCATATATAACATTTGCAAATTTTCTTCCACTGTCGAAATTGTCGCTAAACAGTTCCGGGTTGGCAATAGCAATATTACATTTGCGCTAGCAAAATTTGTTCGTGCAAAGGCACTGCAAATAGTTTTTCCATTTCAGACTTTTATTGCATTCCCCCACTAAAACTTTAAAAATGCCTTTGCCTTAGTAAATGTGGAACACAGCAGCAATGTTAAGTTTTGCTTTATGGTCACTTTATATAGAGAGAAAACTTGGGGAGTTGTGTTTGGTTGGCTACTTGTGTTGCATACGAACAACACACACTTTTTGGGAAACTAGAGAGAACAAAAAGGACAGAGCCTGTAGATCAATAAGAATCATGAAGGCATTATAGAAGTTAGAGACGTTTCTGAAACAGGAATTTAATAATTATCCCTCTTCAATTATTGCTAAGCCTCTTTGCTCTGTGCCACCCAGGGGTGCTGGGTGGCAAGAGGCATGATGGTCAATACGATAACCTAGTAGCGTGCACTCACCGGATTACTAGACAGCGGTGAATTTTAAAACAGCTTTATTTTACCAAAGAATCCTCTTAACGCTTTCATATGACACGAAACGTGTTAGGATTGTTCGGTAAAATAAAGCTGTTTTAAAATTCACCGCTGTCTACTGATCCGTAGAGTGCACGCTGCTAGGTTATCATATTGGTCGTGTGGTCTCACTAAGCTGCGGGTTCGGGGCGTCACACCCAGACCAGGGACCCAAAGCAGTAAGTAACCTGTACATCATGAATGCATAGATGAACGTGGAAGTTTAAGCGACAGGTCCGGAGCACTTGCACCCAGACCCACTCAGTAAAAGGGTGAGCGCTGCAGGAGTCGGGCCTGCATTTCATACATGTGTATTTAAAGGCGGCAGGGTTTGATCCATTTCTAATCGGTGCATTGGGAGATTTGAATTTGGGTGTGAGCCTGCTGGAAAAGCTGTGCTTCACTTACAAACTAATGTGGCCTTCATGCAAAAATAACTACAAACAACAAAATGTTTTGCTATTATGTGATTTCACACTGAGTAAGGCCGAAAATACTGCCCATTTTCTAATAACAAATGTTGTTTTTATATTCTTTTAATAGACCTAATCTGTGCCTATAAGATTTAGAATCTACAAAACAAAAAGAAATTGTCCAGAGAGCTGTTAAGAAATATCGACTGTGTTTTCTCCTTTTCAACAGTGCAGCCTCCCTTCGCTTTAAATTAGCCCTAATTTTAACTGTTAATCCTGCATTGTGCTGCAAGCACTAGGTGTTCTGTTTCGGATGCTAAAATTCTTGCCTGGTTTTTCATAGAGCTCAAGCCTTTCCTTCAGTGTAATCATTTCAAATGACCTATTCACAAGGAGACATTATATTCCATTTAGGGTTGCGTATAAATGAACCATGTTTCATTTGCACATCTCATATCTGTGTCTGTTGTTAATAATTCAGTAATGCTGAATGGGGATGTGGTCTGGGTTAACCGCTCAGGTGTTAGGAATGGCTGCTTTGTTTTGGGAATGGAAATGATAGAATAACTCATCATTCTAGTTCTTTGTGATGGTTCTATCAATGAACGTAAAATATGTAAATTCAGAATTATGCGTCAGTGCTCTGTTTTGGGGCCATTTGCATACCGTGCGTTTTAAAAGCTGATAATGTTATAGATATTATTCTAATGTGTGGATATCTGTTGGGAAATAAATAGCCGCACAGAAAGACTCTGGGCTGTGACATTGACTTGTGACACACAATCCTGAGTTGATTTCCATTTTTCAGTTTGTTTTTTATCTGGTCTGTTTTGATTTTCTGTTTCTAGATTGTTGCTCTTAAAGGGCATGTAAAGGCAAAAAAATAAAATCCCATTTTTACTTTCTTTAATGAAAAAGAAACCTATCTCCAATAGGGATGTAGCGAACGTCGGAAAAAAAGTTCGCGAACATATTCGCGAACTTGGGCAAAAATGCGAGCGGTTCGCGAACGGTTCGCGAACCCCATAGACTTCAATGGGAAGGCGAACTTTAACATCTAAAAAAGACATTTCTGGCCAGAAAAATGATTTTAAAGTTGTTTAAAGGGTGCAACGACCTGGACAGTGGCATGCCAGAGGGGGATCAAGGGCAAAAATGTATCTGAAAAATCTGCCTGTGTGTGCTTGGAAGAGATAGTGTAGGGGGAGAGCTGTTAGTGATTTCAGGGACAGATGATAGTAAGTTTGCTGGCTAGTAATCTGCTTGATACTGCTCTGTATTGGAACAAAAAAATAAATAAAAGCAGTCCTTACAAGGACTACTGTTATTGCAGCAGTCAGCAGATGAGATCAGAAGCAGGACAGCTGCCCACTGCAGCTACATACAGAGCACTGCAGTAGAAGGTAGATTACTAGCCAGCAAAGCTACCTAAGCTTAAATGTCCCTCAAACCCCTGCAGACTTCTGTCCCTCCAATAACAGAGCAGTATCAACACGATTACTAGCCAGCAAACTTTCAACTGTCCCTGAAATCACTAACAGGCAGCAGCTCTCTCCCTACACTATCTCTTCAGCACACACAGGCAGAGTGAAAAAAACGCTGCAGGGCTTCGGTTTTTATAGGGAAGGGGAGTGGTCCAGGGGAGAGCTTCCTGATTGGCTGCCATGTACCTGCTGGTCTGGGGTGAGAGGGCAAAAAAAAGCGCCAACAATGGCGAACCCAAAATGGCGAACGTCGCGCGACGTTCGCGAACTTCCGGCGAGCGCGAACACCCGATGTTCGCGCGAACAAGTTCGCCGGCGAACAGTTCGCGCCATCTCTAATCTCCAATATACTTTAATTAAAAAATGTGTACCATTTTTATAAGAAACCTAACTGTATGCAGTGAAATTCTCCCTTTATTTACTACTGTGGATAGGAATTGTCAGATGGTCCCTAACTGCTGAGCAGGGAAACAATCATACTTATGTACAGCAGGGGGAGCCCCCACCCTACTTCCCAGCCATGCAGAACTCAAGCAACTTTGTTTATGACGATCCCTAAGCAGCCCAGACCACACTGAGCATGTGCACAGTCTTAGTCTTGCAAAGATGTTTAACAAAGTTACAAGATGGTGACCCCCTGTAGCCAACTTTGAAAGCATAAATTATTTGTTTGATTAGGCTTGTGGTGCAGTAAGTTCATGGTTATATTTAGTATACAAAATACAGCATTTCTAGCCTTATTGTATTTTAGACTTTACAGGCCCTTTAATACTTTAGCATTAAAGAATAATTTATCGCTCATGTCAGCCGGTGATTTACTCCACTAAGCAAAAATATAAAGGCAGGGATGGTTTCGATCATCTGATATCTTTAATATTTTCTTGATGCTTGTAACATCTCAGGTTTAAGTTTACAGTGGCGTAGACGGGTATGGGATCTGTTATCCAGAAACCCATTATTCAGATAGCTCCGAATTATGGAAAGGCCATCTCTCATAGACTCTATTTTAATCAAATATTTAAAATTTTTGTAAAAATAATTTCCTTTTTCACTGTAAAATAACATAGTACATTGTACTTCATCCCAACTAAGATGCAATTCATCCTTATAGGAGGCAAAATAATCCTATTGGGTTTATTTAATGCTTAAATGATTTTTTAGTAGACATGATATGAAGATCCAGATTGCAGAAAGATCCATGATCTGAAAACCCCCATTTCCCAAGCATTCTGGATAACAGATCCCATACCTGCCACATATTTATAGGCTGTAGGCAACCAAATCTCCCCAAAACGCCCTGTGTGGACTAAGCTGTGTACATTCTTATCTGTGTACATTCCACCTGTGGCTATTCCTCCCCTCAATGTATTCCTCAATGTAAGTACTGTACTATTATGCCTTTAATTTGGATGATGCTTATCTTTTAACCCTTTACCTTCTAAACCACTCCATAATAATGCAGCTTTCCCCTAGATAACAGAATCTATAAACACAAATTCTACACTCTTGTCACTATGTTAAATTCCTTTGCCAATTACCTAGAAAGTAGGATGTTGGCAGCCAAAGTAAATGACATTTGTTGTACACGTCTTCTTGCCGTCTTTACTTTAAATTAATTTAATAAAGATTAATAATCAGTTTGTCCACTCTCAGTCCCCATAATCATTTGTATTTCTCTTGATTGCAAAGCACTGCTTTGGTTATGCACACACTAGGGGTAAGGGCACACCTGGCGATTCGGGGAGATTTAGTCGCCTGGCGACTGATCGCTTCTTCTTTGGGGCGACTAATCTCCCCGAACGGCTTCCCCCTGTCTTACACCGGCTATAATGAAAAGTTCCTCTTGAGGCGACTTCGGAAAACAAAGTGTCGTGTGTGCCATGCCGCAGGCGACTTTTCACTATAGCCGGCACAAGACAGGGGGAAGCCGTTCAGGGAGATTAGTCGCCCCAAAGAAGAGGCGATTAGTCACCAGGCGAATAAATCTCCCCGAATCACCAGGTGTGTCCTAGCATACTTGCTATTTTATCTGATGGACTGATTCGCCTTGCTAAAGCATTAGCGCAGAATAATGTGTGCGTAGGTATAATGATGGCTAGCTTTGTGAAAGAGCAAAAAGTCAAAATGTAAATCCAGAGAGCAGACACCCTTGACCGTTACCAGGCTGGGGTTTAAAAAAATACTCTTTAAATTATAGACAGTTATAAAAGAATTCATATTAACCTTGTAAACTGTGTGTTGTTTGGTATCTTATGCAAATCCTGTGACTGCACAACTGAATACAATTGAGCTGGCCATGCACTGCAATATCAGTCACTTAATGACAATATCTAAGCCTGATTAGGCCACCCACATGCTGGGCCAAATTGGCATGATCCAATTGATGGTAAAGTGTCAGTAACAGAATGAGAATGCTATACGTATGCAATTTGTACTACTTTAGATATGATAGAAAAGCTTTGTAGATTCTGAAACCAGAATATTGGTATAATTAATTTAACCAATTAATTATTTTTTTTAACTTGTAGGGTTTACTGTTTTAGCTCTGATGTCTGTGTGGGTGGGATCTGGAGTGGAGCTTTGTAAGTAAAGGGGTTTAGTGCATGGCTCCCAACATTTTGGAAATGAAAAGAGGGACAAAAAAGTTGCAGCGTGTAGCGTGGTGATTTTTGGCCACGCCTATTTTTCTGGCCACACCCCCTAATTACCATATTAATTTACACAATTACGCAGGTTATAAAAGTTTGAACATATTTTTTCCAGTTATTACAGTTTTGCTAATGAAGGTGAATTGCCCTTTAAGCTGTGAGTCAAAATTTTCCCAAGGGACCTGTTATCTTATATTGTTACAATTACGTATTTGCTTATCTAGATACATTTGAATTGTTACAAATGCATCTCATCTTCTGTTGTGGCTGTTCTGGGCTCTCTGCCAAAAGCCAATTAAAGGAAAACTATACCCCCCAAAATGATTACTTAAATAACAGAGATAGTTTATATTAAATTAAGTGGCATATTAAAGAATCTTACCAAACTGGAAATTACATTTGATTAAATATTGTCCTTTTACATCTCTTGCCTTGAGCCACCATTTTGTGATGGTCTGTGTGCTGCCTCAGAGATCACCTGACCAGAAATACTGCAGCTTTAACTGTAACAGGAAGAAGTGTGGAAGCAAAAGACACAACTCTGTCTGTTAATTGGCTCATGTGACCTAAGATATGATTTGTTTGTGTGCACCGTGAATGGTAGGATCCCAGGGGGTGGCCCTTATTTTTTTAAAATGGCAATTTTCTATTTAGGATTACCCAATAGCACATACTACTAAAAAAATATATTGTTATGAAAATGGTTTATTTACATGAAGCAGGGTTTTACATATTAGCTGTTTTATGCAATATCTTTTTTATAGAGACCTACATTATTGGGGGGGGTATAGTTTTCCTTTTAAGGGGAAGTAAAGTCTAAAATAGAATCATGCTAAAAATACTGTAATTTGTATACTAAATATAAACATGAACTTATTGCACCACAAGCCTAATCAAACAAATAATTTATGCTTTCAAAGTTGGCTACAGGGGGTCACCATCTTGTAACTTTGTTAAACATCTTTGCAAGACTAAGACTGTGCACATGCTCAGTATGGTCTGCTTAGGGATCGTCATAAATTACCAAAACAGCACACGTCAAATAATATCTGCCAGAAACCGAAACAGCAAGACTAATTAGTAATCAGAATATGCAGACTGCACTGGGTCCTGTGTTGTCATGTAATCTAATGTGGACTTTTAGTTTTTGTATTGTTTAATAAAAACTTTCTCCAACTCTGCAGAAACAGTGGCTGCAGCAAAATAATCCTCCAAATAGGAATTCCCGGTTTATCTGTTTAAATCTGGCTCCATGATCTTTGTCCCTGCAGCTGGAGTTGAAAACAGTAAAGGGGATGTAAAGGCAAAAATAAAATCCAATACAAATCTCTATATAGTTGCCGACTCCTCTACAGGAAAAAAAAAAAAAAGCTGCTTGAGTTCTGCATGGCTAGGAAGTAAGACGAGGGCTCCCCCTGCTGTTCATAAGTATGATTGTTTCCCTGCTCAGCAGTTAGGGACCATCTGACAATATCCTATTCAAAGCAGTAAATGAAGGGAGAATTTCAATGCATACAGTCAGGTTTCTTATAAAAACGGTACACATTTTTTATTAAAGTATATTGGAGATAGGTTTCTTTTTCATTAAAGAAAGTAAAAATGGGATTTTAATTTTTTGCCTTTACATGCCCTTTAAACACTTCGTGCAGAGACATTGATGTCTACAGTAAAAAAAAAAACAAATGGACTAAATATTTTGTCAATCAATTATTATTCAATCAAAAATAGTCGGCTGCTTTAAATAACCATTTGTGAGGGACGCACTTTATAAACCACCCACTATCCCCACAAGTTGCATTCAAAGCTTACAGTGGGTTTCAGCGTAGCCTTCAATGCCTTTTTGTTATACTGGGATCAATAGAGCAGACATTATACAGTATTTCTCTATTGTAAGGGGTTTTTAAGCTTAGAAGCAGCGGGAATGTAGAGGTTGATGCTGTGCTGCTTTCTTGGGCACCAGCTGTTTGATTTATCTTTCTTAAACCAGCCAGAAAACAGACCGGTCTGGTAAGAAAAGAGGCAAAATGACCATTACTATGTGGCTGCTGCTGTAGGGTCAGGTACATATTGTATGAAAGGCATAAAAAAACTACCAATATAGTTAAAAAATACCTGCACTAGGACAAAGAATTACAGTGAATTCCCAATAATACACGCTAGGCTGGGGGGGATTGTACAGGTATCAGCTCAGTTATCCCGTTAGACAGAAAGCTCTGGATTACAGAAAGGCCGTCTCCCATAGACTCCACTATAATTAAATAATTCAAACTTTTAAAAATTATTGCCTTTTTCTCTGTAATAATAAAACAGTATATTGTACTTGACCCCAACTAAAATATAAGTAATCCTTATTGGAGGCAAAAAAAACCTATTGGGTTTAATTAATATTTTAAGGGATTTTTTTTAGCAGACAATGTATGGAAATCCAAATTATGGAAAGATCTCTTATCCAGACAACCCCAGGTTCCAAGCATTCTGGATAATAGGTCCTGTATCTGTATTTCTATTATCCCTTTATGGCATCACCATTTCCTATGTTGGAGTGCATCAGTGCTACAACAAAAGGACCTATATACTGTATTTTACTAGAGTAACTCTGTGTTATGAGCAAATTAGGGGGATTCCATTAACAACTACTATTAGATGATGGGTCACCGGTATCACAATATGACTCGGGTGCTGTGTAACACACACTGTTGATACCAAATAATACAAGATGGCTAAAAGAGTTGATGAAGATTGTGGCCAGCCAGATGGAGACTGGACTAAAGCATAACTAATGACCTTTTAGTATAATGTAGGGATTTGTATTCTGAGCCAATTTGCAATTGGTCTTCATTTAGTTATTTTTTGTGGTTTCTCAGTTATTTAGATGTGTTCAGCAGCTCACCGGTTTGGTATTTCAGAAGCTATCTGGTTGCTAGGGTCTTATTTACTCTAGCAACCAGGCAGTGGTTTTAATGAGAGACTGGAATATGACTAGGCAGGTACTGAATAGTAATAAAAAGTAACAATAATTTATAGCCTCACAGACCAGTTTTTTGGCTGCCGAGAACAGTGACCCCCATTTGAAAGATTGAAAGAGGTGAGAGAATAGCAAATAATAAAAAAAACCTAAATAATAAAGACCAATTGCAAAGATGCTAGGAATAGGACATTCTATAACATACTAAAAGTTAACTTAAAAGTGAACTGCTCCGTTTGCAGCAACATAGAAAATGAAGCTAGGCAGATATAAATATTTCCAGCAGTTTTATCTCCCAAATAGGTCTGAGATTCTGGGAACCTCTAATGCTAAGGCACATGGAGCATGTTGACCACTACATCTAAGGGTACAACTACATGAGCGTCTTCAATGCGATTCCGGCAGATCCGACGCTGTGCATCGCCTGCATCTGACAGTTGTGTTGTGTCGGATGAATGCTGCGACACCATCCGACATTGCTATTGCTTACCTTGTTTTTCATCAAATCCGACTTGATGCCTGCGTTTTGGCGCACTGTGTTGGATCCACCGGAATTGCGTTGAAGACACTCATGTAGTTGTAACCTAAGCTTCAAATGGCTCTGTCAATCTGTCACTACTTCTAATTCTTTGGCACAAATCCTGCATGTAGAGAGACAGGATTTAAAAAGAGAGATCTCTAAAACATGCTCTAGGCAAAAGTCATACCCCTGGCTAAATTAGACCTAACAAAATCAGACTCCCAACTCTTGCCTGAAGAGAGAATGAAGAGAGACAGATGGTGAGAGAGGGAGAGTAAAGAAACAGTACAGAATTTTTAATTGATTATATGTAGATTTTTTTTTCTTTCAGTATGATGAAGCTTACATTAAATTTTCATTTTGGCAATACTTTCACTTTAAGGTGACTTCTACTGCTTATCATGAATATTTATGTCCTTTCTGATTGGCTTTTACCTGAATTCCATGCAGCAGATTCTACAATAGCCCAGTTATGTCTCTGCAGTCCTTTTCTGCTTAAAATTAGGGGCAGATAAAGCTCTGAAAAATGCTTCTCCACTAGATTTAATGTACCACTAATGGACGCTATAAACTATAATGTTATTACTTGGTTATTACAGCGCAATCATTACAGAATGCGTTTTTCTGCACACTGGGAACAGATGAAAGGTGAGATACAGGATGAGCTTTAAAAATGCAATATAAAATTAATGAAGGCATTTCCTAAAAAAATGATTCAATGTTCTGATAAAAAAAAGTATAATGTATGCCATTGTACTTGTTATATATAATGGTGGCCAGAGACAATTGCAGGCTGTTGGACTGGCCATAGTGGATGGGGGAGGAAAAGGGAAGGGACAAACCAAGTAGAAGTAACATGGGGGGGGGGTAGACACAGCATAGTGGAAATAGTGTAAAGGGAGTAATTGGGGTTTGACCCCCTCTCTAGCCCAGCTCCTTACACAGTTTAATATTTCAGAATACAGCCATGGTCAAGTTTAGACTGGATCTAAAATAAGCCCTGACATTTCAATTACAAAGAGACTTAAACAGCCCCCTCAAGTCTACTAAATACAGTCAAACCCTGAATTTACGCACCCGGATTTAAGTTCCCTGCATTTTGCGTGTTTGTTACATGGTCTCGCCAGTAGTTTTAATGCCCTCCTATTGTTGCATTTCCTGGGTTTTTATGTTTTTTTACCTGATTTTATGTCACTGTTTGAGACTTGTTGCTTGTCACTCAATACAGTGTGGACACAAGTCTGTGAGACGCGATCAGAAGGGGCAAGATGTGACACATTTCCCTTATTTTTGCATAATTTTTCACCAGTCGTCAGTGGTGTAACTACTGGGGGAGCAGGAGGTGCAAATGGGCCAGGACCCGCACCCCTGCAGGGCCCCCCCCGCAGATCGTGTGCGCTGCAGCTGGCTTTAGTCGGATGCAGCCGCAAAGAAAAATGCGCACTTGCGAGGGTGGATGGGACCTGGCTGCACGGCCCGCACCCATCTAGTTCCGTTAATGCCAGTCGTCTGAAATGTTACAGTCAAAAGTCAAAGTAAACTTTATTGTCATCTCAGCAGAATATGAATACACAGTGAGACGAGACGACGTGGCTCCAGCTAGTACATATCACAAAAAGTCACTTAAAAATACACAATAAATATGTAAACATGAAATGTGCAATATATTGACAGAAATTGGATAATATACATGGGTAAACCTTTAGAATTGTGCAAATAAATTAAAAGTTCACAAAGTTAAGTTCACAGTTCAGGTGTGTCTGGAATGTAGTGGGAGGGCAGTGAGTTGAGGAGTCTGAAAAAAGCTTTCACCAGCCTGGTTGTTCGGGCTTTAATGCTGCGAAAGCGTCTGCCGGATGGGAGCAGCGTGAACAGTCCATGTGAGGGGTGTGTGGAGTCCAGTGCAATGCAGGAGGCCTTTCTTGCACAGCGCTTGTAGAAGATGTCCTGCAGTGATGGAAGAGTTGCTCCAATGATGTTGCCATCTGCTCTGACAGTCCACTGTAGACTTTTCCGGTCAGCAGAGCTGGCACTACTGTACCCGATGGAGATGCAGCTCATCAGGACTCTTTCTATGGTGCCCCTGTAGAACACTGTGAGGGTGGGAGACAGAAGACTGACCCATTTCAGTCATCTTAGGAAGTGAAGACGCTGCTGAGACTTTTTGGTGACGGAGGCGATATTGGTAGTCCAGATGAGGTCATCAGAGATGTGGACTCCCAGGAATTTGGTGTTCGTTACTGTCTCTACTGTGGAGCCGTTGATGCTGAGTGGTGTGTGAGCAGGGCGAGTTCTCCTGAAGTCGACAATCATCTCTTTAGTTTTATCCCCATTCAGTGACAGGTTGTTCTCACTGTACCAGACTGCCATCTGCTGAACCTCATCTCTGTACGCCGACTCGTCATTGTGGTTGATGAGCCCCACCAGTTGTGTCATCAGCGAACTTGATGATGTGGTTTGAGCTGTGTCTAGCTGTGCAGTCATGTGTCAGCAATGTGTACAACAACGGGCTGAGAACACATCCTTGAGGAGCTCCTGTGCTCAATCTGATGATGCTGGAAACGTTGTCACCGATACGAACAGCCCTGAGGCCTCTCTGACAGAAAGTCCAAGATCCAATTGCACAAAGAGGTACTCAATCTCAGCTTGCTTAAATGTGTAAAATCATCCATGAAAAGGATCAGCTGTTATTCCTATGAGTGTTTCTGCATTGGCTGATAATGAGTATTTACCCGTGCCACACCCCTCAGCTTACCCCACTCGCATTTGGAGAGGGTTCATCGGGGGCCACATTATTATAATACAATAATACACAAGAGCCATGAATATGCTGTAAATTATATCCTTATAAACTGTGCTTAGTGATCATTAGCTATAATTGGAGCTTAGTGATGTAATTTCTGTCACATGACTCCGTAAAACGTATGTATTATAATTAAGTACCCCCTGTTGCAAAATATGAGGATATTAGAAGTTACCTCGGAGTTCCATGACCTGTATAAAAACATGGTCAGCACTAAAGGAGACAAATTTCCTTTCTAAAAACAAATTGGTCTCTCAGTTTAACCAGCGGCTGCTTGTTCCTGTTTCTTGTTATTGACTGTTCCTGTTAAAATGCTGCCTGAGGCAAAAATCTCCCCCCCCCCCCCAGTGTTGTACGGGGAACTTTGGATCCACAAAAAGAACTGACCTCAAGGGCCCCTGCTGCCACTGACTGCCAGTTCCATAACATCTGCCACACAACACCACTGCCAACATCCAACTCCCTCTGCATAAACTTGCCCAATTGGATCCTCGATGTGACAGTCCAACCCTGCCCACCCCATGGCAAGAACACGCCTGATACCAAATTATTTGTCACTTGTACTTTCAGGTTATAATAAACAATTTAATCTTATTGCAATTTCTTGTGTTTATTCTTGTAATTACTGTAGATGTGTAAGTTACTTTATTCCTAAGAAGGACATTAGTGACTCGCCAAACTGTACACACACACACACACACACTCACAATGTAAATTATATAGTGAATAATAGTACCCCCTATTGTAAAATATAAGGATATAAGTTATCGAGAAGTTTCATGACCATATAAAAACATGAGGATGAAAGCAGAGTGCTTTTATACAGGTCATGGAACTCCGAGGTGACTTGTTATTTTTCAACAAGAAGAGTCAGAACAAGAAGACAAATAATTCAAAAAACAATTGAAAAGTTGCTTAAGAATGAACCATTCTATAACATACTAAAAGTTAACTTAAAGTGGACCTGTTACCCAGACATAAAAAGTTGTATATTAAAAGTACTTTTCAAATTAAACATGAAATCCAAATTCTTTTTTTTATTAAAGCATTCATAGCTGTTGTAAACTCATTTAAAAATCTCAGCTGTCAATCAAATATTGTCTGCCCCTTCTCTATGCTTTATGCATAGAGGTGGGGCAAGCAATTCTTTCACTTTCCATTCAGCACTTCCTAGATGTCACTGCTCTCCCCACATTCCCCCGTTCTCTTCACCATTTAATTGTGTAACCAGGGCATGGGGATGGACATCAAGTCCCCCATTCTTGTGCACAAACAAGATTCTGAGATTATGCAAGGCTTGTCTTAATAACAGTATCCACAAAATGGCTCCTGCCTGCTTGCTATAACTATGAATTCCCAGATTGATAGAAACAAGATTCAAATAATTTATACAATTTAATTAAAGTTCATTTTGCTTGACTAACATTATAAAATAGAATTTGGAATAATTTTTTGGGTGACGGGTTCCCTTTAAAGGTAAAATAACCCTTTAATTGCACCAATCATTACCGAATGCCAACCTGCACAAAAATAAACCAACAATGAAAACATAGACATTTTATTTCACTCAGAAGAAGAGAATATATAAAAACTGGTTATAGATAGTGTTTTTTTTAATCCAAGACAAGACAATTTCCCTGATGTTTTGTCCACTCCATTACAGGTCAAAGTCCTTTAACAATGGGTGACAGTTGTTGGTCTGTAAAGCAATGACTTTCATAATGTTCTTGATCAATATGGTTTCTTATATGTGGTGCCTCTAAACATACACAATATACAAATACTACAAGGCGACGTTATACCAAGACCTTATTCTGAAGACCTTTTCGAGATGATAAAATGTAACAGATTTCCATTGGTTCGGTTCTTGCCTGAAACTCTCCGACATGTTGGCACATAACATGGATTCAGGCTACAAAAGATCACTGACAAATCAGAGCAAAGCTTATTAACCTGAAATGATCTAAACGAAATCTAAACGATTAACAGGCAGGAGGGGGGGTTCTACCCAGCCCATAGCTAATAACAAAATGATGAGCCCAGAATAAAAGACCCTAAAAGGAGCGCATACCCATAAAAAAACATGGATTCAGGCTACAAAAGATCACTGACAAATCAGAGCAAAGCTTATTAATCTGCAATGATCTAATGCGTTTTCATGTATATGTATTTAATAGAATGAAGGGCTAATCCTTATTCTTAAAAATCTAAACGATTAACGGGGGGAGGGGGGTTATATTCCAGCCCACAGCTAGTAACAAATTGATGAGCCCAGAATAAAAATAAATGGAGCGTATACCCATAAAAAAGACACCACAAGCATCAGGTTGGGTAAGTGCAGGTTAAAAGCAATATCTCAAATGCTGCTGCTGCATCTATAAATGTATTTGTGATGTTCTACAGTAATTCAATGAGTAATCCAAGGTGAGCAACTTCTTCTACTTCTTCAGATTGATGTCATGCCAATATGCCTATGAAGTCTGTTACAAATGACAGATCCAAGGCCACATGATACACTGTGGACATTGCTTCTTTGTTTGATTGCAGGAATATCTGGAAATAAAAAGAAAATTGGCAATTTAAACTAGGCTAGCCTGTGTAGTCCATAACCAAAGGATTCCACAACTAGTGCCCCTCTTTGGTAGCCAAGAGTAAAGCCCTCATTCACACCTTCAGTGCTGCAGAGTTTGTTCAATTTCGATCCATTGTTCCCACCATGCAGGACAGGAGATTATATCAGTTCATATCCATATTAGTTAAACGTCATCCAGGCAACATGAATAAGGATGCAACTAAGCAATTGAATGAACAAATTAAAATCAAACGCCTGACTGACTGACAGTTAAAGCATAGGTAAACTTTTAAAATAAGTAAATGTAAAATTAATGGGAATTTTTGTAATGTACATTTTCTTTTTTCCGCAAGACATTAAAGAATACATGTTCTTTTAATATGTATTTTCTTACAACAGCGCCACCTGCTGGTCAGTTTCAGACTCATCTGACCACCAAGTAGTCAAGGAAGTTGTCAGGAGAAAGAAAGAGGCTGCTCTGATGTTCTTCTGGTTAGGAAAAAAATTAGAAACCTTTCTTAAATCTTTCCTGGCGCTGTTGTAACAAAATTCCTTCATATTAACAGTACATATTTCCCTTAATATCTTGGGGAAAAAGAAAATACAATGAATGTAATTTGCAAAAGTTCTTAGAATAACACTCTCATCAATTTTACATTCACTTATTATAAAGTTTTACTTATCCTTTAAAGAAAATAAAAACAATAGGTGCTGGATCATCTTCATCAGTGATGACCCAATCAGGTTGGACCAGAACTACAGTTAAAGGGGTTGTTCACCTTTGAGTTAACTGTAAGTATGACGTAGAGAGTGATATTCTGAGACAATTTGCAGTTGGTTTTCATTTTATATTATTTGTGGTTTTGGAGTTATTTAGCTTTTTATTCAGCAGCTCTCCAGTTTGCAATTTCATATTACCCTAGCAACCATGCATTGATTTGAATTTAGGGACAGGATGTACCTTTGTTAGCTGTTTAAATAATCTTATATGGCCAATTGGCAGATTGCAGGGGAAATGGCCTTAATGGCAATCCAACCAAAAGAAATGACTTAGGTTTGGGTCCCAGACAGATTTGTCCTTTAAGGTCTACGGATTCCGTCATGATTTTTGTGGTGTCGTTTTTATTTCTAAATTACACTGTTTACACTGCAAATTATTCACTATACCATGTAAAATTTATTTTTATATTTTTTTCAGTTGTAATATTGGTGTGTAGGTGTATCTCAGGTCATTTTGCCTGGTTATGTGCTTTCAGAAAGAGCCAGCACTATAGGATGGAACTGCTTTCTGGCAGGCTGTTTTTCTCCTACTCAATGTAACTGAATGTGTCGCAGTAGGACCTGGATTTCTACTATTGAGTGTTGTTCTTAGATCTGCCAGGCAGCTGTTATCTTGTGTTTGGGAGCTGCTATCTGGTTACTTTCCCATCATCTGTAGTTAGGCTGCTGGGGGGGGGAGGGGGTTGATATCACTCCAACTTGCAGTACAGCAGTAAAGAGTGATTGAAGTGAGCACAAGTCACATGACTGGGTACAGCTGGGAAACGGACAATATGTCCAGCCCCATGTCAGATTTCAAAATTAAGGGGCCCATTTACTTAGTTCGAGTGAAGGAATAGAGGAAAAATAGTTTGAATTTCAAATGTTTTTTTGGCTACTTCGACCATCGAATTGGCTACTTCGATTCGAACTAAAAATCGTTCTACTATTCGACCTACCGAGGCCAATGTTAGCCTATGGGGAAGGTCCCCATAGGCTTCCTAACAATTTTCTGATCGAAGGATAATTCTTCGATCGATGGATTAAAATCCTTCGATTTCAATTCGGCAGTCGAATATCGAGGGTTAATTAACCCTCGATATTCGACCCTAGGTAAATTTTGGTAAAATCTGTTTGCTCTTTTGAGAAAAGGATTTCAGTGCAGAAATCTGCTGGAGCAGCACTATTAACCGAAAAAACGTGTTCCCATGACAGAATCCCTTTAAGCTCTCTATAAGGTAGAAACATGGCCAACAGTTTGCAAACTTTAATACATATTAATTTGTAGATGCTACATAGGAAGGACTGCAGAACAGAAGGACGATCATGATTGCATTTGCTCACAGCCTTGCATTTGTAAATGGGGCCCTTTTGAGTACTGTCACTTTTAGAGACTGTGCAGCACAGATATGCTAAAGTGGGAATAGCAAAGAGTCAGGAGACCAACCAGTTAGGAAAGCTGCAAGATATGTAAAGGGAAGAGTTATTAAAATGCATGGGTCTACATGAGGACTTGTAGTTGTGCATTGCTGTTTTACAACTGAAGGATTTCTTCACTGCTCTAATATTCTTTTACGCGGCTTTTGATTGATGGGCTAAACGTGTGATATTAATGAGGATATTCTTTGCAAAGCTGGGTAATTTCAGTCCATCTGAAGGGACTCATATATGGGGAGAACACTAAGCTGTATGATCCCTAACGCTGCCCAGGGCTCTGGATAATGTTCAGCTTTACACCAAAGAGGCCAGTGTCTGATCAATAAATCATGGCATAAGAGGGTAAGACAAAAAATTGCATTTAAATTGAGTTTATTGAATTTATTTCTCAAGTGCCATCGGGCTAAGTTGAAGCTGAACATTCTGCCAATATCGGTATAAAACAGACACAAAATCAAGTGCTGCAAATATGCTGAAGTAAAAATGGATTTGAAGAATGGAGATATACCTAAGCGTACAAAGCAGTCAGCTAGAATAATCAGACAGAAGAGTGGTGTATGAATAACAGGTGAAATTATGTATTTAAGGGTTATGGGGGGGGGGGGGATAAGCAGCACCGATGTCCATTTGAACCTTCACCTGGACCATAGATGAACTAAATGT
Organism: Xenopus petersii; assembly: GCA_038501925.1. NCBI lineage: Eukaryota > Metazoa > Chordata > Amphibia > Anura > Pipidae > Xenopus > Xenopus petersii. The sequence goes on from CM076674.1 coordinate 168,032,152, forward strand.
TCCCCCTTCTACTGATGGTATTTACTGCCCTCTATTACCAAGTACCCTTACTCTGACTTCTACATGAAGGTAGAAGGGCAACAGGGACCCAGTAAAGCTAATAGTATCATTGCTCTGGAAAACATTAGATTGAGATAGGATATTTTTGGGGCAACCAGGAAGAAACCATAAAAGTACAGCGTTTACAGGACAAATGTTTTGACTAAGTCCATTTCCCAATTGCAGAAAGACGATACCTGAAGCCAAATAAATAGCTGCTTAGGACCTGTTATCCAAAATGTGATACCTGTGGTTTTCCGGATAATGGATGTTTCCATAATTTGGATCTCCATATCTTCTTAAGTTTACTATGTAAACACTAAATAAACCCAATGGGCTAGTTTTGCTTCCAATAAGGATTAATTATATATTAGTTTGGATCAAGTACAAAGGTACTGTTTTATTATTAGTGAAAAAGGAAATAATTTTTAAAATTTTGGATTATTTGGATAAAATGGAGTCTATGGGAGAAGACCATTCGATAAATTGGAGCTTTCTGGATAACTGGTTTCTGGATAACAGATCCCATACCTGTACAGTAAACATATAAAAGGCTTAATTTACAAAGTGCAAGTGCAGCTGTGGTCCCGCAAGGTTTAGTCATTGTGCAATTAAACCCCATTCATTAAAGGTTCTTGCATCTACAGCTGCTCCTTGTACTTCTTAATGGTGCCATCCTGTCCCCTCTTACCAATCTAGTGTAATGCACCTATCCATACAGAGGGACCCTGGTAGGGCTCCCACAGTGGCCTGTATCAAGAGACCCACCAAAATCAGGTGTAGTCCCTGAAATGACAACATTCCAACACTGAAGATGTTCAGGGCAGTTGTGTCTGATTTGCATTGGCCACAGTTGTGTCAAGTCTTATGCCTTTAATACACAAAAATTCTCATGCCTGGGCAATCAGCCCTTCACAAGCAGGGGAAGGCTAAGCCTGTGAAACCAATGCTTTGGTCTCGGCAGTCTCTCATAAAAACTAATGGAGACGGAGGATCAAGCCTGTGACTGAGACCAATGACCAGGCCAGGAGACTTATTTTCCCAAGAATTGCAGCCAATGCAGGAAAGTGCCACCCTATGAAAAATATGGTAAACAGGACTGCATGGTGGCTTACCAATGTTATGATCATAATTTTGTAAACCCCCCTGTTTTTGAATCTATATGCATTTGCACTTATAGTAAATCTCTAATGAAACAGGGAACCCAGTATTAATTCTCTCTCTATGGTATTCTTGAAATTGGCCAGATCATTTGCACTTCCATGTGGTTGCAGCACTCCCACACCACCTTTATTGGCGGCCTTATGCCTTTAAAATGTCCCAGCCTTTGAAAAAGATGAACGGAAGTAAATAGTTAGGACCACCATATCGGGATTACCTTGTTGTGTTATTGGACTTGACAAGTTTATGATCATAACCTGGAAACTAAAAACCCTGTTTTTTTTGTTCTAAATACATGCACTTGAATAGATACTAGTGAAACAGGGACCAGGGAATGTTCACTGATCAATCCCCTCTCTCCTGTACAACTGCATCAGGTGCATCCCCACCTCACTGGAACTGTGGGTAAAGAAAACAAATCCAACTTGCACCAGAAATTGCACTTTGCACAGATTGGTATATTTGCAGTTTATTCTATTTCAGTGAGACATTCAATTACCTTGTTTTCATGACAGTTCATTGTTGCAGCTAACTATCAGAGGAGCTTTCGTCGCTGTGTTCACTGTAGCTGTTCCTATAAGCAAAAATTACATTGTCATAGAAATATAATATATAGTGAATAAAGTACCCCCTCTTGTAAAATATAAAGATATTATAAGTTACCGAGGAGTTTCATGACCATATGAAAACAGGAGGCCGAAGGCCGAGTGTTTTCATACAGGTCATGGAACTCTGAGGTAACTTCTAATATCCTCATATTTTACAACTGGGGGTACTTTATTTATTATAAAACAAAAATTTCAGTGAGTCATGTGACAGAAATGACATCAAAACTCATTACAAAAACATTTGTAAGGATATAATTTACAAGATATTCATGGCTTTTGTGTATTATAATGACATAATTCCAAGCATTTCAGAGGAGATATATATGATGATTATTGCATGGCCATTAAGGTGCTCTGTAGGTGCACGAGGCATTCTTCTCTGCATATAGGTGCAATACAGCCAGGATGTACAGGAGGTGTGATATTAAAGCTTAGTATTGTGTATACAGTGAAACAATCAGTTTGCTTTAGTGTCAACTCTAAAGCTGGCAATACACGTATAAACGATTTGTAAATGTGTGGTGGACTTCCAATCCCGACCAATAGCCATGTCTCATGGTTATCTGTTGTTTAGGAAATTGGGCAGCTTCGAATGTGCTGTTTGTGTTGGCCACTTGTACATTCTCATCAATGGTCCAATCAGTTGGAGAGCATACATGATCAGCCATGTGTATGGCTGGCTTTACAATCTCTGAGTGCAATATCCACGTTTATTTTAGAAATGATTTTGGTTTGGCAAACACCATAACTTTTCATGGAACTTACTGTACTCTATCATGGAATGTCCACATTTGTTTTAGAAATGATTTTCATAACTCCCTGGGCTTCAGGTTGGGTGCACTCAAGGCAAGTTCCTAAATTACAAACTCCATCTTTCTACCTGCTCTTCTCCTCAGCTGGACTCAGAATTCCTCCCTGCTCCCTGGCGTGACTCAAGCACTCAATACCCCAGACTTACAGGCATAAACTAGTGTTAAGGTGGCCATACATGGGCCGATAAAAGCTGCCGACAGACCGAGTCGGCAGCTTATTGGCCCGTGTATGGGGCCCCAGACGGGCTTCCCCGATCGAGACCTGGCCAAAAGTCGGCCAGATCTTGATTGGACGAAAAATCCCGTTGGATCCCGGCCGCATCTGTTCTTTGATGCGGTCCCGCGATCCGACCGCCCACTCCTATTCGTTAGGATCCAATCGTTGGGCCCTAGGGCCCGCGACAGATCAGCCCGATATTGCCTGGGCATATCGGAGAGAGATCAGCTCGTTTGGCGACATCGCCAAACGAGCAGATCTATCCGTGTATGGCCACCTTTAGGCAAGCAGAAGAGGTACATGCCCAATGCTAACAACTTCACAATATTTTTGAAGGAATCTGAACTGGTGCACTTAGACGTTGTGGCCCCTGTTGTTTTACTGTATTAGTCTCTGTGACATCAAATACCTCATGCGTCAGTGACTAGATTAGCTGCAGTAGCTAGTACATAGCTAGTACACATTAGTGTCCCATGCAATTCCAAACACTGCAATTAGCAAGGTGCGGTGTCATAATATGAACATTTATACTTTAATCCAATGTAAGGTTGAAATCATCATAATATTTTATACAGGAAAGTCTATAAAAAAAACAAAAAGTTCAGTATGTGGGACATGTAAAAATAAATGCAGGTCTTGAATGAAATAGAAGATCTATAAGATACAAGAAAAATATATGGGCTTGTGCAGGATGCTTCATAACGTCATCCAAAACAATTATTCCAAATTCTATTTTATCACATTAGTCAAGCAAAATAAACTTTAATTACACTTTATAAATTATTTGAATCTTTGTTTGAATCTTGTTTCCAGTCTGGGAATTCATAATTATAGCAAGCAGGCAGGAGCCATTTTGTGGACACTGTTATTAAGGCAAGCCTTGCATCATCTCAGAATCTTGTTTGTGCACCAGAATGGGGGGGGGGCACCTGATGTCCATCCCCATGCCCTGGCTACACAATTTAATGCTGAAGAGAGTGTGGGAATGTGGGGAGAGCAGTGACATCTACTGAGTGCTGAATGAAAAGTGAAAGTTGTTGCCAACCCTGCCCCGATTCCTAAGGCATAGAAGAGGGTATGCCACATTTGATTGACACCTGAGATTTTTAAGCGAGTTTACAACAGCTATGAATGCTTTACTAAAAAAAAAAAAAATTGGATTTCATGTATACTTTTGTCTGGGTGACAAGTCCGCTTTAACAGAATGCTCCATGAGTTTCTTTGCAATGGAGATTATTAGGGTAAAAAGTTTCAAGAACTTGTTCCACCGTGATAAACTGCTATGCACCAACTAGATTTAAGAGTTTGAAATTGGAGTTTGCAGTTGGAAACCTGTGACATAAGCAAAATTCTACACTGAAGTTTCATGCTATTCAAGCTAAAGGTATTACATATTGTTTTTCACTGTAGGTTACTGTGTACCAAGAACATTTCTTTCTTGTATATTTGTATTTTAATTTATGAGAAGACAAATCAGAAAACTATCAATATGCAGGAACAAATGCGACCACATTAGACATTTGGTTACTATTGACGTCACTCAACTGCCCAGGTGATAATCTGATTAGCTACAGGGTTACTCAAATTGCATGTGTATCATATGTATGTGTAAATAAATATGCAATTGTTCATCCAAGTGCCTTTAGATATCCTTAAAGTTGGCCTGTGATGGAGCAACTTACCATGGCAAACACTATGGCATTACATTAAACTCAAATATACTTTTATGATGCAGAAAAGTGAATTTGCACATCATATTAACTCAGCTCCATTGATGCACAGACATATTTTTGATTACAGCTTCTCTGAAAATGCCAGGGTCAAACCCCTGTATTATTAAGAGCAGTAATGTGCACCATTAGAATATTCAAAGGAACCGCAAATGTTCAAAAAATATACCAACATTTGCTTTAGTGCAGCATCCAGATGATTATCCTAAAAATCTTTCCTGGCGGGGACAAATGTTTCCTCTTGCACAACACTAGGGCCACAGCAGAGCTTACAGGGGCATTACTAATACAGAGGGAGAGGATGTACTCTTGTTTGGTACTAGGATATAGTCTCATTAAAGTACTGCACTTGCTAACAATATATCTATATATACTTGCTTATTAGGCACTCGGATCTTAAGAGGCTTGACTCTGCTTTAATACAGACATAAAATATAAAAATCTCAGCTGTCAATCAAATATTGTCTGCCCCTCCTCTTTGCCTTAGGCATAGAGGTGGGTCCAACAATTACTTTCACTTTCCATTCAGCACTTTCTAGATGTCACTGCTTTCCCCACATTCCCCCATTCTCTTAACCATTTAATTGAGTAGCCAGTGCATGGGGGTGGACATTGGGTCGCTCATTCTGTTGCTCAAACAAGATTCTGTGATGGAAGGCTTGCCTTAATAACAGTGTCCACAAAATGGCTCCTGCCTGCTTGCTATAATTATGAATTCCCAGACTTAAGGAAACAAGATTCAAATAATTTATATAGTGTAATTTAAGTTAATTTTGCTTGACTAATGTGATAAAATAGGATTTTGAATAATTTTTTTGGGTGACGGGTCTCCTTTAACATAAATGTTAGATTCTGTGTTGACTTGTATTGTATAATTTTCTTTTTATATGTCCCTATTTACTGAAAACAAGATGTCTGTTGTGTCATTTATAACGCATGTTCTCGACACTGCATCTTTAAAAGCTGTCATTAAAATTTCACCCGTTGATTGTAAAACTTTAATAAAATATTTGAAACACAATAGGCATATGTGTACATTTAAAGTACAAAAGAACTGATAATTACTGCAGACTCTCTGAAAACCTGGATCTGAAAGTAGTCTATGTTCTCCTGTAAGCCACAGGCTATGCACTTCTCTTCAATGACAATGATTCCTCTCATTAGATCATTCCAGTACTAAGAGGAAAATTATGTTGATTGAACAGCTCTGGGAGCCATTGCCTTTATAAAGGTGCAGCAGTAGATATAACAGATAACTCTTATGTAATAAATGTCTGTGATGTCAATGCTGTGCTTCTTCTGTCTAGTAAAATACACCAATGTGTACACCCAAGGGGCAATTGACAATTCTTCTTCTTCACACTTCAATCAGATTAAAGGTAGATCTCAAAGCAGAATTATAGTGTTTCAGTTCAAACTAAGTCAGTGTTATATAAAAAAAAATACTTCTTTTGTGTGATAAATGGCTACGCGAGGGAAGATGAAATAACGCTTTCTGACTCATTGGGTAGAAAAATGGAGAGGTTATGAGATTGTGTGATCAGCCCTGAGCAGCTGAGGCTTTTATAACATGGGCACCGACACAGGATAGTTTACTGTCCTACAGCAAAGCCAACAGCAGGACTGAAATGTGTAATAAAGATGGAAATGTACCAATAAATGCCAATAAATGATGGGGTTACTACTTTGAAAGAAAGCCTAGACTTATTACAGTGAATAGATGACTTGCCAAGGGCTCCAGGACTCCATGCATCTAATAAATGAGACAACTGCTATACGCATGCAGAAAGTAGTTGTGTTAAGCCGCACTAACATTTACAGATGGAATAGTATGTTCAGCAAATGAGTTTATAGCTACACAAAAGGATGACATTAGGGGTAGCTGCAGGGATTGGGAGAAATAATTCCATATCTCGTCCTAGAAATAATAATATCTATAGTTTAGATGGGAGGCACTGGCAGGCAATGTATATCAATATTTGAGCAAAATAGAATGTGCAGAGTTAGAATTCAAAATTCAATGTCACTAGTAAGATACTGATCCATGCCACACCCTCTTTGACAAGCCAATTGCTTTCTGGTTGGCTGCTAGTTTTCCTGATCACCTCTGTTATTTTTTAAAAAGCTAATATTGATTTCCTATGGAAATACCTATAGCAGAAACAACATTCTACATTGTTTCTCTGCTTGAACGCAGAAATAAAATAAAGGCAGATTTTTAATCTGTAATCGCCCTGTATTGAGCACAAGTGCAGCAACACGTAATTACTGAAATAAGCAAACCTCTATATAATATGTGCGAGCTTTCATCCCCATCTTGTACATATCACATCGGCAGATCCAGCATTCCCATTCAGTTGAAAGATAAATTGGCAAAGGGTAAGGAATCGATGAAGAATATTTGTAACAATGTACTGGGCATAGCAGATCCACAGTATTGCACTTTCAGCAGTAATGGTTTACTATATCTTTGCATTTACTGTATCTTCTGTAGGACCAGCATTAGGTAGGTCATGGTAGATTAAAACAGAAAGACTTGTTCTCATTAGTCTTCAGCTGGCCATAGATGTAAAGATCCAATTGTACGAATCATCGTATGATCGGACTTTTCCATCTCCCGACCTGCCACTAACCATTCCGATCAAATAAAGTAGAAAAGAACAGAACAGCTAAGTTTTGCCCCTGACAGCAATCGTACGAAAGTTATGTCCGACCAAAGCTAGTGAAAGTCTCCCTCTGAAGATCGGCAATACATGCAGAGATATTATCGGCAGCTGACAGAAATCTTTTAACCTGTCCGATCGACCAAACGACCGATCTCTGCCAGACGAAAAATGTCGGGACTCTCCACACACGGTCTGAAAATCGTACGAATCCTTGATCTTTCCGTCTATGGCCAGCTTAAGACTCAGGAGTGTCCAGCTTATGGTTCTGCAGCTGCAGAACTACATCAAATCACAGTACTCACACATATGCTTGTTGTTACGTTATGCTTAAACTGTTATTTTATCTATGCTACAGAGTACAATAGATGAACCTTGGTTGCAGGTTCCGATAGGAAAAATTGTTGGTTCTTTTATTGCAAACCGAGTTCTTTGTGCTCAACTTAACATGGATTTGGTAAACCTGGAATTCTCATCCTCCCTCTCCTTTATTCCCTTCCCTACCCCCCCCCCCATAAATCCAATTCTGTGGACAGAAACGTATTAAAATGTAACGACAGCGGACGGAGCAGTCTACTTTTCGTGATAGAGTAAATATATATAAAGTATTGGAGATAAGACTGGCTTTGTTTTACCTATGGATCTTCTGTAGAGCATAAAATATTCATGCAATCTATTTATTGATGTGATTCTGTTGTGATGTCATATTGTAAAATGCTTAAGAATTGGACATGTTTTCAAATCAATAAAAAAAAATTTAAGACAAGTGCAAAATGCTGCTGTCAGAGAGATGGGCAAGACAACGTTGTTCACACCAGAACATGCAGAGGGCAGTGCAAGGCAATACTTACTTTCTTCTGAAGGGTATTAAAGGAAGCAAACAAAATACAAACAAGAAAAAGAAAAGAGACTTAGATCCCCAGAATATAAACAAACAAAAACTTTTAAAATATGAAATGCCTTTTTCACCTTTTTTTTACTTCAGGATAATGATTCTCTTCCTACTGTACCCTTTTCTGCCAATTAATGTTGTGCGGGCTCACAAAAATTGACCCACACCCGCCCGCTCCCAACCCACACCTGACATGAACCTGGCCGACAACTACATGTATAGATTGGCGCCCCACCTGTCCATCTTTGATGTCACAAAGGGGTCTGGCATGTGCCTATAAATGGAGGCTGCTGGAGATGAAAGAAGCAGAGGAAGTGGAAGAAGAGCTCAACCCGAACCCACCCGCGACCCCAGAATATGTGTGGTCTGCATATCACAACCTCCTATAGCAGAAATGAAGGCCCACATAGGACTTGCATACTCTTTGCAGTTATCACACTGGGGGGGGGAGCATAACATTGGGAAACAAACATCACAAGTGATGTTGCCCATAGCAACCAATCAGCAATTAGATTTCAACAGTCATCTACAAGCTAGAAAATAAAAGATAAAGATCTGATATGTTGCTTTATTTGTCTCCAATGATAATTATATCCCTGGGTGTACTAATTCATAATTGCTACCACACCAACAAAACCACAAGTTTGATGACCACCTATTCTGCAATTGAGTAGTGCAGCTTTCATCAGCTTCTTTGTGCAGGGTCCATCAGCAGAGGTTTCCTTTCTTTGTTTATTCCCTCTTGCTCTCAGTTTAATTGTTCCCATATTGCCTTTTTTAAATTTCAACAGAGGTGAAACCATGTCTTATCGTAAGGGAGCATTTTGTTTTACAGAAAGTAATAGAACCGTCCATTACTGCTAATATAAACTACTTAAAAATACTATATAGAGGATAAAGCAGAACATTTGGAAACCATTGGTCCTTCCTTCAGTCTTGTGAAGCATTCATCTGTATCGGCAGGCTAGTATATTCAAGCACATCTTCCGATTTAAACTGTAACGCTTGGCTTTATTGTCCAAATTCCAATGCTGATAAAGCTCAAGGAATAATACAGGTTATTTTATCACTGAATATTTACTATTTGGAAAATCATTGTCTGTGAGAACAGTAATGAATTATTTCAATAAAAAATTTAACAAATCACAGCTGCACATCGCTGTATACATTATCAGATTAAATGTAGTATCTCGCAGATAAATAAAATGTTACCCTTGTAAACCCTGTACATCATTCCCTGAATACAAATAATAGAGCTCACTTTGAGTGCAAGTGCTGTTGAAATGAATGCAAAAATGTGCACCTTTAAATGTGATTAAAGACTAAGGTTTTAGGTGAGTTTATCATCTGGCCAGTGCTTTTTCTAATCTAGGGGAAAAAATGCCCCAGGTTAGGGGAAAATTGTAAATCGAAACGCCATGCTACCATCTTAAGGCACTACTGTTTCCCAGAGCTGGTATATTATTTTTTTCCCAACAGGAGCACATTGGCAGACCCCACTGAATTTGTATTTCCTTGCACTACGCACGGTTCCTTATATGTTCTGACTAGTTGTATTTTAATCTAATTTAGCATTTTTTAATATTAATATGTACTGGGTTAATGTAACCATACAGCTATTTAATTATGTATGTAAGCATTTAGCAACTGTCATGCATTATACATTAGTATAATGTATAAATTATTTTAAATACCTTGGAGATAATTTGCAGCCGTTCTGTACATAGGTGTTGAGCTTCCCTGAAGCAGCTAACATAAAGCCAAGGTAAGGGGGAGAGGGCTTCATTGGTCGAGAGCAGAACTCTGGATGGAACTGTACACCAACAAAGTACGGGTGACCTGCAAATATATTTAAATATTGTGTGAGGCATAAAATTAGCAGTTAAAGAAGTGAAACCCCAAAAACCTTAATTTCCCTTATACAAATAAAGGGAATACCAACCTTCAAGCTCAATAATCTCCATCCTCTGCCCTTCATTGTCCTGTCCAACAAACTTTAAACCTTTTTCTTCAAACTGTTGAACCAGCTCTGGATTCACCTAAAACATTGTACAATATTTCAATACCCTTTTTTACACAATGGAATGATTCCTTTTAGAATGTAAAACAAATGTTATATTTCTCTTAGTCCCTTTCTAAGATCAGGGATCATCTATTTGGGTGGCTAAACGATACTGCTGATTAGCACTGAGTATTAATACCCCCTTTGCCAGGCGGAATGTTTGTGGTCTGAACATTGCTCTCAATTAAAAATCTTTGCCCACTGGCACTATCTTTCTTGAACATTTTAAATAAGTGCAAGTTAGGAGAAAAAAGGTGTATGTCAAACTCCTCTCCCCACCCACTCATGAATACAGTGATGCCAAATGCAAATAATGTTTTGTGCTTGTTTTTTTTTAACTTTGCACCTTGCCCTGCATTTGGCAAATGACCACTGTTTTTTATAGATTTTATTTAAATGTTAATTTCTTGTAGCTTTAACCTTGATTAGTATGTCCATTATGCCATGATTATTCTTTTGTTGCTGGTCAACTATTTCTCCCATAGTGATCAGCTTATGCACAACCCAGATGCTTCAACTGGTACAGGCCCAGCAGTCAGGGCACAGTATTCTGTTCTTACTCAAAGTATACTTGGTAACTTTGTATTTGCTTGGCTTCCAGCAATTGTTTCAAAGTTTTCTTCACCTTCTCCCTGGAATCTATATTCTGCCGGCAGAATAGTTACATCCCACTCCCAGTCTTCTCTCTCTACGAATAGATATATCGGCACGGCACAAAATAAAGTCAGCGGGGTCTTTCGTTTGATTCAATTTTTACTGTGACAAATTCATCACTTCCACTGTACATTTCAGGCTTCATAAAACCGAGCTAAACATTCCATGAAATAAAACAGCATTCAGGTATTGCCTGCAGTTCATACTGGTGAATAGTTTTAGTGGCAATAAATGCAACTCGAGGCTTGTCGGATGGACGGTGATCCATCAAACCATTTCCTGGCGAATTCATGGACAGAATTACTGTGATTTGTCATGTCAAGTCATTAGCAATGAACAATCACGCATCCCTGGCCTCATAACACCACCAAGGTATGGATAGTATGTTAAAGTAGGTCCTGTTCAAAAAATTCAGTACAGTAGAAATGCTGAAATAGTGGTTCTATTATGGTTTCTGTATGTGGGGGAAGTCTGTGAAATTCTTTTTCGGCTTCTCTTATATTCATGTGAATTGTGTAATTGGACCCATACACTCAATAAATCATGGAAACAGGTACTTACCCAAAGATAAAAAGTAACTGTCCACCAAATGTGCATTATATAAGTGCCCTTTGTTGCACCCAATTAGTCTCTTGCTAGTGGATATACACAGCTACATCATTCTAATCTCACTGCCTGTATTCGATACTTGAAGTAACGGCAGATGACATATCAATGCTAAAGGAATATTCATTTTGTAGATCAATAGAACTCCAAGTATCTTAAAAACATTCAAGCTTGTTAAATATTACACCCCAAGCCAATGGCTTGCGATTCAATGTCTTTTAAATGTCTGTCCCTTGTACAGAGATCAATCCTGCTGCTGAGTACGTACATCCTCAATGCATGTTCCTCACACTAGAAAAATGCCTGGAGGGGTTTCTTGACTCTGAAGTCAGTCCTTTTTAGTGATGCACCGAATCCACTTTTTTGGATTCGGCCGAACCCCCGAATCCTTCACGGAGGATTCGGCCGAATACCGAACCGAATCCGAACCCTAATTTGCATATGCAAATTAGGGGTGGGAAGGGGAATGATTTTTTACTTCCTTGTTTTCTGACAAAAAGTCACGCAATTTCCCTCCCTGCCACTAATTTGCATATGCAAATTAGGATTCGGTTCGGCCGGGGAGAAGGATTCGGCCGAATCCGAATCCTGCTGAAAAAGGCCGAATCCTGGCCGAATCCCGAACCGAATCCTGGATTCGGTGCATCCCTAGTCCTTTTATGACAAACTTGAGCACAAGGTTTCTTCTTCTACAGTGCTGAAGTATGTGCATACTATACATTTTTATAGAGAATATTTAGCTGGAACACAAACTGCTCTTATACAGTATGGCAGGATATGCAGCAATTTATATGATTGTGTATATTATGCATTTGTATGTATAATATATATTAAATACAGGGCTCTTGCATCATCTATTGATTTTACGTGGAATATAGCACCTGCCTGTTCAGTATGTGTGTGCTGGGGGTTACAGATGTAATATGAAGTAGTTTCCTTACCCTGATGCAGGCATTAAAGCACAAGAAAGCAAAAATCACTGGGGGATGGGGGAAGCCAATTGAAACAGGTACCTAATTAGTAGCTAAAATGACTGACCTACTACACTGGTCAGGGGTATGTTTGTGAAGAGCATCACACCACCATAGTCTTCTCTTGTGCTGCTCTGGGTGGGAGACAGGTACTGTATCTGACTTCACTGCACTGCCTATGTGCCCAGCTTATACTGGCATACGGAATACCTAGGAGAGTGTGGCAAAACAAGGTTCAGGGTAGAAGGTCGGTGATTTTAGTCATTAGGGTGCCAAATCAATTGGCACCCCCTTTGAATTCTGCTTTTATTCTCCTTAAAATATATTTTGTGTTGTGGAAAGAAACCAATGCAGACACAGGCCATACTAAAGTACTGAGTGCTCAGATCAGAACAGAACTATGAACCACAACACTGCAATAGTATGGAAAAATATGTTATTGACACCCCTGCATAAAAAAAATTAGGATTCAGCCCAACCTTTTGTGAATGATTCACCCGAATCCTAAAATAGTGGATTCAGTGCATTCCTAGTTGCAATTACAAATAGACTGCTCAGATGTATTCATCCATTTCCGGATCTTCGGTCTTCTTCTGTAAGGGACCGCCATATTTGGCGCATGTGCGGTTGTGCCAAAAAGTTCCATGAATTGCCGAAGGGAAGTAAGAGGATCCGAAGAAGACAAAAGATCTGGAGGACGGCGTTCCTGAGCTCCGCTGCGCTACTCTGCATAAATAAGTGAGCATGCTGTTCATGGACACTTTCTGGAATAATGAACTATGGAGGAAGCAGGGAGATGGGGACTATCCAGGGTATTAGATGGGGCTTTTCTTATTGGGGGGGGTTTAGTTCTCATGTGCCCAATTTCAATCAATAATATTCTTCCGCAATAGCAAAGCTACAGGATATGGCTCCCAAGGTGTATGTTCCCAAAAATATCTGCAGCTAGGGGTCTTAAACGGTCACGCATAACATGTTAGGAGAACTCCCTTGGAAAAGAATTATGCCTATATTGTTTACATCTGCTCACCAATGGGATTTAGTTGCCATGCATACAGGTGTGGGATCTATAATTCAGAATGCTTGGGCAGTGGCTTTTTTTCAGATAAGGGTCCTGTTCCATAAAACTGAACACCATGCCTCAAGGCTACTAAAAACAATAGCACATTAAAAAACTCAATAGGATTGTATTACCATCACCCTGGATTTTTGCGGCTCAGATCAAGTGTGGGAAGTGTTGTGAAAATAATTATTTGTTTAATTAGGACACTATGGGAAACAGCAATGCTGTAGATTTGGCTTTGTCGGTCTGCTGGGTTTCCAGATAATAAATCCCAACTCTGTACTATTTCTGTAGTGCAATGTCAACCCAACATATAACCTTAAGAAGCATTGTGTTTAGCAGGAGGATTCTAGTCTTAGAATCACGTTTAACAGCTGATCAGATATTTTTTAAGAACAATGTTATGTTTCCTCTGAAATCTGCTTGTTTAAGCATAGGAGAAAAAGATACAGAATAAAAGAGCTGTATAATACATTTGGGTTCTAAATATACTCTATTAGTCACTGGTCAAAAAAAAAAAAAAACATCCATTTTAAGTAAATAGTTCTAATTTTTCAAAGGGATTTACAGTACCGGTATGGGTTCAGTTATCCAGAAACCCATTATCCAGAAAACTCTGAATTACTGGATGTCCATCTCCCATAGAAAACATTTTAATCACACAATTCAAATTCTTAAAAACTTTTTCTCTTTAATAATAACACAGTACCTTGTATTTGATCCTAATTAAGATACAGGTATTGGGTCTGTATTCCAGAAACCCGTTTTCCATAAAGCTCTTAATTATGGGAAGGCCATCTCCCATAGACTCCATTTTATTCAAATAATTCAAATGTTTTAAAATGATTTCCCTTTTTTCTGTAATAATAAAACAGTACCTTGAACTTGATCCCAAATAAGATCTAATTAAGTCGACCTGAGGTATGGAGATCCAAATTATGGAAAGACCCCTTATCCAGAAAATCCCAGCTCTCAAGCATTCTGGAAAAAAGGTCCTATACCTGTATAATAAATCTTAATTGGAGTAAAATCAATCCTACTGGGTTTATTTCTTGTTAAAATGATTTTTTTTTCTAATCATGTAAACATTAAGGGGCTGATTCACTAAGGGTCGAATATCGAGGGTTAATTAACCCTCGATATTCAACTGGGAATTGAAATCCTTCGACTTCGAATATTGAAGTCGAAGGATTTAGCGCAAATAGTGCGATCATACGATCAAAGGATTATTCCTTCGATCGAACGATTAAATCCTTCGAATCGAAGGATTTAAATCCAACGATCGAAGAAATATCCTTCGATCAAAAAAAGTTAGCCAAGCCTATGGGGACCTTCCCCATAGGCTGACATTGACTTCGGTAGCTTTTAGATGGCGAACTAGGGGGTCGAAGTTTTTTTTAAAGAGACAGTACTTCGACTATCGAATGGTCGAATAGTCGAACGATTTTTAGTTCGAATCCTTCGATTCAAAGTCGTAGTCGAAGGTCGAAGTAGCCCATTCGATGGTCGAAGTAGCCCATTCGATGGTCGAAGTAGCCCATTCGATGGTCGAAGTAGCCCATTCGATGGTCGAAGTAGCCCAAAAAAACTTCGAAATTCGAAGTTTTTTTACTTCGAATCCTTCACTCGAAGTTAGTGAATCGGCCCCCAAATAAACCCAATAGACTGGTTTTGCTTCCAATAAGGATTAATTATATCTTAGTTGGGATCAAGTACAAGGTACTGTTTTATTATTACAGGGAAAAAGGAAGTCATTTTAACAAATATGGATTATTTGGATAAAATGGGAGTCCATGGGAGACTGCCTTTGCCTATTTTGGCGTTTTCTGGATAACAGATCCTAAACTTGTACTTGATGGTAACTGCGAAAGTGTTTTTTGGCCCAAACCCTCTTTTCAACATTAGATCAGACTGCCCCCTTAGCTACTAGGTGTGGATACATGAAAACATTGTTGTCCAGCTTTAATAACAGGAGTAACAGATGCAATATCTTTCCCTTAGGCTACCTCTCCAGTAGAGGTTGCAGGAATAAAAGACTGTGCCAATAAAGTTTTGAATAAGCAATATAACTTTAAAAAAAAAAAAAAAATTCATAAAAAGATAACTAGGTACATTATTTATAGAATAGTGACTATACAGAAGAGAGGTCATTAGAAAAAAGACAATATCAAGGATTTCTGCATTTTAAAACTGACTGAATCTGTGCCAGAGCACAGGAAGTGCTGAACCCATTTAGAAAATGACCCCTTTTACACATTTCAAAAAGGACTAAAGCAACTTTCTTTGATTTTTTTTCAGTTTTTTTTCAAGTGACTGAAGGCACAGTACCTGCCATTAACCACTGCACTGTGCCCCTTTGAGAGACATCATTAGAAAAAAAACATTGAGAGCGATTTTTTAGAAGAAGAAGAACTAAATACATTCAAAGCTAGAGAGAAAAGGCAATATGAGAGTGATTTGGAGGTCAAAGTACTAGTGTTCTGTAAATCAATAGAAAAGAGAGATGACAAGACACTTACCTCATAGCGGTGTCTATGCCGCTCTTCTACAAATTCTTGATTATCATAAAGTTTCTCTGAAAATAAAAGATAAGCTTGAAGGTAGAACTTTAAAATAAAACCAATGCAACTGCCACAGGCCAATAGAAATTCTTGAAATTTAACAAAAGCCAACAGGACTGATTTGCTACCAATACAAATTTATGCTAGCTTAGGTACACGACACATAACATAGAAAGAAGGAAAATTAGTCAAAATCAAAAAATATTTATTTAAAATTTGACACTATGGGAACCTACATTATAATTGCTGAGCTTTCTGCATATCAGGGTTCCATATAACAGATCCTTTAGTTACAACATTGACAATTTCTAAAGTAAGGTATGGGGGCCATACATTATTTGTAATAAACACAGAGGACTCACAGAGGTGCAGGCAAATAGAGCCCTTGCTCTGGTTATGGGCGCTACGTGAATATGACTGTGCCACAAATGTGGATAATGAAAAATCTACAGCGGGATACTCGCGGTGCTTTGTTTTCCAAAGTCGCCTCACTTCAGAAAACGAAGTGCCGTGAGTGCCATTCCGCTGGCGATTTTTCATTCTAGCCGGCAGGAAGGTAGGGGCGGGCGAATAATCTCCCCAAATCTGCCTGTCTGCCCTTACCCTTAGAGTATGGACGTTTTGTATTAAGACAAGTGTCTGTGTTAAAGGAGAAGGAAAGGTTAAAACTAAGTAAGCTTTATCAGAAAGGTCTATATATATATATATACACACCAGTAACCCCTCAAAGTAATGCTGCTCTGAGTCCCCTGTCAAAAGAAACACTGCATTTCTTTCCTTCTATTGTGTACACATGGGCTTCTGTATCAGACTTCCTGCCTTCAGCTTAAACCTCCTTGCCCTGGCCAAGAGCATGCTCAGTTTGCTCCTCTTCCCCACCCCCTCCGTTCTCTACTGTAATCTGAGCCCAGAGCAGGAAGAGACTCAGGCAGGAAATGATGTCACACCACATTAATACTGCAGCTCCTATCCTAAACAAACAGAGAGTTTCTAGAGCTTTTTACTCAGGTATGGTAAAACATTCTACAGAATAAATATAGCATTCTAGCTTGTACTATTGCAGCTAATATATTGGCAATAAAATGCCTCCGTAGCTTTCCTTCTCCTTTAAATTACCTTCTATAAAAAACAAAATCGGTTTTATTGCCTGTTCCCACCATAGAGTGTAATGGTGGCTAAGGACTAGCGCACCTAAAATCTAGTGCAGGTAGGTGACCTGTTATCCAGAATGCTCAGGACCTGGAGGTTTCTGGAAAACGGGTCTTTCCGTAATTTGGATCTTCATACCTTAAGTCTTCTAGAAAACCATGTAAACATTAAATAAACCCAATAAGTTGGGTTTGCTTCCAATAAGGATTAATTATCTGAGCAGATCAATTACAAGGAATAGTTTTATTATTACATTTTTTTAAAATTTTAATTATTTGATTATAATGGAATCTATGGGAGATAGCCTTTCCGTAATTCTGAGCTTTTTGGATAACAGGTTTCCAGATAACGGAAGACAGCCATTTTTTTTATTCAAGTCTTTTTCTTACATTTTTGTACTGTAGCTCTCCAGAATTTGTATGATACATGTGGCATGATTGCTGGGTAACCTTCTAGGTTCTATTTAAAGTACATTTCCCTATAATATGTAAAGCTATGAAAGGTGGAAAGTCGTGTGGTCTGTGTAGTTCTGTTGGTGTTCTCAGAGCAATTTTAGAGCATTTTATAACATGGGGATGTAATTGCGGGTGAGACTTCTCAGATCAATGAGCTGTTATTGAATAAAAAGGACCCAGCAATGATATTTAATAGTTACGGCAATATGCTTTGTAGCCCACATTGTAGTAAATAACACACATTAGCTACAGGTACTTACTTACGACAGATTCACTTGTTTTAAACACAGTTTTTCGGCTCCCCAGCCGCATTGTTCCTCCCATGTCACCAGGATGATGCTCTGGCATGTCAATGACCTGCAAGAAAGAAGCACATGGTTAGGAAATCTGTTTTAAGCCTGCACTACATTACTCAATGTTTTTGTGATTCAATTATGCAAAAAAGAAATGGCATATATTTTTAACAAAATACAAGGTATGGGGTCCATTATCCGGAAACCTGTAAATTACAAGAGGCCATATCCCATAGATATATTCATTTTCTCTGTAACTGTAGCTTGTACTTGATCCTGATTAAGATATAATTAATCATTATTGGAAGCAAAACCAGCCTATTTTTGTTTATTTGATAACTTTTCAGTAGATGTAAGGTATGGAGATCTAAATTACGGAAAGCCCAGGCCCAGAGCATTCTGGATTACAGGTCCCATACCCGCATTATTATTTATTGTACACAGCGTTATAATGGTATGCCTTATTTTAGCCTAAGCATTCAAATAGTCCTTATGAGCTTCTAATATACACTGAGACACACAAGGTTTGTATTGAACAGTTGAAAGCCTGGAAGAGTTGACATATGTCAACCCCATATCCAAGTAAGAGCCTGGTGACAGCCATTCATTTTCCCTATTAAGTGCCTAAATACTCGCTCAGACTTTTGTTAGAGACTTGCTGTATCATATTAATAATGGTGATAATATTAATAAGCCATAGCCAAACGGACTCATTATTATTTTCCTCAGACCTCTCTATACTTGTCGCTGTTTACCTGAGGTTTAATCTAACTCCCCAGTGATTACAAATAACTAGAGGCTAGCTAATGCTTAAGAAAGAATGTTTCCTATTTAAATTGGAAAAGCTGCCTTATTTTTTAGTCATACACTTCTTTGACTACAAGAGGATTAAACATGACTCTGGATTCCTTACATTTCCAGGTGTCAGATCCAGAATTTATTTAAGGAGATAAGATGACATTTTGAAAACTGTACTAAGTGCCAATTACATATGCCTTGATATATATCCCACTCTGTGTATGTGCTCGCTGATCTCCATGGCTTGACTTAAAATACAGGTTTCAAATCTGCTGCTTTGAGGAAAAAAAAACTTCCTAGACTTAATGCAAAAAACTGAGGTACTGTATCTAATAATGTTACTGTCAAAATGCACATTTCATCCTTTGAGGCTGCTCAGTAATGCGCATCTGTATGCAGGGAATACAATTAATATTTTATGTCTTCTCTTTAAAACGGCTTGCTTCATAAGCTGCAGAAAGTAGAAGTAGAGTAGAAAATATTATAATAAAAATGTATGACATGACATGATTAAGGCCCATTTATGTTTAGTTGGGTATAATTGCTTGAGCCCTAGGGGCCTCAAAATAGAAGCCTTTAAAGTTCCATCTTTCTTGCACCAGGTTAAGAGGTGGCACAGCACTATGAGAATAACAATTGTAAGGCCAACGCCAATGTAGCCTACCTCCCTGGATGTTAACACAATAAGAACATTTCATTTAATTATTTGAAAGGTGGTGAAGAACCTAAATCAACGGTGAGAGTTTTAAGTGGGCTTTAAGGGGCAGATTTATTAAGGGTCAAATAGTAAATTAGAATCAGAATTTTCAAATTGTTTTTTGGTGTCAAAATTTTAATCCCCCAATTCGAATGTAAATTTGAATGTTAGATTTACTGTATCACACCTCAACCATGGAAACAGTTCTAATTCGAATATTGGCAACCTAAAACCTGCCGAGTTCATTTACAAGTCAATGGCAGAGTAAAAAAAAATTCACATAAATTCGACCTTTGACAAATCTGCCCATACAATAGTTTCAAAAATCAAAATCAGTCACCATCTCAATGAAAGAGGCCTCCATGCTAGGGGACCCAGCAAAATACTACTGCGGACCAAAAAACAAAGTCTGACCAAAGTTTACCAAAACACCCCTAAATGAGCCAAAATACTTCTGGTAGGATGTTCTGGGCACACTAGACAAAACTGCAAACATTTTCTTTTCTAAAAAAAGCACAACATGTTTTTGTTTATAGGAAACAGTGATGCCTTCAAAGAAAAGAACACTATCTCTATAGGAAAATGAAACTTTCTGATGTTTGGGGTTGCTTTGCTGCCCTTTGAACTATATGCTTTGAGTCTGAGCATGGCATTATGGAATATGAATCTAAATCAGTCACCATCTCAATGAAAGAGGCCTCCATTTTTGGGGAACCAGCAAGATCCCACTGTGGACCAAAAAACAAAGTCTGGACAAACTTTACCAAAACAAAATTTTTTTGTTTATAGGAAACCATGATGGCTTCAAAGAATAGAACACCATCCCTATAGGAAAATGA
Organism: Xenopus petersii; assembly: GCA_038501925.1. Classification (NCBI taxonomy): domain Eukaryota; kingdom Metazoa; phylum Chordata; class Amphibia; order Anura; family Pipidae; genus Xenopus; species Xenopus petersii. The sequence continues at coordinate 168,052,422 of CM076674.1, forward strand.
TGTTTGGGGTTGCTTTGCTGCCTATTGAACTATGTGCTTTGAGTCTGGGCATGGCATTATGGAATCTGGAGATTACCAAGACAACCATTGGAGACCATGACAGAATGCTATATCTTTGTGGCAGATCACGGGCCTTCCAGCAGGACTTTTGACCAAAATCACACTTCTAATAGCATCCAGGAATGACTAAAGGCATAAGTCTGGACTGTTCTACATTGACCAAAAGTGACTCCAAATCCAAAACCCATAGAAAACTTGCATAAGTATGAGTTAAAACACTTTGGAACTCATGCCAAGATGGCGTTCTGAGACAGAGAGCCAAGTGCAATTACTTTAGTTTTATGTACACAAAGTCTGCTAAAACTGAAATGCTTTAGTAGGAGGAAGAGTAACACATCACACTGACAGCAGCACAGAAGGTGAAGGATAGTGTCAGATGTAAAAACAGGCTCTAGCAGACAAAGTGAGTGATGCAATCATTTGGAACGGAAATAGATCCATCATAAGCTATGTTAAAGTTAGACCAGTTTGTACTCAGATTTATCGAAGGAACAAATATACCAGTTTTGATTATTTATCAAATTGTAGAGAAATATTTCTGAGGTACTAAAGAGAATGATATATTAAGGGGGTATATGCAAAAATAAAAGACAGTTACTGCTGGATGTTGTAGAAATAAAATATGAGGACCAGAAGTCTTCATTTTTTATTTTCTGTACTTTCTAAAATATATTTCTGCCTCTTTTTATCCAAAAACTAGTGCTCTGTGAGGCTACAATGTTTTTGTTATCTTTCTATTCAGGACCCCTACTTGACATATTCCAGTCTCCCATTCAAGTCACTGCCTGGTTGCTAATGATCTAAAAGCCACATGAAGAGACTCTTCCTAGGTTCAAAAGATAAGTCATATGTTACTGGTGAATACACACGGTTATTTAGGAGGATTGAAGGTCTGAAGACAGTCCTGCAAGCCTGCTTATATCTCCCATACGTTTCTCTCTTCAACTAGATCTCAAGCAAATCATTTCCACGTCCAGTATCACAGGACTTTTCAATTAAAGTACAATAATAGGATGATCGTTTTTTTAATGTTTCTTCCGTGCCAGAAATGATTGTGTAACATGCCATCAAAGATAAAAATCTCTCTATACAATGGCACAAAGTTAACAGAAATGCACATTTTACAGATGTCAGAAGCACATCATGAGTTAATGCTTTTATCAAACCATAGGAAAGATGAACTATTAGTTTAACAGCTACAGTATAACTGTATTCTAACACAATTTCAGTGGGTCTTCTATCTTGTGGTTTCATGCTTTGTTCAGCGGCTCACCGCTGTGTAATGAATTAATATGAAGTTGGGTCACTGACCCTTGCAACTAGGAACAGTAGACTGCAAATCAAAGGTCTAATAGGTATCTCAGCAACCGGGATATTTTTCCTTGCAGGAGGCAGAACACAACTGTGCAAGCTCATTGGTACCTGGATCTTTCATTGTTCTGGAAATAGTTTCCATCAATAGTTGTACAGTGAAGCTTATAAACAGGAGAATATCACTCAACATTCCTCAAGCTTTACAAAGGCAACAGCTTATCTGCAGTAGCACAGAATTCTGGCCTTTGTGAGGACAATTGCAGAGTTTTGCCCTTATTTCTGAATACACAGTACATGCTGTTTCCTAAGAGAATAAACGGATACTTTAAATAGGAGATGACCTGTACAGAGAGAGATACGCAACTCATTTAGTTTTCTGGGTGATGGTAGTTATTGTCCTGCTTACATTCTGAATATCATGTTAAATAGAGGCATAGTAAAAGTAGAAAATAATTAAATTATTACAAAAACAGGTATGACTCTGCTTATATTATCTCACTTCATATGATACTGAACTTTGAGTGACAGTCCTCCATAGATGGAAAGTAAAACTTTAAAAATATCACGTAAAGTTTTCCGTATTCTTACTTTATGATCAAAACATTTTTGGTAGCAGCGGCAGCGGACACAAAGATTAGAGTGTATGATGGCGGGTGCTGATTAAAAGAATAAGGTTGTGCATACACTAGGAGGAATGTCCTTTTAAAATATTACTCACCGCAGGATTTTTTGTATTCGGGTCAAATTCTGTTGAATTTGCATCTGCAGAAATAGAGGTAAAAACATTAGTGGATTCTATCCCTTTCGATGCCTAATGATTTTATAAAATACTAAATCAGGTAGCATTTAATGTGCAAGTGGACTGAAGAGCCCCCACATTCTCATTACATTAGTTCCATGTAAAACTGAAATCTCACCTGTCATTTTTAAAATATTTCTTGCAAATTCAACCACAGCCAATTGCATTCCTAAGCAGATTCCTGCAACAAAGAAGAGTATTTATATCAAACGTATGCTATGAAATGTTTATAAACTGTTTCCTAAAATGTTAGTGTAATTAAACAATGGTATTGTCTGACCATTAGTGTTCTGCTGGTTTCAATTGAGGTGGGGGCATCCCCTCTGTATTATTATATGGTGAGAACCTCTTTGGCACCAAAATCATGCAGCAGAATCTCTTATAGTCTATATCATAGAAAAATTAATGTCAATTCAATAATGTACCTAGAAAGGGAATTTTTCTTTCTCTTGCCCAAGTGATTGCTTGAATTTTGCCTTCTGTTCCTCGCAATCCAAAGCCACCAGGAACTAAAATTCCTCTAAAAGAAAAGTTGACAACATTTAGAAACTGATGAACCCAACAATTATATAATCACAACAAAAAGCAGGAGGAAAGAGATTTTTTTCTCGATTTCTAAAAACCTTCCCATTAGCGCAGCCACTTCTTTGTCCAATTATGACCATTTGTCTATGGTACCTTTCCCACTGTCACACTAAGCTGGTGGTTGGCAAGTTATACTGCTTGTAACTACACTAAAGTTTACATTCAGTCTCTTGGACAAATTACTTATTCTAGTCCAGTGTCATGGAATGAGATTCACCTCCATCATTGCCATAAATATTTGAAAACCAACATTGATCATATTTTTGCAATTCAAGCCTAGAAGGCCCAACCTTTGATCAGGCTCCCCTTTTAGCTCATAACAATGTTACAGCTATTGGAAAACACTGTTTCAGCCATAGTTCCAAGAATATCTAGGACAGCAAAGAGGTTTTCATCCTAAGGGTGGTAGGACATGGGGAGATTTAGTTGCCTGCAATAAATCTTCGCTACTGCAGGCAACTAATCTCCACAAAATGCCTTCCCATAGGCAATAATGTGGGATGGCATAAGCTTTGTTTTGGTTTTCCAAAGTCGTCCAAAGTTGGAAACTTTATTTTTTTATCGCAGATGACTAAATCTCCCTGTGTGCCACCACCATAAATGACCTTCAAGCTGGGCTTATAAGTGTATCTAGTACAGTCAATAGACATTCTCCCCAACCTTACTCCTAGCTGGAGCTCTTCCTCCACTGTTCAGGGGGGCAGCCCCACAGTTTGGGAACCACTAAATAGAATGGAACATTATCTTGTGAGGAAGTAGATCTAAATTGATTTGTTGTCCATAATATTCAAATACACAAATAATAAGAAGCAGCTGAACCAATTGTATTACAGACGTAAATTTTCTACTTTAATTTGCTGTAGCATTCATGCTGAACTAACATGTACATCTTAAACAGATTAGATTGAGTGCTATTTATCAAAGGCATGAATGTTAAATACCCAATTTAGTCTTCAGTATTCCATTATGTGTTCATACATGCAGCAAGTGTGATGATATAAATTGGCTAAATTAACTTTAAATTAAAGGCAACTATTTCCTTAATTATTCAAGCAAAATGCAGCTTAGCACAGTGGAATAAACATACTGCCTTAGACTTTTGTTATATATCCATACAGGCAGGGCTGCCATCAAGAGTTTACAGAGGGTACTGCAGTCAGCTGCCCCATGGCCGAGGAGCCAGTGAGCCAATGAAGCTTAGGCAAGACTACAACCACAAGTTAAATCCGAAATATCTTCATAGATGCTTATGTTATAAAAGGTAAATTGAAAATTTCTTTATGTAAATCCACAAGGAAAATAAAAGAGGAAGGTGTAGGGGGTCCTTTATACCAAATACAGGGAGCAGACTCAGATGAACAGTCATATCAAGGTACTGTATGAAGCTGCAGCTTAAAGGGATTCAATCATAATTTTTATGGTACAGTTTTTATTTCTAAATGTAGCTGTTTACACTGAAAATAATACACTTTACCATACAAAATTGTATTCATGAACCAGCAAGTGTATTTTTTTATACTTGTAATATTGGTGTGTAGGCAGCCATGTCAGGTCATTTTGCCTGATCCTGTGCTTTCAGAAAGAGTCAGCACTTCATGATGGAACAGGCTATTGTTTCTACTTGGATATTTACTATTGAGTGCTATTCTTATATCTACCAGGGAACTGTTATATTATGTCAGAGAGCTGGTTACTTTCCCATTGTTCTTCTGAAGGGCTTCTGGAGAGAATGTGAGGAGGATGATATCACTTGAACTTGCAGTGCAGTAGTAAAAAGTGACTGAAATGTATCAGAGCACATGACTGAGTGCACCTGGGAAACTGACTTGTTTGCTCTTTTGAAAAAAAGGGATTTCAGTGCAGGATTTTTCTGGAGGAAAAAAGTTTTCCAGTGACAGAATCCCTTTAAGTGCTTTTATGTGGGTCATACACCTTGAGGTCATTTCCAATATCTTAATATTTTAAGCAGGGCATACGTAATTATTTACACAATTATATGACAGTTTCAGTGGCATAATTAAGCAACCGTTTATAACTGATAGCATCACTAAGCACCATATTTTGCAGATTAATGATATAGTCTTATATTGTTTTACATTAATATTGTTGTCTCAGTAAAAAGTAGGGCCATCCTTTGGCTTCAGAGCAGCTTCAGCCCTTCCTGAAAGCTGTCATGCAAGTCCCGAACTGTTACAAGTGTGATACTAATTTATTCTTCATAAAAAATGACTCCAGTTCTACAAGGGACAAAGAAGGTGGAAAACCACTTTGCATTTTTGTTCTCCAAAATTTACCTTGAAGGTTGAGTAACGTTTAGATCTGGTTATTGATGAAGCAATGGAAAATACTTGACTTAATCTTGGTGTTTTTTTAACCTTGGCTGCTGCAAAAATGGCTACTAATTCCATAATGGATCCCCCACCAAATTTTACAGTTGGGTTGAAGGCATCCTTTGGCTTTCACCAAACCAAAACATGTATAGTTGTGGGGTCAGGCCGTATTACTTTTTTTCCATTGGTTTGGTTTTCTAGAATTATAGAGGTCTTGTGGCTAGAAGCAGAAAAAATTGATGTAAGAGTGGATTTTTCTACATTGTGTCTCCTTGGAACTGTACATTTAACTACTGCCATGGTAGAAACCCCTTCTACTTTATAATACCTATAACTAGTCAACATCACAATATTGACTACTTGGTATATTAAGATCTTAGTACTTCCTAACCAAGATATTTAATGATCGAAACGTTTAAAATAGATAAATCTTTCTATTTTAACCCATTTATGCCATGCAGCTTGGTTAGAGTTACTATATACATACTGGTCGCATTAACTTCATTTGGAGTTTCAAAACAATTCAGTTAACTTTAGCCATCTTTCCATAACCTTTCTTGGTGCTTTTCTTATAGGGGATAAATCAAATTTAGCGGTGATAAGACATAAAGCAATACTGCTGTGAATATAAACAAAGACATCAAAGAAACACTGGAATAGAAAAAAAGCCCAAATATTCTTTTGGAACTGGCACAAGGATAGAAAGCAAACACTACAGTACACAGCTTGCTACTGCAAAGAACAAGAACATGGCGAAAGCCTATAATGCATAAATAAATGATCAGAAGAGAAACTGTAAGTTGAGAACACACACACACACACAGACTTGGACATCAGTAGGGCAAGAAAGACAGACAACTTAGTAAGGTGTAGGATCAAATAAGCTTTTTATGTTGAATGCAAAAGGAGCAGAGGTGTTTAACGTTCAATCTGTTGAATATGTTATATGTACAGGGCACCAAATGTTTCTCTCGGAGAAGTATAATTTAGCAATAAAAAGGGAGAAGTAATTTGAGTGCAGTGCAGACAGTAAACTTTGGCCTTTAACGGACACCCAAAGACATGAATTATTTCTGAGCGGCAGCCAAGTGTTCTCAAGTCCTAAAGCCTCAGTTAATATTTTTTTATTTTCTTATAAAATTATATAGAAATATACATTATATATTTCTACACATTTAGGCTTCCTTTAAAGTCATCACTCTTTAACCGTCAGTAATACATTCAAACCTCAATCCAACATTCATCACTAAACATCAGACGTTGTCCTGATCAGTCAGTGTCTTTATGAGAGCATACATTTCCAAAATGTCTCTATTACAAGAATCGCAATTGCTTAATTGATTTGTAAAGTGAATCTTAATTAATTAAGGCAGACAATACTGCTAAGACTATAGTGAATTGTTATAGAGAAGAAGAAGCAAGGCAATGGCAGCCATGAGGTTACATATTTCTTTTTTTATGTATGGAATATATAATAAATAAAAATAACATGAGAACTGGGAAGAATGGAAATTTGCCCTACTAGATATACCTGAAAGTTCAGCTGGAAGGTCAATTAGTGTGAGACTAGGGGTGAATATGTATTTGATGTCCTGGTTATTCTTGAAACTATGGCTGAATAAGTGATACACAGATGTTTTCCTATATCTGTACCCATTTAATGTGAGGGGACATGACAAAAGTTGGACCTTCAAGGAAGGGGCCTAGCCATAGGTTGGACCTTTGAGTGCAGCAAACCAAGTTTGAGAGCCACTGAAACACACACAGGTGAAAAAAAAACTACTGCAATCCTTGGGTCTTGTGACGAAAGGTACTGTAAATGCCGTTGGTAGTTCAATCAGCCACCTTTAAAGAGCTTCCTCAAGGAGTCTAAAAGGGATTCTGTCATGATTCTTATGGTGTAGTTTGTATTTCTAAATTACACTGCAAATAATTCACTCTACCTTCTGAAATGTCATTCCTTACCCAACAATTGTAATTGTTTTTAGTTGTAATATTGGTGTGTAGGTGCATCTCAATTGTAATTGTTTTTAGTTGTAATATTGGTGTGTAGGTGCATTGCCTGGTCATGTATTTTCAGAAAGAGGCAGCACTTTAGGATGGAACTGCTTTCTGACAGGCTATTGTTTCTCCTACTCAATGTAACTGAATGAGTCGAAGTGGGACATGGATTTTTACTATTGAGTGCTATTCTTTTATCTACCAGGAAGCTGTTATATGGTTACCTTTTCATTGTTCTACTGATGGGCTGCTGGGGGGGGTAGGGAGGGTGGTGATATCACTTCAACTGCAGCAGTAAAGAGTGACTGAAGTTTATCAGAGCACAAATCACATGACTAGGGGCAGCTGGGAAACTGACAATATGTCTAGCCCCATGTCAGATTTCAAAATTAAATTAAAAAAAACAAAACGTCGTTTTTGAAAAACGCAGAAGTCTACTGGAGCAGCACTATTAACTGATACGTTTTGAAAAAACATGTTTTCCCATGACAGTATTCCTTTAAATGAGGCTTGTTTAGGCAGGATATGAATATCCTATATGTGGAAATTGCAACCGGGTGTGTATGAAGTCCGCAGTATTTGTCTTTCTTAAATATGTAAAACAACACGTTGTGTATAGTTTCTGAATGACAGAGCACAGTGCTGATACACAATTAACTAAATAATAAACAAGATTAAGTTGTGCCAAAGCAAAAAAGAAATCCCAAAAAATAACTGTGCGTGTGTTTGTTCTCTCCCTGAAACCACTAGAAATTACAGTAGAAAACCATATTATCCCTTAAAAATGTAATACAAGTATCCGACTATTACAAAAAAGTTATTTGAAATGCAGAGGGAAAAAAAGAGTACTGGTAATTTCAGGACAAAGAATTGTATGTCATTATTGCTGCTGTGTATCCCAATAATGCTAGCTTTATACAAAATATGACAATACTAAAAGGTCATTCAAACCACTTGCAAACAAGGGAAAGCCAGGGATTGAGGTACAGTGAGATTTCCATAATTCATAAACTTGAAAGGAATAAAAACTTCTTCATTTAATTCTGTGTGAGTGTGCGAAATTGAAATATTATATATGTAGAATGAAACTCAAAGATTAAGCACGGGCCCCACTCTCCCCTGCCCAACCACACCAAACAAACTTTACAGGATAGACCCACTCTTCACGTTTGGCTCTTTAAAATGCAGGAACTTGAATTTGAACAAAGACCATGGGGGTATATTTATCAAAGAGTGAAGTTAGAGATCGCCATAGTCCTCCAGAGTGAAATTCCACCACTCTCCATTCATTTCTTTTTTTTTTTTTTTTTTTTTAAAAAAACATCTTTTTTTATTCATGAACAGACAGGCTTTTCATGTTATAGTTACAGGTTCATCCATCTAGTAACACAATAATTTAATAATATATCTTAATTAACATCCAAATGTTTTTTTTTGTGTAAAATTGTATACATATAGCAATGGAGAACCTCACCTTGACCCACACAGTGTACATTCTGAAAAAAATAGTACAATTGCTTTATGTGCCCTTCCTCCCTTGATGTATCTACAGATATTTTACTTAACTGATAAGGAAATTCTGAGCAGAAATATAGCATACTGTAGATATCACAGGTTTATAAGGCAATACCGGATCATTAGACAGCTGATTAAAAACAAGTTACAGAGGAAGAGGCTGAGAGGAAAGCAAATAGATAATAAATAAAATGGATTGTTCTTTGTTCAGTTATCGCTGGTTTGTAATATGCAATAACATAATGAATGTGCGGCCATACTGACCTTAACCGGTTATAACACACAAACTGGCATTTTACTATACACATCAGAAGCTGCCATGATCACATTTTAATAGGCTTCTAAATTCATTCTGTGGCTGTAGATCTTTTAAATGAACATTAACCTAATACCATTAAACTGTATTTTATCCTGAACCCGACAGATTTTACAGTTCATTGGTATAAAAAAAAAAAACAACACAGAAGCCAACTGCAGATAATTGAGGCCAGTTCTAAATAGCTATGTTGCTAACATCCATTTCAATTACTTACTCTGCTTTGCATAGCTCTTCCCAGGCTTTGTGGTATTTCACAGGGTCTTGAGCTTTCATGGAAGGCTCCAGATCTGCAGAATCTATGTACTGAGATAATACAAAGGGCCAGGAGTAAATAAGATACAAGATTTAAAGGGCAACACAGGAGCACTGGACTCCAATATCACTTCTAAATTTGGAGACAGAGAATAAAAACATTCCATAGTGAATAAAGTGCTATCTATTGTGAAATATAAGGATATTATAAGTTACGAGGAGTTCAATGACCATATAAAATCACAAGGCCTAAGGCCAGGTCATGGAACTCCAAGGTGACTTCTAATATCGTCACATTTTGCAAAAGAGGTTACTTTATTTAAAAGAATACACACGTTTTAGTAAATCATGTGACAAAAATGACATCACTAAGCTTTGATTATAACCGATGACATCATTAAGCACCATTTATATGGATATAAATTTACAGGATATTTATGGCTCGTTTTTATTTTTATATATATATATATATATATACACACACACACACACACAAAATGCAGGGATTGACAGCACTCCAAGGAAATACATCAAGTCAATAATTCAAATGAAAGTGGAGATTTATTGGTGATCCAACGTTTCGGCTCCGCACAGAAGCCTTCGTCAGGGAAAGAAAAGCAGTGCACAAGTGTTGGAGGTTTAAATAGGGTAAAAAATGGCTCCAAGACACCTGTATACGATGCCTGTCACTCATCGTTTGTTATGCAAAGCAGTATATACATGTGGATACAAAGGCAAATGTTTTTATCCATGTTAGGTATGCCCCTTTGTATGGGAGAGTTCTGCTTATACACAGGGTGCGTCCTACTGTTACCCCACTCTGTCACATTATTCTGATGTGTAGCGAGCTACCCGTCCTATTTGTTGTACAACACATGGGACTAATATATATATATATATATATATATATATATATATATATATATATATATATACACACAAAATATACATATATATATATATATATAGCAAATTTCAGTATAGTGCACACGGATAACCGAAAAAAACAATGCCTGTGTGCTGATTACATGTAACAATAGTCATAGGTAAGAGAAAAAACCGCACCAACAGGTCTTTATACAAAAATAGAAAAACCTTTATTTAATAAATAGAATAAAGGTTTTTCTATTTTTGTATAAAGACCTGTTGGTGCGGTTTTTTCTCTTACCTATATATATATATATATATATATATATATATATATATATATATATATATACACAATATATATATGTATATATATGTATATATATATAAAAAATCAAAATAAAGTCCAGACAACTTATCTTGTGAAGAAAATGAAAATTCTTTATCAAGCAAAAAATGCAAGAATCTGCAACGTTTCGAAGCTCCTGCTTCTTTATCAAGCAATCTAGTATACAATGTTCACACATCCTTAAAAAGGTTACAGCTGTAAACACGCCCCCTTCGGGGGTGGTACAAGTTCGAACACATATTAGTATTTAGTATTTAACCCATTCAGGTATCATACATAGTGTTTGCAAACACTACAACTCCAGAAACGAGAGAAATTTTGGATACATACTTTGCAAACACTATACCCTAAAGGGTTAAACAGAGAGCATGACTTGCATGCTTTTATATAGTGAGGTTATGGGATAACCTATACATATAGAGTAAAGGTTGGGACTTAAATGCATCCTTGAATCATTGTAATATTTTCAGAATATACTTTGTAACACATATTGTTTATGTATCTGTTATGACATATTCGAGTAATCTTATGATTGTTTCTATGTATGATACCTGAATGGGTTAAATACTAATATGTGTTCGAACTTGTACCACCCCCGAAGGGGGCGTGTTTACAGCTGTAACCTTTTTAAGGATGTGTGAACATAGTATACTAGATTGCTTGATAAAGAAGCGGGAGCTTCGAAACGTTGCAGAATCTTGCATTTTTTGCTTGATAAAGAATTTTCATTTTCTTCACAAGATAAGTTGTCTGGACTTTATTTTGATTTTTTATACATTGTGTCCTTAAGTGGACTAAGAGAGGGGGGGTGTGTGTGTGTGTGTGTGTGTGTGTAATGGCGGAACTCACAGGATTTTCAGCCGAAATAAAGAAAAACTTTTTATTTAACTCGACGTTTCGATCCCTCACAGGGATCTTTCTCAAGAGTATACAAATATGCATGATTGTATACTCTTGAGAAAGATCCTTATTTCGCCTGAAAATCCTGTTAGTGCCGCCATTCTTCACCTATACATTTACCCTGCTGGCTTGGGCACCCAGGTACTCTATCCTGTAAATGGTGTGCACCTTTGGGACTATATATATATATATATATATATATATATATATACTATATATATATATATATATATATATATATATATATATATATATATGTATATAAATATATTGATAATTGGTGAATGCAAAGGTCCTCTTGTGTTTGATTTGTTTATTTTTATGATTTTTTTTTTTTTAATAGAGGACCTTACAAAAACGTTTACAAATCATAATGAATTATTTATTTGTGGTCTCTGTTTAAAAATAGGTGCTATGAAGGTGAACCATCACTTTAATGTTCTCCAAAACACATGGGACTACTATGAGGAAAATCATTCATAGGTGGCATTAAATTCAGACTGGCTCCCACTCCACTCAATTCAAAGCAACGCTGCTGGACCAGCTGATTTCAAGAGTACTGAAAATATTGGAGACATATTAAGGTTGCCATTTTTTCTGGAAAAAAATACCGGCCTTCCTATGTATTTAGCTTTTTTCCCAATTAATAACATTGGGATCAACCATCAGTCATATGCATCAGAAAAATCCCATAGATATATCAATTAATGAGTAAACATAGTTCATGTGCATTGCACAGTCACCTTCTGTCTACTCTTTAGCTACAATCAGAGCTAGGCCATTCACTGCCTTACCATTAAGTTGAGCTTGTGATTAATAGCCAGGGCAGAGTGCTCCAGCGCTTTGAAGACTGATGTGTAGCAGTCACTCAGCTTTGTGTACTTGCCCACCAGAGCAATGGAGCATGTCTTCAGCAGTCTGTCATATCTGAAAAAGAAGACCTAGTTACTCCACTATATCCAATCAGTTGGGAAAGTTTACCTTTATTAACAATGCCAATATTGACAATGCATATAAATAGTAATAAAGACATGTCTATTTTTCCTTATGTCTCAATCCAGAGGTACATTTCTTTTGTCCTCATCAGCTAAATTACATCTAAATCCATACAGCGTTCATATACTGCAGCCTAATGACTGGACTCCTGAAAATAAGGCTTAACTTACAATTTCAAGCAGGGCACACGGTTGCATATATATTAATATACAGGTATGGGACCAATTATGCAGAATGCTCATGACCTTTGGTTTTCTTGATAATGGCTCTTTCCGTAATTTGGATCTTCATACCGGAGGTCTACTACAAGATCATGTAAACATTACATAAACCCAATAGGCTGGTTTTGCTTAGGATTTATTATTAGTGATGGGCGAATTTATTCGCCAGGCGCGAATTCGCGGCGAATTTGCGCGATTCGCCGTCGGCGAATAAATTCGCGAAACGGCCGCGAAAATTCCCGCAAAAAATTCGCCGGCGTCAAAATTTTTTTTCCGAAAAAACGGACGCCGGCGCCAAAAACGGGCGCCGGCGTCAAAAACGAGACGCCGGCGCCGTTTCGCGAATTTTTCGCCGTTTCGCGCGAAATTCGCGAATTTTTCGGCGAAGCGAAACTGCACAAATTCGCCCATCACTATTTATTATATCTTAGTTGGGATCAAGTGCAAGGTACTGTTTTGTCATTACACAAAATATGGATTATTTGGATAAAATGGAGTCTATCGGAGACGGCCTTTCCGTTACTCAGATCTTTCTGGATAACTGGTTTCTGGATAACAGATCCCATAACTGTAATGTAAGAGACAGAATGTAACAGCACATAGCCTTTTAAAGTCACCATTTACGGAACCTAAAAATTCTATTAATATTGTCCCACACACATTTTTTATTTGTCCTTTCCTTGAATCTTGGTTGCAGGAAAGATGCTGGAGAATACAAGAACTTGCTGCGGAGCGCTTATCGGAGCATACTAGGAGACAGACTCATGTAATATCAATCCGGCTTTATTTCAACGCTTAAAATTACATAGATCGGTAGGGTATGTGATTGTCTAACGCGTTTCGTGCCTACATACTTGGCACTTCATTAGTGATGATGCAGTAGAAATCCTCATATATTCATAAAATTATATTTTTTAGTAAGACCATGGTTACGTACAGTCCTGCGCGGATTCATGTTTCGAAACCCGTACCTGCAACCCGCATTCTTACCTGCAAGTACCTTATCTGTAACCCGGACCCGCTAAACTCTAATGAAAAGTACCCCAGTCCAATTCAAGGAAGGCAATTAATATTTATGCTTATAAATTGGCACTCCCCAGTAAATAACATGCAGAAATATTCATCTTCTTAAAGTAGAATTTGACTGAGATTCAAGTTTTCTGTTTTTTGGGGTTTGGTCAGGGCCCCCCTGATTTCTCATAACAAGGAAATAGATACATGAATTCATTGTGGTATCAGTCATCCTACTAGAATCAATGAGAGCAAGAGAGCGTTCTCTATACCTTTCAAAAAGAGTTGACGATTTGCTACTTGAACTGGTCAGAAATGTTCTGTACAAGAGGATGAACCTTTTGTAAATTTAGACTTTTTTTTTTCTAATCAACCTATTCCCCTTTTTTAACCAGAGGAAGCATTTTATTATTTGACAGAATATTACTCTGGCCCTGTTCTATGGCAGAACAATTTCAAATTCATAAAATTGGTTATGTAGAAATGACGATGGCAAACAGTCAAAAGGAAAAATGATATTAAAAAATGGAAAATGAAAAAGCGAATGCAGTGAAAACTTTCTCTTATTTTATGTTTCAATGCAAAAAGTTATGGAACTAGATATATTATACCTTTACAGTATGCAAGGTTAAAGGCATAAAACTGTCAAGGAAAATGGCTGCTATTAAACAAGGTAATGAAATACTTCCATGCAAAAGAAATGGGGGAGGGGAGTAGAGATATAATGTTAATACAGGAACTGACATTTTGAGCTAGAATTAAAATTAAGGAAGTGTGAAAAGATGTATGAATTTGTTCCCCACTGCTGAGGAATAAATGAGCATTTAAATTTCATATAGGGAAGGAAAATGTCAAAGGAAGTAAAAGTAATGGAGATGGGGAAATAAGGGAAACCATACAATGCACAATAATAGTCCCAGTGGATAACTATAAAGCAGTGATCCCCAAAACAGTGGTTTGTGAGCAACATGTTGCTCACCAACCCATTGGATGTTGCTCCCTGTGGCCTCAAACCAGGTGATTATTTTTTAATTCCTGGCTTAAAGTCAAGCTTTAGATATAGCATAAAAACAGGTGTATTGCCAAACAGAGCCTCCTGTAGGCTGCAGTCCACACATAGGCTACCCATAGCCAATCACAGCTCACATTTAGTAACCCCTAAACTTATTACAAATTCATGTGGCTCCTGGGTAAAAAAAAAAAGGTTGGGGATCCCTGCTCTAAAGAATCTTCAGTACAGATATTCAAAAAGGGGCGTTAAGAGTCAATAAAACCCAAATCCTTTGGGGGGGGGGGGGGGAGAGTAGCATGGGCTTCACAGTGACTTTAATCACTAACCTGGGAACACGGCCTAGAGCTCCTCGTCCTTAAAAATGCATCAGCCTATGGTACTTTCCATTAGAGTACCATGTTCCTATTTTTTTTGAATTTCTCCAGAAATCCCTTTCCTTCGTGAGAAGGCAAATAAATCAGAAAAATATTGGACATGAACTGGTCAGAGATGCTGCAAATGGAACCCTGGGAAAATCATAGAATATGGCCTATGATAGAGGTTTGGTGTGTAAGGAAGAGGCGCTCCAGGCCGGGTCCTAGGTTATTGATTAGAGTCACTAGGCAGTGCCTAACAAACTGACACTGCTTAGGGGCAAATTTACTTTATTTAGGGGCGAAGTGGCTAACACTAGCGAAAATTCGCCAGCGTGACGTCATTTTGCCACTTCACTAAAGGGTGGTGGCATAAATTCGCTAGTGAAGTGGACCTACTCTAGGGCTACTTTGCACCCTTACGCCAGGCGAAGTTGCGCTCTGGCAAAGGGTTGTAACTATGCTAAATCACTAAGTTGCGGATTTTCGTGAACGTTACCTCTTCGCCACCTCAGACCAGGCAAAGTGCAATAGAGTAGATAGGGATGGTCCAAAAAAAAGTTGACATTTTTTCTAAGTCCCAAAAAAATGCTGGCGTCTTTTACTTTTTATAGGGTGATAGGCTGAAAAATATCAAATTTCTTTTTAGGGTACCCTCCTTTCCCCCTACATTTCATAACATATTGCACCTAAACTATACTGTGGGCAGATGTGTAGGGCATTAGAACACATTTATTAAGCATTTATTAAGCCTTTGTGTAGTGTAATGTGTTTGCTGCTGCATATATGGCAATTGTACTTTAACTGCACGTCGTATGCAAATTTACAATCGCTAACTTCGAACCGCTGATCGTAACATCGCTAGCGCAATTTCGCAAATGATCTGTAGCTTGTTTGCAACTTCGGATCTTCGTGAATTTGCGAAGCCCTGGCGAATTTACGCCTGGCGAAGTTTGGCGAGGCCAACGCTGGCACAAATTCAAAAGTAAGTAAATTTGCCCCATAGAGTTTGGGTTGTCACTGCACTTTAAACATATGTATTATATATATATGACTGTACAAATAGAAGTCAGCTACTGTTCTTAGCAGTATTATCTGTAATACAAATGACTAGCTTGAGACACAAGTCTTAAAATATGGTTGCATGCTCTGTTAATGCATTTTTCTAGAAGCAGTAATGCTACAAAACACTTTTTGGTGGGATCTCTAAGAAAGCATTTTGGAAAGCAGCCGTACCTGTCAGCCATTCTTTTCCATTTGAAAAGTTGAGTGCTTGGTTGGTCTTCTATAGGAATGCTCAGCCTCTGCTTAAAATACTTGATTATGCCTTGCTCTTGTAAAAGAATGGGTACTCTGTAAGTTGAGGACACATCATGGACGAAAATAACCTATAAAAAAAGTTTAGGATTTAGGAAAGTGATTATTTGCTTAACAGAGCCAAGAGGTGCAAATCCAGTAAATGCTATTCTAAACCTTCCAGCCCTGCATTCTGGGAGTGGATCTTACTAACATATTTACGCTATATTTATTTTAAAAAATTTGCAAAATATCAAAACAGTTGCTAAAGTTGTAAATCAGGTCATTGTTAGAGGAGTTAAAGTAGCGTTTTTTTGACTTTTAATTCTGTCCCCCTGTTTGGAATTGGACATTTGGTCAGGGCCCCCCGTAGCTAATAAGGTCACAGACATGTAAGAACATTAGTGTAATAGTTATCTGTTACTCTTCTATAGGTAACCGAGGCATCAAATAAGCACTTAATCCAAATCTCCCTCTAAAAGGACAAAAGATATTGGATCCGCTATCCGGAAACCTATTATCCAGAAAGCTCTGACTTTGAGAATGTCATCTTCCATAAAATGCATTATAATCAAATAACTTATTTCTAGAAATGATTTCCTACTTTAATAATAAAACAGTCCATTTTCTAGTAGATGTAGATGAAGATCCAAAAATACAGAAAGATCAGAAAACCCCAGGTCCCGAGCATTCTGGTTAACAGGCCCCTGCCCATTTGTCCATTGTGCCAAGGCAACAATTAAATGTTCAGCAATATTTGCAGCAGAATAGCTCTTTTCAATGGCTTCAAGAACTATTTAGGAGAACAAATTGGCATTTTTTTTTTCTAAACCTCACCCTAATTAGCCTTAACACTGGCTCTCTCAGAGGTTTGTGAAAAATATTCCAGTTTAAAGCTTGGAACGAAGTCCTACATGTTAATAAAAGATCTGTCAGCCACATGTTATAAGGTGTGCGAGGGAAACTAAAAGCCAGAATTTTATCTGCAGTGAGGGAGTTCATAGGGAGCGGGTTATCTTTGAAAAGCACAGAGTCAAACTGTCACGGAATATTAGTGGAAAAATTAGCAATCATGTTTGCATTAATACTGATTGAAATGTGACATTCCTTTCTCTGCTCCAAGCATCAGCTAAATCCTATGGTGTGTATGATATGCACGCTCTGCTTGTGTGTGGAAGGGGGGTTTGGATGGGTTGCTGTATTTTAAGTTGATATTGAAGGGGTTGTTCATCTTTAAATTAACTTTTAGTATGATGTAGAAGAGAGTGATATTCTGAAACAATTTCCAATTTGTTTCCATTTTTTATTATTGGTGGCTTTTGAGTTATTTAGCTTTTTATTCAGCAGCTCTCCAGTTTGCAATTCCAATTACCCTAGCAACCATGCACTGATTTAAATAAGAGACAGGTATATGAAAAGCAAGTAGGGTAATAAAAAGTAGCAATAACAATAAATGCGTACCCTTTACAGAACATTTGTTTTTAAATGGGTTCAGTGACCCCCATTTAAAAGCTGGAAAGAGAGAGAAGGCATATCATTAAAAACTATAAAAAAAAAAAAGAAACAATTTAGGCCAATTGAAAAGTTGCGTAAAATTAGCCATTTTATAACATACTAAAAATTATTGTAAAGGTGAACCAACCCTTTCAAGGAAAACTTTACCCCCAAAATGACTATTTAAGCAACGGATAGTTTATATCATATTACCGTAAGTGTCATATTAAAGAATCTTATCAAACTGGAGTATATGATTAAATACATATTGCTGTTTTAAATCTCTTACCTTGAACCACCATTTTGTGATGGTCTCTGTTCTGCAAAAATTTGCTCATGTGACCTAACATGTATGGTTTGTTTGTATGCACTGTGAATTCTAGGATCCCACGGGGAGGCCCTCATTTTTTAAAATGGCAATCCTCTATTTAGGATTACCAGATAGCACATACTACTAAAAAAGTATATTATTATGAAAATGGTTTATTTAAATCAAGAGTGCTCATACTTTACTAATGCAGGATCTACTTTTATTGATGTTGTCCCATTATGATCTACATCCATATTATCACTGTTAGCATTCTGTTCCATGGAAAATATTACTCATATATTATATTAATGTATTAGAGAATTTATATTAATATTTTTAAAAAACAACAATTTCTATGTAACCTTAGGGTAAGGTCACACTGAGCATTTCGGGGAGATTTAGTCGCCTGCAGAACGGGCGACTTCGGAAAATGAATCGCCGCATGTGATTAGGTAATTTAGTCAAGCTGTTTTTGATACTGTCTTGAGATCTACTGATCACCAACTAAAGGTCTACTGGTAGATCCCGATCTACCTTTTGGATACCCCTGGTTTAAATAAAGCAAGGTTTTACATATGAGCTGTTTTATGCAATATCTTTTTATAGAGACCTGCTTTGTTCGGGGGTATAGTTTTCCTTTAATATAATTTAATAGATCTGCAGCTCTGATTCTCAAAGCTGTGTATAACCTTTGAGGTTAGAAACGAAAAAATCTGTAAGGGTATTGGTATACTTTAGTATTTATTAAGTCACTTAGCAATGGAAAACTGCCCCATAGGTCATAAATGCTCCACACGTAGCCCACCAAGGTTACAGGTTAACCTCCATTGCTTACCAAACACAGGAATGGGATCTGTTATCCAGAGAGAACCTTGGGTTTTCTGCTTTATCTGTCCAGTTTGGCATTATTGCATGCAAACCAGGATTCTCGACAGTGTGTAGATGGAAAGAAAAGTTCTGGGGACATGGTGGGATAGAAGTTCCCTTCTTATACTGCAGTTGTCTTGGGCTGTTTCGGTTTTTGTCTTAAGCAATTTGTTTGCAAATGAAAGTCAAGATAATCCTGTAATACTTCCTGTATGCGGCAGCTTGCTTAATAACCACGGTCCGCTGGCTTTACAAAAGTTGTATTCATTCAGGCAAAGAACAAATAGATATCATCATCATGATAACTTATTTATGGGCGCTGCATTATCAGGCTGAGATTGTACTGCGTGTTAACAGAGGCACCAGAGAAGCAGGAGGAAAGACTGAAATTCTAATTAGACTGCATAAATGGTGCATAATCTTCTTTGTGTAACCTTCAGTGTTAAAGGCTGCTCAGACTCTCAGAACAAATAATTTCTGTCAGAAAAAAATAAACCATATCATGAATATTATCTCACAGGCTGAGCCATGGGATCACCTTTGATCTGCACCAACAGTTTCTAATTGCCATTCTGCTTCCACTGGGAGCCCAACTCTGCGTACAGTATTCATCTTTCTTTTATGGTCGCTAGCACACAGGCAGATTCAGGGAGATTTAGTCGACTGGCGACTAAACGCCTATTTTGTGGGTCGATAATCTCCCAGAACTGCCTTCCCCGTGCCTGCCACCTGCTATAATGACAAAACGCAAGCGCCAATGCACTCACAGAGCTTCGATTTCCGGTTGGTGTATTTTCCTTCAATGGAAACATCCAGTGTGCTAGCAAACCATTCTTTAAAGAGCCAGATATAAATATATTGGTTCATTTAGAGATCTTTATCTGATTGAGTTGGTCTGGGACTGCTGTGATATAAAGTACTTTCTGCTGCACCACGTTCTTCTGTCCAGCTCCAGTCATAACAAAGAAGACAACCATAGTCAATCTACTGGACAGCTAATGCCTTCAAATATGAACGGGAGTTTGCTGGTCTTAGACAAATGATTAGGTCACATGGTGGGACAATGTCATACTCCTCATGAAAGGAATACACTCAATCATTTAATGCAATGAGCAATGTGGTAGAACCCAAATCACTTACAGAACAAATGGTTAAAAAAGGCTGACCTGTTCTGGCTCCACGTGGCAAAACATGGAAATCTTCTGTTTTACGGCCATCTCAATTGGCTTGGCACTTCTGCATACAATCTGTGAACGAATGAAATCCTTACATTACATCAAGTAAAATGTAAATGTCAAATTTATGAACCCTTTAACATTTGCTATTTTTTTTATATGAGTGTAACCTAAAATGTCATCTGATTTTCAACACAAGTCCTAAAAGTAGATGAAGATAACCTATTTAAACAAATGAAACAAAATGTATTGTATTTATATTTTGTCATGTATTTATTGAAAAAAGTTATAGAATGACATATCTGCGTACGACAAAATTAAGTGAATGGTGCTCTCAGCTCCCCTTGTGCAGCAATAACTGCAACTTAAGTGCTGATCAGTTCTGCACATCGACTCAGAGGAATTTTAGCCCGTTCCTCCATACAGAACAGCTTCAGCTCTTGGATGTTGGTGGGTTTCCTCACATGAACCGATCTCTTTAAATCATGTGAATAGATCTTTGAATAACGTCTAATACTTTAGAGCAGAGATTCTCATCACGCACACACACAAAGATAATGATTAAATAGACAGTGGCTGATACAGTCACGTATAAAGTCTTGGAAGCGTGACTCTTTCTTATTCAGCACACATGCATTATTGATTTTCTAATGTCAGCAGAGTAACGTTTTTTCCCCCTACTTCTTTCCCAGTTCGTTTGATTATATCCCTTACACAAAGCGTTGTCATCTCTGCATGTCACTTTGCTTTGATATCAATGAGAAGTGCCATGAGTAACCTTCCGCCTCACGACTGGTGCCCCAAAACAAGTGACCGGTGGCTTTCCAGGGAGTTCAAAGCTCCGCTAATCAATATCATGTACCTCAGAGAAAGTTTTAAATCTGTCCCAAAACTACCAAGAGTAGTGATCCTTATGAAGTGGGGGGAGTTAGAAGCAGTTTAAATGCATCCAGAAATATATCATATATGGAGACATTTTTTCAGATTGACCTAACTGATTTAGTCCAGGCTGACACTGGGCATGGCCCTTTTCTTGATATTTTAGTTGCATAAATACCCACTAGAGCTGAACAATGGCTCTAGGTGCTCACTATCCAAATGAAACATGCTAAAAAAAAGAAAAGACAATATAGGCCTATATATAGACCCTGTTATCTGCAATTCTGGGTTGTGTGGCCACTCTGAAGGTGAAAGGCATGAGGAATAGTTGTGTTCCACACATACATACCACAGGCTCAAAAGTGCAGCAGTGCCTAATATTTGCAGTGCCTAATATTTGCACCGCCCATATTGTCTTCTACAGAGCAGGAAGTACTTAAAGGGATAATGTCCCAGGAAAACATGTTTTTTTTTTTGTTTTTTTTTTAAACGCATCAGTTAATAATGCTGCTCCAGCAGAATTATGCACTGAAATCTATTTTGCAAAAGAGCAAACAGAATTTTGGAATTTTAAAATCCTGACATGGGGCTAGACATGTTGTCAGTTTCCCAGGTGTCCTCAGGTATGTGACTTGTGCTCTGATAAACTTCAATCACTCTTTACTGCAAGCTGGAGTGATATCTCCCCCTCCCAGCAGCAGGACAATAGGAAGGTAACCAGATAACAGTTCCCTGGTATATATAAGAACAGCACTCCATTGAAAAAGTCCCACTACGACTCCTTCATTTACATTGAGTAGGAGAATCAATAGCTTATCAGAGTATGGGAAGCTCTATTATGTACCTCCTCATCAAGTGTGACGCACATCCATGTGAAAACAATTCCCACCAGCCTACTTGTCAGTAATGATTACCCGATGTTGAGTTGACAAGACACTTTCTCTACCCCAGACAAGTAAAGGTGGCCATAGATGAAAAGATCCGCTCATTTGGCGACATCGCCCTATGGCCGAACGATCAGATTAAGATGAGAGCGCAATGGGCTCCGGCGCGACGGTCAGGACAAAATCAAACCTGTCCGATCGACCAAATGCCCCATCTCAGCTGGACGAAAAATGTCGGGACTCTCCACAAACGGTCCGAAAATCGTACGAATTCTCGATTCATATGATAGGATCTTTGCGTCTATGGCCACCTTAAGTTTTTATTTTTTTTTATTTTTACATAATATCCAGGTAAAAAAAAAACACACTTTTACAAATGATATGCTTTTTCAGGCATGAAGAAAAAAATGTTAGTAAAAATTGGTAACTTTTTCTTTCCACCCCTTGTCCTATTTTATGACAGGCCTTTAGCAGAAACTAATTCTGGTGTAATCGATCAGAAAATCAAACAGACGAGCCTCTGACAGATTGGTAACATAATATCAAAGTAGAACTGCAGTACTTAAATGGAAACGGTCACAGCTATAATCATGCACCCACACTGTACTGGACACAAATCACAAATATTGTTTTATTATTATTATTGGGGCATAAATGGGTTATAAGTATACCTTCTCAATGTAACATTTTTTCCTACTGCAAATGACCTAATGAGGCTCTTTGACATCTGGGCATTTTAAAAGTCTATCAACTTGTTAGACCAGTTGTTGGAAGCAGATACAAGATTTGAGTATTTAAAAATTAAAATATAAAAAAGGCATATTTACAATGCATTTGCATTCCTAAATGAGCCCTTAAACATGTATTTAACATTCATGACTTTTTATTACATAATGATGCAGTTGACCGTGGGGAAATAAAATATGATTTAAAAAAAAATCTGAAGGATTGTGAACAAGCTTGTCACGATTTTAGCCAAATGAAGTCCAACTTGTCCTTTAAAAGTCTTTTTTCGGGAATGTAATAAAAGTTGCAAAGAGCAAAACAATTAGCACAAATACGAATAAAAAGTCTAATTTCGCAATGTAATACTCTTCCTTAAACTGTTATTACATTGCAAATTTTAATTGCGCACTGCCCACTCTTAAAGGGTTAGGAAACCTAGTCGGCGCAAACCCCACACCCCCCCTCCCGTTTGTTGCCCACCCTCCCTCCTCCCCCTTGGCCTACCCGTCCCGCTGGGCAAATGCCCCTAACTAGTTACTTACCCTTCTGCGCAGGTCCAGTCCAGGGAGTTCACAGACGACATCTTCTTCCACGCGATCTTCTTCCTGCTTGAACGGCGCATGCGCAGTAGGATTATTTCGCCGGTACGATCTACTGCGCATGCGCGTGACTTTTGGCGCATGCGCAGTAGATCCGTACCGGCGAAATGAACCTACTGCGCATGCGCCAAAACGCCGTTCACAGCAGGAAGAAGATCGCGTGGAAGAAGATGTCGTCTGTGAACTCCCTGGACTGGACCTGCGCAGAAGGGTAAGTAACAAGTTAGGGGCATTTGCCCAGCGGGACGGGTATGCCAGGGGGGAGGAGGGAGGGTGGGCAACAAACGGGAGGGGGGGGGTGGGGGGTTTGCGCCGACTAGGTTTCCTTCCCCTTTAAGAAGTGCTTGAAGGTGTCGTAACCTTTTGGAGCAAACATAACTTTTTCAGTCAGAAGTTTTATTTCATTCACTTCCCACTGGAATAAAATATAAAATTCACAAACCTCCTTCAACTGTCGGATGTGGTCGCTAAACAGTTTCCGGGATCGCAAAAGCTATATTAAATTCGCACAAAGGCATAACTTTTCGCATTGCAAATATTTTTCCCGTTACCGACTTTTATTACATCCCCTCTTTTAAATATAAGGAATAAATATGAGCCAATGTGTTCCATTTTAGTCTAACTGCCGTACTGAGTAACTGTGACATATTCATGACCCACATGTTTTTGACAGTTAGTATAAAAAGCTGAGCCTGCTTTGAGGTCAACAAATAGAAACTTTCTGCAAGTACGAGAAGTTAAAAAAGTTGCTTTTGCAAACATATAATTTATATCAATAGAAAAGGTACATCAATTTAAAAGCCTTAATGGTTGTTGCGTGTGCTGACAGCTGTAACTGCCAGTTACTACATTCTCATACCATAATGTCTTAAAACCAAAAGAGGAAAATGTCCAGGCAAGGCTGGGAGAAGATGAAGCCTCTGTCATTTAGCATAATTGCCTCACAAGAGAAACATTTGCTAAGCTTAGATATTATAACACCTCAGCCACCCAGTCCTGTCACAATCTAAATACATTTAATAACCCTCACTTTACCCACCAACGCTGCTGCTAATGGGTTTATGAACTAACTTCATATATTTTATACCAGGAGAAATCCCGCTGGGTCAGTCATTATCCACCGCCCTCCTCCCTACCTTCTGGCCCAGCCGCAAGCTTACTTCCCCACTGGGCCTCATCACCCATTTGTCAGCCCACCTGTACATAGCCAACAAAACCCTTTTTTTTGCCCCCCCCAAACTTCTCACCCTGCTGGGCTCCCGCAGATGGCGTACTGGCCCACTGAAAATTTCACACTCCTTTGGATGGAGAGAAGAAGGTGAAAAACGGCAATATGTTACACTATGGATTGCACGGCCATTTTATTTATTTAATTTTTTGCTGGAGGCAGAGCGGAAAAAGTTGGAGGCAGAAAAGTTGGTGGAAGTTTGATTATGCAAAAGGGGGTTAAGAAATGCTTTCACTATATCCATTGCATGCAGTGCTCTTACAGGCATGCCTGTGGTTAATGTGATTACAATCCATTCCTGCAATTATTTACTTGCTTGTCTGGGGTTAATATGTTGACTTACCATTCCTTGCTGGCAAATCCAGCGTTGGGGGGTTAATATGTTGACTTACCATTCCTTGCTGGCAAATCCAGCGTTGGCCATTTCTACCTGGCACGTTTGGGGTTGATATACACATTGACCATTTCATAATGTCATATCAGGGGTATGCTTATTGTCTATTTCTGAAGTGATCGCACTTTCATGTCTGGGTAATTATGGTTAAAGTTTGTGGCTATAGGCTATTACTTTCATCTTTGGCCCTGATTGTCCATGTAAATAATAGGGGGGCAGCAAAAGCTTTGAGAGATGGTGGCGGATGCCGCAATGACAGGTATTATCCGAAGGACTGACTTGCACACAAAAAACAGCCTATGTTTGTTCTTTGTTTATTCATGCCAAGTGTGGATTTTGCATTCGGATCTTACCAAGTCAGGAGATAACCCAAGTCCTCGCAGGGCACGGACGCTGTTCTGGGTTGGCTTTGTCTTCTGCTCTCCAGTTGCACTAGGCTAAACAAATGTACAAATTACATAGAAGTGATAAATAAATAGCAATGACTGTTTCAAATATATATATATATATATATATATATATATATATATATATATATATATATATATATATATATATTTGACTTCCACCCTGTTAGGTGTATAGTATAAATAAGCTTTAAAGGGGCAGTGTACCCCTTTGTTCAACATAAGTTCAATGAATAGGGCTTGTGCTGAACATACTTCTTATTGCTTTAATTACATTAAACCTGGTCCTAGGAATGACCAAAGTCTGCCTTTCCAGAATAAAAACAAAACACAAAAGATTTAAATGAGGTATGAGGACTAAAACTACATCAGAGATTTCCGAGT
The DNA here is from genome assembly GCA_038501925.1 of Xenopus petersii. Classification (NCBI taxonomy): domain Eukaryota; kingdom Metazoa; phylum Chordata; class Amphibia; order Anura; family Pipidae; genus Xenopus; species Xenopus petersii. The sequence goes on from CM076674.1 coordinate 168,077,949, forward strand.
GTTGAACAGTTAAAATGTGCTGCAGTCTGCTGCATTTATATTTGTCGGGGAATAAGAGGGATGTAAGGCTTGTTGTACCTGCTGTGCGTCTGAAATCAAAAAATGCAATGCAGAATACAAACTGATTCTATGTTTGTTTATAATGCAGGGGTATGGATGGGCTATAATGACACCACCTTTTAAATAAGAGACAATTCCTACCAGTGCGGGATATTGCGGAAAAAAATTATTATAAAGTTATTTGTGAAACTTCAATGAAATTCTATTACTTCTGAGGCTTAAGTGGAGCAAAATAAGTTGAAATATGGCAAGCTGAGATAAAGGGGTAGATTTTGTAATAGGGTTCTACTGGGCTATCTCCTCAGTTATCCTGCAGTGACAACAATGTGTATAAGCTGGGAAAATGTTGAGCTTGCTCTCTGCATTAGCAACCATCGAAAGACCTGCAAATTTAAATGTCATAGGAAACTAGAGACGGCAGAAAATGTTGCACCCCTATCCTAACTCTGAAAAGCTTCAGTGTGTTCTAGGAAAAGAGATTATTTTTGTGTCCCAAAAAGTTTGTTCACAGATTTCTTTTGCATGCCATCATTATTTTAAATCTTCAGGCTGTAACATTTACAGTAAAAAGAATACTGTAAAACAGTGGTACCTACCTGGGGCACAAGACTGACGTGTATGTTGCAGAAGTTCTCTCTCTTTGCCTTGAACTGGAACTGTCTGAAAGCTTCAATAAAGGGCATGCCTTCGATGTCTCCAATTGTACCTCCCAACTGTAACGCAAGAGCAAACAGTCAACTTACCAAACTCAATCAAAAATAACAGAGAATTTATACAATTACATCTATATTGTGACAATAGCATGACACAACTGAGTATATCTTCCCTACTAAGAACTTTGCTAAATGTGCAGCAGCAGGAACTTAATTATACACTGCCACATATGATGTTGTTCTAAAAATGACACGCTTGAGGATTTAGATACAGATTTGTAGGTCCTGTTTTTACCCATTATTTTTATGTTCTTGAAATGCAATCTAACATTAGTGAGAAAATACTGTATGGGGCAGGATAATATTTGATCAGTCTAGTAACATTTAGAAAATGAAAGCAAAGATCTTTTCAGTGGTGCAGCTAGCACCTATGCTAGTAAATTAGCACCACAGCATATCTGCTTGCAGTGAAATTCTGGTAATACTAGTTTTTATGAACATACGCTCAAATTAATGTTAATGTATTTGTGTGTAAACACATGCCCAAGAAAGCAAATCTGAGCCCTGTCTATCTTCTATACACTCAGAGAGGGTCCACAAACTATTTAGAAGAATAAGGAGAGTAATCCATATGCAAAATTCCTGCTGCAAGGTGATTCATTGCCGACTACCAAACACACGTTTCGGGCCTTATGCGCTTTTTGTGTGCAAAATCTCCATGGAGATTACAACATTAAAAAGAAAGGCACTCCTCAAGGGTTTTCCACTATCTTCGACCTCAGGGCAAACTCATCCTGGACGGTAGATTCCTACCGATTAGGGTCAGGGCACACAGGCAGATTCAGGGAGATTAGTCGCCTGGCGACAAATCTCTTCTTTGGGGCAACTAATCTCCCCAAACTGCCTTCCCGCCAGCTAAAATGTAAATCGCCGGTGGGATGGCACTCGCCGTAATTTGTTTTCCGAAGTCGGCCGAAGTTGCCTCACAAGGAAACTTCGGAAAACGAATCTAGCCGAGCCATCTCGTCGGCTATTTACATGCCGGCGGGAAGGCAGGGGAGCAGTTCAGGGGGATTAGTCGTCCCGCCTGTGTGCCCTGACCATTAGTGCTCTTAGAGACGAGCGTTTTTAGATGTGCTCCCCTGCGTTTCTGTTCCATTATTTTCAATGGGGCTGTACTCACACAAGACGCATTTAAGCGACGAACGCTGGAAACATGCTGCATTCCAACCTGCGTTCAGCACTTACATGCATCTGTGTGAGTACAGCCCCATTGAAAATAATTCAGTGCACCTACTCCTGCGCTCCCCTGTGGTTGAACGCATGGAACAGGAATGCAGGGGAGCGCAGCAAAAAACGCTCATCTGTAAGAGCCCTACGGGTTACTCTCCTTTCCTTCTTTCTCATTATCACCTCCCATGCTCCAATCTGAAATTGTAATAAGCTGATGCCACTTTTCGACCAAGGGCAGAGAGATCGTTGTCCCCTCTGCTCTCAGCGTGCGTAAGATATTTTTTCAGGTCTAAAACAACAGGCAAAACATATGGGGGGTATCGTACTGCCTTATGGCATAATACACAAGGAGTTGTACAGAGGGTAGCACCCGTTAAATATTCATAGTCATTTCAATGTCTATAATTTTCAGCTTCTACATCGCTGCGTTTTTCCAGGAGCTGTTCCCAGACAGAAAAGAATGGACGAGACAGTATTATTAGTAATGAGATAAAGTAAGGCGCAGACAGGAGGCATCACACCAGGGAGACCAGTCTGCAACTAATGAGTTTGCTACCTAGCAATTTGTATTTTTATAGAATGTTTAGAGTTGCCAGCTATTTCGGGTTTTGTATTTTTGTAAAGAAGGTAATCAAATTAGACAGCAGGAGAGTACATCCTGGCACCCTGTCTCCAGTTTATTCAAAACAAGGTTAAAGCTTTTTTTAAAATTCTACCTTGAAAATACTATCGCTCTTCCCTAATGTGATCACCTTTTACTGCCTCCCACTGGTTCTTTAAAGGGATCATGCCCTGAGCCTTGCAACCAAGCATTTCTGTGGGTAGGGAAGGAATAAATGGGGGGAAAATTAAATAATAGGGGTTCTTGTTCTGAAAAAACGCAGTGGGGCCCCAAAGCATCCATGGGATAATCGTGAACGTTTTTAGTAAAAACTGCCCACACTGCAGTTAAACATCATATTATATTTAGTGTATAACTGCAAAAGCAGTGATTTATTTCTGCATCTTTGTATCTCGAGGCTTCTTATCATGATTGGTGCAACAATCTACTATCATCTAATTTCATTCCAACTGCCTTCATTATAATTTGTTTTTTCTTTGTGGCTCTGGCATCATATTTTTTTTACAGACATACTTAATTGAGGGTATAGGACCAGAAACAAATTTTCTTAGAGCCAAGAGTCAACTTGTGCAGAAGGAAAAAGTCAATCAGAAGTCAACTATGTTCTGCCTGATACGGTGATAACATTTTAAGTCTAGAAAGCCTGCGTTTTGGGGTTTTATTTTTTGCACTTTATTTTATTAAACCAATTAGCCAATAAAAGGTATTGCATTGCTACCATTTCTTTTTGGGAACTGTGGCTAACTTGATACAATGCACTACTACTACAAATATTTAGCAATCAGGAATGAAACAACAGTGCCCTCTAGCAGAATCTACACAGAACATAAAATAAAAATATAAAAAATTTATAGCGCATTAAACTATTTACAGTTTGGGTCCTTGACAATTGTGTTATTTAGGTCTGGTGCTTACTTAGGCACTGGCCTTCTGCGTGTGACATCAGCAGATGTGCATGTGTGACATCACTTGGCCACCTTCAAGCGCTCATACATTATCACATAATCAGTGGGCGAATATTCTGCCTGCAGTTCTGAAAATCCTATTACAGGACACTGATGCATTTCAGTTTTTTTTTTTTTACAGGAATGTGACATAACTTTAAACAGTACTACTGGAAGCGTTCCTTCTGTGTAAAGGCAAATATGCCAGTAGATGCCCAGATTTGGTTGGGCAGTTTGGAAGATTTCAACCTGATCACCTGGGCATGTACTGCAAGTTGGCAGGCAGTTTAGACAAACAGTCTTGCAATCCTGATGCACCTCTGCTACTTCTCTTCACTTCCTGTTGTTCAGACTGTTCCAGCAGCCATCCCAAACAAATGGAACAATTTAAAGGCTATTCAGTCAGAATAGCATACAGACCTTAAAGGAGAAGGAAAGTCTTCCTCCACTTGGGGGTGCCAAATGTTAGGCACCCCCAAGTGATTGTATATACTCACCTGAAACCCCTGGCCAGTGCTCCTTTCAGCAGAAAACTGCACCGGCCCGGGGTTATTTCAGCAAGCACCATGGAGCGATCCTCTTCCGGCTTCTTTCTTCAAATTTCCCAGGGCAGACGCATGTGCAGTAGAACGAAATAGCTGACTTTTTAGTTAAAATTCGGATTTTCGCTCTACTGCGCATGCCCAGCCGCGAGAATAAAGAAGAAGCAGGAAGAGGATCGATTTGTGGTGCTCACTGGAAGAACCCCGAGCCGGTGCAGCTTTCTGCTGATAGGAGCACCGGCCCGGGGTTTCAGATAAGTATATATAATCACTTGGCACCCCTAAGTGGAAGAAGACTTTTCGTCTCCTTTAAGACCATGTGGGGAATTCACAAAAGTGGATTGCCCATTTTTGTAGTAAAAGTGGTGGTAAACTGGTATAAAACACTCCATATTCATAAAAAAAAATCTCCTAATTTCCGACTCAACCGGCACTTTACAACAAGACACTTTTATGAATCTGCCTTTCAAACTACATAAAAATGGCGCAAATACAATATTTTAAACAACTTTTTCTCTCGACATTGTAAAAATGGAGTAAAGCTCAGTTTAACTTTCCCCATGTGTCAGATCAATTCTAAAATAATTTGCTCTGCTTTGGTCCAATCTTCATTTCACACCTCTTGTAGGTGCCCCATTTGGGAAATTCTTAGCATATTAATATGGATTTTATAGTCACAATCTTTTGTCTAAAGGTGGCCATACATGTTAAGATCCACCCATTTGGAAAGGTTGCCAAATGGCGGATCTTAACCCGATATGCCCACCAAAGGCAGGGTGATATTGGTTAAACCCTAGGGCCAAACGATCAGATTACAACAAAGGAAATGGGTGCTGACAGGACAAGGACTGTAGCAACTAGCCAATGCTGTCCTCGATTGCCAAAAAAAGGAGATTTTGTGTACTCCCCGTTAAATCTCTTTCTCTCCAGTTGCTTAGGGGACACAGGACCAACGGGGTATAGCTTGCACCACTAAGAGGCAGGACACAATAAAAAATACAAACAACTAGGGCTACCCTCCATGGGATTATCCTTGGGTTCCCTAAAATCCCAGATCTTGGCTCATTCAATTTTGTTCCAGAGGCGACTAACCTTGCATTCTGATGTCAGGACCTTCCGACAGGGGGTGGCCCACATTAAGCCTCCTGTCCGGTCCCCAGCACCGACTTGGGATCTTTCCCTAGTACTGCGATCTCTACAACAACCAACATTCGAGCCCTTGTCATCTATCTCTCTTCAATGGCTCACCTGGAAGACAGTTTTTCTGATGGCCATAGCATCAGCTCGCAGGGTAACAGAGATGTCTGCTCTATCCTTCAGGTCTCCTTTCCTCATCTTTCATCAGGATAGGGTCGTTCTACTCACTATTCCTTCCTTTCTCCCCAAGGTGGATTACCATTCCAACCTTCTGTCCTTCTCCGTCCAGTCCTAATGAGGTGGTTCTTCATTCACTGGATCCTGTGCGGGCTCTCAAGTACTACCTGCACCGAACTGAAGATGTCTGTAAGTCGGACTCTCTGCTCATCATTCCCTTGGGCCCCGCCAGGGCTCCCCTGCCACTTAGGCTACTATCTCCCGTTGGATTAAGCAGGCCATTCAAAGGACTTACTTTGCTCAAGGACTCAGCCCTCCAGCTAGAGTCAAGGTTCATTCCACCAGAGTAATGAGTATGTCCTGGGCTTTTCAAAATCAGGCCTCAGCTGAACAGTTGTGCAAGGCTGCCACATTGACCTCTATCCATACTTTTGGAAAATACTACCATTTTGATACCTTTGCGGCATCTGACACCCGCTTCGGCAGGAAGGTACTCCAAGCCACCGTGGCTAGTTCCACATAGGCCTCTACCTCCCGCCCGTTTCTTCTTGGGACAGCTTTGGTATGTCCCCATTGTTCCTGTGTCCCCCAAGCAGACTAAGGAGAAAAGGAAATTTTGTGTACTCACCGTTAAATCTTTCTCTCCAGTCTCTTGGGGGACACAGGACTTCCCTTCCTTGTTGAGGCCTTCACGTGTTCTCTTCAGACATGGTCGCTAAATGCAACCAACCTTTCATTGTATATAGTTTCTTAAGGCTTTATGTTTATGGGTAACCTCCTGTTCCGTGCTTTGGTACAAACTGGTCTGGCTCCGCCTGGGAGCTGGGGTATAGCAGGAGGAGGAGGAGGGACTAGTTGTTTGTATTTTTTATTGTGTCCTGCCTCCTAGTGGTGCAAGCTATACCCTGGTGTTCCTGTGTCCCCCAAGCAGACAAGGAGAAAAAAATCAAACCTGCCCAATCGATATCTGGACGATTTTTGGCCTATTATCGATCAGGGAGACCCGTTGGAATGCCCCCTACACAGGCAGATAAACTGCTACATTGGTCTAAAGGACAGATATCGGCATCTTTAATCTGCCTGTGTATGGCCACCCTAAAGCTGGCCATAGATGCTGAGATTTTTAAAAGATCAGATCCTGATCTTCTTCGTACGATCGTACAAATTTACCTTCAACTAAAAAGATCAATTTACCAGGAAAACAAAGGGGAGCTGCCTGCTTGGCCCTGCAAACATAGATAGATTGCACTGGGACCGACAAAGATTTTTTGACCTGGCCGATCAATTTCCCGACAGATGTCGGCCGAAAAATCGTAAGATGTATGATCGTTCGAAAACCACTAACCGCACGATAATTTAGAAGGATTGGTCGGGCTTCCCTAAAATCGGTCGTTCGGCAAGAAGAATCGTTGCGTCTATGGGGAGCTTAAGGCTGGCCATAGACGCAAAGATCTGATCGTACGAATTGAGGCTTAATACGATTTTCGAACCGTGTGGGGAGAGTCCCGACATTTTTCGTCCGGCGGAGATCGGTCGTTTGGTCGATCGGACAGGTTAGAAAATTTCTGTCGGCTGCCGATAATATCTCTGCATGTATTGCCGATCGTACGATTTTCAGTGGGAGACTATCACTAGCTTTGGTTGGACATAGATATCGTACAATTGCTGTCAGAGGCAGAACATCGCTGATCTGTTCTTTAACTAATCTGACTGGTAAGACCTTGATCTGAATGGTTAGTGGGGGGTCGGGAGATGGGAAAGTCCGATCGTACAATGATTCGTACGATCGGATCGTTGCATCTATGGCCAGCTTTACCCTATAGGCGTAAAAGCCTCATTAAAAACAAGTAAGAAACTGAAAAGTTTATTTTATATGTATAAAGTTTTTAACTCACACTGGCATTATTTTACTAGCTTTAGCTTAATGAATGAGGCAATATTAGCAATGTGAGTGAATATATTATCTAAAGGAAAAGTAAAGTTTCCCATCCATTTTTTAGTTTTAGCAACTGGACCTTACATAATAAAACATATTTCTTATACAAAGCCTTATATTATGCAAACTAGCATTTTTTGTATTTAGACCATTATATCTTCTTACAGAAGTGGAATTGCACAAATATGTAGGCAGATTTAGAAAGTATGCATAATTTACCTAAGTAAAATAAACTTCCTTCCCAGGAAATTTTAGTAAGCGCTAAAGACAAATTCAGAAAAAAATGTCTTTAAAATGTTGTGAGAAAGATAAAATCTGTCTGTTTAAAAGACAAATTTAAAAAAGTGGATATAGAGGTTGTGAATTTGGTGGGAAATCCAAATTTTGTAAATTCCCCCCTTTGACTCTCCTGTTCCCTGTTACATACCAGGGCTGGGTTATCTCCTGTTCCCTGTTACACAACTCTGGGCTTAGTTATCAATCAATAGTTTGATATTATAATAGAATTGTGATGATTCAGTTTTAAAGAATTGACAGAGTTATGGGCTAATGGCACCCTGTAAGGCTAGAAAGATGCTACATATATAACGTGTTAGTACCTCGGCACATAATTTGTTTCACTGTTACACTGAGCACATAGTGATGCACCTAGTGAGTGTTGCCCCTGTCTTTATTGCTGCTACTTGCATGGGGTAAGAAGAATCCCACAATACGAGACTGATTCAGTAACAAGCAATGTATCTACACTTACTTCAATCACACATATCTGGGGCTCTTTCTGGTCACTGTCAACTGGAACCTTTGCCTGATTCAGGACCCACTCTTGTATGGCATCTGTAATGTGTGGGACCACTGGGAAAAGAATACAAAGGTAAAACAATGAATTGTTAAGCTGAGAAGGAAATACATATGCCACCAAAATACCCCCAACCGTACCACAAAATGTGGATAGACAGACACAGAGAGAACAAAGGAAACAAGGGCTAATTATTCTTCTTGTTCTGTGCAATCACTGTGTGCTAGACATGAGATGTATAGTAATCAGGGCAAGCTGCAGTTGGACACAGGTAAGTACAATAGTTGCACTGAGAGCGGGGAAAATGCAGTATGCACTGTTTTTGGAATCTGGTACATATACTGCTTTCCTAATATAACTATCTAGGAAGAACTTCATCTCCTCTCCAACAGCTTCTAGTGAGAAGAGAAAAATTGCAAGACAACCTCACCTACATATCTAACCAACTGCAAATGAGGATCTCTAAGGTGGCCATAGACTCACAGATATTATTATTTTGTACAATATTTGGTGTGTGTATGGTGGAAGATGAGACGATATCGGCAAAAGACTTGGATTTCGGTCGGCTTGTTGATTGGCCAAGTCTGAAAATTGATTGGACGCCTTCCATCGGCCAGTGTTTACTGCCGAATCGTCAGATACAGGTACCTGTATATCTGATGATTCAGCTCTAAATGTCTGCAATGAAAACAAACGATTTTTCCCGCAACCAATGGTCACAGGAGAGATAGTAATTGTAACTTCTATGGCCACCTTTAGAATGGCTTTATGCAGGTTCTGCAAATATTTGTATAACAACCAGCAATGGTAAATCGCCCAGTGAATGCAAACCAATCACCGAACACATTTATTTGAAGCTTACCTTGTACAGTTTTGCCCAAATAATCCCCACGCCGTTCCCGGTTGATGACCTGCTGGTAGATCTTTCCAGTCGTAATGTTGTTATCTTTGTAAAGGTTGATATCTAGGAATCTCTCATAATTTCCCAAATCCAAGTCAACTTCACCGCCATCGTTCAGCACAAATACCTCTCCTGCCATGCAGAGAACAAAAGGAGCTTTAGAAAATGTTACACAATAATCATTTCTATATTCAGTTATGGCTTGGGACAGAGCAAAGGGGGGATCAGGGAGGAAGAGTACAAAGGACATATGTTAATAATTCTAAGATACTGCCATTAAAGCAACAGTAACACCAAAAAATTGAAGTGTCCTAAAGTAATGAAAATATAATGTTCTATTGTGCTGCACTGGCAAAACTGGTGTATTTGCTTCAGAAACACTACTATAGTTTATATGAACAAGCTGCTGTGTAGCCATGGGGGCAGCCATTCAAAGCTGAAAAAGGAGAAAAGGCACAGGATACACAGCAGATAACAGATAAGCTCTGTAGTATGCAATGGGATTCTTCAGAAATTATCTGTTATCAATTATGTGCCCTGTGCTTGAATGGCTGACCCCATGGCTCCAACTATAGTTGTTTTTCTGAAGAAAACACACCAGTTTTACCAGTGCAGGAAAACACTACATTATATTGTCATTCCTTTAAAACACTGTGATTTTTTTACTGTTCCTTTAAATACATTACTGTCAGCAGATACATTATTGCCTTTGCTTGACAGTGAAGTTTTAGAGTGCAAGTACAGTTAGAGGACAACAAATTGGATGTGTCTTATTTATTTATTACACATTCCAGCCCCTTCCAGTAAGAACATCAATCTTTTCACATTGCCCGGGCCCCCTGCACTATAACTTCATCGGATGAATGGGCAGGTCATGTTTATTTTTGTTGGTGAGGTTAAGGAACTGAAACAACATTTTGTAAAAACATGTTTTCCTCCACCAAAAAGAGAAAAATAAAAATATTACCGTGCTCATAGGGTGAGAAAGTGCCAGCATCGATATTAATATAGGGATCGATCTTAATAGCAGTCACTCTCAGGCCACAGGACTTCAGGATGGTACCAATGCTACTTGCAATGATCCCTTTGCCAACTCCAGAGATGACTCCTCCGGTCACCAGTATGTACTTCATTGGGACTCTCGATGCCGTGCACAGATACCGGAACAGATTTCTGAGACAGAACATGTATTTGCATTCTTTTATTATTTTACTTCACAAAACAAATGATTAAACTGAACTTTATTAAAGGGGTTGTTGACCTTTAAATTATCTTTTCCTATGATGTAGATCGTGACATTCTAAAACAATTTGCAATTGTTTTTCATTTTTTATTATTTGTGGTTTTTGACTTATTTAGCTTTTTATTCAGTAGCTCTCCAGTTTGCAATTTCACCAGTCTGGTTGCTAGGGGCCCAAGTACCCTAGCAGCCATGCACTGATTTGAGTAAGAGAATGGACTATGAATAGGAGAGGCCTAAATAGAAAGATCAGTAATAAAAATTAGCAATAGCAATACATTTGTAGCCTTAGAGTGCATTTGTTTTTCGATGGGGTCAAAGCTGGAAAAAGTCAGAAGAAGAAGTCAAATCATTTGAACATGATAAAAATTAAATAATGAAGACCAATTGAAAAGCTGCTTAGAACTAACCATTCTATAACATACTAAAAGTTAATTTGAAGGTGAACAACCCCTTTAAATGATGCTTTTTTTAAAATCCATATTCAGCATTTTTTATGTGACTCTTTGCAACTCTAACCCTTTGAAATGAAAGGCCTATAAACTCCACAACCTACAGCATGGATTTCTAATACAGGTATAGATCGCATATCCGGAAACCCATTATCCAGAAAATTACCCATCTCCCATAGACTCCATTTTATACAAATAATTCACATTTTTTAAAATGATTTCCTTTTTCTCTGTAATAATAAAACAGTACCTTGTACTTGATCCACACTAAGATAAAATGAATCCTTATTGGAAGCAAAGTCAGCCAATTGGATTTATTTCATGTTTAAACGATTTTCTAGTAAACTTAAGGTATGAAGACTCAAATTACAGAAAGATCCGTTATCCAGAAAGCCCTAGGTCCAAAGCATTCTGGATAACACGTCCCATACCTGTACATTCAAAGCTGTTCTGCATGACTGCAACATAGGTTGCATATCTATCCATGAGGCAGTTGAATAAACATGTGCTGTATTGAACCTGAGCCTAGGAAGACATACTACAGGTATAACACCTGTTATCCAGAATGCTCTGGACCTGGGGTATTCCGTAATTTGGATCTTCAAACCTTAAGTCTACTATAAAATAATTTAATAGAAACCCAAAAGGGTTGTTTTGCCTCCAATAATGATTCATTATATCTTAATTTAGATCAAGTAGAAGGTACTGTTTTATTATTACAGAGAAAAGGGAAGTTATTTTTAAAAATTTGGATAAAATGCAGTCTACAATCCTGTAATTCGGAGCTTTCTGGATAATGGATACCATACCTGTACCTATTTTTCCCTAAAACCGTCAGGGGAGCTTTCTGGATAATGGGTTTCCGGATAACAAATCCCATACCTGTACAATAAATAAGAGGTGATTTAAGGTGACAATTTCAGAGGCAGATTCCTTGCATATCATGGGGGCTGCTTTTCCTCTTGAACTTGAACCAAGTTACATGATAGCAAATTTAAAGGAGAATTCAACCCGTAGTTTAAAAAAACCCTCCCTCTACCCTGGGTAGACCCCCCTACCTCCTCCACTGCAGCCTACCTGCCCCCCCCCCAGGCAAATGCCCCTAATTTTTTACTCAGCCCTCCGTGCAGATTCTGGCCTAGGAGTTCATGGAAGCCATCTTCTTCCTCTCCGGTAATCGTGTATTGACGGCATTTTCGGGACATGCGCAGTTGGAGTAAATTTCTGGTCCCGAAAGTACTTCAGATGCCAAACTTCAGAAAAAGACCAAAGAAAGAAGATGGCTGCCGTTAACTCCAAGGCCAGAATCTGCACGGAGGGGTGAGTAAAAAATTAGCGCCATTTGCACGAGGGGGGGGGGACTGCAGCTAGGCTGGGGGGAAGAGGGAGGGAGATCTACCCAGGGTAGGGGGGGATGTTTTTTTTTATTACGGGTTGAATTCTCCTTTAAGCCATTGCCAAGCTTTAATGCCCTTTACGTGAAAGGAAAGGGCCAACTGTAAAGAAATAGCTGTATATCCTTCTTTATCTCAAAGGAGGTGTAAGGGGCAGCAGTTATTAAGAAAATAAAAGTGCTTCTTTATATACATGATGGTTTTGAAGGTTTAGCCACCACCCTCATGGGGTCTGGGTGAGCAGTAGACTAATAACCCAGGTCCTGCCAGCCCACCATTTTTAATGGCAGCCCTGGCAGGCACATATAAGGAAGAGGCTATTCATGAAAAAAAAAACATTAAGAAGAATACAATATTTCAGAAAGACAAGATAACATAATGTAAGGAAGAAAGGGATCATATGTGATTAAATACCTGTAGTAACACCACAGGGATAGGAAAAAACACTGAAGGTGATGTTAAACTCACAATGAGATTTAGAAACAAAAAAGCAACAACAAAAAAAAAACATTGTGGTACAATAATAATTATAGTCATAAACTGAAGATGATGAGACGGGGTCCAGAAAGGATAACGATGATGCAATGAATAACGAGGAGAGAATATCCATAGGAGGGTTAGAACACGCAATTAGAATATCACAAATACTTTACTAGTAGTACACAGTAGTAATATGACAAATCTGTTGTTTATCAGTGTGATAATGCAGCTTGCCGCCTATATTTTATTTTGCTTACTAAATATCTGTAAGGAAACTGGGTTTGCTCTGGCCACAGACCCACTTGAGTTGATACACAAGTCCCTCAGGGGAACATAGCACCCTTACGCTGGGTTTCCAGGTACTTGTGTTAAATCTTGTGGAGTCCACAAGAGACACAACTTTCTACAAGGAACTCCCTGCCACATCACACAAAAGTTCTGCAGCTGTAACTTTTCAGTTAAAGGGGTGGTTCACCTTTAAATTAAGTTTAATATGTTATAGAATGGCTAATTCATAGCAGTTTTTCAATTGGTCTTTATGTTTTCTTCATCACAGTTTTTGATGTATTTGCCTTTTTTCTTCTGACACTTTCCATCTTTCAAATGGGGATAACTGACCCCATCAAAAAAACAAAAGCTACGTAAAGCTACAAATGTATTGTTATAGCTACTTTTTATTACTCATCTTTCTATGCAGGCCTCTCTTATTCATATTCTAGTCTCTTATTTAAAATCAGTCCATGGTTGCTAGAGTAATCTGGACCCTAGCAACCAGAACCAGCAACTCGAAAATTTTAATATAATAAAAAATGAAAAACAATTGCAAATGGTCTCTGAATATCACTCTCTACCTTTACTAAAAGTATGAAAAAAACAATGGAGTGACAACCCCTTTTGCCATCCCTTTTCACCATGGGTAGGACTCATTTTTGTTTAATATGTTAAGATTTTTTTTTTCTGTTATTTCTTGAGTGAAATAAGACAAGGAAGTGCAGGGCATGACAAAGTCCCGTACTTACCAACTGCCCTATAGAGCATAAAGTAGGTTGATCTTCCTGTGGAAGACACAGCAGGAGGGACAGTACACTATATAATATATATTTTATGGTTGCACTGAGCACTTTATTTCACTGGTACCGAACATATGGGCATTTTATAACCTAGATCATTTAACACTATATTGAAGTATTTTATATTGCACTGTCACTTTATGTAACCCTTTATTCATATTGTTGATTAGGTTTCATGCTTTTCTATAAATTATTTAAATTCACAATGATGTCACTTCCTCAATTAGTAGGTCAATAAGGACTATTTATACTTGATTGTGTTTAGGGTGGGGTTGCCTTGAGAAAAGTTCCAATAGCAACCAAACGTCACATTGGGTGTATGTACTCACTTAAAAATTAACACACTTTTTTTTCCTCAAACATACAAATTGTAGATATCACTCTGGAGAACCAATCTCTTTAATCCGTAATCACTTTATTTAGAAATGCACGACATGTTTTGGATTGGGTGATCCTTCCTCAGGTGCTCATATAAGCACCTGAGGAAGGATCACTCGATCAGAAACATGTCGTGCATTTTTAAATAAACTAATAAAGTGATGACTGATAAAAGAGATTGGTTCTCCAAAGTGATATCTACAATTTGTGAAAGTTTGGAAGGTTTGGAAGTGCTTTACTCTGAAAGTGAACCCCGTAAACCTGATAACTAAGGATTAGATCATCCACAAAAAAGTGTATATCTATATCTAATATACCGTAGCAACCGTACTTTTTACTAAAATACACATTTTCTATGTAGTGTAAACTAGTGTAGAGTAAATTTTTAAAATACATTGAAAATGTGTATTTTAGTAAAATGCACGGTTGCTATCCACACCTAGTGGATAGACAAGAGAAATGCACTTTAATATGTTTGGTATTTTGCATACTCAAATTAACTTCATTGAGGCATGAATTCATTGATGGTCATCAAATATAAAATGTAAAATGTTCATCTATCATAATTCCATATCACTAACAGTGCAATGCTAAGCACTGATTATAACGGATGACATCACCAAAAAGCAAAAAGATACTTTGCCTATTAATGATGATTTTTGTGTAATAGAGGGGACAGCCAGACAGAAAAGGGACTAATAGGTAATGGGTTGAAGAGGCAGGAAATGCAGATTGAGGGACCGTGATAAAGTTATTAGGCACAGCACACATACACAAAAAAAAAGATATAGTGAAGGGTGTGATAAGAGGGATAAGAAACTGGTAAGAAAGGGAGATATATATCAAAACTCTGACTTTTTTCTACTTTTATTTATGCCCAACTCCATAAAGGAACCCTGTGATGCTAGGAACCCAGTTAAAATGTCCTTTCTTACCATGGAAACCAGGCCTGGTAATACCCACCCAGCTGAAAATATATACAGAATTATAAGAACAAAAGTGTATTCAGAAATTTTCAACGCTGACCCGTAAAAAACATACAGGAAATATTCCACCAAAAAGGGTTATTAGAGCCCAAAAGCTTTCCTGTATATAATGCAGTAATCAGCATCCAAATCTCTGATATGCAATATATCCAGTTGGAGAAAATGTGTGCAACAGTATCTCTACTCACCTGCTTATACTCACTACCATTTCCTCCTGCTGCTCACTGCCACCTCTCTCTCCCTTACACTCAGTGCAACGCTGGCTGCTCGAGTCTCTGCTGCTGGGGGGGGCAACTCAACAAAATCAGGGGCCTGGGATGAAATATGGACACGGGGGGCCCTATTACATTAGTCACCAAAATTGCACCACTGCTGACACTCAGAATCCATATAATATATATAAAATATATATATTTCGTGTGCATGTTACAGGCTCTTTACAGCACGGGTAGTAGTTTTCCCAAGAGTTTCAGTCGTAAGGTGCCTCTATGTACCACAAAAGGCTCTACTCTGTGTGCAAGTAAGGTTGAAAGGAGTGGCAGAAATTATCCCATTAGGACTATGATCGATTGGACGTTTAACAGTATTCAGATGGCCAGTGACTTGCTGCAGGTCCTGCAGGCATTTTCATCAAATTTATTCTCCCTTAAAGGAATACCGGGCTCAAAATACGTAGAGGCACATTTATCAAGGGTCGAATTTTGAATTCATGTGAAAATGTATTCTAAAAATCAAATCTTTTACACTCTTTTACGACCCGAAAACTCAGAATCGAATTCTAATCGAATTTGATTTGCATTTTAAAAACTTGATTCAAGTTTGAATGTCAGAAAGGCTGCAAACAACTCAAAATTGATCCCTGGACACTCTCGTTGACTTAAACAGCAATTCGGCAGGTTTTAGGTGGCGAATAGTCGAATTCAAGTTCTTAAAGGGCCAGAGTATGATAATACTCAAAAATCCAATTCAAAATTTTTGAAAAACTCGAATCGAAATTGAATAACTACCTAGTCAAATTTGACCGTTTTGACCATAAAAAAAACATCTGCCCCCTAGTGTTCCATAAAAACAAAGGCTTGGAATGAAATATAAAGTCAAAAAGGTTACAAGATACAAAGCTTCAAACATCCTGTACAAATACTTGCTAAGCTTCTGCAGAAAAAACCCAACATGCCCTGCTGTTATTTGTGTTTGGCACCAGGAGCATTGGAGAAGTCACTCTTAAGGTGACCATACACTAAAAGATCCGCTTGTTTGGCAAAGTTGCCAAACGAAACAGATCTTTCCCCTGATATGCCCACCAAAAGGTGGGCGACATCATGCCGATCCGATTGTTCGACCCTACAACCAAACAATCGGATTTCAATGACGAGAATACCAGCTGACGGGACGAGGAACACAACAAATAGCTGATGCAATCCACGATCAGGAGGGAAAATCAAGCCTGCCCAAATGAGGTCTGTCTGATTTTTGGCCAGATATTAGTCCGGTTGGCCTTTCGGAAGGCCCTATACACTTGCAGATAAGCTGCCTAAATGGTCTAAATGACCTGAATCGGAAGCTTAAATCTGCCTGTGTATTGCCACCGTACAACAGTCATCTGGGCTATTCTTTACATAGCCAAGAGGCTTATAAACCATGGTGTCTATCATATACTAAGAAGTGTCTGTGAATAATATTTCTAATAAAAAAAAAAAAAGAACACAGAAACCAGCAGAGTTTCCTTTTTACAGACTATAAATCCCAGGAAGGGACATGCATGTACCTACCTTGGAAGAGAGCTTAGCAGAAGTTTACACGCGTTGGTTGGAACTCTTACTAAGCCTTCAGAGTAGTAATTCTGGTGACATCACAACTGTAAGAGAATAACATTATTAATGGAGCACTGCATATGGGAAATTGACCCAGGCAAATGTAACTTATATGACATGTTCCATTACACAGGCATAAAAACGTATAAAGTCTAAAATTCTCATTCCATCTCATTTTTAGTAGGTATGTCATTGCGCCCCAATTTTACTATTTGTAGGTTCCTTTCATACTCAGCACCCGAAACATGAAACAAAATACTTTGCTTTGACCTTGCTGTGTGTATAGAGGTATTATTGTGCTGAAACAGTAAAATAATTCCCTGAACTGTTGACACAATGTAGGAAGCAGGGAACTGCCAAGAATGTTATTGTACGATGTAGCATTAAAGTTGCCTATTACCACAACCAAGGGGCCTTGGCACAAACATAGAGACTAGGGATGCACCAAATCCAGCATTCAGTTCGGGATTCAGCCTTTTTCAGCAGAATTCGGATTCAGCCAAATCCTTGTGACTGTCTGCACCTGAGTCTGAATCCAAATTTGCATATTTAAATTAGGGTCGGGAAGGGAAATCACATGACTTTTCATTACAAAACAAGGAAGTAAATTTTCCCCCCCCCCACTTTTTCCATTCCTAGTCAGTTCGGTATTAGGCAGAATCTTTCACAAATGATTTGGGGTATCGGCTGAATCCCAAATAGTGGATTCGGTGCATCCCTAATAAAAACCCTGACCATTTGTCTTCCTCCACCAAATGTTACAGTTATGCATTGAGGCAGGGAGTGTTCTCCTAGCATCTCCCAAACTCAGACCTTTTTTTCTGCCAGATTGGCATTGCACATGGTGATTTGTTTGTGCCTGATCACTTATAAAAAGCCAATGCACCCAATTAATAGCCCAAGAGCATGTCCCCTAAGGTGGCCATAGACGTTACAATTACGATCTTTCCAGGAAATATTGTTCGTTTTAATGCACATGTGTAGAGCAAAATCGTCAGATATACAAATAGAAACAATAGAATTCTACCTGATTCAGCACTAACAATGGCTGATGTTCAGTTGCCTATCGTCTCCACCATACACGCACCAAATATAATACGAAAATTAGTTTTGTACTATATTCTCGGTGAGTCTATGGCCACCTTTAGTGTTGATTTACCAATTCTTTATTCTTCTCTTAAAGGAAAAATAAAAGTGTTTTAAAGTAACACAAATAAAATGCAGTGTTGCACTGGTAAAACTGATGTTTGCTTCAGAAACACAACTTTTTGTTTAAAGAAATAAGCTGCCGTGTAGCCATGGGGGCAGCCATTCAAATGAGAAAAAGGCTCAGGTTACACAGCTCCATAGAACAGAACGGTGTTATCTGTTATCCACTATTTAACCTGTGCCATATAGCCTTTTCCAGTTTCTGCCATTGCTACACAGCAGCTTGTTTATATGAACTATAGTAGTTTCTGAAGCCAACACATCAGTTTTACCAGTGCAGGGCAACACTACATGATATTTTCATTACTTTAAAACACTTTAATTTTTTTGGTGTTACCCCGGACTGGCAATCTGTGGGATCTGGCAAATGCCAAAGGGGCTGCTATAAGGTGCCATAGAAAGTCTGTAGTTAGTGGGCTGGTGGGGGCTGTTTGGGCCTCTGTGTACCTGAAATGCCAGGGCCTATTTTAATTCCCAGTCCGGACCCAGACTGTTATTGTTCCTTTAACTGAGCTCTTGGTGCAGAGAGCAGTGTCTGGGGAGGCACAGGCCAGCTATATTCATAGGGAATGCAAGAATGGCAGAGCACAGAGTGGAAAGTGCAAAATAATTACAGATTGTGGCCTTTTTCTGCAATTTGGACACTGCGTTCTGCATGGTAAATGACCCTGGAATGTCTGTAAGGCTTGAAAAAAAAAACAAAAAAGGCACCACCATAACTTCATGTAACTAACCAATCAGAGGTTTGCTTTTCAAATAGCACAACAGCAAGCACTACAGATGATTGGTTGGTAAAACTGGGACAAATTGTAAGGTTTATTACATTCCCGCTTATTCCTTCCTCTCTAGCACTAATATTAATGCTGAGCGCTCCTTACCTCTTTCCATGTGTGAACTAGGATAAAAAGTTCTTTCCTTATATCAGAGGCTCATTCCTGGAAAGCAAAGAGACATTTCATTAGAGGTCAGACAGTTTATTACAAGCCCTGCATTTGGCACAACATCAACAGATTGTCCATGCTGACATTTTAGTCTAAACAAACTGATGCCTGAGTTTGTAACATTAACACAATGCATTTAATCATCTCCCGTTATATGTCAATCATTGCACCTGGGAGGGGTAACCTACAGCTCTTCAGCCAGTGATAAAGGGGTTGTTAACCTTTAAATTAATTTTTAGTGATATTCTGAGACAGTTTTTATTTGGTTTTCATTTTTTATTATTTGTAGATTTTTAGTTATTTAGCTTTTTATTCAGCAGCTTTCCAATTTATTTCAGCAGCCTGGTTGCTAGGGTCCAGATGACCCTAGCGACCATGCACTGATTTGAATAAGAGACTGGAATATGACTAGGAGAGAACCTGAATAGAAAGAGTTGTAATGAAAAGTAGCAATAAAAATAAATGTGCAGCCTTACAGAGCGTTTGTTTCTTACGTGGGGTCAGTGACCCCTATTTGAAAGCTGGAAAGAGTTATAACAAGGAAACAAATAATTCAAAAATTATAAAAAAGAAAAAAAATAGAAAAGTTGCTAAGAATTAACCATTTAATAACAAACTAAAAGTTAACTTAAAGGTGAACTACGAATTTAAACTACTATTCCCAGTACAACAGTAGATGTTCCTGTGATGCTGAGTTGTAGTTCATAATCAAAGTAAGCAGACTGATGATGGCTGGCCTATGGGGTCTAGCTGCCCCACTCACAAAACACAGGTCCACAAACAGCCATACACCTCAGTACTGAATGTGAGCCCCTAAAGGATTATTTATTCCCCCCCCCCCACATCCTTCTTAAAACAAAGGCCCCCCTAACCTCTATATATGAATTTCAAAATCACTTTAGTACATTGCAGGTTGATAACACAAGAGGGGTCATTTACAAACGCACCTGAAAGTGCATGTGGTCTAAAATAGCCAAAATGATATATTGGTGCCAATGAATCCCCCCCCCGCCTCTACGGATGAATGACGAACAACTGCACCTACTGACACCGGGGGAAACCCCCCCCCTCCCACAAAGAAGTTATAAAAAGCTATTGGGGACCAGGGCCCCCCTATAAGTTAAAAAAAAACCATTGCCATCAGGGCCCCCCATAAACATTTTTTTTTAAAAAGCATTGGAGCCAGGGCCCCCATTACAA
Source organism: Xenopus petersii (assembly GCA_038501925.1). Taxonomy (NCBI): domain Eukaryota; kingdom Metazoa; phylum Chordata; class Amphibia; order Anura; family Pipidae; genus Xenopus; species Xenopus petersii. The sequence goes on from CM076674.1 coordinate 168,098,111, forward strand.
GTGAAAAAAAAATTGGGACCCAAAGAATATTTTTAAAAAAAACATTGGTGGCAGGGGCCTATAGTGTATTAAAATAATACATTGGTGGCCAGGGGATTAAAAAAAAAACAACAACAACAAAAAAACGCATATTGGTGTTCAGAGGAATTGAATTTGTGGCTTCAGGACTTCAACTTCACCTCCATTCGTGACTTAAGGTGGCCATATACTTGAGGTGGGCAATATCGGGCTGATCCGATCGTGGGCCCTAGGGCCCAACGATCGGATCCTAACGAATAGCAATGGGCGTTCGGATCGCGGGACTTTTGGCCAGATCTCGATCGGTGAAGCCCATCGGGGGGGGGGGCCCATACACGGGCCAATAAGCTGCCGACACGGTCTGTCGGCAGCTTTTATCAGCCCGTGTATGGCCGCTTCAGGACTTCGATTTCAGCTTTTTTCGTGACTTTGGGTCTTTTCGCTGCTTCAGGACTTCAATTTCGGATGTTTTCGTGACTTTGGGTCTTTTCGTCCCTTCTCGACTTTGGCTTTGACTATTTTTGTGGCTTCGGGTCTTTTCAACACTTCTGGATTTCGGCTGTTCGGGGGACAGCCCAAAACTCGAATTGAATTTGATTCGAGTTTTAACAACTCGATTCGAGTTTATTCTCAGAAAAAAACTCTAATTTCAGGAAGGCTGCAAACAACTACAAATTGATCCCAGAATGTCTCCCATTAACTAAAACAAAAGGTGAATAGTCAAATTTGAGTTCTTAAAGGGCCAGGGTATAATACATTTTGAAAATCGAATTCAAATTTTTTTAAAAACTCAAATAGAATTTGAACCATTCCCTAGTCAAATTTGACAGTTTTGACCTTAAAAAAAAAAAAATCGAAAATTCGAATTTTAAATTCAACCCTTGATAAATCTGCCCCCCAGTGAATCAGATGAAAATGCTGTTTTGAACACTCACTCTGGAATGAACACCATTCTCACTCTGACAATTTAACATGAACCCAAACTGTGTCACAAAGAAAACTTAATTGCTTCTGTTTTGACGCATCAGGCACAAGGGCTGCACTTGTGTTTGTAAATGACCTCCATGGTACAAACTCACCCCCCTCCTCTCTTTAAAGGGGTGGTTCACCTTGCAGGTATAGTGGGGCAGTGACTGTATGGAACACCTATAGTCCTTGCAATATGCTGTAATGCGTGCAGCTCAAATATATAATTCATCATTAAACAGATTCATTCTAAAGTGCCGCACACGCAAATACATGCGCACAAAGCTTCAAGGGTTCCGAAAAACGGACATGATGCTTCTTTGTAGGGGGTGTGGGAGTTCCAGCAAAGTAGAGGGGCTAGGCAGCAACCAGGTCCAGACTGAGAATTAAAATAGGCCCTGGCATTTCAGGTACACAGAGGCTGAAACAGCCCCCACCAGCCCACCAAATACTGATTTTCTATGGCACCTTATAGCAGCCCCTCTGGCATTTGCCAGAACCCTCAGATTGCCAGTCCGGGCCTGGCAGCAACATTGTGGGGATATACTGTATATAAACAGAGGCCCAATCCTTGAAAGCATTATGAATGGACAACTGCTTATATATCAGTCACGCAGCTCCCCACTCATAACTGCTGTGCCTGTAATGAACATATAGAAACCATTGGGCCCAGGGTGATTTTACCCCCAGAGCGCCCCTGGATACAACACTAAAGCAGTACAATATACATACTCACACCAACTGTTCCTGTCAGTCGTTCTGGCAATACAACCCCCTATACACAAACACTATACACACACCCCCATCGCCTCGCTGTTGGAAAAGTACTTATTTACTAAGGAAAGAACTGCTGCTGAACTGCGAGAGACGGGACGACAGAAGGCTTTCAGGGGATGCTGGGAGTTGCAGTACAAGCAGCTGGATATCCTTGATGTATTTAAAGGAACAGTAACACCAAAAAATGTATCATGTAGTGTTGCCCTGCACTGGTAAAACTGATCTGTTTGCTTCAGAAACGCGACTATAGTTCATATAAACAAGCTGCGGTGGAAATTGGAAAAAGGCTACAGTATATGGCACAGGTTAAATAGTGGATGACAGATAACACCATTATGATCTACAGAGATTATCCGCTGTGTAACCTGAGCCTTTTCTCCTTTGAATGGCTGCCCCATTGCTACACAGCAGCTTATTTATATAAACAATAGGGCAACACTGCATTATATTTTCATTACTTTAAAACACTTTTATTTTTGACGTAACTGTTCCTTTAATAGAAGGTTGAGTGGAGGAATAACACGCACTGCCCCCAATCCCTGTCATTTCCACACACAGACTCCCCACATATTACAGCTGCCTCACTCCATGCTTCCAGGTAACCCCACTGGCACCACGTGTCCTGTCACTTCAAGGAGGCTCAGCCCATTGGTTCCCAGGAACTGCCACATGCTTTCCCAGGTACATTACACACCGCTGCCCGCTGACCTTGATACCCCTGGGCCCGCCCCCTAACTCAGAACTTTGCCAGGGAGTGAAATCAGCACAACACGGACTCGCAACATCCGGGCCCTTTCCCTAATACATTTCATTGCGACTCCCCGTTACCTGCGCACTGGGATCTGTCACGAGTCTCCTACTCCAAGTTCTGTCACGTCACGGGCCTCTCAACACATGCTTACAACCATGTCATGTTCAACAGCTGCCGCTAGAGGGCGCCTGTTCCGCAGCCTTTTTTTTTTTTCAACACCGAGTACTTTATTGAAACTCTAAGAGATGCAAAGTGACAAAATGTCCCTGAGAGAGGAGCTGGGTCTGAAGTGTGTTACATGTGTTTACTCTGCAGCGTGTGATTGGCTAATGCCTTTTCAGTGATCAGAGAGCTTATATATTCCTGCAGCTGAGAAGGGCCTTTCCATTTGCAGCTGAGAAGGAAGGGGGTGGGTGGACTGTTCCATTAGCAGCTCATTAGCACTGTTAGAAGAGATGTCCTTGCCTAATGTGCTGCAATAAAAGTTTCTTAGGTGAGCTGAATTTGTGCTGCACGCTCCTCTGTCTCCCACTCCCTGTTATAATCCTACATTGCCAGTTATAGTGTTTCTCTTAAAGGAACAGTGACACAAAATAAAAGACTTTTAAAGAAGTAAAAATATAAATCATACCTACCAACTGTCCCTTTTTCGGAGGGACAGTCCCTCTTTTGACAGCTCAACCCGCAGTCCCTCATTTGTACTGGAAAGTCCCTCTTTTCTCTGCACTGAACAGCCAGAAAAAGAAACAAAGTTTCTCACTTAATTGGCTTTTAGCAGAGAGCCCTGAAAGCTAACAGGTGCAAATAAGATACTTTGTAACAATTTTGAGACACAAAAACACAGTTTAGATAAGGAGAAATATTTTCAAACTTTCATAACCTGCCAAATTTTGTAAAACAAACATGGTAATTAGTGGGTGTGGCCACAGAAAGGGGTGTGGTCAAAAAATTGCTGCGCTACGTGCGGAAAAAAAATTTTGTCCCTCTTTTTACTTCGAAAATGTTGGGAGGTATGATATAATGTACTGTTGCTCTGCACTGGTAAAACTGATGTGTTTGCTTCAGAAACACTTCTATAGATTATATAAATAGGCTGCTATGTTGCAGTGGGGCCAGCCATTCAGTCTGGAAAAAAGGCACAGGATACCTAGTAGATATCCGAAAAGTTCCCATTGTATTCTGCAGACATTTGTTATGTATACTTTAACTATTTCAGGTTTAAATGGCTGCCCCCATGGCTACACAGCAGCTTATTTATATAAACTATAGGAGTGTTTCTGAAGCAAACACATCAGTTTTGCCACTGCAGGGCAACAGTACATTATAATTGAATCACTTTAAAAACTTTCTTTTTTTTATGTTATTGTTCCTTTAATAAATCTATTTTTGCCTCTGCTGTGTGTTCATTGACACAACTCACATAAAATGACCCTCCTTTTATTTTATTTTACCATGTGTTCTGGTAGTATTATAAATGAAATTGGCCCTGTATTTATCTTGCCTTGTGTCTTGGTAATATTATTTCTGGAACTGGCCTCTATTTATCCTGCGGTGTGTTCTGGTAATATAATAAATCAAATTGGCCATGTACTTATCCTGCCGCGTGTTCTGGTAATATTGTAAATTAAATTGGCCCTGTATTTATCCTGCCGCGTGTTCTGGTAATATTGTAAATTAAATTGGCCCTGTATTTATCCTGCTGCGTGTTCTGGTAATATTACAAATGAAATTGGCCCTGTATTTATCCTGCCGCGTGTTCTGGTAATATTATAAATGAAATTGGCCCTGTATTTATCCTGCCGTGTGTTCTGGTTGTATTATGCATAGAATAGAAACTGGGCCTCTATGTTTTATTGCTGTTATAAATGGAAATGGTATTGCATTTTTCTGCTATGAACTCTGGCCATATTTTCACATGGTCATGAAAAATATCTTATTCCTAAAGTTTAAGGGGTTTTAAAATGGCTTTGCTTTGAAGCCCAGTATCATCTAGCCATGCCACTTTGTAGTAAAGAAAATGTCACCGTATTTATTCTGCCGTAATGTCATTACCATCAAACTGGCAATGTATTTATCCAGCAGTGTAGATAACATTATACATGGCATCAGAATTGCATATATCCTACTTGCAGTATTCTGGGGCATTTGCATACAGGGTTCTAGTAATGTGGTTCTGGTAATGTGTGATTGTCCAGCACCTGAAAAATTGTACCCCCACCCATCCAAAAACCATCTTCTGCTGTTTATGGCGCTGATGGGAATTCTTCCACCATAGGTACTTGCTGAAAAAGGTAGCATTGCTAAGTTTAACACACCTCCCAACTGTCCCGTTTATAGCGGGACAGTCCCACTTTTGACAGCTCAACCTGCAGTCCCTCATTTGTACTGGAAAGTCCTGTTTTCTCTGCACTAAACAGCCAGAAAAAGAAACAAAGTTTCTAACTTAATTGGCTTTTGGCAGAGAGTCCAGAACAGCCTCAGCAGCATAAGATGCTTTAGTAACAATTTCAATATAAGCAAAAAAGTAATTGTAACAATATAAGATATAACAGGTCCCTTGGGAAATGTTAGACTCACAGCTTAAAGGGGTGCTTCACCTTTAAGGTACCTTTCATTATGTTATAGAACGGCTAATTCTAAGCAACTTTTCAATTGGTTTTCATTATTTACTTTTTATAGTTTTATAGTTATTTGTTTTTTTTTCTTTTTTTCTGCAGCTTTTAAATGGGCGTTGCTGTCCCCTTCTAAAAAAACAAATGCTCTGTAAGGCTACAAATGTATTGTTATTGCTATTTATATTACTGATCCTTCTATTCAGGCCTTTCCTATTCATATTCCAGTCTCTTATTCAAAACAATACATGGTTGCTAGGGTATTTGGGCCCTAGTTACCAGATTGCTTAAAATGCAAACTGGAGAGCTGCTGAATAAAAAGCTAAATAAATGAAAAACCTTCAATAATAAAAAGTTAAAACAAATTGCAAATTATCTCAGAATATCACTCTCTACATCATACTAAACGTTATCTCAAAGGTGGACAACCCCTTTAAAGGGCAATTCACTTTCATTAGCAAACTAATAACTGAAAAAAACCACAGAAATTTAAACTTTCATAACGTGCCAAATTTTGTAAAATTAACATGGTAATTAGGGGGTGTAGCCACAAAAATAGGTCAAAAACAATTTCGCCCTGCTACGCAGAACAACTAAAATGTTGGGAGGTATGTTATAATTTTTTATAGTGGGAAGCAGTGGATCATAATATCCCAAATACATTATATACATTATCTGTAAATGCTTAGAATAATTCTGTTTGAGTCTCGCATGCCAAGAGATGCTTCCTCTACAGGTAACAAGAGAGCAAATAGCTGACAATTCTGGCAGCAGGTGTGTGGGCAGCAGAGAGACCAGGTTTCATCTGAATACAACACCCCCCCCCCCCCCATATCAGCATAGGAACTTTCCTACCTTTTCCTTGCAACAGCCCTGGGTGTCAGCAACAAGTAAGGACAAAAGCCAATGGAAAGGATAGACAGCATTTTAAAATTCTTATAGATTCTCAATTTAATACATTTAAACATATTATAATTGACGGTTAAGTGCAGGAATACTTGGGCATGAGAAAATCATGGAAGAATCCTTAATCACGTGACTTTTTGTCACAAAACAAGAAACAAATTTTAGCCGGCATGTTCTCTTGTACCCTTCACAACCCTGATTGGCATATGCAAATTAGCATTAGGTCAAATCTTTCAGAAAAGGATTCAGGGGTTTGGCTGAATACCAAAATAGTGGATTTGGTGCATCCCTACTTATTTTATCTGTGGGTAAAACCTCCAAAGGTGACAGTCCCAGGAGGATTACAAAGTTCTAAAACATTTATAGAAGCCTATGGGGCAAATTTACTAAAGGGTGGAGTGGCTAACACTAGAGATAATTCGCCAGCGTGACGTCATTTGGACCTATTCTAGCGCTCCTTTGCACCCTTATGCCAGACGAAGTTGCGCTATGGCGAAGGGACGTAACTACGCTAATTCACTACCATGCAGATTTTACTGAACGCTATCTCTTGCGCCAGACTTGCCTTTGCCACCTCAGACCAGGCGAAGTGCAATAGAGTAGATAGGACTTGCTTCAAAAAAAGTTTACATTTTTTCTAAGTCCCAAAAAACGCTGGCGTCTTTTACTTTTTTAAGGGTGATAGGTTGAAAAAGATTGTAAATTTTTTTAAAGTATGGGACAAACTATACAGTGGGCACATGTATAGGGCAAAATAACAACTCTTATTTTATTTTTTGAAGATTTCCCAGGCTTGTGTAGTGTAATGTATTTGCTGCTACATATACGTCCATTGTACTTTAACTTGGCGCCGTATGCAAATTAGGCATCACTAGCCTAACTTCGCTTTGCTTTTATTCCATAAAAGTTGTATAACTTATTTACAAGGTACAAATTTAAACATGAACAAGTCATGGTGGTATTCACACCTTTAATGCCAACATTTGGACAGTTCAGAGATACTTCCATCTCAAGTGGCAAACATGGCAGCTAAGCAGAACATGTCAAGTATATTTCTAATGAAGTCTTTACTAATAATGTTGTTTTTGGTATGATCAGCTAGCCTTTTTCCTCCTATCGAGTTCAGCCAGTCCTTCTTGAATATACTGTACAGAAGCAGCGTCCCCTTTATTCTCAGAGTGCGTCTAGTGCCTCCTTAAAAATGCGTTCAGCTTCTGCAACGTGTTTTTTTTCTAAATGCCAAACAGAAAACAGTTGTATGATATTACAAAATTCACCAAATGTTAACAAAATACCATACCAGGATTGAAAGGTACAATCTTTTCTCAGAGACAAAACTAGCCAGGCACCATTTTATAAGCTTGGAAATAAATCGGGATGCAACAAAACCATAATTTTCCATTCCACTGAGTACAGAACTGTGTTAGAGTGACCAAAGGAATATGGCAAAAAGTTGGCTTTGCCTTTGAGTTCTCCATAGTGGGAGATGTAAGCTCCAGGGAAGGTGTTTCTAAACATTTTTACTAGGGCTGCGATTTCCCTCTCTGCCCCTAATTTGCATATGCAAATTAGGATTTGGTTCAGCCAGACAGAAGGAATTGACCGAATCTGAGTCCTGCTGAAAAAGGCCAAATCCCGAACGGAATCCTGGATCTGGTCCATCCCTAATTTTTACGGTTTTCAAAGAGTTTAGCTGTCAAGTGCTGGATAATTAGTGACGAGCCCTAAGCTTAGCTTCTCAACAGCTGCTCAGAGCCCACTGAGCATGTGAGTGTCGCAGACACTTTCCAAGATGGTGACCCCCTGTGACAAGTTTGAAATCCTGGATCATTGCTGCTATTGACAAGCCGAAACTTTACAATGGTGCAGTAAAGTCGGTATATAAAATGGCATTTTTAGCCATATTCGTTTTTAGGGTTTAGTTCTCCTTTAACCTCAATGCATGTTCATAAAAAGGTAATTGATAGAATGTCCAAATAGAAGCTCTGTGTACTTTATGTATATTTATTGTATTTATGATGTTACTTAACCTCCCTGTGTGTACGTTTATATATTGTACAGCATAAGGGGTCCTTGCACCAATTTACAAATAAAGTTATACATACGTACATATTTATATTAGCGAAGGGCCATACAGCGTCTAAATTGGTTACTTCTCAGATGGAAGCTTATTGAGCTGTGTATTGAATGGTGAAGGTCAGTGGCCAGAGTTCCCAGAACCACAATGTTCTTACCTGCATCTTCAGGTCTTCATGTCGCAGTAGAGCGAAAAGCCAAACTTTAACGTAAAAGCAGACTATTTCGTTCTACTGCGCATGCGTCTGCCCCGGGAAATTGAAAACCAAAGAAGCACGAAGAGGATCGCTCCGTGGTGCTCGCTAGAAGAATCCCGGGCCGGTGCGGGTTTCTGCTGATAGGAGCACCAGGGTGTCAGGTAAGTAAAAGTAGTCACTTGGGGGTGCCTATATTTTGGAACCCCAGTTGTAAAATGGTATTCCTTTTCCTTTAAGGCACACTAATGGGTAGATAGGGACTTATCTATTAAGCTATAAAAAGTATTAGCTTGAAATTGTTACATAACAAATTGTTAAATCACCTTTTACACTACGTTCAAACCAACAATTCTTTGCCAAGTTAATGTGTTCCACTGAGCTTCATGTGTAAGGCCAACTTCGGAAAGAAAGCATACCATCAAAATGAATTGGTTAGTTTGGTTTTGGACCTTAACTATTAGTGTACCTTTACAAATATGCCACTTGCATGTTTCAGCCTCTGTTTAGGTGATGGATCATAACCACATCTCCACTTCACTAGCAGAGAGCCCTTTTATTGTTCTCTGGTCACTGTATAGATTTTCTGGTGCTTTATCAATAAAATAATACTCACTGTATCCAACTTTCCTGTCAGCAAAGCAAGGTTAGCCATCTGGAAGCAAAATAAAAGCCATTGATGAATAGCTCATACTACATTTTCTCCCAAACTTAAAAATCCCTTTAAAGGGGGTATCCACCTTTAAAATTAACTTTTATCATGATATAGAGAGTGATATTCTGAAACCACTTTCAAATGGTTTGCATTTATTATTAATTGAGCTTTTTATTCAGCAGTTTGCAGTTTCAACAGTCTGTTTGCTAGGGTGCACATTTCCCTAGCAGCATGCATTGATTTGAATAAGAAACTGGAATAGGAGAGGTCCTGAATAGAAAGAAAAGTAATGCAAAGTAGCAATAGCAATACATTTGTAGCCTTAAATAGCATTTGTTTTTAGATGGGGTCAGTGACCACCTTTTCGAACACGGAAACAGTCAGAAGAAGAAGGCAAACATTTCAAAAACTATATAAAAAAAAAGAAATAATGAAGACCAGTTGAAAAGTTGCTTAGAATTAACCATTCTATAACACTTAACGTTACTTTAAAGGTCAACCACCACCCCTTTCATTATCTGCTTTTAGGTACAGTGCTCCGTAAAGGGTGCCAAATAATGAACTTTTAAGTGTCTAGTAGCATTACAGGGACAATATACATTTTTTGCATAATGGAAAAAAAATGACTTTCCAGTGCACATTCATTAAAGATTTTCAGTACTGTAGTTTTAACATTATTTGTAAATGTGTTTTTCAATTTAAAGCAGGGTTTGTTTATCCCTTTCTGTTCTCTGGTTCTGACTCTTGAACCGATATACAGTATCCCCTATTAGTTGGTGTGCAGAGCACATACCAGATCATACGTGTAGATTATTGCTAGGGATGCACCGAATCCAGGATTTGGCCTTTTTCAACAGGATTCGGCCGAATCCTTCTACCTGGCCGAACCGAATCCTAATTTGCATATGCAAATTAGGGGCAGGGAGGGAAATTGTGTGACTTTTTGTCAGAAAACAAGGAAGTAAAAAATGTTTTTTCCCTTCCCACCCCTAATTTGTAAATGCAAATTAGGATTCGGTTCGGTATTCGGCTGAATCTTTCGCAAAGGATTTGGGGGTTCGGCTGAATCCAAAAAAGTGGATTCGGTGCATCCCTAATTATTGCTCTTGTGCTGTCAGACTTGGGAGTCAGATTTAGGGCCTGATGCAAAATTTATTCTGCCTCCTTTGTCTCCTCTTAAATAGCTGAGGGAAGAACAAAAAAAAATACATTGGTGTGTTATTGTGAAGATATGACATAAAGCATCTCTAGTAGGCTTCTTATTTGGGCTTCTTTGTTGTAGTTTATGCAATGGTTCAGGCCAGCAAATGATTTTAAGAGCGCCATTAAAACAATGAGGCAAGCAAGGCTCAAGACATCCATGGCAGCAAGAAGAAACTAACAAATTATGTTTTCCCCGTTATCCAGAAAACCCCAGCTCCCAAGCATTCTGGATAACAGGTCCCATCCCTGTTAACAACCACACTTAGCAATATTTAGGGGCCTGCCATGCCGGACTGCAACAATGATAAAAGGCTTATCTGCAAATAGAATAAGCGCAGAGACAAGCAAAGATTTCGGGAGATTTAGTCGCCCGGTGTCAAATCGCCTCTTCTAATGTCCCCTAAAAGCCTGGCACTCGGAATCTCCCCGAATCTTCACGTGTGTCTCTGCCCTAACAGCAAAAACAATTATGGCAAACATTGAATGAAATAGTTTTGCATTAGCCCTTGAAAAGTGAACACCCCACTGAACTTCTCAGGTGACTAGTGTTATGTTGAATGTATAAGTATTACATGCCAATTAGAGATGTATGGGTTGAGAAAACCTCGACCCGCACCAGACCTTAACCTGACCTCCCCAGGATCACTAATGCCAATATCTTACCTTTGCTTTCTTTAATAGAAGAACAATATCTGCCTCGGCTTAAGTGATCTCTTCTTCCATCTCCTTTTCCCCAAAGTACGAGAAATGCTTTAAAAAAAAAAAAAAGAAGCTGTTTGATCATAATTATTCCAATGCAGGTAAGATAAGAAGCTACAGTATGTCTTGTATCTAGTTCTGATTAATGCATCTGCCTGGACCTGGAAATTAGTAAATCTAGTGAATGTAAAATTGATGAGGGTGCTATTTTCAGCATGTACATTCATTATTATTTTTGTCAAGATATTAAAGGATACATGTACTGTTAATGTGAATTTTGTTACAACAGCGCTACATGCTGGTAATTTTTCAACCATTCTGACCACCAAGTAGTCAAGGAAGTTGTCAGGAGAAAGAAAGAGGCTGCTCTGACGTTCTTCTGGTTAGGAAAAAAATTAGAAACATTTCTCAAATCTTTCTGTAATTTGGACCATTCATACCTTAAGTCTATTAGAAAATCATGTAAACATTAAATAAACCCAATAGGCTGGTGTTGCTTCCAATAAGGATTAATTATTATTATTACAGAGAAAAAGGAAATACATTTTAAATATTTGGATTATTTGGATAGTATGAAGTCTATAGGAGATGGCCTTCCTGTAATTCGGAGCTTTCTGGATAACTGTGCACCTATTTTCCCTGAAAAAATCAGGGGATCCAAATGTAACCGAATTTGTGCAATGTTAGAGGGTTTTTTTCTTATTCAAATAAAAACATTTTAAAAAAAATTGAAATGTTTGCTTATGTATTAAAAAAACCTGAATGCAAAATATTTGAGAAAATTGAGGGGAAAGGGCGGACAGTACTGACTGTGATTCTCTTGGGCCTGTGATTCACGGCAGCACTAGTCCTCCCAGCACCAGCCTGTCTGCAAACACCTTGTGGCCACTGAGCTACACAGGAAAACCATCTGCGATACAAACAGAGCCCAGTGTTCCCGTAACATTTTTCCTCCATGGAAAAACATTTCCCATCATGTGATCATAAGCATAACTGAGCTCATGTGACAGGCTATATAGAGCAGAAGAGGCCATTTTTATTCAGGGCGACCATCGGCCTTCACCAGTCACAGTTTCTATTGAATTTCTTCTGGAACACGGAGAGGGGGTGTGGCTTTTGACACACGTGGTGAGGGCCTCTCTGGTAGTTTGTGTTTATGTGTGTTGCATGCTAGGTGACGTTACTGCCTATTGCTTTAAGACCCAAGCAAGAGGAGGTTTGTCCTGTTTGACAGGTGAGTAGGGTTGCCACCTGGCCGATATTTTACTGGCCTGGCTGGTAAAAATGATGGTTAATCCCAATGTTATTAATAGGGAAAAACGATAAATATATAGGAAGGCTGGTATTTTTTTCCAGAAGAGGTGGCAACCCTACAGGTGAGGGGGAGTGATACTGGGCTGGTGGTACAGCTCTGCATTCAGGAAACTGTTGACAGATTAAACTGCATGTGGAGATCTTAAAATGCCACATTTCTGAATTATAATTTTGTGGACCATTATTATAGTTTATGTATAGACTTGCCATCTTTCCCTGCCTGTAACTTGCAAAGCCCCCCAGCGCCGATTCTAAGGAAAGTGCCGCCTGAGGCATCTCCTGCAATGCTGCCCTCCTCGCTGGCTTACCTGTCGGGAGGGGAGGCAGGAACACTAATGCAGCGAACGCAATTGCGCTCTCTCGCATTAGTAAAGCTGAATTTCCAGTTTAAAAAACAGAAATTCGGCTCTTAAAGGTACCAGGAGCGGCTCTTTGCCGCCCCTGGAAACCTCTCCGGCGTTCCGCCTGAGGTGAGTTTCTGAACTCGCCTCATTGACCGGTGTCCCGCCAGCCCAGTCCGACCCTGAATGTACAATGGACACAAATCATCATTCACTGGTGACCTTTTTTCAATGATTTTGTCGCACTATTAACCCTTTGAGTGCCACTGATCATAGAATCTACCATCTGCTGTACTTCCGGGTTTGTGAGAGGAGGCTCAGCTTTTAAAGGAGAATTCGACCCTTTAGCAAAAAAACCCTGTGTATTTAAAGTTTAATTTGTCTTGGTGGGTTTTTTTTTCAATGTATACTAGCGAATTTTTAATTTTTTTTTTATGTTATTGGTGTAATTAAAAATATGTTTTTTCACATCTATTCAGCTCCCTAGGGAAGCTGCTAAAATGAATGTTTTGTATCTCTATGTCAGACACAATCATAAATATGGTTACAATTGTGCTTATTTAGAGCTCCTGTGCATTTGGAATTTAGGTATGGGGGGGCAGGGGCCTACAGAGTAGTTTATGGGATTTGATTGGATAGGGGGTCTGTGTTGGGGCCAAAGTAAGTTTAGATGGTTTAAAGTTATACTGAAAAAAAATTATTAAACGGTCAAGTTCAAACCTCATCGATCTCCTCCAGCTCCACCTGACTGCTCAGTTGCTCCACTAGTGGTCTTTCATCCTGGCTGATGGTATAGCCAGTTTCCACTATTGATTCCTGAGAGACAATTTGTGAACAATCTAGATGCGGTGCTTAAAGGGGTTGTTGAAATACCTTTTAGTATGATGTAGAGAGTGATATTCTGAGACCATTTGCAATTTGTTTTCATTTTTTATTATTGAAGGTTTTTGAGTTATTTAGCTTTTTATTCAGCAGCTCTTCAATTTGAATTTTAAGCAATCTGGTAACTCTGGCTCAAATTACCCTAGCAACCATGTATTGTATAAGAGACTGGTATATGAATAGGAGAGAGTCCGAATAGAAGGATCAGCAACAAAAAGTAGCAATAACAATACATTTGTAGCCTTACAGAGCATTTGTTTTTATAGAAGGGAGTCAGCGACGCCCATCTGAAACTGCAAAGAGTCAGAAGAAAAAAGGCAAATAATTATAAGACTATAAAATAGAAATAATGAAAACCAATTGAAACATTGCGCAGAATTGGTCGTTCTATAACATACTAAAAGTTACTTTGAAGGGGTGGTTCACCTTTAAGTTAACTTTTAGTATGTTATAGAATGGCTGATTCTAAGCAACTTTTCAATCGGTCTTCATTATGTATTTTTTTTTTTATAGTTTCTGAATTATTTGCCTTCTTCTTCCAACTCTTTCCAACTTTCAAAGGGGGTCACTGACACCATCTAAAAAACACATGTTGCATAAAGCTAATCATTTATTGTTATTGCTACTTTTTATTACCCATCTTTCTATTCAGGCCCATTCCTATTCATATTCCAGTCTCTGTAAGACTACACATTTATTGTTATTGTTAATCTTTATTATTTGTCTTTCTATTCAGGCCTCTCCTATTTATATTCCAGTCTCTTATTCACATAAATGCGTGGTTGCTAGGGTAATTTTGACCCTAGCAGCCAGATTGCTGAAATCGCAAACTGGAGAGCTGCTGAATAAAAAGCTAAATAACTCAAAAACCGCAAATAATAAAAAATGAAAATAAATTGCAAATTGTCTAAGAATTTGAATCATACTAAAAATAAATTTAAAGGTGAACAAACCCTTTAGAGCAAAAGCCAGACGTGGATGTTTCTATAATGAATCTATGTTATTACTGACCCACTGCAGCCAGCCCCAGAACCAGACTTTAATTCAAAGCCAGACTGGGGGGAGGACCCATAAGGGAGAAAGCTTTCTAATTATTGACCATAGGGTCTTTGTACATGATCTGCCAAAAGGAGAAGACAAGTCACAATCATGGGGGGGGGGGGTTGACCACTATATACTACCTGCTCATTGGTTGCTATGAAGCTAATCTCCTTATGACTTGGTTTGGAAGTTGGCAATATCTGCCACTGTATCTGCTTGCTTGGGTCACAGACAGTAGAAACCAGGCAGTGGTGTCCACGACAGGCTGGAGCCTAAACATATGATAAAATAAATTTAAAAAAAGGTTGCTCATTTCATATTAAGGTAAAACATAAAAAGAATTACAATTTATAAATACAATGGGGCAAATTTGCTAACCTCCGAAAATTCGCCAGCGACGGCTTTGCTCACAGTGCAACACTTCGCCAGGTGTAGATTCTCCAGAACAACGCTAATTCACTAAAATCCGAATTAGCGTCAGTGTTACTGCGCCAAGCAAAGCGAAGTTGCCCTAGCGTTGCCTAATTTACATATGGCAGGAAGTTAAAGTTGAATAGACGTATATGTTTCACCAAATACATTACACAAGCCTGGGAAACCTTGATAAAATAAAATAAAGTTGTTATATTGCCCTACACATGAGCCCAGTGTATAGTTTATGTGCCATATGTTAGGAAATGTAGGGGAAAGCCGGTAACCCCCAAAACAATTTACAATCTTTTTCAGCCTATCACCCTTAAAAAGTAAAAGGCACCAGCGTTTTTTGGGACTTAGAAAAAATGTAAACTTTTTTGAAGCAAGCCCTATCTATTGCACTTTGTCTGGTCTGAGGTGGCAAAGGCAAGTCTGGCACATGAGGTAACATTCAGTAAAAGCCGCATCTTAGTGAATTTGCGTAGTTACATCCATTCGCCAGAGTGCAAATTCATCAGGCGTTAAAGGAGAAGGAAACCCCCAGGGCGCAAAACCCCTCCCCCCTCCCCTGTGTTGCCCCCCCTCCCTCCTCCCCCCTGGCCTACCTGTCCCCCTGGGCAAATGCCCCTAACTTGTTACTCACCCCTCTGCGCAGGTCCTGTCCACGGAGTTCACAGTCGCCATCTTCTCCCACGCGCGTCTTCTTCCTGCTCTGACCGGCGTCTTCTGGCGCATGCGCAGTAGGAACAGGTACCGGTACAGCTCTACTGCGCATGCGCCGAATGTCACGAAGAAAACTTTGTGACATTCGGCGCATGCGCAGTAGAGCTGTACCGGTACCTGTTCCTACTGCGCATGCGCCAGAAGACGCCGGTCAGAGCAGGAAGAAGACGCGCGTGGGTGAAGATGGCGACTGTGAACTCCGTGGACAGGACCTGCGCAGAGGGGTGAGTAACAAATTAGGGGCATTTGCCCAGGGGGACAGGTAGGCCAGGGGGGAGGAGGGAGGGGGGGCAACACAGGGGAGGGGGGGAGGGGTTTTGCGCCCTGGGGGTTTCCTTCTCCTTTAAGGAGTGAAGTACCGCTAGAGTCTATTTCCTTTGCCAGTGAAGTTACACCAGCGACTGTTTGTAAATCTGCGAAGTTCCGAAATGACGTCACGCTGGCGAATTTTCGCCAGTGTTAGTCACTTCACCCATTAGTAAATTTGCCCCTATATATCAGCATCTAAGACTATCTTATGTTCTATCGCTTGTAAGCTCTTGTGAGCAGGACCCGCTCATCCCATTTTTATTTTGTAACCCCCTGCTATTGAAATAAATGATGTGTTTTCCCAGGCTGCAGCAAAAGAGCAGCTGTGTAAAGCTGATATTCCCTTTAATATTCTCAGTTATATACAGTCAAATGAATAATGCGATCCAAGGATCTCTTTGCTGGAATCACATCAACTGCCCAGTAATACTTCCCTGATTATCTAGAGATAAACATGCAGTTGAGGTGGAAAGCTGAGACGTTTCATTTTGTTTTTGCTGATTTTTAGTGACTAGGAATGTAATTTATGTGGGCATAAATGACGTTATGTCAGCTGATTCTCATGCTTAGTAACATTGAAATCTTCTGTATAGAGAGAAGTATGTAGCTCCTTCAGTTGGCAGTCAGACTGTCACATTCTGCTGACTCATGGTGAGCCAGTGCAACCAGTATTTATAAGAATTTGAGGCTGGTGTCATGTTATTACGGCACAGATCTCTGCAGGAGGAACAAGTACGGTGACAGTTCTGCAGCACTGCTGTGGTGTTGTTTGGAATATCTGTGAGAGCCACAGGTTCAGTGTCAGATCAGCAGTATAGCCTCGGTCTTGTTCTAGATCTCTGTGAGAGAAACAGGTACAGTGTCAGATCAGCAGCATTGTTGGGGTGTTCTTCTAGATCTGTGAGAGGAACAGGTAGTGTCAGATCAGCAGCATTGTTGGGTAGTTGTTCTAAATATCTGTGAGAGGCACAGGTTCCATATCAGATCAGCAGCATAGCCTGGGTCTTGTTCTAGATCTCTGTGAGAGGAACAGGTACAGTGTCAGATCAGTGGTGGTGTTCTACATCCCTTTGAGTGGCATTGTTTCAATGTCATATCAGCTGTATAACCCAAGTCCTGTTCCAGATCTCTGTGAGAAGCACAGGGACAGAGACAGGTCAGCAGCATAGCCCACATCTTGTTCTAGATCTTTGATCAGCAACATTGTCGGGGTGGTGTTCTTTATCTCGTTGAGGGGCACAGAGACAATGTCAGATCAGCAGCATAGCCCAGATGTTGTTCTAGATCTCTGTGATTTAGCAAGATACTAACAAGTAAGCAGCATAACTTGGGTGTTGCATGTGTTGATTTCTTGGAACATAATTCATAATTCTTGGATCTTCACTGATATATCATAGATTCCACATTACACAATAACGACAAATATGCAAGGCTTTGCTAAAATCCATACAAGTGTCTTAAGGGGAATGTTGGCATCATTGTGTTGTATGGAGACTCTGCTTGCCTTATGCACCTCAATTGTTTTTTACTGAAGGTCTTGATGCTTTGCAGATCAATTCTCACAGCAAGAATGTCCATTAGAAAAGTAATAAAAACTGTTCTAAGTGTCGAACAGTCCGAGGGAGTTGGCGCCCGGGTCCGCAGAAGCATTGGCAGAGTTGAGGTAGGTGGTTTTTTTACTGTTCAGAATAACTTTAATTATACATATGTATTTATGATAGTACAGTACTTAACCTTCATAACAGTGTATTATGATTCAAATATGTTGTGCCGCAGAGCAAGTCTGGATAACCAGAGGAACTAGTTACAATACACTAAACAGGTATGGGACCTGATATCCAGAATGCTGGGACCTGTGGTTTTCTGGATAGCAGATCTTTCTGTAATTTGGATCTTCTTACCTCAAGTCTACTAGAAAATCCTGTAAACATTAAATAAACTCAATACGCTGATTTTGCTTCCAACAAGGATTAATTATATCTTAGTTAGGATCAAGTACAAGGAAATCATTTTGAAAATTTGGATATACAGGTAATGAAGTCTATGGGAGACAGCATTTCTGTAATTCTGAGCTTTCTGGATAACGAGTTTCCAGATAAGGGATCCCATGTCTGCACTAACCAGTTATCAGTTTTAAAAATAGCTTTTTCTTGCTGAGTATAGCAAGTGTTTTCATAAATACTATCTAATTGATACAGTGATCTATTTTTTTTTATGGGGTAAAAATAGAGCTCACCACAGTTTGCACCACTCCTGTTATAGGCAAATTATTGTCAAATTGTTGTCGATAGGATCGCTGCTTGATGCAATAACAACATCTAAGAGAGTTCTTGTTATTTATGCACATAGTATCCCTAGCAATGAATTGATAGGCACATCAATGCAACTTTTTACCGTGTTCCATCAACCTATTATTATTACTAACATGTATTTATAGAACTCCAACATATTTTGCAGCGCTGTAACCTAAGTTTTTGTTGAATGAACTGGAATGATATCATACAGTGGCATTGGGATAGCATATGCCTCAAGGAGGTTATAACCAGGTTATAATTTGTTATCCTCTATTTTCAGTTAAGAAATCTGGATCCGTTTTTGATGCTGGATGAATTTAAAGGAGGTAAACCGGCAGGCTTTCCAGATCACCCACACAGAGGATTTGAAACTGTGAGTTTCTCAGGTGTCAAGAGCATGTGATATATTCATTATATACTTGGCTGGGAAAATGTTGCATTTGATACTGGTGCATCTCAAATATAGAGGTCAATATATCATCATTTAACAATAGGTATCAATAGTTACCACTAAATAAAACATTACCGGGGCATATAAATTATCTTATTTCTAAATTTGTTTCAGTGAAGGAAAATAATCAGAGCCAGATTTACATAGCGGGCACCCCTAGGCCTGCTGACATTCATCACCCCTGTCCCCTCACTGGAAATTGAAAAAAATAATTTTATCTCTTCCCCAGTGTTTCTGAACCAATGTGGGTGTGGTTGGGCAGCATGCCACCCCCTAAAATCCTGCCGCCCTCGGCCCGGGCCTTGGTGGCCTTTCCACAAATCCTGGCCTGAAAATAATTGTCGTTTGCATTGGGAAGAAAGGATTTGGGTGGGTATTAGTGCTCAGCCCTGCTGCTCAGATGCACTGAGCACTAATACCCTTAGTAAGTGAAAACATTTGACTGCTAAAAGCAGTCAAACACATTCATTTCCTCATGTGGTGGTAGTCCTGCTCCCCCCCCCCCCATTCATACCTTACAATGATAACATATTTTATAGAAGGAAAAGTGAGGATTTTGGTGCTGACATTAATTTTACAGCAATATTGCTTAAGTACAAACTATTGTATTGCAATATCAATTGTAATCATATTCTTGATATCACATGGATTTATTAGATTTGGATCTTAAAGAAGATGCTCAACTTTTTGAAAACTCCTTCCAAACTGTGCGAAATAATTTTTTTTAATAAGGTTAAAAAAGATTGTTAAATACGTGTTCTAAAAGACGTACAGTATACTTTAATGAAATATAATTACCACTAGGAGTTAGAAATGAACATTCTGGGATCTACCTAGTGGACCTCTGCAGCTATAGCACTGGTTCCACTTCTGTAAACCAGTTTTACTTTTCTGACATTCAAGCTAAGTGTAATGAGTCACAAAACACAAGCTTATATGATATAAATACTAGTTTATTGCATTGGCTAAGCCAAACAACTACAAAGGCAATGAGGCTGTGACCACACAATTAATACAGACAAAGACAAGAAGTCCTCTCAACCCATTATCAATATATTAAGGGAGACATTTTGTGCATTAAACTACAGGTATGGGACCGTTATCTAGAATGCTTGGGACCTGGGGTTTTCTGGATGGATCTTCATACTTTAAGTCTACTAGAAAATCATGTAAACATTAAACAACCCCAATAGACCGGTTTTGCTTCGTTTGGAGCAAGTTCAAGCTACTGTTTTATTATTACCGAGAAAAAACATTTTAGCAACACTTTTTAATGTTCTATTATATGATATAAGTTTTATATAGTGAATAAAGTACCCCCTATTGTACAGAGGAGTTCCATGACCATATAAAAACACAATGCTGAAGGCTGAGGAGGTGACTATTAATATCCTCATATTTTGCAGCAAAGGGTACTTTATTATAATACACAAGTTTCAGTGAGTCATGTGACAGAAATGATATCACTAAACTCAGATTATAACCGATGACATCATTAAGCACCATTTATAAGGATATAATTTAGAGTATATTCATGGCTCTTGTGTATTATATAATTATAATTATATAACTATAGCCTAGTGAATCCAAACAATAGTGCTGCCCTAACCTAGGGGAGATCATCCTAAAGGCCAGTAAAGGTGGCCATAGATATTATCAGAAGTCGACAGAAATTTTCTAACCTGTCTGAACGTCCGACCACCATGGCGCGAAAAGTGTCGGGACACTTCACACACAGCCCGAAAATTGTCCGAAACGGAGATTTGTACGGTTGGATCTTTGTGTCTATGGCCAGCTTTGGAGTAACTTGGAGTCTCAATCCCACTCTAAATACAAATGGAAGCCTTTGTAGGTCAGTTTGTATGAGATTTGGTGTGAGACCCTTGTTTTCTACATCAGTTATCATTTGTTTGCATGGCTGATATAGCAATGGTTTCATCTTGTTATAGGCTAAGGGAGCCATTTCCAAATGGTGTGCTTAAACCAAACACTAAAAGATGCAGTGTCTATCTTTGTTCCTGCAGTAATAAATGCTAGTTCCTTTGAGGGTGGGGAGGATCGGACAGAAATCCATTGAGAGTGAGATAAAAAAAAAAAAACAATTCATATTGGTTTCCTTAGATACCCTTGAAAGTCCATCTTAAAGGTCAAAGATGTTCTAAAAATGATGGCTGAATGGCTGATGCACCAGTGTTTTTCTATATAAGGCTAAAGCTTGGCTATACACTGGCTGATAAAAGCGAAAGTCGACCAGGCAGGGTTAAAAATCCCGTCGGATGCGGCCACATCTGTTCGTTGATGGCGTCCCACGATCCGACAACCCGTTTTACCTACAGCGGATCTCTACGTGTATGGCCACCTTAAGTTTGGTAGATAATGGTTCCCTCTATTCCTCTACCAGCAGAAGGATGTGAGATTGGCTTGGAACTGGGGAGAATATATAGTGAGCCATGTACAGATACATTTTATGAGAAGATTCCCTTTTGTTTCTGTTACTTTACTTAGCTTTCTGTGCACTGGTGAATATTAGGTGTGTCCCTTTTCATAATACAAACCATACCCATGGCAGCACACTAATGGTATTATGAGTGGTAAACACAACTTTCCCTTGTTTGTACAGTAGCCAGATGAGCAAATAAAAATCCAGATTGAACAGTCACCCAGCCCAGTAAACATCTCACTAGAGCCAAGAGGCTTTTGGCTCATTCGAGTACTACAGTAAAACAGCACGCACAGGATTAGTGCACAGCTCTGCAAATAAAACATACGTATAAAGAATTGATTAGCAACAGGTTTTGACATTACATCCATATTACATCACATATCTCCAGTAACCTGGAGTAAGTGCAGAATGACCTCATAATCCGTAACCTTATGATAAAATGGCTTTATGCTACAGTCCGAGCAAGCCAGGTACCTGCATCCCAATGGGGGGGGGGGGTCTCAACAAACTGACTTTAGACATAAGATCAGAAACACACTCATACCACAAAAAAAGTTTTTGATTTATCAGAAACGTATTGTTTTTAAGAGTTTAACTCGATGAGCATAACATTTCTAATCTCTCCCCTTGGCCTGTACAACCAATGCTTTGGTCAGTGGACATATTTCCCAAGAAATGCAACCAAACAGGGAGGCACGAGTCAATGAAAAATATACCTTAAAGGGCATCTATCATAATAAAATGATTTCCTGTATTATAGTAAAATTATTTTACTCCAGTGGGCCAGCAGAAAAACGCATAGAACCAGCACAGTTTTTAGCTGGAGCATAATGGCAGTCAAAACATTTGCATGGCACAGGCCTAAGAAACTGTTTTTGAGAATGGATTTGTTATCTTGAAACCCTTTATCCAAAAAGCTTTGAATTAGGGAAAGGCCGTCTCCCATAGACTCCACTTTATCCAAATAATCCAAACTTTTAGGGTCAGATTTATTAAGGTTTGAGTTGTGTTTTCCATGAAAATTTGAGTTTTCCAGTTGATTTTTTGATCAAAATTCACGTTTTCAAAAAACTTGAATTTTTTAAGATTTATTATACCCCAACCCTGCAAATAGCTCGAATCTCAAAAAATACACCATCTTAAACCCTGTCGAGGTCATGCAGGAGTCAATATCAGAGGTCCCTTGAACCATTTGAAGATGTTACTAGCCTTCATGATATTGAAGGTTTTTTCGGAGGGTTTTGATGGAAAACTTGATCAATTCAAGTGATTCCAGTTTTTTCCCCACCGAAAACTCGATCAATAAAATTCAATAAAAAAAACTAAAATTCAACCTTTGATAAATAACCCCTTATGAACTCATGTCCTTTTTCTGTGCAATGATAAAACAGTACCTTGTACTTGATCCTTAGATATAATTAATCGTTATTTGAAGCAAAACCAGACTATTGGGTTTATTTAAAGTTTACATGGTTTTATAGTATGAAGATCCAAATTACAGTAACATCCGGAAAACTCCAGGTCCCAAGCATTTGGATTAGGGATGCACCAAAGCCACTATTTCGGGATTTGACCGAACCAAATGCAAATTAAGTTTCGAAAGGGAAAAAGAGAACGTCCTTGTTTCACGAGGAAGAGTCATGTGATTTTAAGGATTTTTAAGGATTCAGTTTGGGCAAATCCGAATCCTGCTGAAAAAGGCAGAATACCAAACTGAGTCCTGGATTTGGTGCATTCCTAGTTTAAATAACAGGTTCCATAACTGTATTTATAGCTGTGCATTGGTCCCACAGCGCCAGTGTAATTTGCCTAATATACCTCTAGAGGTCAGCAGCTGCCTTAAACTGAGTGTTTTAGTAACTTTTTACTGCTCATGCAGATATTCTAGCCATCTTAATTTAATTAATTTGCCCTTTTCCCTCCCTTCTAACTGCCATCTAGCGCATACATGGTACTTCAATAGGACCCTGCACAATCTTATATTACTTTGCAGTTTCTGATGTTGCATTGGAGATGCACCAAATCCATATTTTTTTTTTTTTTTTATAAAACCTTTGATCCAAACTCATTGTGGTTTGGTTATATCAAGTCTATTCAAACTGTAACATGTAGTAAAAAATGAATAAGCAGAAGCAGGCACTTGGAAAAGGGCAGAAACATCTAATAAACAGAATGTCTTTTTGCACCATCCTGCCTTTTAGTAATTCATATTTTTCTACTGAGGATTTGGTGTTCGCCCGTATCAATAATAAGTTTGGTGCATCCTTAATTTTAATAGGAAAAACTAATTTGAGGAGATGCTTTACACTTCCAGTTTACTGTTTTCCTTACAACTCATGCTGCTGTACATCTACTTTTTATTTGGTATACACACGGCATTCTGTAAGATCTTGGGATAAACATATCTGGTAACGTGAACATTTTAGAAGGGAAATTTCGCCACTATGGGTATGTACAATCTCTTGTCTGGAAATCCTTTATCTAAAAATCTTCCATTTATGGGAATCCATTTTACCAAAGTGATAGAAAAAAGGTGGTCTGTTCCCTGGATTGTTCCAGCCGACCATTAAACTGTGAACTGCCATAAATGTTATTAATGGCTAGAAGGCCTGCTTCTTTGTACCATT
The DNA here is from genome assembly GCA_038501925.1 of Xenopus petersii. NCBI lineage: Eukaryota > Metazoa > Chordata > Amphibia > Anura > Pipidae > Xenopus > Xenopus petersii. The sequence goes on from CM076674.1 coordinate 168,121,807, forward strand.
GTACTAGTGATATGCGGGTCAACAAAAAATTGAGAGATATATGGATGCCAGCCAAACCTGCATAATCTGGCCTGGCCCATACTTCACTACACTGTACACATAGCCAGCAATAATATCCTTAAATCATTCTTTTCTAGAATTATTACTACAGTTTTCACAATGGTTTCAGATGGGGAAACTACAATTTATCATGATGTATCTGTCCCATAGATAATGAAAGGTCAATGACTGATTATCTCATATAGAAAATATCCTGTTCTTTTTCTTTAAAGGAGAAGGAAAGGCTTCATGCACTTGGGGGTGCCAAATGTTAGGCACCCCCAAGTTATTGAATGCAAAGGGGGGTTGTGGGAGCACTCCTAATGCTAAGTAAAAATGTATTAAAGTATAAGGGAAGTGCTACTGACTTGGCCAAATTATTCAATGCACATTCCCTGGGCCCCTGTCCAAGTAATTCAGTATATATGCAAGTGCATGTATTCACAAAGACAGGGGCTTTTAGTTACAAAGTTATGATCAGAAAGTTGATAAGCCACCATACCACGTCAAGGTAAACCCCACACGGTGGTCCCTAACTTGTTTACCTCTGGTCATAGGATAAAGGATCTTGTGCCTCTCTGCATAGTAGCATTAATTGAAGTAAATGTCTGCTGAACCTTGGTTTCATTCTGAAGGCTAGATCCTCCCCAACTGCTAACTTGCAGCTTTTAAGAGAAAGTGATTGCCCAAACCATTTTTTGTATTGACTTACCTGAAACTCAGGGCCGGTGCTCCTATCGGCAGAAAGCTACACCAGCCCGTGGTTATTCCAGTGAGCACCATGGAGCGATCCTCTTCCAGCTTCCTCTTTCCTTCGCGCGGTTGTGCATGCGCAGTAGAACGAAAGCCGAACTTTAACTAAAAAGTCGGCTATTTTGTTTAACTGCGCATGCGTCTGCCCTGGGAAATTTGAAGAAATAAGATGCCAGAAGAGGATCGCTCCGTGGTGCTCACTGATATAACCCTGGGCCGGTGTAGCTTTCTGCTGATAGGAGCACCAGCCCCAGGTTTCAGGTAAGTAAATACAATCACTTGGGGGTGCCTAACATTTGGCACCCAAAGTGCACAAAGCCTTTCCTTCTCCTTTAAAGGCCAGTAACATCAGACATTATAACTTACCCTACTGATATTTACTCAGCACTCAGAGTTTGTATATATTTACATAAATCACTGCCCCAGGGGAGCTTACAATCTAAGGTTCCTGTCACATTCACACACACTTGGGTCAGTTTTACCAGTTAACTTGAAAATATTTTTGTGTAAGCACCACATCAGGCTGCACTTCATAGGCCACTATTATGATTCATTCAGATAATTGGATCAGCATGATTTGCCCACTACCTAGGGATCTTTCCTTACATACACAGCGTATGGCTCTGTAGATCACCATAAACTGGGCGAGAGTTTGTCTGGACACGGCATAAAAGATGGCACAGTGAGAATACAACGGGCATATTTTAAAAAAAGGTACATCGATCTCCTCATATAAAGGTTAATGACTGGAGTCTGAGAAGGGGTGTTTGCCCAAAAACAGACTCATTTTTAAATGTGTAATTTTCTGAAAACTGGATACTTTTAGTAAGTGAAAACTGCCCAGTACTATTGACACATGTATAACATTACAACATTAAAAACATAAATCCAGTTGTGAAGAAATGCTGAGGTTCCTGCAAATGCAAATCCAAATGTATGTATTTCAGGTCTCCTACTTGCTGGATGGCGGGTCCATGGCACATGAAGACTTTTGTGGGCATGTTGGCAGATTGGATCCTGGAGATCTGCAGGTAACTGGCATGAATGGAAACAAATGAAATACCCATTACATTGTAGCTTGAAATATTCTGAATATGCGCTCCATGCTTATTTGTGGAATGCACATCATAAGCTCTGCTCCCTTGCAGCGAAGATTATTGGGGGGGGGGGCGGTTGACATCCCCAATGACTTTTGGAGAAGCTTTACAGATCATTATAGGAACAGGCATTTCCTATTGAGCAGATGTCTGCTTCTGACAGCACTAAAATATGTGCTGCGCGCTCACTGCAAGCTGTTACCGTATATAGAAATATCCATGTTCTGCTGAATGTAAGATTTTGTACAACAAAACATTCATTTATCATTAAAGCCATAATTGTCCTGTATTTCCAGACACAGTCTCCGGTTTTTGGCTTTTTTTTTATTTCATTTTTTTTAGATTTGATTTACTTAGGTTTGCTTTTCAATCAAAACAGTTAAAACAAGAAACAAACATAATTTCTCAGGACTTTCAACTGATCTTATGACCAGAAGTCAGTTCTCAGTAGGGCTCATTTACAAATATCAAAAAAAGTTGCAACGTGCAAAAACCAAGCACAAGTCACCATGCATTCCTCACTTTGCACTCTGTTTCTACCATGTGTGTTCCAGAATGGAGAAGCAAGGATCCGCACTTTCCTAGTGAATACAGCTTTATTTGTGTTAGGCAGAGCTATATTCATGAGGGGCTGGCTGGGAAAAGCACAAAGGCCATTCTGTTCCCTAAATTGATCATCATTTCAGGTCCCAAATTGGGGAGATCCACTGCTTTGCCCACTAAGGGGTGCAATTTTGCTCCCCCAAAGGGGTTGTTCACCTTCAAATTTAAGTATGATATAGAGAGTGATATTCTGAAACAATTTGCAATTGGTTTTTATTTTTTATTATTTGTGTTTTTTTTAGTTATTTAGCTTTAATTAAGCAGCTCTCCAGTTTTCAGCAATTTCAGCACTGGTTGCTAGGGACCACATTACCCTAGCAACCATGCATTGATTTGTTTAAGAGACTGGAATATGAATAGGAGAGGACCTGAATAGAAAGATGAGTAATAAAAAGTAGCAATAAGAATAAATGTGTAGCCTTACAGAGCATTTGTTTTTTAGATGGAGTCAGTGAACCCCCCATTATATACTGTGTGTGTATATATATATATATATATATATATATATACAATCTGTTGAGTGAGCGCACTCTTACCGGATTTCTAATCAGGTGGGTGCGTTGGTCAAAGTGTTCTTGTACAAAATAGTAAAAGGACCCGCACTCCAAGTTTCATGTGAAAAAAGTGCTGAATTTTATTCACACATGCATATCCAACGTTTCGGTCCACACTGGGACCTTTCTCAAGGATATATATATATATATATATATACACACATACACACACAGACACACACAATGTTTTATTAGTTCAAACAAAGGATAATTGTTAATTGTACATCACGTATATCATATCAGACTTAATTATATTTACTAGTTTTTTTTTTAACTTCTCTTCAAATATAAGTGGATGACAGCAGGCCGTGGTATAGTTCATGCCGAGATGCCATGCACAACAGAACCAGCACATGGATTGCAACTGTGGGTTAATCTCAGAAGCACAGAAAAAATGATTCCGCCCCAGTACCAAGAATTGAAATGCGCTGATATCCCAAAACCATCAAAGGACGGAGTCACCGTTGCTGTGATTTCGGGGGAATGCATGGACATTAAGGTGAGAATTTACACTTTAATCATCTACTCTTTAGTAACCTACTAAATATACCACAGATGAAGCAATTTCAGTTGATGACACAATTATATAGGTGAAAACTCAACTTGGTTTGCTGTTTTTGGGAAAAAAAAACAGCAACCATCCCTTTTTGTAGTCATATCTTTTATTCATGGGGCATCTATGAAGCCGTAAAAAACAAAGCATTGAATATACTGGCAGTTATACTCTATGGCATCTGATTCAGCCAAAATACTCAGAAGATGACTCTAACATTATTAAAACATGTCCATTGTTCTGTTCCAACATGACCATGCCAGTAACAGCACCTTTCTTGGGAGATATAGGCAATTAAGGCTTTATTCATTCCATCCACTCTGAGCCAGCTAAAAGAACATGAGGCATTTATTTGCAATCTAGGCTATAATCACATATTTGGTTCCAAGTATATCACATTCCTAAAGGAATACTGAATCCCCTAGGATAAATCCCATATCTGCCACAAAAACACAAGAGTGAATAAACCAGGGGTCCCCAACATTTACTACCCATGAGTCAAATTCAATTGTAAAAAAAAGTTTGAGAGCATGAAAAAAGTTCCTGGGGTGTGCCAAAAAAGTGCTGTGAATGACTATTTGGTAGCCCCTATGTGGACTGGCAGACTACAGGAGGCTCTATTTGGCAAGATATCTGTTTTTTATCAACCAAAACTTGCCTCCAAGCCTGGAATTGAAAAATAAAAATCTGCTTTGAGGCCACTGGGAGCAACGTGCTGCTCACGAGCCACTGGTTGCCGATCACTGGAATAAACCATACTTTGTTTTTCAGCATGTGGGAAGTTAACATGAAATGCTGGATTCAAAGCTTTTTTTTCTTACATACAGCCATATTTCTAAGATGCCACTTGGGTGAACTGAACTTACTAACAGCAGTAGGGTAGAAGATTGAGTGCCAGAACATATAAGACATTTGAGGCTATGTAAATGAGTGGCTGTGTTTTTATTTGGGTGTGTCACAGGATATAAGCAATGGGGTCTTAAGATAGATAGTAGGTAATCTGCCAATACACCTTGTTGGATCAACAGATGAGGGAGTAAGAGGAGGTCTGAGTGTTTATATAAAATATTGCTTCTTACACAACATTCTATAATTAGAGCAGCTGAGCTAACACTTAATCAGCCCTTGGTCTTAGTCTATACCTGTTAATTAAAGCAGAGTTAGTGGCCACCATGTTGGACCACTTGATGTTTTCCCCCCAGCTCTCTAGGTGCCATTGATAGTCAACACATTGGCATGATTCTGGCCATCAGACAGCTAGGGACAGGGCATCAAACAGCAACCAACTGTGCCGCACAACCCTGCTTTTAGTTACAGGTACAGGCAAATGAGGGAGTGCAAGTGGTGGATTTCAGGTGGGGCGCTGAAGGGACATAGGATATATAAATGGCTTTCCTTGTCTTTTAAATTCATTCCATAATATAGATTAACCTCTTCCTTAGCTAAGTTATATATGCTGTTCATCCTTGCTCTTCAGAACTGGTTGTCAGATCCTTAAAATTGTCAGTTTGCAGCAAAATATGTATTTTTCAAGAAAATTTGCTGGTTTGCCAGATCTGAGACACATCATATAATGTTTATTATTATATAGGCAATGCAATGATGCCAGGCCTCTTTAGTGGTCATTGCAAACACTACTATATCAGTAAGAAGATTGGAAACAGCTGGAAGGCCATGTTTTTGGGGCATGACATACTTCGCTGGAGGATCATTATCTTTATGAGATATAAGTAGGAATAATGAAGCCTTCATTAGATAGGTCTGGCAGATAAAGAATTGATGTGGAAAATTATGTTGTCGGGCAAGACTCACAGATGCCTTTATCCAAAGTAAGAGATTTGTTGGCATTTTACTGATTCTTGGGTCCACCAAGATCAAGATATGTCAGTATTTAAAGTCCATACCAGATTTCTAGGGCTTATTAAACAGAACTGTTTGCTCTAGAAACAAAACAGCAGTTTTCCTTCACATGTTTTGCTCATGAAAAATGTAACACACCATTTACACAACCAGATGAGAATTCCATAAACAGTTTTAGAGGCCAATCAATACAATATGTGAGTTGGAAGTCTAAATAGTGCACAACAAGACAAATCTCTTGTAAAACTTCTAATACCTGGACTGAAGCCACATCCAGAGAGACTTTTAACAGTAACAGAATATGTAGACACATTAAAGATCAAGGGTAATATATTCCCCCATGAGAGCAATTAAGTGTTCTATTTGAGTGTAATATATTTCTCGTCCACATCAAGTCTGCAGACAGAGCAGCTTTCCATTAAAAAAACTATTTATCTAGGAAAACAGCTAATTGGATGGGGTGGATCTATTAGTGTATGTAAAGGGTGTATGTCTGGTGCCGAATTAGTATCAGTACTGATGGTTTCACGTGTGTGAGATATAGTTGTGTAAAAATGGTCGAAACATGGGGATTATTTCACAGTATAACACAACATAGGTATTTCTACTAATCCCCAATGTAGATCTTTATCACGGCCATCTTTGTGTGTTTTCATTTCAGTCTAAAGTTTATACCCGGACACCCACCCTGTACCTAGACTTCAAGCTGGAGAAAAATGCCCAACATACGCAAGCAATTCCTAAAGGTAAGGACAAACACATGTTGCAGCAGATCATTATCAGCATAGGAAAAACATCTTTGGAATCTTTAGTTGAACTAAAATTTTAATTCCAAGTAAACACCACATGCACCCAGCACATTTCCTTTTATTTGTCAAAGATTTACTCAGAAATAGGCCCTGCTTTCTCTGCCATACAGTGAAGTTCAGTAGCCCAAACTGTGCCACCAAAAATATTTTGTGTAAGGGGATTATTTGTCAAAGGTCAAATTTTAAAGTTTTTGAGACCTCGAATAAAATCACAACTCGAATGGCTTCTAATTTCATATAAAAACTCGAATCAGAGCGTTCGGGGCTAACAACCCGAAAATTCAAATTGGTCAAGTTTTCGACGAAAACAAAAAACCTTGAATTGATCACTTTTGCAAGTGAAACCCACTGAAAAAACTTGAACATCATGAAGGCTATTAACATCTTCAAATGGTTCAACGTTCCTCTGCCATTGACTTCTACATGATCTTGATAGGTTTTAGATGGTGTATTTTTGGATTCCAGGGTCGGGGTATAATAAACCTCAAAATTATTTTGTTTTTTTTAACCTGAAAAAAAAAGATCCTTGAAAACTCAATTTTGTTGTGGAAAACACAACTCAAACCTTAATTAATCTAACCCTTAATGTATGAATTACTTTAGGGGGGGGCAAATGTGGGCTCTTTTCATTGAGCAATTTAATTCTTTTTCTGCCAGTAAACAAAATGTAACAGCTTAAATTCATTCAGCAAATGCACTAGTGTTCAAAGGTTGGCAATCACCCAGAAATGTTTTTGATAGAAATTGATATATTTTAATTCTATATACCAAGGAAGCATGAAGTTGCTCAGAAATTATAGTCAATACATTGGCATTTTATTCAACAGTTACAATCACCACCAAATCCTTTATTTGCAGAAATTCAAATTTTGCAGACCTTTGTCATTCTACAAAAAAAGGGAGTAAGATTGCCAGTGCACAAAATATTTATTTTTTTTGTGTACAAATGTTTTTTGTTTTTTTTTAAACATTTCTATCATTTGGTCAACTCCAGAGTATAGGTTAGACCAAGTGTGAATCTAGCAGCTGGTCAATGCCACAGCATGAATTAGACCGAGTACTGGCAATTTCTTTCAGTGTTTTGTGTACTAGCTGTCAGATTCTGAAGATATTCATGGGAAATTTCAACCCACAACTTTGTGGTGTGACTGGGACCTTAAGGTGCAGCTCTTTCCACAAGAACATAATAGGGTTGATTCTAGTGTGCCCAGGGCCGGATTTACATAGTGGGCACCCCTAGGCCCACTAACGTTCATCACCTTGTCCCCTCCAGGAGGACAGGAGCAATGGGGATAAGCACACGGGAAATGTAAAAAATTATTGTATCTCCAGCGCATCCCCAGTGTTTTTGAACCAATGTGGGTGTGGTTGGGCATCAGGCCGCCCCCTAAAATCCTGCCGCCCTAGGCCCGGGTGTAGGTGGCCTTTCCACAAATCCGGGCCTGAGTGTGCCAGCCACTCCATCAAAAATTGTGCTCCCGCTTCCTATTTCTTCCACAAAAAGGTTTTTCATAGCTTTAGATAATGCCTTGGGTTATTGTCTTTCCACATGTTGAAATTTGCACCAACCAAGTGTCGAGCAGAGGGGATGGCATGATTGTTGAAAAAAAAAAAAACAACTAATTTCTGTGTGATAAACCTAAGGTAGGTCTGTCCAACAGGAGGCCTACATTCTGGAGAGATTTGCAGCCCCCCAAACATTTTGAAATAGCTGATAATTGAACCTTAACAATTATAATTTTGGACAGTGCTGATCTAAGGGATACAGCAGATTTTATTTAACTTCTTGTAATAATTATTAAAATGTAATGGGAAGGAACTGCAAAGTATAATAAGGTGGAAGGGCCCCCTCTGTATCCTGCCTGTGCTGGACATAAGTATTCCCTTCTCCTATTATTTATCACCGAATCACCAGCTTTTCATTATGAGCACGAGTTAGTGGCCTTCTGTTGAACATAAAAGTATATTGAATCCATTTAGGCTCAGTGCATGAAAAGTTTGAGGCGTATAGAAGTAATAGTACATCATACCAATCATATGGGCGTCAAGGCACAGTGTGAAGGTTAATGTTTGAACTAACACAGAGAGACACTTACAACCTATTGTGCGTAAAACACATTCTGTCTGTGCAGCTGCTGCAGGCAGCAATGTGAAGTATTTAGTAGCACTGGCATGTTATACATCACTTCATAAAATACATGGGCCCCATAAGTATTCTTTTCATAGAGGAGGTATTAATTATATAGGAACAATGGGATCATTCAAATGATGGCAGATTTGTCTGCTGGAAATTCCTTCCTATAGGCGCCAAAGCCGATCATTTCATTTTTACATCGACAGGTTCATGCAAATACATTAATGGGATCTGTTATCCGAAAACCCTCTATCAAGAAAGCTCTGCATTGCGGAAGTACTGTCTCCCATAGACTCCATTTTATATTAAATAATCCAGATTTTTAAAAATGATTTCCTTTTTCTCTGTAATAATAAAACAGTACCTTCTACTTGATCCAAACTAAAGTATAATGAACCCTGATTGGAAGCAAAACCAGCCTATTTGGTTTATATAAAGGAGAAGGAAAGGATTGGTGTACTTGGGGGTGCCAAAGACAAGTGATTGTATTGAATTACCTTAAAAGCACTGGCCCGGGGTTATACCAGTGAGCACCACGGAGCGATCTTCTTCCGTCTTCCTCTGTCTTCGCGCAGCTGCCCATGCGCAAGCCAAAGTTTAACTGAGAAGTCTGCTATTCAACCGCGCATGCGTTTACCCCGGGAAATTTGAAGAAAGAAGAAGACGGAAGTAGATTGCTCCGTGGTCCTCACTGATATAACCCCGGACAGGTGTAGTTTTCTGCTGATAGGAGCACCGGACCATTGGTTTCAGGTACGTCAATACAATCACTTGGGGGTACCTAACATTTGGCACCCCCAAGTGCACCAAGCCTTTCCTTCTCCTATAAGGCTTCAAATTACAGAAACATCCTTTATCAGGAAAACCCAGGTCCAGAGCATTCTGAATAACAGGTCCCATAACTGTAGTTGTCTATATAAAGGAATCCATAAAATTGCTTGCAATATTAAATGCTGAATAGACCTATGGATACAACAGTGATGTGAGTCTAAGGTTTTGGAATGCCTAAAACCTGGATCACCCTTGGATCACTTGCTAGAAAGTTTTGGCAAATCCTGCGCTATGGTCGTAAATGAGACACATTCCTTTCTCCATAAATAAAGTGTACATTGAAACAGAAAGTGTCCACATGCTCATTGCAATAAAAATAGCAAACAATCCCAACGCTGTAAATAAAATACAGATGGAAGCAGAAGGTATTTGTATGCTGTCTGCCATAAAAATAGCAGCGCAATTAGAAAAAAGAAACAAGAGGGACTGAATCATTAGCTCGGCCATTGCCTGTGGACACATTTACATTCTTTCTTCTACTGTATGTCCCCTATGGCTAACTAAGCATCTGGAGCCCCTCTGTAAATAGCAGACATACCAGTTTGATGTTAAAGGGACACTATCACTTTAATTTAATTGCTGAAAGTTTCATTCTTTGGGCACTTTTACTTACCTGCGAATTTTCAGTTCGGAAGTCTCCACCATACTTCTCGCAACTACGTCAGATGTTATTTCGCGGCGCGTATTCATCAAAATACAAAATTAAATCTCAGCTAAAGAACATTGGCGTAGTTATGTCAGGGATCATTCGTTGGGTCGAAAATTCCATAACAAATTTTTTTCTAGAGTTACTTCCTTCCCACCGAAACTTTGTTAACTTGCTTACGTCAATTTTAATTCAGTGGGTATATGTAGGTGATATGTATGTATTTATTAATGGGTGTTGGTAAAATTGCTGGAAGTTGCCTCTTTTTATTAAAAATGTACAAGGAAGCAAAAGGAAGACAGAGATCCTCTATTGACCTAGGCCATGAGCCCACCCTAAAACAAACGTGGCATGAGCTTCAGAAGTTTAAAAAAGTGTAAATAAGATTTTTTTTTTACCAGCTACAACTTGTAAACATAATCCCACTTTAAATATGAAAAAACAACAGCTGTTTGACTTTTGCCAATGACTTTTTTGGAATACAGGATATGATATCTGCACTTTGTCATGTTCTTTATCATGTTCTTGCTACTGTCATGTCACAATGATACACCCATCGGCGCAAATTCACTAAGCGTCGAACGCTAGCGTTTGGCATTTTTCGTTACTGCGCAAATTCACTAACGAACGCTGGCATAGTTTCGCTAGTGTTACTTCGCACCCTTACGCCAGGCGAATTTTCGCTAGCGACGTAACTACGCAAATTCACTAACTTGCGCAGTGTACTGAACGCTACCTTTTACGCTAGACTTCCTTCGCCACCTCAGACCTGGCGAAGCGCAATAGAGTAGATAGGGATTGTTTCCAAAAAAGTCTAAATTTTTTCTAAGTCCCAAAAAACGCTGGCGTGTTTTCTACATGATGGGTGATAGGCTGAAAAAGATCGTAAATATTTTTGGGGCTCTCCTCCTTCCCCCCTACATTTCCTGACTCATGGCAACTTACCTAGACAGTGGGCACATGTGTAGGGCAAAATAAAAATTTTATTTGCTGATTTGAAGGTTTTCTAGGCATTTGAAGTGGTGATACGTGTTCCTCCATTGAAATTTGAATTTGGCGCCGTATGCAAATGAACCATCGCTAGCGAAACTTTGCTTCACTTGGCGAATTAACGCTAGTGCAACTTCGAAAACTTACGCTACCCCTGTGCGCAACTTCGGATTTTAGTGAATTTGCGGAGCGCTGGCGAAAATACGCCTGGCGAAACTGTGCATCTTAGTGAATTTGCCCCATCGTGTCTGACGTTTAGCATTATTTACTTAACATATTACATCTGCTGAGTGTGCACTGTCTTGTCCTGTCCCTGCACTGTGCTGACCTGTCTTGCAGGAGTTGCATATTTTTGCACTTGCACTTTTTGTCTGTTGTGTTGCACCATGGTCCTAGAGGAACGTTGTTTCGTTTCACTGTGTACTGTACAAACATATATGGATGAAATGACGATAAACTCACTCTTGACTTGATGTCACTGACGTATAATGTTGAGGATGTAGCTGCATTGTATTGTTTCTCCAGAAATAGATTTTGTTAAAAATTTAAATTTTCACACTTTGATAAGTTAGCAGATTTGCGATTGTTTGCCTGAGTGAAAATTGGCCTGGTGAAAAGTAGCAAAAGTTACAAAGCAACAAGGAAATTCACTAGCGAAGTGCGTTGTTCATCTATTAGTGAATAGGAGATGTCACTGAGAATTGTCTTTTATATCGAAAATTCAGCAAAAAAAACCACAATTCGCTCTTTAGTAGGATCCTTCTGCTCTCTCCTTAAAGGGAACCTGCTCAACCCCAACTACTGTAAAATCTTTAGCATGTCTGCCTGTTAAGCAAAGGATAGCATATAAAACCCTTCTACTAACATTCAAAGCCCTTCACTCCTCTGCTCCTCACTACATTTCTTCTCTTGTCTCACTGTACGTTCCTGGTCGTCTTCTTCACTCCTCTCAGAGCCACCTTCTCCTCACACTATCCACATCCACTGCCACCTCTCGTCTCAAACCCTTCTATCTTCCTCTGGAATTCCATCCCTGAATTCCTCTGCAAGGAATCCTCTCTCAATCTCTTCAAGAAAAAGGGGTATATTTATCAAAGAGGGAAGTTAGAGATCTCGAAACAAGAGGGATTCACCTCGTACACCCTGGCCTTCAGGAACTCTGCCAGGTGCTCAAATACCAGGAGGGATCGGCACCCCCCAAACCAATGGCATAAGAAAAAAGGCAATGGCACACTGGGCACGATCAAGCAGGGTAAACCCTTGCAGAGATTTATTTGCACGCGATGCAACGTTTCGGGGTGGTCCCCTTTGTCAAGCATCATGCTTGACAAAGGGGACCACCCCGAAACGTTGCATCGCGTGCAAATAAATCTCTGCAAGGGTTTACCCTGCTTGATCGTGCCCAGTGTGCCATTGCCTTTTTTCTTATGCCATAAGTTAGAGATCTCCACAGTCCTCTAGAGTGAAATTCCACCACTCTCCATTCATTTCTATGGGATTTTTTAAAACATTATTTATCATTAAATACACCCATAGAAATGAATGGAGAGTGAAGGAATTTCACTCTAGAGGACTGTGGCAATCTCTAACTTCAATTTTTAATAAATATACCTGACTTTTTGGAGCATTAGAACATTAGCCTAGTCCTGTACCTACTGACTATACCTTACCTTGTGGCACTTTTTCATGTCCATTTGTGTCTGTATGTTAGATTCCCATCCACTTAGACTGTAAGCTCTATGGGTCACTTCCCACTGTGTGTCTCTTACCACATAACACTTAAGCTCTTTGTCCTGATATGAATTCTGTATATATTTATTGTGTGATTTGTCTTCCTCCTGTATACTTTTAGTACTTTTATTCATTGTACAGTGCTACAGCTCCTTAACAGCGCTTTACAAATAAAGTTATACATTCATACATATAGAGTCCAACGACTCAAGCAGGGCTGTTGCTGTGATATTAAGAACAACTAACCGCAAGAATGTGCTCTTCCTTTTTCACTACTGGAATTCCTACTTTATCAGGGATCCCTGTTGTGTTGCACATGGCTGAGGGGGGGGGGTATGTAAGTCAGACGTCAGACAGCACAGAAGGTGCTGATGTGCCAAACAGCTGGACAGACTTCTGCTCTGTGGCCACCTGCTCTCTGTCTCATACACAGATGCACTCATATTTACTTGGCACTCTGCGACAGCCCTTAAAAACAGAGCAGTAAATTAGTTTGACTATATGTTGTATGTCATTGTATTTGTGGATGTGGGCGTTTAGCTTTGTGGAGTCCCCCCTGTTTAATTTAAATTCATCATCAGATGTTTAGTGCAGTGGCTAAGAATTCTTGTAGCAATAATAAATATAATGTGGTTATAGAGAGAACCTGCAGAATCCATTGGTCAACTGTAAACCAATGGCAGGGGTTTTAAAAGGAGAACAAATGCCTCTCTTTATTTGGGGGTGCCAAAAGTTAGGCACCCCCAAGTGATTGGGGGTGACTACACTGGTCCAGGGTTCTTCCAGAGAGCACCACAGAGTGATTCTCTTCCAGCTTCTTCTTTCTTCTCGTTGGTGCTCATGTGCAGTAGTACGAAAAGCTGAACATTAACAAAGAAGTCGGCTATTTCATTCTACTGCGCATGTGTCTGCCCTGGGAAAAGAAAGCCAATCACACCAATGCCCTGGACCATTTCAGTCTACTCCTGATAGGAAACTCAGCCATGGTGTGAGGTAAGATATATAATCACTTGGGGATGCCTAACTTTTAGCACCCCCAATTAAATAGGCCTTTCCTTCTCCTTTAAAGGGTATGGGCTCCAAAGGCTGCAAATGTGTTCCTCATAGAGCTCCCTTCTCATTGTAGACTTGGATGTTTTTTAATACATTGTTTGATATTTTTATTGACCACGTTAAATGAAGTCAACTAATAGCTAGTGTATCTAATATTACAGGTTGGACAGCTTTCATCTATACACTGTCTGGCGTAATATCTGTGGGTAAGTCTCTCTTTATTGCTCCCCCTCTCTTCAACTGTTACTCTAACTCCCACAATCCTCGGCCAAACAAAAACGTACTTTTACCTAGAATAAAGTGAAGTTTGCTAATACTCATCTCATTCTAGGGCCACCTGATGCCCAGCAGAAGATTGAGGCACACCACACTGCAGTGCTTGATGATGGAGATAGAGCTCACTTTGAAAACCAGGTAGGCTTACTAAGAGGTTGCTTTTTTACATTCACCTTAACATCTGAGTATTTAAAGAAATAGTAAACCAGTTAAAATGGCAGTAAGCCAAGATGTTACCACTGACATAAACCTACATATAAAAAAAAATTGAGAATGATACACACCCTTATCATCATCATTTATTTATATAGCGCCGACAAGATACGCAGTGCTTTACCCTTATCCGTTTCGGAAACCAAGCAAGTAATGGGAGCAGTGGTTAGTTAGAACTAACTGTACAACCAACCAATATTTACCAGTTCTTCAAACTTCTCAATATCCTTTTCAAGCTCTGAACAAGACTGATTCAGTTGGAGGCATATGGATGCATATAGAGGAGCAAATCTGTACTCATGGGAATGTCACCCTTTTCCTCTGTTCTCTCTTGTACATAGATATTCAGACGAGGTTTAGTCGTTACTAAGTATCATTTCAACTACAAAAGACCTCCAGTTGGCTTAATTTGGCAACCTTGCCATGTGATATGTCTTGCAGCCACCTACTAACCTGTAATCTAAAGGTGCAGTTGAAAGGTTAGTAGCTCCACAGGTTAGCTGCCCCTCTACAGTGTGATTTTACTATCACCGGTAACTAATAGGTATATTTTTTTGGAGGTCCAAAGCAGGATAGGCCCTTGACCATTGGCAGGTCCTCAAAAGCAAGCGTGAGAAAAAATGGCTATGCACATTTCCCTTGTTCACTTTGCTGTTACACTGCCATTATGCTGTGCATACTCAAAGTGAGGCAGTATGAGAGTAAACTGACTACTATTAAGAAATAGCACACTTTATTTCTCTGAATATCACAATGGCAGCCCTAGAACAGAAGTCCCAACATTGTGGCCTGACCATTGTGCGACCAATATTGGTGAACTTTCCCCATCTGACATAGGCAGCTGAAGAACTCTGTATAGTAGTTCAGCAACAGTTGAAGAAATGACTGTAGGGATAAGGCACAACACAGAACTAGGGCCCATTGTGCCAAATAATCAATATGAATCATGTACTGTGATAGGAAGGAATCTGTGGAGCCAATATGCAAGCTGAAAAGCACAGGCATCATAGTCAGTCCTTGCTCTAAATATTTGGACAGGGCCTCTTTACTGCTTGTATTGGTTATGGTTTTTTTTGTAAGCAATTTACATGTTCATTGTATACACCCATTAAATGTACATGCTGTGCTGTGGAATATGTTGTTGCTTAATAAATAAATGATAAAACTAATAATATGTGCCCCATTTGGCATAACAGAGTGTTATTTATTAGTGTTGAATGATCTGCCTATGAATAAATGGGACTAGATCTAGGGGAATATGGGTAGTTCAGGTCTGAGGTCCTTGTGATATTACATATTTAACATGATCTAGCAAAAATGTAGAACTAGTGGGTTCATGTTGAATGATACCCTTATATTGGTATATGTTCCATGCACAATTACATGCTGTCCCCTCTCATTTATTGCAGAATGAAGAATTAAGCCATTTTGTCCTGATTGCCGGGGAACCAATAAAAGAGCCCGTTGTACAGCATGGTAAGCAACCTGGCCTTTAAGGGCAATTCAACCCTGAAGTAAACATTTCCTTAATTAAAGAAAACATCATTCTAAGCAGCTTTCCTATATACTTGGATTAAAAATGGTCAGTGCTTTTAAAGTTATTTGTAAAAACAATTGCTATTGAAAGCAGCATTTGCTGAACTCCTTGTTGTTACTTTTTAAACAATGTTGCAAAAGTCTTGGTTCCCCAACAAAGACAGGTCTTATAATCAGCTGCCTTGTCTTACATTGTATCAACAGTCTGAGCTGGTCTGCTTAGAATTAGGTTTTATTTTATTAGGCAAATGGGTTTGACTTGCTCTTTAATACTTATATTATTAACCTGTGTCTGTTGTATTCTGGTTAAAAATGTCTTTTTTGCCTTAAAATATTAAGGGTTGTGTTGGAGTCCTGCACAGGTCCGGTCAGGCACACACATGCGCGACCCAGACCCGTTGACCCACCACCCAATATGATTCCCCCCTACCTAGACCCGCCCACAAATAGTCAATTCAGCATCCAACCTGGGGGGGGGCTGCAAAACCGGAAGTGACATCACGCCAGAGCCTTGTCAGATGGACAAATTATGCAATAAACTCAGGGGAGGGTGGGAGAGACC
Organism: Xenopus petersii; assembly: GCA_038501925.1. Taxonomy (NCBI): domain Eukaryota; kingdom Metazoa; phylum Chordata; class Amphibia; order Anura; family Pipidae; genus Xenopus; species Xenopus petersii. The sequence continues at coordinate 168,138,047 of CM076674.1, forward strand.
AATTCCACACCTTAGCCTGGTACCCAGGCAGGTCACCTGCAACTACCCTCACAACAAGGGAATCTGGCCAAAACCTGAGCACTTTGCTGGTATTCAGCAGGTACTCGACCTGATGCAGGACTAGGTTGTGTATTAGAACAAGCTGGAAGTCCTTACAACCTCCAACCCTAGCCTGGTATTTTGATCAAAACTTCCTGCCCGGTTTCCCAAACAAGGAAAACTCTGCAGGATTCCCTTGATTGACACGCCGATTGGCCGATCACTGTGTCATAGCCCCGCCCCTGATGTCACTGGCACGCCCATCTATGGCACAGCCCCACCCCCTTATCTCACAGTCCGGCCCCCTGCCCGGTCTCCACCATTTCAAAAGGTGGCAACTCTAACCTGAGGTGATAGCTGGGGTAAATAGCAATTCATACAGAATAAGACCCCCAACTTTCTGAAGATCTGGTCTGTTTGGGTGCTTAGGGGCCTTGCCGCTTAACTTACAAGCTCCAATGGTTAAATATACAATACAGTACTGTTACTGTGTATGCATAATATTGTTGTTCACATTTATTCAGTTAAACTTCAAAGCTGACTGTTCCTATTCTACTTTTTACCCTTTTCCTTTCCTTCCCTCCCCATCTTCCCCCATACCGTACTTTTTCCCTCTTCATAAACTCAGCTGAACCTCATGACTTTTATACAAGTATTATTCTTTTTGGTTTAAGATAATATTGTGAACAGCCTATTGGATGGCTCTTATACCTGTAACAAATTCTTTTCTAATACAAATTATGTTGCAAAAAAAAAAAAAAAGTTTGCTGGTATTTCAGGGATAACCATGAGATGGGACATGTAGGCCACAAGGTTAACTGCAGTCTGGACAGCTGTCTGACACTTCATTCGTTTATGGTCACTATGTGCCTCCAGCTAGTGGAGGCACATAGTGAGTTATTTTTTAGTATGTTACAGAATGGCCAATTCTAAGCAACTTTTCAATTGGTCTTCATTATTATTATTTTTTTTTTTTAATTACTTGGCTTATTCTTCTGATTCTTTTCATCTTTCAAATAGGGGTCACTGACCCCATCTAAAAAAACAAATGCTCTCGAAGTCTACACATTTATTGTTATTGCTACTTCTTATTACTCCTATTTCTATTCAGGCCCCTCCTATTTATATTCCAGTCTGATCAGTGCGTGGTTTCTAGGGTAATTTGGCCCTAGCAACCAAATTGCTGAAATTGCAGACTGGAGAGCTGCTGAATAAAAAGCTAAATAACTCAAAAAACCACAAATAATAAAAAATGAAAACCAATTGCAAATTGTCTCAAATTATCACTCTCTACATCATACTAAAAGTTAACTCAAAGATGACCAACCACTTTAATGCTTGTTGGATGTGAATAAATTGATTGCCTGCATATGTACATTCATGTAGCTTGGAGACATTATGGACATTCCATTTGATGTTCCCCCCCCCCCTTTTAGGTCCATTTGTAATGAACACAAGAGAAGAAATAGCTAAAACAATCGAGGATTACAGTTTAGGAATCAATGGATTTGAGCACGCTCACACATGGAAGTCAAAGATTGGGAAGAAATGAGGGGCCAAGCGAATCATTCCTGTCTATTCACCACCGGGGCAAAAGAAAAGTATCACTTCTTTATTCTCCATGTTGCGGGGGAATTTTCACAGCACATACTGTCAGTTTTTTTTCTTCGTTTTTGTTATACTGGACTTAACAAAATAGATTTTATATTAAGTTTAAACAAGTTTTAGATAAAATACATTCCTCCTGTTAACCCTGCATATGCCCACAATTTACTCACCATATAAAGGCTCACGGTCAAGCCCTATGCAATGCCAAATGGGTAGGTCAGACCTGTGCCCAACTCGAAACCACTAACTCACAACCCGACCCTGAGACCTGTTATCAAGTGCCCTGATTCCGCTACTCGATTCTACCTGAGCTACCAGAAGCTTTAACCTGACCTGGGGACCCACATAAACTGAAAATGATGTCACAGAAGTGATTTCACTCCGGAGGTTCATCCCGGTCAGGGGGAAAATGACTTAACTTCAGGAGATGGGGGAGAATTCAAGCCTGCAATCAGCCAGGGTACCTGCACCGTTTATACTGATATAATACACAAGAGTCATGAATATCCTGTAAATTATATCCCTATAAATGGTGCTTAAAGATGTCATCCATTATAATCGGAGATTAGTGATGTCGTTTCTCACATGACTCACTGAAACTTGTGTATTATAATAAATAAAGTACCCCCAGTTGCAAAATATGAGGATATTAGAAGTTACCTCGGAGTTCCATGACCTGTTTAACAACACGAGGTCGAAGGAGTTTCATGACCATATAAAAACACGAGGCCGAAGGTCATGAAACTCCTCGGTAACTTATAATATCGTTATATTTTACAAGAGGGGGTACTTTATTCACTATATAATTTACAGGATATTCCTGGCTCTTGTGTACTATATGGTAATGCACAATACATTATTCACTGAATGATTTTTTTAATAACTGTTCCAGTCTGGAACTCTGTTTCCATTTTCACATCTTTTACTTTTTAAAGCATTCTGATTTGCCTTTTGTGGCTGTTTCTATTTAATTCTACTTTCCAATAAATCCGATTCAACAATAAATCCGATTCAAAGCTAGGAAACAAGGCTTCCTATGTACTTGATATCCCTGCAATAGATGCTGTTACAATGTATATTTACTTTGTATACTTGTGCACAATCTGAAATATAAATGAATATATATAAATTAATATATAAATATATAGTTTGAAAAAATCTCTGGAGTTCTGGTCCACTTTGAAGGCTATATATATATATATATATATATATATATATATATATATATATATATATATATATATATATATATATATATATATATACTGTATATATATACTGTATATATATACATAACTATATATATATATAAATATATAAAGTCAGACTGCTGTGTGTATAGCGCGTGTCCTGTAGGATCCGTTAATGAAATGATACATATGTGGAACTTCTTTCATGTAACGTAGTCCAGCTGGGGGCTTTATGCTCAGGGTACCCTGCTTTGCTATAATAGAATTCAGCAGTGCCTCCTCCGTTTGAGCAGCGGAAGGCTATTGGCTGTTGCAATTTGCAAAGGATTAAATGGGAGAGGAGCCAAAGTTTGTCTGTCTTTTCTGCCAAGGTCTGTATCAGATTTAAGACACATGCTTCCTTGAAGGTTGCGAAGAAAGTTGGAATACGAATCTGGATTACTGCTTTTTCCCTGCTAAAAATACCAATTTCTCGCTTGCATGATGGAAAAGTATCGTAGCAACCAAGGGAGATAATCTGGGACTAGATTTCTGCAGAAAGCAAGAAGATTCTCGAGAAACTCCAATTTACTTTGCTTTTAGTCATTTTGTCCATCTTCTGCATCTATCGCTTCACTCTCGGAAAGAAAGAAAGTCGCAGGAATCTACAAATCTTCTCTTCCCCCCTATTTGGGTGGCTTCTAGCAAGCTGCATATTCTTACATTATTTCTCTTACTCACCATGTCCATTAAAATGGGCATTGGCAGCTGTATCCTCTCTAGTGTTTAACGGCTGGCAACGCGCTCTACCAATATGATTAGACCGTGGGCAATTGCAAACCTTTTTGTGTTTTCTTTGCATCTTCTTCAGGGATTTGACAATGAGAATATGAAGGTAAGGAATCTGCTGCCATCTCTGTACTCTCTGTATCAATAGACCTGCCCCTTGTTACCCCAGTAAGATTCTCGTACAATATGTCTTTAACTATGCACTGTGAGACTGCTCATATACAGGTATGTTATCCAAAATGCTCGGGACCTGGGGCTTTCCAGGTAATGGATCTTTCTGTAATTTGGATTCTCATACCTTAAGTCTACTAGAAAATCATCTAAACATGAAATAATCCCAATAGGCTGGTTTTGCCTTCTATAAGGATTAATTATATCTTAGTTGGGATCAAGTACAAGGTACTGTTTTATTATTACAGAGAAAAAGGAAATCACTTTTAAAAATTTGGATTATTTGAATAAAATAGAGTCTATGGGAGACGGCCTCTCCGTAATTTGGAACTTTCTGGATAATTGGTTTCTGGATAATGGATCCCCTACCTGTACTATAAATATTTGCAGTAGATTACTTTACAGGTGCAGTGTTTGAATGCACATTTCTCATGTGTTGACATAGCACAGCAAATGTCGTACAGCAGTTGAAAGTATGGTACTCGCATTATAAGAATGTCAACCATGCTGAATATAAATAGCACAGTATCAGTAGCCTGTATGTGCCACTGTCCTGCATCCCCCAACAAGCTGCCATATTTTCTGTGCACCCCCCCCCTTAGTGACTGCCTTGTAAATAGTACTCAACCGTGTAAGACCATAATGACGGCAATGGTTTCCATATAACATTTTAAGATGTATCTAGATGCAGTATTAACAACTACAGGTATGGGATTCTTTATCCGGAAACCGTTATCCAGAAAGCTCCAAATTCCCTGAAGGCTGTCTCATAGACTTCATTTTATCCAGATATTTAAAAATGATTTCCTTATTCTTTGTAATAATAAAACAGTAGCTTGTACTTGGTCCCAACTAAGATATAATTAATCCTTATTGAAAGCAGAACCAGCCTATTGGGTTTATTTAATGTTTAAAGGAATTGTTCAGTGTAAAAATACAAACTAGGTAAATAGTCAATATAGTTAGTTAGCCAAAAATGTAATGTAAAGGCTGGAGTGACTGGATGTGTAACATAATAGCCAGAACACTACTTCCTGCTTTGCAGCTCTCTTGGTTTCCACTGATTGGTTACCAGGCTGTAACCAATCAGAGAGTTGAAGGGGGGCCACATGAGTCATAACTGTTGCTTTTGAATCTGAGCTGAATGTTGAGGATCAATTGAAAACTCACTGAACAGTTATGTGGCCCCCCTTCAAGTCGCTGACTAACTCAGAGTTAGAGAGCTGAAAAGCAGGAAGTTGGATTCTGGCTATTATGTTAGACATCCAGTCACTCCAAACTTATATATTACATTTTTTGGCTAACAAACGACTGTATATTAGAAACATTTTTTATTTTTGCACAGGCTATCTGTTTACCCAGTTTTTTTATTTTTACACTGAACTGTTTCTTTAAATGATTTTCTAGTAGACTTGAGGAATGAAGATCCAAATTACAGAAAGATTCCTTATCCAGGAAACCCCAGGTCCCGAGCATTCTGGGTCGAAGGTCCCATATCTGTATTAATAAAGCTTTATTTTCCAAATATTCCACAGCAATGGACAATCGATATATGTAAACATCAAACATGCAGGTAACCAATGCAAGAGGTAAGGAAGGCTTCACTCAATAGAGCTTATAACATAAAAGTAGCCTTGACTTAGAGCTAAACTATATTATACATCAATTGGGAGTCCACATCTGATTTCCATCTAATTAAGCCCAAGGGACTCGCCCCAGTTCTCAGGCAATAGCATACAAAAAAATCCTTTATCCAAAGATAACTGTCCCAAGGCTTTTTTCAGTAAAAAAATTTCATTTTTATTTAAATTAGCATTAAAACTCAGATACAAACGAACCCCACCTTACGCGTTTCGCACCTTCCGGCACTTAGTCATAGGTGTATCTGTAAACAGCATGTCCTCTGCGGGATTTATACCCTATTAATCCCTCCCATTTTCTTTAAAACCAATCAAAAACTGTGGGGGATTAACCCTACTTTGTTAATGTAATCCCATAATTACCTGTGTGGGGTGTTTGTATTCTTTTGCATGTATCAGTGTTTGTAAATTCAAATAGTATTTAAAGTTTAACAATATCTATAAAGTATATACATCATATATCACATTGAAACAGTATAATTCCAAAAATAAATTACACTCACTTTTTTTGCACTTGTTATTATTTATAAAATCCGTCACTAGCTCTCTCTTTGTTATAGATTGCCCCACCTAGAAACCTTAAGCACTATTAACCCCTTCAAATATAACAGGTAACGTCATGATTGAGACCTAGGGGCAAACGTGTACCCAGATGGAAAATCCAAAATACTTACTCTTTTCCGCCATTAGTGGATCAGATAAAAAATCCACGAATGTCGGAAAAGAGTAATATTACTAGACACTTTACTGCCTGTAACGGAGGAGACTTGGAATTTTTCTGCATTCAAGGGATAGAGAGAGTCAGATTGGGAGAGAGAGGAGGGGATCAGTTGAGCCTTTTAGAAAGGAGAGAAGTATTTTGGATTTTCCATCTGGGTACACGTTTGCCCCTAGGTCTCAATCATGAGTTTGACGTTACCTGTTATATTTGAAGGGGTTAATAGTGCTTAAGGTTTCTAGGTGGGGCAATCTATAATAAAGAGAGCGCTAGTGATGGTTTTAAAGAAAATGGGAGGGATTAATAGGGTATAAATCCCGCAGAGGACATGCTGTTTACAGATACACCTATGACTAAGCGCCGGAAGGTGCGAAACGCATAAGGTGGGCCTGGTGGGGTTAGTTTGTATCTGAGTTTTAATGCTAATTTAAATAAAATGGAATTTTTTTACTGAAAAAAGCCTTGGGACAGTTATCTTTGGATAAAGGAATTTTTTAGAGCTAAACTACACGGGATTTTGTAGGATGGTGTCAGATCGATAGAATGCATCCTACAAACTGTACGTAGTCACATTGGTCAACATATAATGGGACTGACTGCAGTGTAGACCAATGCTGGGTCAGGCCGTCCGGGCGCCTAGACAACCCAGCCGATGTTTTTCCCCCACCACATCCATAAAGGCACGCATCTATGCACTTTGACTTGAGGGAGCAGACCTCTCTGGTCAGTGAGGGGTTATTGGCTGGACTAGGAGTAGGTGACAGAAGGTATGTGCCTGGCGCCCCCCAAGCTTGGTATAAAATGCATTTGGTATAAATGTTTCTCAAATCAAGGTATTTTTTGCCTTCCTGAATCACAAGAAACCTGTAATTATTTGTACACTCCTATTCTCATGCTCCTTCTGTGGTTCAGGTCCCTGAAATGATAGCCTTGTCACTCTAGGAGACACTAGCAACTTGTCTTGTTCATTAGAAACCACCATAAGATCAGTGGTTAACCCTCATTTCCTCAGGCATTTTGGAAAAGCATGGGTAACCCCCATCCCTGAAATCCTAATCTTTCTAGGTTTTGTTGTTAAAAAGCCTTGCATCAAACACATGGGTGTGTTTGTGTCCTATTAGCATTATGTGACATATTCAATGTATTAACAGGAAGTTTTATTAAGTTTTACCCTATCATCAGAGCACATAATGCTAGCATGCACCAGGAGAAACAAAGTCAGAAGCCAATCAAGGAGATTGTATCAAACTGATTTCGGCATAAGGAACACCTCAAGTATAAGTAAAGTTGGTCATGAGTTAAGCCACTGGGTAGGAAGGCTGCTTTTTGTTGAATTTAGACATTTGCATGGCTCTGAAAAGGAACCACGCTTAGATTGTAAGCTTTGCAGAGCAATGACCTACTGGGGGTGATGTACATCTAATACCATTGCATAATCTATACAAAGGTTGGCAAGATATATTAAGTAAAAACATAATGTCAATATGCCTTAAATTGGCCATACATTTTAAGATTCATTGGCAAGGTCACCAACCGATATGCCCAACAAATGTGGCTGAAAAAAAAATAAGGCCAAAAAATCTATTTACAACGTCTGGAACAGGGGCTTTCGGGATGGGGACTGTATCAATAAGCCGATGTTGTCCTCAATCCAACGTGAAAATCAAACCTGCCCAATCGACATCTGGTCGATTTGTGGCCAGATATCAGTTAGGGTAGCTCCAATGGAGGCTCCCATACATGTGCAGATCAGCTGCCGACAGTCTAAAGGACTCAAATCAGCAGCTTATTAAATTTGTCTGTGTGTGGCCACCTCAAAGTGGACCTGTCACCCAGACACAAAAATCTGTATAATAAAAGTCCTTTTCAAATTGATCATGAAATCCAATTTCTATTTTTTATTAAAGCATTCATAGCTGTTGTAAGCTCATTTAAAAATCTCAGCTGTCAATCAAATATTGTCTGCCCCTCCTCTATGCCATGGGCATAGAGGCGGGGCAGACAATTACTTTCACTTTCCATTCAGCACTTCCTAGATGTCATTGCTCTCCACATATTCCCCGTTCGCTTTACTATTTAATTGTGTAACCAGTACATGGGGATGGACATCAGGTCCCCCATTCTGGTGCACAAACAAGATTCTGAGATGATTCAAGACTTGTCTTAAAGGAAAACTATACCCCCCAAACAATGTAGGTCTCTATTAAAAGATACTGAGTAAAACAGCTCATATGTAAAACCCTGCTTCATGTAAATGAACCATTATCATAATAATAATAATAATACTTTTTTAGTAGTATGTGCCATTGGGTAATCATAAATAGAAAATTGCCATTTTAAAAAATAAAGGCCGCCCCCTGAGATCGCACGATTCACTGTGCACACATACAAGCCACATGTAAGGTCACATGAGCCAATTAACAGACAGAGTTCTGCCTTTTGCTTCCTCACTTCTTCCTGTTACAGTTAGTGTTGTAGTATTTCTGGTCAGGTGATCTCTGAGGCAGCACAGATAGAGTCACAAAATGGTGGTTCAAGGCAAGAGATGTAAAAGGGCAATTCAATTTGGGCATTCAATTTGATATAAACTATCTGTTGCTTAAGTATTCATTTTGGGGGTATAGTTTTCCTTTAATAACAGTGTCCACAAAATGGCTCCTGCCTGCTTGTTATCATTATGAATTCCCAGACTGAAGGAAACAAGATTCAAATAATTTATATAGTGTAATTAAAGTTCATTTTGCTTGACTAATGTGATTGCTTGACTAATGTGATAAAATAGGATTTTGAATAATTTTTTTGGGTGACGGGTCCCCTTTAAAGGAGAATTCAACCTGTAAAAAAAAACCCTACCCTGGGTAGACCCCACTCCCCCCCCGGCAAACGCGCCCCTCATTTTTTACTCACCCCTCCATGCAGATTTTGGCCTCGGAGTTCACAGCAGCCATCTTCTCCGGTAATCTTCGTGTCTTGAAGGCATTTTCGTTGCATGCAGTACATTTCCGGTCCCGAACAACTGCGCATGTGCCGAAATTTCAAGAAAATCTGAAATTTTTGTGACTTTCGGTGTATGTGCAGTGGTTCGGGACCGGAAATGTACTCCAACTGCGCATGCGCCGAAACTTCCAAAAAAGTCTGAAGAAAGAAGATGGCTGCCATGAACTCCGAGGCCAGAATCTGCATGGAGGGGTGAGTAAAAAATTAGAGGCATTTGCCTGAGGGGGCAGGTAGGCTGGGGGGGGGAGGGAGGGGGGTCTACCCGGGGGAGGGATTTTTTTAATTTCAGGTTGAATTCTCCTTTAAAGGAGAAGGAAAGCTACGGAGGCATTTTATTGTCAATAGATTAGCTGCAATAGTGCAAGCTAGAATGCTATATTTATTCTGTAGAATGTTTTACCATACCTGAGTAAAAAGCTCTAGAAACTCTCTGTTTGTTTAAAATAGGAGCTGCAGTATTAATGTGGTGTGACATCACCTGCCTGAGTCTCTCCCTGCTCTGGGCTCAGATTATAGTAGAGAAGGGAGGGGTGGGGGGAGAGGAGCAAACTGAGCATGCTCTTGCCCAGGGAAATGAGGTTTAAGCTGAAGGCAGGAAGTCTGATACAGAAGCCCATGTGTACACAATAGAAGGAAAGAAATGCAGTGTTTCTTTTGACAGGGGACTCAGAGCAACATTACTTTGGGGATTTACTGGTATATTTAGATGGACCTTTCTGATAAGGCTTACTTAGTTTTAACCTTTCCTTCTCCTTTAAGACATTCTCTACTGAGAGCTGTGTAAAATTGACTGTATGTGAATAATCATTCAAGAAGTTATTCTTGAGAACAAGCAACATCAAAGGTCGAAGTGAAAATTCTAATTAAAAAAATTCGAATTTCAAGCTAATTTTTGTGTTCTTCGACTAGGGAATAGTCCAAATTAGTTCGAAAACGGACCTATGCGGCCAAAAAAATCTTTGATTTAATTTCGGTTGCTCTTTTTGAATTTGATTTTCAAAGTTTTTCAAACTTGAAATTCGACCCTTGATAAATCTGCCCGATAATGTTGCAACAAGGTTGTGATCCATTGCCTGTCTGACTCTCCATGTTCCTGTATGAGGGGACTGCCATATTTGTGCAGCAGGAGTCCGTTGGGTGGATGGAGATAAAGCTATAATTTTAAATTTTTCTACCAATAAATGTATCTTTTAACTGAATATCTCTGGTCTTGTGGATCCGTCCGAGTGCCGGTCAGCCCTGCTTCTTTATCTTCTGCAGCAGGAGTCCGTTAATATTAGAAACTTTAACTGACAGGCTGAGATGTGACAGTCAGGTTGGCAAAACTGTCAGGTTTAGGAACTTAGACTAGAAACAAACCTCTCAGCAAAAAATGATCAACATGACCTATAGGTAACATTTAATGTTCATTCATGTTTTAAAAAGTAGTTTTTTAGTGTCAGTATCACTTTAAGGCATCAGGTTTGGGCTTATTAGATCCAGTGTTCCATGCGGGTAATTTATCTTTCTGTAAAGCAATTGTTTAGAATACAAGTGTATGGGCTTTGTTTGTAGGAACCTCAGTCAGCCTATATTACATTGCCCAAGTGTCCTATGATTAATGTGGTTAGTGCATGACCTTTTAACACCTTCCAAGTCTTGTTGACAAGTGAAATCTGGGGTTTTATTATACGTATAGTCGTATCTTTAGAACATCTGGGACAATAAACATTCCAGACATGCGCGCCTGCAGCCATTCCACTCATTACCAGACTCTGGCTCTACTAATGGGAGACATTCAGGATTCTTTAGAATGACTTTGCGTAATGTTTCAGGAAAGACATTTTAACAATTGTCTATAAAATGACTGAAAGATTAGAAGGCGTGATTTTGGGGATTTTTGGGGTTTTTACATCCCTATTCCTGAAGGAGGCGCCTTTATTTTGTGTGTCACAGTCGGCAAACAAGTTTTGCTACGTCAATAGATTTGGTCGGTCGGTTTGGACGTGGACCTTGCTGCCTGACAAGCTCTGGCAGTGATAAATGGATGGAGCACATGAGAAGATTCAGACTATTGCATGGAGATCACCAGCCTAACGAGTGGATCACAATTATTTGCTCATTTGGGTATACAGTCAGGGCCACCATTAGAAATCACGGGGCCCCCTGACCCCCGCCCACACTAGCGCCCAAGCCCCACCCCAGATCCCGCCCACTCCACATCACAGACCACACAGACATCAGCGCTAAAAAAGTAACCCCCCCACACACAAGTTATAAAAAGCTATTTATTTAAAAAGCAATTTTTTGGCTATTTCCGTAGCTTCAGGTCTTTTCGCCGCTTCGGGAGTTCGGCAATTTTCATGGATGCGGGTCCTTCGGCTGTTCGGCACTTCCACATTTCGGCTGTTCGGGACTTGAAAAATGGCCGCACGGCTCGGGCCCTCTCAAGGGGGCTCGGCTCTTCCAAAAGTGCAGCACTGCCGGGCCCCCCTTCATGCCCGGGCCCGGGACATTTGTCCCCCCTGTCCCCCCCTGATGGCGGCCCTGTATACAGTTTTTCAGCCAGGGTCGCCATTAGAAATCACGGGGCCCCGTACAACGAAATTTTCTGGGTGCTGCCCACACTGGCGCCCAAGCCCCACTCCACATCACAGTTAAAAGACCACAAAGACATCAGCACCCAAAAAATATTGGCTCCAGGGCCCCCCCTTACAAGTTAAAAAAAATTAGGGCCCCAAATTTTTTTTTTAAAAAAAAACATTGGTGCCAGGGCCCCCATTACAAGTTAAAAAAAACTCATGGCTTCAGGACTTCAACTTCACCTCCTTTCGTGACTTTGGGTCTTTTCGCCGCTTCAGGACTTAAATTTCGACTGTTTTCGTGACTTTGGGTCTTTCGCTGCTTCGGGGCTGCTTTGACTGTTTTCGTGGCTTCAGGTCCTTCGGCTGTTCGGCACTTCTGCATTTTGGCTGTTCGGGACTTCAAAAAAGGCCGCACGGCTTCGGCGCTCTCAAGAGGGGCCTGACTCTTTCAAAAGTGCAGCACTGCCGGGCCCAGGCCTGGGACACTTGTCCCCCCTGATGGCGGCCCTGTGTTTAGCCCAGGGGTCCAGAGATGTAACTACAGAGGAAGCAGGCCCTGCGGCTGCAGGGGGGCTCAGGAGGTACAGGGGCCACAGGAGGCCCTATATATATTGTATTCATATACATTTTCAATTAAACAAGTCAATCTCTAGATATTTTGGGGGCCTGAAAAATAATTTACTGTGGGCCCAGTAATATCTAGTTAAGCCACTGCAGGGGTCAGTTGGTCGAATGTCTGCATATGTGTGGCCACCATTAATGTGAACAAAGTAGAAGAAGAGGATAAAAGAAAAAAGTACACGTTTGCAGTGATTTTATGTAACTCCCAGGTTGATCCCAAAAGCATGTTCCCACCCAATGCATAGTGGCAACATGAGTACTGAAGGACAAGCACTAAGGGGCCTATTTACTAACATTTTTTCAATTGTTCTATTTTTTCTCTAAAAATTCATGTTTTTTTAAAAAATCCTCTAAATCTCAACATCTATTAAGTATAAAAACCACTAAAACTCCAATACAAGTAACTCCAAGTAAAAGCTGTTGAGATCCCATAGAAGTCAATGAGAGCTGCGCTGACCCTATTGGACCTTTTCTTTTTAACCAGTCAGGTAGAGGTTTTCAGATATTTTTTCACTTGTAATTGTCTAGAATTTTTCGAGGTTTTTGAGATATTCGTATTTTTATTCTGTTCGTACTTTTTATATTTCGGATCTTTTAATAACTTTCATGGCATTCGTGATTTTAGAGAAATATGGGGGGGAATGTAAAATCTTTAATGGGAAAACTGTTATATTGCATGGAATTAAATTAAAAATGATTAAATATTGCATAGAATGTAACAAACATGTTGGGAACCCTTTGCCCTTCACGCAACAGTAGGATAGCGATTGTGAATTTTATAGTTTGGAATAACGTGCAGTGTATGTAATAAAACTTCTTACTAAAAAAGTTGTATTAACGTTGTACAGGTATGTGATCCGTTATCAGGAAACCCGGTATCCAGAAAGCTCTAAATTACAGAAAGGCCATTTCCCATTGACTCCATTTTATTCAAACAATCCAATTTTTTAAAAATAATTTCCTTTTTCTCTGTAATAATAAAACAGTAGCTTGTACTTGATCCCAACTAAGATATAATGAATCCTTATTGGAAGCAGAACCAGCCTATTGGGTGTTTACATGATTTTCTAGTAGACATAAGGTATGAAGATCCAAATTAAGGAAAGATCTGTTATCTGGAAAACCCCAGTTTCCAAGCATTCTGGATAACAGGTTCAACTAAAAAGTTGAACAATGCAGTCCTTTTTCTGTTGCTCACTAGTCATGTGACAGCATTCCATTCTAGGGATGCACCGAATCTAGGATTCGGTTCGGGATTTGGCCAGGATTCAGCCTTTTTCAGGCAGGGAAATTGCGTGACTTTTTGTGACAAAACAAGGAAGTAAAAAATGTTTCATCCTTCCCACCCCTAATTTGCATATGCAAATTCGGATTCGGTTCACTATTCACGAAAGGATTCGGGGGTTCAGCCAAATCCAAAATACTGGATTCGGTGCATCCCTATTTTATTCCTTGCGAATGCAGCTCATTACAAACACCAACGCTAAATCAGGGCCTGGATATTCCAACCTGAAGAAGGGCTGGGAGTTATTGTAAAGGACAAAGCTGGCCAGACTGGGAGTAGAGCAGCAGCACACTCAGTCTAATGAACACTTGCAGAAGTCTGGTTCTACTCAACCAGTTTACCACCCAGTTTATGAGGCCCATTGAGTACGTCAGAATTTCTTACACACACTCAGATCCAATGACCCTGTAGGATCCCATCTGCCTTCAAAAGATGTCTTTTTCAGTCGGACTGACACAAATTTCTTTGATTTCACTCAGTGAGAGGATTTCATTTTGCTTCAATTGTGTTTACACGGTGGTGTAACTAGATATTACGGGACCCAATTACTTTTTTTAGGCCCCCAAATTTTCTAGAGGTTGGCCTGTTTTACCAATAAGGGGCCTCATGGGACCCCTGTACCTCCTGGGCTGCCCTGCAACAACAGGGTCTGCTCCCTCTGTAGATACACCCCTGTAGTTACAGCTTTCTCAGTTAAGGTTTAGCTGCTCATATTTTTTAGTGACGCCTTCTGTTTGAAGCCGCTCAACTTTTAATGAAAGTTCAATTTCCTTTAAAAGATAACTAAAGCATATTTCACAAAACACAGATATTCATTTATTTCAAGTGAGTAGGGATGGGCGAATTTGAGCCGTTTCGTTTTGGCAAAAATTCGCGGCATTGAATTGTTGCTGACTCCCATTAAAGTGTTTGGGCGTTTTTTTGTTTTTTTTTTTTTGCCGGAAATGCATTAAAGTTGTAAAAAACGCTGGTGACTATTCTAAAGCGGTATTGCCTTCAAAAGTCCAAACTTGCAAAGCGCCAGAAAGCAAAATGTTGTATAAACAGCAAGAGGCTACTGTTTATGGAGTATCCTGCTTTACTGTGCATCTAGGGTGACAAATGGAAGGTAGGAACCACATTCAAATAGGGTATATTTCTCCTCTCCTCTATTGAATTGAATTGCAAATGGAAGTAGATTTGGGTATAGTTCACCATAGGCAAAGGCTCTAATTTGTTTTAGGAGTTCTTCCCTAGGTGGGGCCAATCATACCACAACTGTTTATAGTCCACTTTTATTGACCCCTTTCAGGGTCAGACTGGATTCTTGGAGGCCCACCAGGGCTACAAAACGAAGGGCCCTCCTGGCAGTCCCTGGGTACCTAAACTCTAAACTCCCAGCACACATGCGCGAAAAACACTGCACCACAGCACATCAACTGGGGAAGCAGGTCTGGGCCGGCAGGGGCCCACCGTTTTTTTTTTTTGTTTTGTTTTGCCACCTATATGCAGGGCTGCCATCAGAAAACACGGGGCCCCGTACAACAAAATATTCTGGGCCCCCTTGTTCCCGCCCCAGCATGACCCAAAGCCCCACCCCAGATCCCACCCACATCACATTAAAAAAGCCACACATTCATCCTAGCTAAAACTACCCCCCCCCCAAACAAGTTATAAAAAGCCATTTGTGGTTAGCATGTCCCTACAAGTTAAAAAAAAAATTGGTGGCTAGCCCCGCTTCCACAAGCTATAAAAAAAAAGTGTCCAGTGCCCCCTATAAGTTAAAAAAAAAATATTGCTGGCCAGGGCCCCCCTTAAGTTTAAAAAAAAAACATTGGTGTCCATGGTGCCTCATAAAAGTAACATAAAAAACATTGGTGGTTAGGGGTATAAAAAAAAACAACAACCTGTTTTAAGATGACTGCTAGCACAGCTTTGACGTTCCCTCACTAGCATTCAACCTGTCATTGGACACGAGGAGGCACGGGATCAAATGGAGAAACTATCCAATAAGCGCCTGGTTGAGAAAGCAAGTGGGAAGAGGCAGGTTTGTGACACACCTTCGCTGCTATTGGTCAGTGTGCGGTCTCACACAGGCAGGCAGAAATGCTGTGAGAACTGTGCTGCAGAGATGGCAGCGGAGCCGTGCCTGTTAACTCTTTTCTGGCTGCTTCTTCTGAATATTCGCCTGCAATCCAGGTAATGTAGAGCGGCCGGGCCCCCCTTCACACTTCCAAGACTGCCGGGCCCGGTACAGCTGTACCCGCTGTGCCCCCCTGATGGCGGCCCTGCCTATATGGATTCATGTAGCTTAGTTACCATCAAGTTCAAGCTACTGTTTTATTATGGAAAATGGAAACCATTTTTAAAAACTATTTCCTTAAAATGGAAGGGGTCAATAAAGTAGTCAATAAAAGCTTTTTGGATAATGGGTTTCTGGATAAGGGGTCCCATACCTATACTGCTTTATTATTATAGAGGGAAAGGAAATCATATATATTATTCTCTTAAAGAAATCTTCCACAGTTTGGAGCTTTTTAAATATCAAAGTTGCAGATAGGAGATCCCCTACCTGTACATGGTAAGGTGAACACAGGCTTACGCATTTTGTGCTTTGTTGCACTTAAAAGCACAAAATGCGTAAGGCTGTATACACCATACCATACATAAATTAACTTTGTTTGTATTTTGTCAGCATAACAATATTTGGTCCTATTGTTTGGTTAACTAATTGTATTTTCAGAGCTACAGTAGCCTCAAAATACAGACTCAACTCTGTCAGGTTGCTACTTATAATTCCCTATGGCAGAACTTCTAGGGGCCGATTCACTCAGCTCGAGTGAAGGGTTCGAATGTTAAAAAATTCGAATTTCGAAGTTTTTTTTGGGTACTTCGACCATCGAATTGGTTAAATTTGTTCGAATTCGATCGAAGTCGAACGAAATCGAACGATTCGAAGTAAAAATCGTTCGACTATTCGACCATTCGATAGTCGAAGTACTTGCCCTTTAAAAAAAACTTCGACCCCCTACTTCGGCAGATAAAACCTACCGAAGTCAATGTTAGCCTATGGGGAAGGTCCCCATAGGCTTGCTAACCTTTTTTTGATCGAAGGATTTTCCTTCGATCGTTTGATTAAAATCCTTCGAATCGTTCGATTCGAAGGATTTAATCGTTCGATCGAACGAAAAATCCTTCGATCGTTCGATCGCAGGATTAGCGCTAAATCCTTCGACTTCGATATTCGAAGTCGAAGGATTTCAATTCGAGGGTCGAATTTCGAAGTAATTTTAACTTCGAAATTCGACCCTTCGTGAATCGGCCCCCTAGTGTTCTGGAAGGAGTAAGGTGTGTATATTCAGGCTGCAGTAATTCTGAAAATACAGTGATTTCAACAAAATAAACACCAACCCATAGGAAATGTGGTCCTCATGTATCATAGTGTCAGTATTATTTTATTCACTCCCTGGGGCAAATTCACTAACCTCCGAAAATTCGCCAGCAACGACTTCGCTCACAGCGAAACACTTCGCCAGGCATAGATTCGCCAACGCTGGCTGAGTTGCACTACCGTTACTGCGCCAAGCAAAATGAAGTTGCTCCAGCGTTGCCTAATTTGCATACGGCGGGAAGTTAAAGTTGAATGGACATATACAGTATGTTGTAGCAAATACATTACACTACACAAGCCCAGGAAACCTTAATAAAAGAAAATAGAGTAATTATATTGCCCTACACATGAGCCCAGTGTATAGTTTATGTGCCAAATGTAAGGAAATGTAGGGGGGAAGCAGGTTACCCCAAAGAAAATTTACGCTCTTTTGCAGCTTATCACCATGAAAAAGGAAAAGACTCCTATCTACTCTATTGCGCTTCGCCTGGTCTGAGGTGGTGAAGTCAAGTCTGGCGCAAGAGGTAACATTCAGTAAAATCAGCATCTTAGTGAATTAGCGTAGTTACGTTCGTTCGCAAATTTGCCAGGCATTCAGGAGCGAAGTACTGCTAGAGTCTATCTCCTTCGCTAGCAAATCAGAGAAGTTCCGAAATGACGTCACGCTGGCAAATTTTCACCAGCGTTAGTCACTTTGCCCTTTAGTAAATTTGCCCCCCCCCCCTGAGAGGTTATAGCTGAAGCGACAGCAAAAAAATCAGGCGTGCATAGCACATAATTATATAAAGGATGATGCGATCCGCATCGGAGCTCACCCAGTAGCGCTGTGTTCTCCTGGTCGCAGCCCGTGCGAGACGCCGGCCACTTCCCGCCGGTATTCAGTATAGAGCAGTCAATATTCTCGTCACTATCGGCGCTGATCCAGGACACGGCACACAGACCACGGCATCAATGCAAAGAGTTGGCTTTATTTGAACACACACATACGGTTGTGGATTACAGCGGTGGATATACAAGGCTGTCTGACTTACGCGTTTCTTGCCGGATCCCCCGGCACTTCCTCAGTGCATAGCACATGAACAGAGGGAATACTCAGAAATAGGTGGTTTGTTTCTGCGTTTGCTGTTCTATAACTGGCCAGAGATGGCCGACTGCAGCTATACAAATGCTGAGAGTCAGATCGCATGAAATCAATCAGTGCACATCAGGCCAAGTTTGTTGCATGACAATAAATAAAAGGCATTAGACAGCTGCCATGAGCTGCTCTCAGTTGCTCTTATTCAAAACATGCGCGTCCAATTTGCAGACTGGGGGAGTTTAAATCAGATCAGTTTTAAAACTTAGCGAGTTATTTACTAAACTCCAAATGCCAAAAATCGCGAAAAATTTGCGATTTTGTTTTTTATTTATAAAATTCGACTTTTAAAAAATCACAAATTTTTCGTAATTTATTAAACCTCGAGGATGGAAAAGTCTGAAAATCCGGCATCTCAGACCTGTCGAGGTTGCATATAAGTCAATGGGAGAGGTCCCAATGATTTTTTGATGTGCGCTGGGTTTTTCGGACAAAACCCCAACGTTTTCAGAGTTTTTGGAGGAAAATTCCGAAAAAAAATCTTGAAAATCGGATGAAAAATCTGAAAGAATCGTGGAAATCAGAGAAAAATTCCGGAGAAAAAACGTGAAAATCTGATTTTTATTCCCGCAAAGCGAATTTTTGGCATAATGCAATAATGAATAAGCATAAAAAAACCGAGTGGATTTGATCGGCGTTTGTATACTTTGATAAATAACCCACTTAGAGTAGATTTGACTTGTCCATCAGATATCCGCAGCAACTGCACCCACATTTTATTGTAAAAGGTTGTACACAAAGCAATATTGTATAGCACTGACTTTGCCTCTGTCTTGGTACAAGTTTCACTTTGTTTGCATTAACACTTCCAGAGGTTTTGGCTGAATTCTTATACAGATATGGGACTAGGGTTTCAATCTTTCTTGTTTTGGTAAACGGGCAGGAGCGGGCCGGATGATGTCGGGGGCTGGGTGGTGATGCTGAGTGGCAGGGCAGGTGATGTAGGGGGCGGGGGAGTGATGTCAAGGGCGGAATAGCTGATGAAGGGGGCAGGGTGGGTGACGTAGGGGGCGGGACTGATGATGTGGCGATCATCGATTGGCTGATCTCCATGTCATTCACTTACATGTCCTGTCTGGTTTTCCGTATTCGAAAATCCAGACAGGCACTTTTCACCAGGGCAGCCCTTCCAAAAACAGGATACGTGGCAACCCTATTTGGGACTTGTTATTGATTATTCGGGGCCTGGGGCTTTCCAGATAAGGGGTCTTTCAGTAATTTGGATCTTCATACTAAAAAAAACTATTTACTTAAAAAATCATGTAAACCTAATGGTTTAGACTCCAGTAAGGATTAATTATACCTTAGTTGGGATCAAGTACAAGGTATTGTTGCATTATTATAGAGAATAGGGGAATCATTTTAAAAAATCTGAACACATTTCTTCAAATAAGCTGCAAGTCACAGTTCCCCCGTTTGTATTTAAAGGGTGATAGACGGAAAAAGATTGTAAATTTTATTTTTCGGGTATCCTCCTCCCCCCCTACATTTGCTAACATATGGCACCTAAACTATACTGTGGGCACATGTGAAGGGCATTATAACAACTTTTTATAATAATTTTATTAAGGTTCCCTGGCCTTGTGTAGTGTAATGTATTTGCTGCAGCATATACGCCCATTGTACTTTAACTGCACCCGTATGCTAATTAGCCAACGCTCGCGTAACTTCGAACTGCTGAGCGTAATTTCGCCAGCGTTCAGTATCCTGTGCGCAACTTCGGATCTCCGTGAATTAGCGTTGTCCAGGCTAATTTACGCCTGGCAAAGTGTTGCGATGTGCGCGAAGCCATCGCTGGCGAATTTTCGCCTGTTAGTGAATTTGCCCCTTTGACTTCTTATAAGGAGACAGAACTCCATGGGGTATATTTATGAAAGAGTGAAGTTAGAGGTAACCACAGTCCGCTAGAGTGAAATACCACCTCTCTCCATTCATTTCTATGGGATTTTTCAAGGCGTATTTATAAAGGGGTGAAAGTAAAAGTTCAGTGCAATTCAGTTTTAACTTCACTTTTTGATAAATATACCCCCAAGCTGACTTCTAATACCTCATATCTCACCACAGGGGTACACTATTTATTATAGCCTGAAGTCTGAGGTGACTTCTAATATCCTATAGCCTATGATTAAGTGTCCTAGCTACACGAAACGCGTCAAGCAATAAGATGAATGTATAAATAAAATATCCATTTTTTATCTACAAACTTCGGTCTGATCTATACGTGAGTTACCAATGTGCCCTGCACCTATATTTAGTTTTTTGCTTACAGATTGTCCGCTCCCTTTAGCTGATGGCCTAAAGATGTTTTTTGCTTAAAATGTTTTTGGTCGTGACTTCTAATATCCTCATATTTTACAACAAGGGGTACGATCAGAATGGTGAGTAGCTGGCTACAACATGGAGTAACTGCTGGAACTGTAAAGGAGAAGCAAAGGAACCCTAGGGGAGATTGTAAAGGGTTAAGCAGAAGATGGGGCTAGTAATACAGATTACAGGAGCAGAATGGACATAAGTAAGGGGAGAGATTGGTACATAGGGGGTAGGGAGGAAGAAGTACATGGCACATGAGGAGAAAAGACAGAGGAAACGATGGCAGATAAAAATTGGAAAAGGAAAGGAAACATGGGGCATTAAAAACATGCCATGTTGGAAACTGGGGAAAGAGAAGAAAAAAAAGGAAGAATCAGAGACATAAGCCGTGTAAAGGTATGCCAGAATTTTAAAAATGCTTTGACAACTTGGGGAGAGCACCTAGACCAGGGTGGGGGTGGGTTAAGTGAGTTATACCTTTGGTGGGCCCTTGAGCTGAGGTTCTTTGGTGGGTCCCAGGTACCCTAGTCCGACACTGAGAGCTTGTGATTCAAATACTGTAGGCACATCAAATCTTGTCCAGGGTTGTGGGGCCCACAGTTCCTAACACCCTACTTGTAAAGTAGACAACGTGATGCTGGGAGTTGTAGTTGTGGTGACCTTTGCCAATCCATACATTTCACTGTAGAGTCGAGCCAAACGTAATCTGCCGTATTTCATATACATAGTGGAGCATAGAGGACATCTGCTTGCATGGCTGGCCTTATATAGTGTACAAAGCTTCCCTGCGAGCCTCACATCATTACCACATCATAACAAAACAACAATTTTAAATAGATTACATTTGTTCTACCGCATTTTTTCGCTAAATTCTTTCCACAAGCATCACGTTTGTGGTAACATTCCAAGAAGGCATTCCAAAAGAACCCGGGGCATATGGTACATCTTAACATTCTACAGAAACTGCAGTTTTCATGACAAAAACATAACCGTCACTCATAAAAAGGATAATGCCTTTAATAAACAGCGGGACTGAGAGAGTTCTGGCAGCTGATATATGATTTAAAGGGCCATTGCCGCCAAAAAGCAAGTTGCTTATGCAAAGAAAAGAAGCCTTTAACATGGGGGATTCCATGCGCCTGCAAGATAAGTGACTGTTGATATTGTTCTGTATGATTATTATTCTTTATTGATACAGGCTGGTGTGCACAATGAATAACCTCTGTAAAGAGCTGTGGAACATATCAGGCGGTGCCCCAATGGAGCTTACAATCTATGGTCCTTGTTACACTCACTCACTACAGGGTCAGTTATGCTGCCAGTTTTTAGAGAGACATGGTGAGAACTCCTTGTAGATAAAAAACTAAGGACCCAATGGTAGCACTATGGCACTAGGCTTTACAATTAAAACAATCTAAACCTCAACAAAGACTTAGTGAACAAACACCGTATATACTCGAGTATAAGCCGTCCCGAGTATAAGCCGAGGTACCTAATTTTACCTCCAAAAACTGGGAAAGCTTATTGACTCGAGTATAAGCCGAGGGTGATAAATGCAGCAGCTTCTGGTAAGTTTCAATCAAAAAATTGAGGGTTTCTGCTCCCATTGGAGGTGCTGGCGTCTCGTTTTTGGATGCCGGCAACCATTCTTGGACGCCGGCGACTATTCTTAGACGCCGGCGACCGTTTTTTCGCTTGACCCGAGTATAAGCTGAGGTAGAGTTTTTCAGCATATTTTGGGGGCTGAAAAACTCTTATACTCGAGTATATACGGTAATATCTTTTGGCCTAAAGCAACAATGCAGGACAACAAAAACCCTTTAACAGTAGCTCCCCATCTTCTTTTCTGCTGATTCCCAGCACATGCTCTGATTTGCTGTCACTTACATGAGCTTAGGGACCAGCTCACAATACACTTTACTATATAAATAGTGAATAATGTACCCCCATTGTAAAATATTAGTACATTTTAAGTCACCAAGGTGGTCCATGACCATATAAAGGTGCAAGGCTGCAGGCAGAGTGCTTTTATACATGGCATGCAACTACGCAGTGAATTCTAATATCCTTGTATTTTATAAGAAGTGTGCATTATACATTATAATACACAAGTATTATAACTGATAATATCACTCAGCACTACTTAGGGCAGAGACACAAGTGGAGATTCGGGGATATTAGTTGCCCGGCAAATCGCCATTTCTTTTGGAGGACTAATCTCCCCAAACTCCCCACTCGGAGCGATTCGTTTTCCAAAGTCGCCCACAGTTTCCTCGTGAGGCAACTTTGGAAAACGATGTGCTCCTAGTGCCATCACGCCGCTGATTTAGATTCTAGCCGGCAGGAAGGCAGTTTGGGGAGATTAGTTTCCCGAAGAAGAGGTGATTTGTCGTTGGGCGACTAAATCTCCCCAAATCTCTATGTGTGTCTTTGTCCTTATAAGGAGAGAATTTATAGGATATTCTTGGTGAGGGATTAAGACGTGTAACTCCTTTCTTAAAGGGAATGTCAACCTGAAATGTTATTTTTTTTGCATAGTAAAAGAAAACATCATTCTAAGCAACTTTGCAATATACATTCATTACAAATCTTCTAGGATTTTAAAAGGCGACATATAGGATAATGTTGGCAGTTATGTATATTATATGGCGTTATATTATGTATATTATATGGTGTTGGTTTCACATTGTGCTAAAAATGCGTCTGTCCCTAACAGACCTGTCTTTGTTGGGGAACCAAGACTTTTGCAAGATTGTTTAAAAAAGTAACAACCAGCAGTTGAGCAAATGCTGCTTTCAATAGCAATTGTTTTTAAAAATAACTCCAAGGGCACTGAAAATGTGTATTGGAAAGTTAATCAGAATTATGTTTTCTTTTATTAGGCAAAAAGAACAGGAAGAACTTTTATTTAATGAATATTTTTTTAACCAGTTTCTTAAGAACAGATGCTCATGTGGCTGCCTCGTGATGCAGTGGTTGGTGGTTTAATTGTTTGATTGGGGCAGTAACAGTAACTTTTGTCCTGGCCAACGCACACAAATAACCAAAAACCACTCTTGAAATAACTATCAAACCTATAGTATCTGACATGGATTATTTCTACTGCTGTATTGCTTCCATTACTAGCACATTAGCACCCTGGCTTCCTGGATTGATCAAAGCAGAGAAGCCAATTGATGTCTAAAAGTGACTGTCTCTTGGGGATATACTGGAGTCTTGTGCTGTCAGGGATCGACCCCCCTGATGTGAAATACAGTATATAAGGAAATTAGAAGTTACTGAGGAGTTTTTGCCTTTATTCAGATGATAGAACTCTGATGTGACATCTATTATCCTTACATTTCACAGCAGGGGGTGTACTGTATGAATAATGGACACGTTTTCTAGGAAAGGCTATTTCATGGACTTTATTTTTCTTCTGTATAACAGTCTTTTGTTTTTCTGCTGTTTCATCCTAGTAATCACAATGTAGCAGATCTGTCAGTGTCTGAGACAGGCAATTGTTATGCTGTGCCTTTTTATTAAATCTGCAGCTCAATAGGTTTGATGCCAGTTTTGAAAGAACATGAAGAATATGGGTGTTGTATCTTTATATTTTGTATTATAAAGAGGTAACCATATAAAAGCATTCAAACTCTCATAAAGATTAAGGAGCTCTAGGTTACTTCTAGTAACCTGTTATTGTAGTAGTTGTAGGGAGTATATCATGTTTTAATGAAGAATATTCATTACCTCCTCATCAGATGTTGACCAGCTATCACATTCCATGGACAATTTTCAGCACAGTTACTCTCATGTACAGATTCAGCCACTTCCTCTTATGCTTCCTACAAGTTCCATTGCCCTCACTGAACCCTCTTCACCTTGGACATCCAGCTAGCCTCCACTATCATTATAATTGATCATTCCCAATGGATGCGCTGCCGCGATAGGAATATTGACATGCCTTCTACCAGCACTGTCATCTACATCTACCATTTATAAGAAAATCATTTACAATTTGGTGCACTGTCAAATTCCCATCTTGTAGGATATACTTTCCAAGTTACTTCTATAATAGTGTGTGGACTTCTGCTTTATTATTTCCTGAAATGAGTATTAACTGTTAATGTTTTTGGAGAGCTGAGGAGTAATGTTATTCCAGAGGCAGGAGATTGAAGCTGGCACAATGGCTACTGTTGGTTACTGCCTCTTAGGCTCAGAAAAAAGAGTATTTTTTCGTTTGTGGTGCAGCAACATTGTACCGCAACACATTGCCATAAATGTAATAGATGGGCTCATTATGAACCACTCACATGGTGGTACAAACTAGAAGGTCAAATAGTTGGGTCAACAAGAAGACCAATAGACATCTGAGTTCTTTAGCATTTTTTGAGCTGCCCTGGTGACCCATTGGAAACTTGTTTAGTATATCCTACAAGATGTGCCAGACGCATTGCTTACATCAGGGATCCCCAAGCAGTGGCTCATGAGCAACATGTTGCTCACCAACCCCTTGGATGTTGTTCCCATTGGTCTTAAAGCAGGTGATTTTTTTTGAATTCCTGCCTTGAAGGCAAATTTTGGTTGCCTAAATACTACATCCAAACAGAGCCTTGCGTAGGCTGCCAATAAGGTCCGGACTGAGAATTAAAATAGGCCCTGGCATTTCAGGTACATAGAGGCCCAATCAGCCCACATAGAGGCCCAAACAGCCCCTACCAGCCCACTAAATACTGACTTTCTATGGGACCTTATAGCAGCCCCTCTGGCATTTGCCAGAACCCACAGATTGCCAGTCCGGGCCTGCTGCCAATCCACATAGAAGCTACAAAATAGGCAATCACAACTTTGACACCCTAAGATCTTTTCAAATGCTTGTGTTGCTCTCCAACTTCTTTTTACATTTGAATATGGCTCCTGGATAAAAAAAGGTTGGGGGTCTCTGGCTAACACAGTAGTGAAGGCTGCACATTTTTGAGTTGCAAGGAGGAGTAGTTAGGTTGATGTTCGTGTGAAGCTTGCACCAATGAATAATAACATGTCCCCAAGGGAATCCATGTACCTTTTCTAAATCACCACTATTTTCTACCATAGGGAACATCCCAGAACGAGCTGGAGATGAAAATCAGATCTGCTGCAAATCTCGAGGAGTTTCTTCGAATAACTCATCCCAGGGAGCTCAAACTTTGGAGATGCAGATCAAAGCTTAAATCCTACATTGGCTCAGATTCCAGGTCTGCTTCCCATCGCTCAACACGTTTTGCAGCTGCTTTCTATGACATTGAAATATTAAAGGGTAAGTCAGGGAAAATGTCACTTATTAAAAATTGCTAAATGTACTGCAACGCAGTTAGCAAAACAAAACAATGCATTTATTATATGAAAACATTTCCTGCAAATGATAAGCGGAACATTCTATGTAGTTAAATCCCCTTAGGGCACTAACACAAATCAGTTTTTAAGACCAATTTCTATACTGCATCAGTGCCACCCAATGTTCTAAATTTTCAGGATTACAGCAGCCTTAACAATTTAGGCTACAGTCACCTAACCAGCACTCGAACTTAGGGTGGTGCTTGTTCCTCTATTTGGGCATGCACAAACACCCAACTGCCTGCCTTGTGCAGCCGGGCTTGTATTTTTGGGGCAATGTAGCCTTGAAAATTCAGCAATTGCTACAGGGTAGTAGGTCTTGAGTTTGCAATTTGTAGGAGACACCTGCACAATCCCTAGAACCTGACCCTACCATCCATTACCAATAACTGATCATGTAAATTGCAATTTACCATCTCTGATCCAATATTCCAGCAGTAACCATACCCAACCTTCTACCCAGTTACTGCACCTGAAAACACAGAAGTGGCTCGCTATAAGCTTGGAAGTTAAATCATGGAAGTGCAGAGACACCTGACTGCCTGAGGCATTCCTTATGCAGTTGGCCTTGTATTTTTAGGCTTATTTAACCATGAAAAGACAGGAATTTCAAAAAAATTAAGTGCCACAGGATATTGGGTCCTGAGGTCTCAATTTATAAGAAACACCTGAGAATATCTAAATCACTAAAACCTGTCCAGAACCTACCATTAATGACCAGCAACCAGCCCTGCAATCTTCTAGTAGCAAGGTCAGAGTCAAAGCAAGAGGTCAAAAACCAGTAGAACAAGTTAAATTAGAAATTTAGAACACCCAGGAACTCTTAGCAAGAAGGACCTATATTCTGGCATTGAACCCAGGTCCTCGAATTTTCACATCGCAAACGTGGTGCGGCAGTCGTGGGTGCCACCATCTTGGATCCGAAATGGAGATCTCCTGACACCTTTTACACATCTAGTATGTATGCTGAAATACAGGGACCCACAGGTACCTAATCTGCTGCAGGGCTTTAATCCATATTATCCAAATTACTGGTTAACTACATCTTCTCTGCATTTTTTTTTTGCATTAAACTGTGAATGGCTGAATTTTGTTTCCTTAATTAAGTCAGGCACCATATTACCATGTTTTCCGAATCTTCACATTTTCTTTATGTTAACCATTGGAAGTATGAGACTGATGGTATTAACATTAGGTATTAACAGCCTTAGGTCCTATAATAAACCAAAGATGCCCTTTGATTAATAAAGCAATTTTTTTAAATTACATTATTTATAAATTATGTTGACCCCGAAGAAGCCAAAAGGACTTGGCTATAGTACTTGATTTTAAGAAGTGCTTCGTGATAGCTGATAAGAGATTTAAGAAGTGTTTAGTGATGGCTGATAAATATGTGTCTCAAATACATATACAAGATCTAAAAATATTTTTAACTTTGACCATGGGAACTAAGTGAAGAAAGCATGTTATAACTGTGCTGATTAGACTTATATAAACTATTATGTCTGCTGATAACAGCATTGAGGGTTATGAAATACGGGGGTCAGAACTTGTAGCTTAAAATGTGTCTTATTTTACATTTCTATTTTTGGAAAAGATAAGACAGGGGAACTCAAATGAGTTTTCCCCTGATTTGAATTGGTTGAAAAGTTTTATACATTTTTCTGTTTTATGAACATGGACATTTAAGTTATCCAGTTAACAGTACAGGAAGGAAGACTGGACTTATAGGTCACATTCCCACACAATATTCTAGGCAGATTTCCACGGTTACTTTTATGTAAAATGCCATAAAATAATCTGGACCTAAATTTTAGGGGGTTATTTATTAATGTTTAAGTTGTTGGTCAAAACTCGATATTCAACTAGGAATTGAAATCCTTCGACTTCGAATATCGAAGTTGAAGGATTTAGCGCAAATACTGCGATCGTACGATCGAAGGATTATTCCTTCGATCGAACGATTAAATCCTTCGAATCGAACGATTCGAAGGATTTTAATCCAACGATTGAAGGAATATGCTTCGATCAAAAAAACTTAGGAAAGCCAATGGGGACCTTCCCCATAGGCTAACATTGACTTCGGTAGCTTTTAGCTGCCGAACTAGGGGGTCGAAGTTTTTTTTAAAGAGACAGTACTTAGACTATCGAATGGTCGAATAGTCGAACGATTTTTACTTCGAATCCTTCGATTCGAAGTCGTAGTCGAAGGTCAAAGAAGCCCATTCGATGGTCGAAGTAGCCCAAAAAATACTTCGAAATTCAAAGTTTTTTTACTTCGAATCCTTCACTCGAATTTAGTGAATTGGCCCCTTAGAGAAATTTGGCTTTTTCCTGCGGAAATTAGAGCTTTTGGGTTTTGCAACTTGAACTTGCAGAATTGACTTTTTTTCCATTCAAGTTTTTTCTTAAATAAGAAACCATTCGAGTTATGAGTTCAATCGAGGTATAAAAAGCGCTAACATTCGGCCTTTGATAAATAACTCCCTTAATCAAACCACATAAAATCCTTTAGTTAATCCACAAACTACATACTTTCATAGTTCAAATGATCCCAATTGCATACACATACACATAACTATTCAGAACTCAGTCTCCTGCTATTAAAATTCACCGCATTCATAAGACCTGTGAGTGCGACTCTTCCTCTACATTTATTCACATATATAAAATGATATATAATCATATCTATAGTGACTGTAAAGATCACTATAGCCTTCCATATACTTGTCCAATAAGTCATCCAAGCCACTCTTAAAGGGGAACTGTCACGAAAATGAGAATTTAATATAAGCTTCCTCATACTGAAATAAGAAACATTCTAAATACAATCAATTAAAAATTCGGCATCGTTTCTCAAATGAATGATCCAATATATCTTATAGGGGGGGGGGGCTCCCTTTCCTAGCAGATGTATTAGAGCTCACTCAAATAACTGATTCCAGTACAAACAAAATCTAACAAAATAACTGCCTTTTGCACAAATTCTGCATGTAGAGAGACATGATGTCTAGTGATTTTAATAGAGTGAGCTCTACTATATCTTGTAGGCAAAAGGAGCCCCTCAATAAGATATATTGGATCTAACTGTCATTCAAAATCAGACTCCCACCTGCTGCATGAAGACAGAATGAGGAGAAACAGATGCTGAGAGAAGGTTAGTGAACATAAACTTGATTATTTCAGAAATGGTACAGAATTGTAATTGATTGTATTTAGAAAGATTCTTATTGCAGTATGATGAAGCTTATATTAAATTTTCATTTTCGCGATAGTTCCGTTGTAATGGAGAATTCAACCCCCCATATAATAAAAACACTACCTCCTACCCTACATAGTCCCCCTTCCTGCTCCCGCCCCCACACAGGTGATAACTCCAGTAATTGCCCCATATCCTGTAATTACCCCTCGTTGTAGAGTAAGTGCAGCGGAGCTCACGGGTGCCATCTTCTCTTTTGTAATCTTCGCGTCTTCTTCCTTCCCTTCGGCTTTCAGTGCATGCGTATTTGTCCGGAACCGAAAAATTGATTCAACTGCACATGCACCACCGATATTTTGACCTTATTGTGCTAGCCTAATATTTCAGCTTGTCAATAGCAGCAATGATCCAGGACTTCTTGTCACAGGGGGTCACCATCTTGGAAAGTGTCTGTGACATTCACATGCTCAGTGGGCTCTGAGCAACTGTTGAGAAGCTAAGCTTAGGGGTCGTAGCAAATTATCAAGCAGAAAATGAGGTTGGCCTGTAATATAAGCTGATGCTACAGGACTGATTACTAAATACTGATGCTAATTGTACTGGTTTATGTGCTGCCATGTAGTAATTTATTACTAATCAGCCTTATAGTATGACACAGAGCTGCACAGAGCATGTGCAGTGCATCAGCAGAAAAGAAAATGGGGAGCTACTGGGGCATCTTTGGAGACACAGATCTTTACTGCTAAAGGGTTGTGGTTGCCTTAGGCTGTTGCAGAAACCCAAAACATAATGTGCAATATTTCTAGCTACTTCTTTAGTTAGGCTTTAGTTCTCCTTTAAACTTCACATTCACTTTAACATGGCCTATTGACTCCGTTCAGCCGTTTATGGCTATACCCTGAGTTATCCATCCTTTAGGCTTCGTTCGAACCTCCAGCCTCTCCACCGCTACCCTATGTGGTGGTTGTGATACCTTCATCTCAGAAGGGTTTGAACACATTGTTGGCTGAAGCTCAATAGGGTTAAAGAAGGGAAGTTTGGGTCACACAAGGCGAGGTGAGTCAGGAATTCCAAAGGGTTCTTTGTGCTCTGTTCAGATGCTTGTACTGTGCTAATAGGATATGATTATAAAGTTGGAGGAAGTTAGCTAATGGCTTGCCCTTTATAGAGCTCCACAGACTCCTTTTAAAAATGTTGTTGAGTGGAGTATGCACAACACTGGGGAGTTATGGTTACATCTTTTGATAGATAGGCTCATTCCTAGCTTGGATTAAAATATCAAGATATGGGGCTTGGAATAAAAATCAACTGACAGTTCCAGATGACAGTTTAAGTGTATATATTTTTAGAAATCTTTTGTAGAGCAGACATCTCACTGAAAACAATGAAGTCTGGTCAGTATGAAATGTGTCAAAAGGCACTTCATAAAGTCTTACCTAAGGCCTGACAGAGCTAAGCCTTTTAGCATGTATTTGTTGATAATAACTATTTAAAAAACAGAAGCACGTCCAACTATTTAGCCATTTATTTTCTTTTTTTTTTAGCCGTGAATCTGGGATCAGCTCCATATATTTTACATTAAACAGAGTTTCTTCCCTTCTATCACATATGCCTGTTATATTATGTCAGCCTGTTGATTCATAGTCTTATATCATATATCTTGTTTGTTTTTAAAATGATACCAATATATGTTTATAAAATACCAATAAATATTCATTATACCATAATAACCGTTATCTTGAAACCTGTTATCTAGAAACCCAATATCCAGAAAGCTCCAAATTATACGATGGCCATCTCCCATAGACTCCATGTTTTCCAAATAATCCAAATTTTTAAAAACTATTTCCTTTTTCTCTGTAATAAGATCTGATAAGATATAATACTAATTAATAATAAGATATAATAATTATTAATCCATACTGGAGGCAAAACCAGCTTATTTGGTTTATTTAATGTTTACATAGTAGACGGGGCTCTACTTAGCTCGAGTGAAGGAATAGAGGGAAAAAAAACTTTCGAATGTTTTTTTTGGCTACTTCGACCATCGAATGGGCTACTTCGACCTTCGACTCGAACTAAAAATCGTTCGACTATTCGACCATTCGATAGTTGAAGTACTGTCTCTTTAAAAAAAAACTTCGACCCCCTAGTTCGCCACCTAAAACCTACCGAAGTCAATGTTAGCCTATGCGGAAGGTCCCCATAGGCTTTGCTAACTTTTTTTGGTTGAAGAACGATTCGAAGGATTTAATCGTTCGATCAAACGATTTTTCGTTCGAACGAATTGCGGTAAATCCTTCGACTTCAAAATTTGAAGTCGAAGGATTTCAATTCGGTAGTCGAATATCGAGGGTTAATTAACCCTCGATATTCGACCTTAAGTAAATTTGCCCCTTAAGGTATGAAAATCCAAATTATGGAAAGATAACAGGTACCATACTATATATAGACCTATTATCCAGAATGCTCAGGACCCGGGTTTTTCTGGATGTTCTTAAATCTACTAGAAAATAATGTAAACATTAAATAGACTTCATGGGCTGGTTTTACTCTAATAATTAAGTACAGTATTAAATAAATAAAGAAATAAATATATAAATAAATAAATATAAGTATATATAAATATAAATATATACAAAAGCTGCTCTATTGGCTTTAACCAATGCATTGTTATTGTTATTTTAATGCTTGCCAGATGCACACAAAAAATTTACAAATTACAAAATAAACCTCATAATGAGATGATCCTACTTCGATAAACCCGAGAACATGTTGATCTGTCGTGTTGGCGTGCAACAAAGAGAAAAGGCAAGAAGATAAACAATATTTTAGATTGTATTTTTGAAACAAGACAATTTATTTGTTGCCTTTGGGATCCATAAAAGAATAAAATGAAATGCTTAGTATCAGTCAACAAATTCCCATTTTATGGCTTGCATTTCAGAACCAGGAAACATTCTTCTATCAGAGAGGAGCCTACACAATTCACAGATGTACATGAATATCATGAAAAGAATTGTTTCTGGAAATCACTGTTCCCATGGCATGTGCCTCTATGTAGGAAAGATCATTTGTCAGTCATATGAGGGGGTGTGTATTAACAGTGGTACAAGGCAATAACCCCCATATATAACAAAAGGTGTAAACCTTGGCCAGGAGCAGTAACCTATCTCATAATTTATTCCATTGCTCTTAAATGGTGGCCCAAAAAGGGATTCACTAACAAACCCCCATCCTTGACCAATATCTGGTGTTCAGTGTGGGGAGGGGTTCACTCCTTCCTTTAAAATTGTGTGTTTTCCTGGTTCTTACTCTGACCTGTTTCTGACCGTCCCCTGATCTTTTGCTCATTTTAAGCTATTATTATTATTATTATTATTATTATTAATAATAACATGTATTTATATAGCGCCAACATATTGCGTAGCACTGTATAAAGCTATGAACTTGCTTTACCCTAGTCTGCACATTGCTGGTCTGACCTCTGAAATGAGCAGGCTCCCAGTTGATCCCAATGCAGATTTTTTGGAGCCCCAAAACATTCTGCAATGGTACCAACAGGTAATCTCCTGCAATGCTAGCACCAGGGCTAGATGGGGAAGGTATTCTTCTGCTTTACAGAAGATTAAGACAAGTGCCAGTAATAGCTATCAGAATGTAATTATGCTAATAACTGTGATGAAAAAATATTTGACAAAAATAAAATGTGCCATAATGTAGTATACTTGTTGCTAATGACATTCATGGCTATTTCTATATTGTAACAGTTATAGATGAGGAATGGCAGAAGACTCAGTGTATTCCCAGGGAAACTTGTGTGGATGTCGGAAAGGACCTTGGCACCTCAACCAACACCTTTTTCAAGCCTCCCTGCGTATCAGTGTTTAGATGCGGAGGCTGCTGCAACGAAGAAGGAATCTCATGTGTAAACACGAGCACTTCATATGTTTTCAAGACGGTAAGTTTGTGAGATTGTAGAACTCACAACCAATATGTATATGAAATCAATATCCCAACTGACCCAACAGTGAGACATATATAATAAAGTCACAGGGGCAGAATATGGCAAAGTAAACCATTTCTATAACCTTCTATAAACTGTATACTTATGGCATGCCGAGAATAGAATGGAATGCATTGTCTGTACAAGTAGGGATTCACCAAATGTTGACTCCTCCATTGGTACCAACCCAACCTTTTTCCAATTTTCTAACTATAGCAAAAATAAAAAACAAAAGAAGAAAAATGTGTAAGCGTAATTTGCCCATGAAATATCTGGGTTCTGTATTCAAATTATGCGAATAGAGAGATCTAATGATCCTGGAAAAAGTTTAGAAATCTTGGCCAAGTTCTAAACCAATTCCTGGATTCAGAGCATCCCTCTTTATCAAAATGGGTGACTTTGGCCTAAGGTTGGCACAGTATCAAACCTTCAAATACATTTTTATGAGTCAAGTCATTGCACGTTTAGCCCTGTCCTACACATATAAGAACTGCTGTAGGTCTCTTCCCTCCAAAATAGAGAACACAGACCTACATGTCCCCCCAGGGCTGCCTGCCTAAATGGACATGCTCTTTCAATAAGCACTAAGTGATGCACTTTTGCATAATTATTACAACATCATGTGACATCAAGGACCATTGACAAGTACATATTTTTGTTAAAAAAAATATAAATACACAAAGGGTATTTATATTTTTTTTAACAAAAATATGGACTTGTCAATGGTCCTTGATGTCACATGATGTTGTAATGATTGTTAATACAAAATCCTAGATTCAGGACAACCCTATACAGTATATACAAAATTGTTAAATGCCTCATGCACTCACTTATATGGGTTATTGCCCTGGTGCTAATAGAATATATGCATACAAATTGAATGAAGGCTGTTACACAACAGGGTCTTGCAAAAAATGATTATTTATTATTTAACAAATCTGATGAATAGATAATCATTTTAATCTGATTTGTTAAATAATAGATAATCATTTTTTGCAAGACCCTGTTGTGCAACAGCCTTCATTCAATATATATATATAAAACACTTACTGTGGCTTAGATTTCTTTGAACATTGGGGTATGTACAATGCAGCCACAGCTGGGGGTCTATGTAACGAGGGGGGCTTAGCGTAAATTCCTTTTAGGGGGTTATTTATTAAAGTCAGAATTTATCTCAATATATTCTGCTACAAACTCCGATCAAATCTGCTCAGGTTTTTTGCGCTTATTTATTGTTCCATTTTCCCGAAAATTTGCTTTGCGGGAAAAAAAAAATCAGATTTTCAAGATTTTTTCAGATTTTTCATCCGACTTTAACAATTTTTTCAGATTTTTCACCCGAAAACTCAGATTTTTCCTGAAAACTTCGGGGTATTGCACGAAACCCATCGCACATCAAAAAATCATTGAGACTTCTCCCATTGACTTATATGTAACCTCAACAAGTCTGGGATGCCGGATTTTCTGATTCTGACTTTTCCATGCTCGGAGTTTAATAAATTCCAAAAAATTCATGTTTTTTTAAAAGTCAGATTTTATAAAAAAAATGTTTTCGTGATTTTTGCATTCGTAGTTTAGTACATAACCCCCTTAATGTCTTCCTTGGGTCTTTAAACTTTCTGCAAAAGAAAGCTTGATTTAAGGTGGCCATACATGGGCCGATAAAAGCTGCCAACAGACCGAGTCGGCAGTTTATTGGCCCGTGTATGGGGCCCCCCGACGGGCTTCCCCGATCGAGATCAGAGCGAAAGTCGGCCAGATCTCGATCGGATGGGACTAAAAATCTGTTTGTTGATGCGGTCCCGCAATCCGACCACCCGTTACCATTCATTAGGATCCGATCGTTGGGCCCTAGAGCCCACGATCGGATCAGCCCGATATTGCCAAACGAGCGGATCTCTCCATGTATGGCCACCTTTACATTCATGGCATTTATCAAACTGTCATCATTATTTTTATCAATATTTTGATTGATTAGTGGGTTGGTGGAATCAGTTTGAAGGATCATAATTAATAAGCTTAAACAAAGAAGGCTTAACCACCAATTTTCACTCAACTCTGTACAATATCAATATACTAGGATGCTATCTGCTATTAGCTATGCATTGTACTCTTTGCTGGTTTATTATACAGGTATGGGACCTGTTATCCAGAATGCTCAGGACCTGGGGCTTTCCAGATAATGGATCTTTCTGTAATCTGGATCTCCATACCTTAAGTCTACTAGAAAATCCTGTAAACATTAAGGTGCACCTTTACTAAGGGTCGAAGTGAATTTTCGAATTCAAAAACTTTGAATTTCGAAGTAATTTTTGGGTACTTCGACCATTGAATAGGCCAAAATTCGATTTGAATTGAAAAAACTTAAAAGTACTGTCTCTTTAAAAAACTTCGACTTCGACACTTCGCCACCTTAAACCTGCCGAATTGCTATTTTAGCCTACGGGGAACTCCTAGAACCTATAGCCAGTATTTGGCAGTATTTTAGCAGTCAAATTTTTTTTTTTGAAAATCGTTCGATTGAACGATTTGAATTCGATCGAAAAAGGCTAAATTCACTCCAAAAAAAAAACTTCGACTATCAAATTTCTACGATTCGATGGTCAAATTTCAAAGTTTTACCACTTCGAAATTCAACCCTTAGTAAAAGTGCCACTAAATAAACTCAATAGGCTGGTTTTGCCTCCAATAAGGATTAATTCTATCTTAGTTTGGATCAAGTTCAAGGTACTTTTTTTTTATTTTACAGAAAAAAGGGAAATTTGAACATTTGGAATATTTGAATTAAAAGAGTCTATGGGAGACAGCCTTTCCATAATACAGAGCATTCTGAATAATGGGTTTGCGGATAACGGATCCTATTCCATGGTTCCTTTCATATACTTTTCTTGAACTTGCCGGATTAATGCTGAGCATCTGCACACAGATAAGCAATGACTGGATGTAGAATGCTCATTGTTTAGCATTGGTATTGTAGTTGGAGACTCTTTGGTTTTACAGTGAATGCAAATAAAAAGAAACAGATGTTTACAGCAGATAAGAACCTTGTGTTCCTGTGGCCTCCCTCTCCCTTATCTCATTTGAAATCTCAGACACTATTTGACCGCTGACACGATACTCTGAACATGTCATTCAATGGTAAACACATTGGTAGCATTTTTGAAATCCATTCCACAAATAATTAAAAAAATGTTGGTCTCCGGCTACATAAATAAAAATGTAGCTAATCTGACAGCGAGAAAGAAGCCAGATGTCTGTTCTAAAGATGCTTCAAATAATGACAAATTGCTGCAGACAATTCTATGCATTGCAATGGATTATTACAACATTTTCTTCTGGTTTCAAGCAGGCCGGAGCACAAACTAGTATCTTTAGTGTCTTATTTAATTACAGCTTTGACTCATATAAAACTATAGGATACTGCCATAGCCACAGAATCTGCAACACTGCTCTTGACCTAAGTTTAGATTTTTTTTTTACAGAAATGTCTCAATATCACTTTGGATGTTCTTGTCCTTAACTACCATTGTATCATTTTTGGACTCCCCTTTTTCTGGCTGGAACAATAATGCTGGGTTGGCTGGGGGCTGGCTGGAGCAACATATAAACTTTGTATTTGTACTCCCACCCAAGCCCAACATGATGGTTGGAGCAGGTGGAGAAGAGTATCAAGAGTCCAAGGAGGCCTGAGAGGAGGACAAGGGATAGGTTTTTTTAAAAGAGGTTGTTCACCTTTAAGTTAATTTTAGTATGTTATAGAATGGCTAGTTATACAAAAAACTGTTCCATTGGTCTTCATTATTTATTTTATATCATTTTTGAATTATTTGCCTTCTTCTTCTGACTTTCTTCTAGATTTTTAAATGGGGATCACTGACCCCATCTAAAAACAAATGCTCTGTACGGCTACAAATGTATCATTATTGCTACTTTCTGTTTTTTTACACATCTTTCTATCCAGGCCTCTCCTATTCATATTCCAGTCTCTTATTCAAATCAATACATGGTTGCTAGGGTAATTTGGACCTGAGTTTGCTGAAATTGCAAACTGATGAGCTGCTGAATTAAAAAGCTAAATAACTCAAAAACCACATATAATACAAAGAAAACCAATTGCAAATTTTCTCAGAATATCACTCTCTACATCATACTAACAGTTAATGCAAATGTGAACAACCCTTTATCAAAGGGAATAATGGGGAGGGCATTCTGACACTACTGTAAACAAAAGTACATGTCAGTATCACTATAATGTTTATGGTTAGGGATGCACCGAATCCAGGATTCGGTTCGGGATTTGATTTATTTTCAGCAGGATTTGGATTCGGCCGAATCCTTCTGCCCGGCCGAACCGAACTGAAATCTCGTGACTTTTTGTCACAAAACAAGAAAGTAGAACAAATTTCCACTTCCCATCCCTAATTTGCATATGCAAATTAGGATTCGGATTCAGTTTGGTATTCGGCCGAATCTTTCACGAAGAATACGGGGGTTCAGCCAAATCCAAAGAGTGTTGGACTGGCCCCCCCGGGATACCAGGAAAACTCCTGGTGGGCCCAGGTGTCAGTGGGCCCTTCTACTCATCTTGTAACAGCAGTTGCCCCATTTCTATATAAGACTAAAGAGAAGAAGTGGAGGTAGAGACTGATAATAATATTTGAGGAACAGTGATCGAAAAAATAAAGAAAGTGAAAGTGAATGACAAAAAAAGAAAAAATATTTTGGAGAGTGGGCTAAAGGTTTTCTGGTGGGCCCCAGGCATCCCAGTCCGACACTGAATCCAAAATAGTGGATTTGGTGCATCCCTAGTGATGGTACACACAGGGTCAGACTGGGGGGCCCGGGGCCCTCCTGTGCCAGGGCCCCCATACAGACCCCTACCCATTAACCATAGAAAATTGCACTGAAATAGGCAAAACACCCAAAAATAACCAGCCAATGGGAACTGCAGGAATGGCCTCAGGTAACACATATGAACAACATAACCATATAATATTGTAGAAGGCACACATTTATGTAATTCATATTTTACTCGTGGCAATTCCCACAGTTCTCAATGACAAGGTATTTTCAAGCGCCTTGTCCACCTGTGGGGGGTACATGTCCCGTGGACAGCAAAGTGCCCTGTGTACCATCATCCTGAATTAAAATTGGTTTTCAGGGCAGACAGAACTGAAATCATTGTTTCTTGACAATGAAAAAAGTTGATCTGCATCTGTCCTGCTATGGGCCTCAATATATCGTTTTCATATCTGTTCTACGCACAATTTATGTGAACTAGGGATGCACCGAATCCAGGATTCGGTTCGGGATTCGGCCAGGATTCGGCCTTTTTCAGCAGGATTCGGATTCGGCCGAATCCTTCTGTCCGGCCGAACCGAATCCGAATCCTAATTTGCATATGCAAATTAGGGGCGGGGAGGGAAATTGCGTGACTTTTTGTCAGAAAACAAGGGAGTAAAAAATGTTTTCCCCTTCCCACCCCTAATTGCATATGCAAATTAGGGTTCGGATTCGGTTCGGTATTCGGCCGAATCCTTCGTGAAGGATTCGGGGGTTCGGCCGAATCCAAAAAAGTGGATTCGGTGCATCCCTAATGTGAACTGTAAATGTCCACACATTGCTGCAAATATTAGTTGCATTATGATGTTTTCACTAGATCTGACAAGCGGCCAGTTGTTTCAATAGGGCTGCCACCAAACAACTCAAAGTCTGACTTGTACTGCAGAAGACATGGAGGTTTAAGCAGAAAAGCTTTTTGAAAAAAGCAATTCATAAACATGTCTTACAACAGGCATGTCAAGTAAAGTCATCTATAAAAGTTAAACTACATATTTATTTGTGAAAAAATTATGAAACCTACACTATGGGGCCCATTTACTTAGTTCGAGTGAAGGAATAGAGGAAAAATAGTTCGAATTTTCGAATGGTCGAATATGGCTACTTCAACCTTAGACTACTACCTTCGAATCGAATGATTCGAACTAAAAAGCGTTCGACTATTCGACCATTCGATAGTTGAAGTACTGTCTCTTTAAAAAATTCTTCAACCCCCTAGTTCGCCACCTAAAACCTACCGAGGACAATGTTAGCCTACGGGGAAGGTCCCCATAGGCTTCCTAACAATTTTCTGATCGAAGGAATATCCTTTGATCGATGGATTAAAATCCTTCGTTCGGAAGATTATTCCTTCGATCGTTCGATCGTAGGAATAGCGGTAAATCCTTCGACTTCGATATTCGAAGTCGCAGGATTTTACTTTGACTGTCGAATATCGAGGGTTAATTAACCCTCGATATTCGACCCTAGGTAAACGTGCCCCTATCATTTGAACACCTCCAAATCCTTATCCAGACCTTCCAAGCTCAAGCTGATCAATAACTAAAGGCTGCTGATATATTGTCCCTCTTCATAACCCCAGTCGGATAGTTAAATATTGAAAAAATAACATAAGTAGAGTAGAGTAATGCAGGGTATTCCTACAGTATATTCAAGGGATCCACACTCCTTTTGACTCATCCTGAGTGCGAGTAAGGACAGAGAAATCAGGGGCAGTTGTACCTCTGAAGAAGACAATTACACCATGGGGGTTATTTATCAAAGGTCGAGTTTTAGAGGTTTGTGAGGTTGTTTATACCTCGAATGAACTCACAACTCGAATGTTTTCTGATTTAAGAAATGGAAAAAACTCGAATGAGTGAATTCGGGGTGAAGATCCTGAAGACTTGAATTGATCGAGTTTTCAGCGAAAAAAAAAAACTCGAATGGCTTTAATTTATCAAGTTTTTGAGCGAAACCCACCAAGAAAAACCTGAACATCACGAAGGCTATAAACATGTTCAAATAGATAATGGGACCTCTGCTATTGACTTCTACATGACCTCGACAGGTTTTAGCTGAAGTATTTTCAGATTCTAGCTTTTTCCAGGATCAGGGTATAATACATCTAAAAAAAATTGAGGTTTTTTTTTTTACCCAAAAATTTGAGTTTTGACTGAAAAATACCCTTGAAAGCTTGATTTTATTCAGTAAAAATCAACTGGACCTTTGATAAATAACCCCATGTCTTTCAAAAAAACATTGCCTCATATTTCAAGCATAAAAGGCTAATTTGTAATAAAAAACACTGATCATGTTTTTCTCCTTCTTTAGCTTTTTGAAATCTCGGTTCCATTAACACAAGCACCAGAACCAGTAACCATCAAAATAGCCAATCACACAAGCTGCAAATGCACGCCAAGTTCTCCACGGCTCTCGAAGGCCATTATACGAAGATCTGTCCACTATCCGGAATACGGGTAACTTGTGTTCTTTTTCTCCTATATTCTTCTCAGTTATGTTCATTATTAGTCTTTTTGTTAAATTATAAAGTAAGAAAAGCTTCAAGAAAACAAAATTACTTTAAAGGCTCTTAAAACAATGCACCTCATGTCCCTGCCAATTGAGTTTTAGGCATAGCACTTCCCATAGACCTCTCAGTTGGAAGAGGTGTTTCCGGGCTGCATATGATAATGATTGAAATGCACCAAAGCCCACTGGTCCCCAACCTATTTTGCACCATGGACCAGTTTCAATCAAGACCATTTTTACGAGGGTCGGGGGGATGTAGATGCCTGGGTGCATTTCAGGCTTACCAAAAAACTTTCCAAACAGTATTTTGGCCCTTATCGCGATCAGTAGAAAGCTTTCTGGGCTTCGCACAGCTGTTGTCATGGCAATGGTGCATCAGGTAGTTGGGATTGCAGGTAATTAGGGCCTTTTTCATTGTTTTTGCAGCTATTATAGACTGGGACCAGACACAACCCAGTTCGGCACAGCCTGTCGCCCAGTGGTTGGGGACCCCTGCCATAGCCCTAATACAGCAAACCACTTCCTTCTACATTGTTAATACTGTATTTGTTGGACACTTTGTAGTGAAGTTATGGGCACCCAGTCTGTAGTCCTCCAATTTACAGTCCATAGGGGGAAAAAATCCCCTCTAGCAACCAATCTTGAAACTGACCTCAAAACAGTAAAAGATTAACTGAATAAAGGCCCCCATACACGTGCCAATAAAAGTTACAGACAGACCGAGTTGGCAGCTTATTGGTCGTTGGCCCCTAGGGCCCACGATCGAATCAGCCCGATATGCCCATTTCAATGTGGGCATCTCGGGGAGAGATCCATCCATTTGTCGACATCGCCAAACGAGTGGATCTGCCTGTGTATGGCCACCTTTAGAGTCAATATCAAAAAGCAATTAAAATAGAACATAGAACAGTGTGTTCCAGAAAGATCCCCTATAATGAAAATGATATTTGTGCTATGAGCCAAAGGTTTGCAAGTATTTAGAGGAGTACAAGCTCCTCTCCAGCTATAAAAGCAACAATCAGCATAAAGAGACAAAGGCAAACAAAAGGACATGTCCCCACTTCTAAGCTAAGAGCCAAAACTAACTTCAAAAAGTACATTCAATTTTGTGGATTCATCAACAGTCATACAGACCTATACACTTTTGGCTCTAGCTGGGCTTTCCCTTGGCTATAGGCTAGGCTTTCATTCTCATATTCCCATGTCTTTGGAAAACCAGTTCTAACATTTATCTGGTTCATGCTATAAGGAACTATAGCAGGCAAGATTTAGTACTGAGCTACAAGAATAAATAGGAATTAATAGTTTACCAAAACAAAAATCCATAGGAGAAATAATAATATTAGAACTGTTGTAAGTCAATAAACTTTATGGGGCACATTTACTAAGCTCGAGTGAAGGATTAGAATGAAAAATACTTCGAATTTCGAAGGTTTTTTTTGGCTACTTCGACCATCGAATTTTCTACTTCGACCTTCGACTTCGAATCGACGATTCGAACTAAAAATCGGTCGACTATTCGCCATTCGATAGTCAAAGTACTGTCTCTTTAAAAAAACTTCGACTACCTACTTTGCCACCTAAAACCTACCGAGCATCAATGTTAGCCTATGGGGAAGGGCGCCATAAGCTTTCTAACCTTTTTTTGATCAAAGGAAAATCCTTCGATCAATGGATTAAAATCCTTCGAATCGTTCGTTTTTTCCTTCAATCGTTCGATCGAAGCATTTGCGGTAAATCCTTCGATATTCGAAGTTGAAGGATTTTACTTCGAGGGTTGAATATCGAGGGTTAATTAACCCTCGATATTGGACCAATAGTAAATGTGCCCCTATGTGTTCAAGTCCCTCTCATTTGTCGAGGATCTGCAAAATTGAGCTAAACTCAGCAGAACAATGCATGTCTAATGTGATTTCTTGCACAATAAAAAAGAACGTGTTGGTTAAAAAAGACAAATATTGTCTGCATTCCTAAGTACATGTGTTTGTAGCATAAACCTCCGAGGTTCTAACATTGCTGGGGTTTCTCAAGGTTAATATAGATTGACTAATGGTTGAGAAAATAAAAGAACATTCACTAACCCCCCTTAAAATACCAAGCCACTCTACTTTTTTTTTTACATTCCATCTTTCAGCCTAACACCTATAAGGGGTAACGATCAACTCCTTAGTCATTGTATGTCAAGATTGATTGATGACATATGAGAGTTTCAAGCCTCCATCTGTTTTACATTAATCAAACTTCTTGAGCAATAAAAATTGTCCGCTCACAAACCAGTGGATGCCTTGCCCCTGAGGTGTTTAAATTGGACACCCAATGAATATTAACTGAGATGAAAATAGAAACACTAACTGTATCAAATACAACAGCAATAATAACAGGCAAAATAATCATTTTTAGATAGCAGAAGGATCTGAACAATGCTTTAATGTGGTCTGGCCACCTGCCTTTTTGCTCTTTCGTGAACAAGAACTGAAAGGTCATGAAAACAGTGATATTATTTTATCGCTATTTATTTTCTAATAGGAATTTGATAGAGAAATATGACTTTTGGAACAAATAATTATGAAGGAAATGATGAAATAAGCAAATAGCTGCAACTCTGAAAGAAAACAAAAGTGATCAAGGTTATCCAAAGGGGGAGACTGAAGGATGTGGCAGGACCTTTTGCTTTATTTACACACACTAAAATCCTGCACACTATGAAAATTAGTTAAGCTTAAAGCTGGCCACAGACGCAAAGATCCGATCGTACGAATCAACGTACAATCGGACTTTCCGACCAAATAAAGTAGTAAAGAACAGATCAGCCAATGTTCTGCCCCTGACAGCAAGGGGCCGATTCACGAAGGGTCGAATATCGAGGGTTAATTAACCCTCGATATTCGACTGGGAATTTAAATCCTTCGAATTCGAATATCGAATTCGAAGGATTTAGCGCAAATCCTGCGATCGATCGATCGAAGGATTTTTCGTTCGATCGTTCGAAGGATTTTTCAAACGATTAAATCCTTCAAATCGAACGATTCGAAGGATTTTAATTCAACGATCGAACGAAAATCCTTCGATCAAAAAATCACAGGCAAGCCTATGGGGACATTCCCCATAGGCTAACATTGACTTCGGTAGCTTTTAGCTGCCGAAGTAGGGGGTCGAAGTTTTTCTTAAAGGGACAGTACTTCGACTATCGAATGGTTGAATAGTCGAACGATTTTTAGTTTGAATCGTTCGAATTCGATCGAATTCGATCTAATTTAACCAATTCGATGGTCGAAGTAGCCCAAAAAAACTTCGAAATTCGATTTTT
Organism: Xenopus petersii; assembly: GCA_038501925.1. Lineage (NCBI taxonomy): Eukaryota > Metazoa > Chordata > Amphibia > Anura > Pipidae > Xenopus > Xenopus petersii. Next base: position 168,181,680 of record CM076674.1, read on the forward strand.
TTTTTATTCGAACCCTTCACCCGAATTTCGTGAATCGGCCCCCAAGTGTACTATAGACAAACGCTAGTGACAGTCTCCCACTGAAAATCGTACGATCGGCAATACACGCAGAGATATTATCGGCAGCCGACAGAAATCTTTTAACCTGTCCGATCGACCAAACGACCGATCTCCGCCGGACGAAAAATGTCGGGACTCTCCACACACATTCCGAAAATCGTACGAATCCTCGATTCGTACAATGAGATCTTTGCGTCTATGGCCAGCTTAATCAGGAGTATACTGTACCACCAAGCTTGCACTTTTATAGTGAGAGAGAGCTGAGCCACATAGCTTTCCATTTTTCAAAGAAACCAGACATTAGCAACTACTAATATGCAAATCACACGAAATACATGCAGTGTTAAAATAAAGGACAACCTCATATGCAAACTAGGGGTCCAATAAAATTCCTGTCTACTGACAGTGAAGTGACTTTGTGGTTGTAAACCAACAGGAGAATGGAATATAAAATCAGTAAAACTATATTGAAAAATGGGTTATTTGAAAGGTAAGGCTATCTTGCCTATTCTCTGGGTGATCCATTTGAAGTTGAGATTCTTACCTGGAGCTTAGAAAAGTCGAAGTGTTTTCACGTTTTAGATATATCTCTATTTTTACACTAATCTGTCAATCTGTGGCTGGGTCATTCAGACACATATGATGTTTATAGACACTCCAGTTCTAAATTAGGAATATCGCTAAAAATGCTCTGGATTGAGTCACATGTTTAAATAGTGTTACCCCCTGAGTGGGGCACTGTAAAAGAGAACATGTGCATCAAATAGATGCGCAAACAAGGCACAACATGCTAGGGATACCTATGGTAGGTGTGAATAACAGGGTTCCCTTGCACCAACAGCTATTGGTATTATGCCAGTTGATTTGCACTGGATCTCCATGCAACTCCATATTTTTATGGATTCATGGAAGCAAGCAAAGAGTGCTGCAAGCTCCTTCCAACAAGCAAATGGATCATATTCTGATATATTTTTTTTTTTTTTTCAGTTGCGACCAGGAAGATACAAGCTGCCCGAATGGATGGCACTGGGATAGCAACCTGTGTGAGTGTGTGCTTCAAAGGGAGCCAACAATCAGTAGAAGAAGGGAAGGTATTAAAAGTGCAGTAATGAAGGCTGTTAACATATTGAAAAAGAATGTGGTTCTGTGATCAAGTCTTGCACAGAAGAGCATACATGTCATAATCAGTCCGATTAGCATGGTGATTCCTGCACCGGTATCATGTGACACCATGTACCCTAGTGTCACCGGGCAATTAATTGAGAACGCACAATAAGGGGCCCATTTACTTATCTCGAGTGAAGGAATAGAGGAAAAAAAAACTTCGAATTTTGAATGTTTTTTTTGGCTACTTCGACCATCGAATGGTCTACTTCGACCTTCGACTTCGATTCGAACCAAAAAAAACGTTCGACTATTCGATAGTCGAAGTACTATCTCTTTAAAAAATACTTCGACCCCCTGGTTCGCCACCTAAAACCTACCGAGGCCAATGTTAGCCCCCCATAGGCTTCCTAACAATTTTCTATTTAAAATGAACACTTTGAGCCCATAGGGGCCAAATTGTAAAATGTTGAAATTGTGAGAAAATAAATCTTAAAGGAACAGTATAAAGTGTTTTAAAGTAATAAAAAATATTATGCAGTGTTGCCCTGCGATTGGCTTACCGTATATACTCGAGTATAAGCCGTCCCGAGTATAAGCCGAGGTACCTAATTTTACCTCCAAAAACTGGGAAAGCTTATTGACTCGAGTATAAGCCGAGGGTGAGAAATGCAGCAGCTTCTGGTAAGTTTCAATCTCGTTTTTGGATGACTATTCTTAGACGCTGGCTACTATTCTAAGCGCCGGCGAATATTCTTAGGTGCCGGCTACTATTCTAAGGCGTCGGCGAATATTCTTAGGCGCAGGTTACTATTCTAAGGCGCCGGCGACCGTTTTTGCGCTTGACCCGAGTATAAGCCGAGGTAGAGTTTTTCAGCATATTTTGGGGGCTGAAAAACTCGGCTTATACTCGAGTATATACGGTAGCATATTTAATTTACTTATCACTAATGTGATTGCACATTTACTTGCTATACTGTTCCCACTCAAGAACGCATGTTATTTTTGTAATGCAGAACTAGCTATATGTGGAGCCCACATGGAATTTGAAGACAACTGTGAATGTGTGTGCAAGCGGAAATGTCCCAGCATACACCATGTTCTGAACCAAGAGAGCTGCCTCTGTGAATGTAGGGAGACACTAGAAAGTTGTGCCAAGAAACAGAAAATATTTTTTCCTGATACATGCAGGTGGGTTTCCTATCTTCTGCACTTTGCATTGGGAGGTGTGTATTGTACCTTTATCAAGGGCATTGTATATTACACTAAATTCTAGCTAGATAGCTAATCCTCCTATTAAAACCTTCCCTAATTACTGACAATAGGAAATAGGAGTTAGATGGTTGAGATGTTGATGAGTAGATCAGTAGAGGAGAGTAGCAAGTAGCTGAGTACTTGGAAATAACTTCAGAGGTGTATGGTGGAGCAAAATTGTGAATTGCTTTGAATGTCAAGATCTTTAGTTTGAATTTTATTTTGTAAGGTAGTAAAGTTATTGATGTGATGAGTGAAGGACGGGGCACAATCAAGCATAACTCCAAGGTACTGGGTCTGGGGATATGGAATGATAATAGAACACACTAGATAACTTTTGAGTTGTTCAGGTCAAATGTACAGAAATGCAAGAGTAGGCAATGACCTCTCAAGAAATGTGAGCCAGAGTTTTAGTCAGAGATGATTCTGTGTAATACTGTGCTGGTAATCAGTTCTCAGTGCAGAGGAAGACGCTTCTTTAGAATATGAGTTCGACATTGAGATTAAACTGTTGCTTTTGGGTTGTTTTGTATTTTTCCTTGTAGTTGTGAAGACAAGTGTCCATTCCAAATAAAAGAATGTCCCAACGGGAAACAAGTATGTGCAAAATATTTTCAGTGTCCCAAAGAGAGAAGAGGAACATCTTGGCTCCCAAGCAGAGAAAGCCCCTGAACAACACTACAAATCATGCTGCTTTGCAAGGTCTTGCTATTTGACCCTATCAATGTTTGGACATTTAAGTGCACATTTATGCAACCGTTAAGAAGTTCATCTGCCCTTACTACTCGCTGCTTCTGTGAGGGAAAGGATCCTCAACATTCAGGCAACTGGAGAAAAACAGGAGTACACCAAAAAAAAACCCATCACTGATTCCAGAGAGAAAGAACAGACAATGTTGCATATCTGTGTGTATTGCCTAACCGAAGAAAGCTAACTCTGGAAAAAGCCAGAACACGTCTATAGTTCTAATGTCATTTCTCTTCATAAGAAGTGCCAAGTAAAAACCTTGCTGTCCACATAGTTTGTTCCAATAACGTGTAGGCAGACGGGACAGAATATGGTTGCTGCTATTAGATATTAAAAAGGTATTCATTAAACCAGCAACACTTTAGGTAATAAGATATGCAAGTATGGGATCCTTTATGTGGAAACCCCATCCAGAAAGCTCTGAATTATGGAAAGGTCGCCTCCCGTAGACTTTTAACATTTAATACAAATAATCCACATTTTTAAAAATGATTTCCTTTTTCTCTATAACAATTAAACAGTAGCTTGTACTTGATCCCAGTTAACATATACTTAATCCTTATTGGAAGCAAAATCAGCCTATTGGGTTGATTTTATGTTAACTTGATTTTATAGAAGACATAAGGCATGAAGATCCAAATTATGGAAATATCCATTATCCGGAAAACCCCAGGTCCTGCGCATTCTGGATAACAGGTCCCATACCTGTATTACATTCTGTTTCTATGTTTTCCAGGAGGCAGTGTTGGACTGGCCCACCGGGATACCAGGAAAACTCCTGGTGGGCCCAGGTGTCAGTGGGCCCTCTTGCTTCTAACCATTTAGCCTATTTCATGGGCATTCCCTATTTTTTTAAGGGGCTTAATAATGGAAGAATATAGTATATTTTGAACAGTCTAGGAAAAAAATAGATTGTTTAAGGAGAAGAGGAATAATCGTTTGAAAATGGGCCCCAAGGACTAAGGTTTTCTGGTGGGCCCCTGACATCCCAGTCCGTTACTGCCAGGAGGAATATACAAAATGTGAAGTGTGCTAACTTTGTTTTTAAACAATTGCTAAGCATCAATATTGATTTTGAAACAAGTTGTCCTCCAACTTAAGACTTGGGCCAACCAGTAACTAGGGGGTTATATATATACTAAAATGATTGTAAGAAACCCTGAGGATTGAAGGAAAGGAGCTCTAGTCCCATGAAGCATGATGGACAATTATATTGAGGCTAAGAAGAAAATAATAATGCGTATAACCTGCTCTTGCCACAGTTAGAACATATTTCCAGCCCATCAGTATTCCATATCATATCAACTGAGTCTGTGCTTGTGCATCTATATGTTTTTTTTCATTACTGGTCTATAAAACATAACATGTTTTTAGAAAAGGAATTCCATTTGTGCAGGTTTTATCTCCTTTTTTTTGAAAACATCTTTTTAAACATTTTTTAATGATGACCATTAAATTTGATACATAACATGGGAACACTGGTTCTTTATTTAATGTAATGCTTGCATGTGACATAACTCCGCTGATCTTAGATAGATAGCTAAGGTTACAGATAACTGAAGTCTGGGAACGATTAGAACATTAGAAACAACGTCATTATTGTGGATACTTAGGGGCAGATTTATCAAAGGTCAAATTTCGAGGTGACGGGAGTTTTTTAAACTCCCATCAACTCGAAATTCTAATAAAAAAAGTCCAACCAAAATGTATTAAAAAAATCTAATTTTTTAACTTCGAGTGAATAGGCCGTATTCGATTGTTTGAATCAAATTCAGATTCGTATTAGATTAGATGTATTTTCAAAACTTCTATTTTCTAAAGTCCACCAAATGACTCCAAATAGGTTCTAGGAGGTCCCCCATAGGCTAAAACAGCAATTTGGCAGTCTTTTTTAAAGTCAAACTTTTAAAGAGACAGTACAGGATACATTTCGATATAATTTTTGCCTGAAGAAGGTGCCTGTGTGCTTTGAAAGCTTGCAATTGTTACTTATTCAGTTAGCCAATAAAAGTTTTAAAATTCGAAGTAAACTAAAATTAGCTCAAAAATCTAATTTAAAAATGTGACTTTTCAAATCAACCCTTGATAAATCTGCCCCTTAAAGTGATACTGACACGTTCTTCCTTACCACTCAAAATGATGCAGGCCAATATTGATGTGCATGTTAGGAGCTTCCTGACTTGCACCGGCCATAACCACCCTCAACCTGCTGTAAAGTTTCTAAATATACTATAGACCTCTACCCATCCCATTTGGTGACATCAGGTATAGGCAGAAACACTGTGTATACATCGCTAGATGGGGTGAGTGATGATGTCACCAGCAGGTTGAGGCCATGAAAAAAGTTTAGCTTGCAAACCTGATCATGACCTAGTAGTGATGGTACTAGTGATGGTTTGCAAGACCTACAGGTATATCAACTGGCCACAGCTTCCCCATGTGCAGCACATGCATGTCTCCAGAATTCAGGTACTATAAATACATACTGTAATTCCATTAGTCTGTCAATCAAATAGAGGACTGTGCCACCCCAGGCCAATGGGATGCCAGTGGGACTACCCTTGTAAGGTACCAGAGCCAGATCACATGTGTGTGTAGAATATTATTGCATTGTCCTGCGTCACTGTGTGTTACTGACACATTTCCTATCACTATGAATGGACTCAAATTGCTCAAAGACTATGTTAACTGGATCTAGAAAACAAGGGATGCCTGCACTGTGTTATTAATCTTATCTGGAAGAACATGTCTATATATGCATTGGGAAAGGACATAACAGGATAACGTGCTTATCTTCAGAAAAGACAGCTTTATGGTTCCCATATTACTGCTGAAGTCTTGTGTATATGCAAAATTCCAACTAAAGAATTCCATTATATTATAAATATTATAAATCAGAAATACATTTTACTATCACTTGTTTGCTTATTTGAGATCTTTCTGAGCCGTTTAAACCTTTACTTTACCGCTAGCGGGAAGTGTTGTTCTCTTTGCATAAATGTGTTATGCAAAACATGGTATGAACGTGTTTTGCCTTTAAAGGAAAACTATACCCCCAAAATGAATACTTAAAGGAAAACTATACCCCCAAAATGAATACTTAAAGGAAAACTATACCCCCAAAATGAACACTTAAGCAACAGATAGTTCATATCATATTAAGAGGCATATTAAAGAATCTTACCAAACTGGTCTATATATTTAAGTAAATATTGCCCTTTTACATCTCTTGCCTTGAGCCACCATTTCGTGATGGTCTGTGTGCTGCCTCAGAGATCACCTGACCAGAAATACTACAACTCTAACTGTAACAGGAAGAAGTGAGGAAGCAAAAGACGCAACTCTGTCTGTTAATTGGCTCATGTGACCTAACAAGTATGGTTTGTTGGTATATTTGTGAGTACAGTGAATCCTACGATCCCAGGGGGCGGCCCTTATTTTTTAAAATGGCAATTTTCTATTTAGGATTACCCAATGGCACATACTACTAGAAAAGTATATTATTATGAAAATGGTTTATTTACATGAAGCAGGATTTTACATATGAGCTGTTTTATGCAATATCTTTTTATAGAGACCTACATTGTTTGGGGGGTATAGTTTTCCTTTAAGCAACAGATAGTTTATATCAAATTGAATGACATATTAAAGAATCTTACCAAACTGTAATATATATTTACATAAATATTGCCCTTTTACATCTCTTGCCTTGAACCACCATTTCGTGACTCTATCTGTGCTGCCTCAGAGATCACCTGACCAGAAATACTACAACACTAACTGTAACAGGAAGAAGTGAGGAAGCAAAAGACAGAACTCTGTCTGTTAATTGGCTCATGTGACCTTACATGTGGTTTGTATGTGTACACAGTGAATCTTACGATCTCAGGGGGCGGCCCTTATTTTTTAAAATGGCGATTTTCTAATTATGATTACCCAATGGCACATACTACTAAAAAAAGTATATCATTATGATATTGGTTCATTTACATGAAGCAGGGTTTTACACATGAGCTTTTTCACTCAGTATCTTTTAATAGAGACCTACATTGTTTGGGGGGTATAGTTTTCCTTTAAATAAATATACAGCTTTTCCAATAACAGTATTCAGGCAGCAGTTCAGGATAGGTCCCATTGTAACAGTTGCAGGTCCATTTCAACACATAAGAGGCAATCACCGGCAATGCTGGAATTTTAATCAACGCTAACTCACAGCATCTATCAAAAGCACAAAAAAAAACTTTATAAAAAACACTTGAAAACATTATAATCCTAATGCATTTCCTTTTCATTAGTTATAGGGGTTGTTCACCTTTCAGATAACTTTTAGTATGATGTAGAAAGTGAAATTCTGAGACAATTTACAAAAGTTTTCATTTTTTATTATTTAAGGTTTTTGAGTTATTTCGTTTTTTTATTCAACTGCTCTCCAGTTTGCAATTTCAGCAATCTGGTTGATATGGTCCAAATTCCTCTAGCAATTTGAATGAGAGACTGAAATATGAATAGGAGAGGCCTGAATAGAAAGATGAGTAATACAAAGTAGCAATAACAATAAATGTGTGTAGCCTTACAGAGCATTTGTTTTTAGAAGGGGTCAGCGACGCCTATTTGAAAGCTGCCAAGAGTCAGAAGAAAAAGGCAAATAACTATAAAAAACAATAATGAAAACCAATTAAAAAGTTGCTTATAATTGGCCATTCTATAACATACAGTACTAAAAGTTACCGTAAAGGTGAACCACCCCTTTAAAGTTAAAAAAAAGTAAAGGTCCTGGGATTCTGCCCTTTATTTTATGGACAGTTAGAATAATATAATTAACATACAAGGTTCATTTTGTGTATTTTCAGTGAATGCTGGTTCAAACACAAATAAAGGGTACTTGGGTATGAAGAGTACTACTCCATTGCTCCCTATGCTAGCAACAGCAGTAACAGCTTCACTTTGCCATATGGGTTTAATTTTTTTAAGCTTTAAGCCAGTGAGCTGGTTTAGTAAATAACATCAATGGTCAAACTGGTAAGTGAAAAATTTCTTGCACCCCTAGAAAATCCTGCATTTAGGGATGAAATCAAGTAAAGGGAAAACTTAGTAAACAGGTCCCCAAAGTGCTCACAAAAACCAGGAGGAGGTGTCAATATTATGGTGCAAAGCTACTCTGGTACAAGAGGTTCCAAAACAGGTAACTCATATTTATTACTGTACTTCTAACCGCTACTTTATCCCAGGCAGTTTTTTACAGCTTCGCAGAACAAGATACTGCAGGTACAGCAGAACAAGCACAGCACATTTTGTCTCTGCTTCTCAGCTCTGGAGGATATTCTGCCTCTAAATATTCTACCAGCTTTCGCTACTGGGAACCCTAGCATTGGATGGGTAACCTTCAGAGACCTATAGACATGAAAATAGCCTTCCATGTAACTTTGGAAGAGTTTCTGCTGCTCTTGCAACACATGCCTTGATACTCTGGATTTACTGGGGATTCCTACCCGATTCTCTTTCAGTTAGGGATTTGTTACTGAATTAACAAAAATACGAGGTTCCAAGTTTCCAAATTTTCATTTAAAGCTATTGCAATATCAAGCACTTGTGAAAAGTGAATTTTTAAGTATTGGTATCAATATCAGGTTACCAGTGACCAAAACCCTTGGGCCCACTGGAAGACCTGACCTCAAGGCCAGTGCCACCAACTTTTAACCAATAACATCCACCTCCCACCTTTGCTGTGCCACATCAATGACATCTTCCCTGACCAGTGTGTATGGACCTGGGGTGGGACCACTGGGATTTCTCCTGGGATGCCAGTGGGCTAGTCCTTTTCATGTTAAGTAGTCCTAAAGGGTAACACAGCTAACCCCTTCCCTTTCCAATCCTGCCACCAAGTAGTTTGCAGTGCATACACTCCAAAATTAGCAGGTCTATTCAACAAAATGTAAAAGCCAAATAGCGGTTATTTGATTGATCTGGTCAGCCACACACTGAGGCTTATGCAGACCAATCAGTATAACATTGCATTAACATGTTGTCTTTGTCCAATAGCATTTTCAAATCTGCCTAATAGATATCTCACTGAATTTCGGCCATAATCCTTTATGCAGGCTGTTGACAGCTACTATGGACTGTGCATGGCACCTTAAAGGGATACTGTCATGGGAAAAACATTTTTTTCAAAATGAATCAGTTATAGTGCTGCTCCAGCAGAATTCTGCACTGAAATCCATTTCTCAAAAGAGCAAACAGATATTTTTATATTAAATTTAGAAATCTGATATGGGGCTAGACATATTGTCAATTTCCCAGCTGCCCCAAGTCATGTGACTTGTGCTCTGATAAACTTTAATCACTCTTTACTGCTGTACTGCAAGTTGGAGTGATAACGCCCCCCTCCCTTTCCCCCCCCCAGCAGCCAAACAAAAGAACAATGGGAAGGTAACCAGACAACAGCTCCCTAACACAAGATAACAGCTGCCTGGTAGATCTAAGAACAGCACTTAATAGTAAAAACCCATGTCTCAATGAGACTCCTTCAATTACATTGAGAAGGAAAAACAGCAGCCTACCAGAAAGCATTTCTCTCCTAAAGTGCAGGCACAAGTCACATGACTGTGGGCAGCTGGGAAATTGACAAAATGTCTAGCCCCATGTCAGATTTCAAAATTGAATATAAAAAAATCTGTTTGCTCTTTTGAGAAATGGATTTCAGTGCAGAATTTTGCTGGAGTAGCACTATTAACTGATGCGTTTTGAAAAAAAAACATGTTTTCCGATGACAGGATCCCTTTAAAGAAAGTAAAGTGGAAGTGTATGGGGTGGGCTGTAGAAGTAAAGATGAACCAGTGTAATGAGCACACAACTATCTGCAGTTTATCCTGCATACTGAATGATGCCAGTGCTCTGTACACTAATTCTTTGAGTGCTTCTGGTTCCAATGGTTTGTCAAATTTCAACCTGATCCCACCCAACTGGTGGTCAACCTGCAAATCACTATTATATATATATAGTCTTTTTGACACACACATAGTTTCAGTTGCTGCAGTACTGTAAGGGATCATACTGACAATGAAAAGACCCCTCCATGCAGGTAGTCTCATCTATAAATAGAGCCTCTTCTTATTAAAAAAATGGTATGGATGCCAATAAATCATTAGATATGAGGGCCCATTTAGTAGTTGTATGAGAACATCTTGCTGGAGTTCCTGCACTGCTTCCTCAGTCGGTGAACAGAGAACCAGGCAGCAATAGAGGTTGTGCTATGGCATGGCAGTCCGCCCACTGTTAATAATTACCATAGGTATGGGAGTGCCCCCAATAAAATATAACATTTACTGCCATTGCCTTAGTTTGCCCTGAAGAAAACATGTAACGCTTGAAAATACTCTTCATTCCAACTGCTCTCCGTCCTTAATGCTGTTTAATGTCCTGAAGGACATTATGCAGATCACTGAACTACAGGCCAGTGTTTTACTTGTGTAGGAGTTAAAGTTATTAAGCAGAAATTGTACATCTGGAAATCTTATTGATGACGAAACGTAAAAAGAATAGAAGCAATGCAGCAAATGCTGAGTGTGTCTGAGCAGGCAGAATGTGGACAGGATTTATGAGTCCCCAGGAATTAGAGAACTTCCGCTCCTGTCATCGTAATATGTCACAAGAGATGCGTTGCCAAATCTCGGGAATATTTATTTTGGGGCTGCAACGCATTATCTACGGAGTGTACAGCACTATCATACACTAGTCATATGTTATGTATAACAGGCCTCAAAGTCACCACTGAATCTGGTTACAGAGGCCGAGTTATGTGCTTCATTAATCTGCAGCATTGCCAAACAACACATGAAGCCCGTCTGATACTAAGGCTTGTGTCACACACGCACATTTGTCATGATAAATTCTTTAAGTGACAAGTCATAACAACACAGGAGAGATTATTTACTTATAAGTAAAAGAGCCACAAGGGGTACACACAAAGTGCCAATTAGTGTCCTTCAATTGTTCCCTCTTAGGGTGGTGCCAGACGGGGAGATTAGTCGCCCAGCAACAAATCTTCTCTACTGCGGGCGACTAATCTCCCCGAACATCCTTCCCGCCGGCGAGAATATGAGGCATCTTCGGAAATTTTGTATTCTTGCCGGCGGGAAGCAGTTTGGGGTGATTAGTCACCCACACTATTGTTCCGGGCCTAAAGGGGGGCCCGGCCGTGCTGCATTTTTTGAAATAGCCTGCCCCCTTCACAGCATCGAAGCAGTGCCTAAGCCTCTGAAGTCCCGAATTGCCGAAGTCCTGAAGAGCCGAAGTCCCGAAGCCGCAAAAAGACAAGAAAAGTCCTGAAAAAGCAAAGTCCAGAAGCCGCGAAAAGACCCGAAGTTGAAGTCCTGAAGCCCCGAGTTCAGTTCTACTGAACACCAATGTGGTTTTTATTTTATTAGACCCCTGGCCACCAATGTGTTATTTTAGTACTCTGTAGGCCCCTATACCAATATTTTACCAATATTTTGGTATTTTGGTATCTCTGGGGCCCCAATGTTTTTTTGAACGTGGGGGGGCCCTGGCGCCAATATTTTTTTAAAATAACATTTATAGGGGGGCCCTGGTGCCAAGGTTTTTTTTTAACTAATGAGGGTCCTGACCACCAATGATTTTTAAAAAAACTTTTATTGTTTATATTAAAAAAAACTTTTATGGAGGGCCCTGGCGCCAATGACCATCAATAGCTTTTTATAACTTGTGTGTGGGGAGGTTTTACCGTTTTTAGAGCTGCTTTTATGTGGTCTTTTAACTGTGGTGTGAGTGGGCTCTGGGGTGGGTCTTGGGGGCTAGGGTGGGGTTTGGTGGGCAGGGCCCAGAAACGTTTTTTGTATGGGGGCCCGTGATTCATATCTATCTATCTATCTATCTATCTATCTATCTATCTATCTATCTATCTATCTATCTATCTATCTATCTATCTATCTATATTATGTGTGTGTGTTTACAGGTATGGGACCTCATCCAGAATGCTCAGGACCTGTGGTTTTCAAGATAATGAATCTTTCCGTACTTTGGATCTTCATACCTAAAGTCTACTAGAAAATCTTGTAAACATTAAATAAACCCAAATAAACTGGTTTTGCTTCTAATAAAGATTGATTATATCTTAGTTTGGATCAAGTACAAGGTACTGTTTGATTATTACAGAGAAAAAGGAAGTTTTTACAAATTTGGATTATTCGATTATAACGGATTCTATAGGAGACGGACTTTCCATAATTTCCGATCTTTCAGAACTACGGGTTATCAGATAACGGATACCATTCCCGCACCACCAAACTGTATAGCATGTGATGTCATAGCCCTAACAACCTACATCATTAGGCTGCATCAGATATTACCAGTTGGCCCCTGAAGTCACAAATCCATTCCCATCACCAGTCTGCCCCTAGATGCCACAGACCAGTTACACCTTATCCAGCTACTGCTGCCACCAAAGGTACCACCCTAGCTCCATTTTGGATACAAACATGCAGCAATTCTTCTACCTACAAAGCATGAAACAAAATTCAAAACATGGTGGATTGCAGCCCTTTATTTTTTTGGACGCTGCAGGTAGGGACCTCCTTTCTAATTTTTCTCTTAACACTAAACCTTTTATCTCTGTATTTATACTTTTTTTTATTGTTACTTGTTCTTCCTGTGTGTTCTTTGACACATTGTGTACTTTTAAACAGCACGACATATCCTTGCAGAGATATATAAATAAAGACATACATAAATACATATGTTTTTGATACAGAGATGGAACATCAAGCAACAATTGGAGGAATAGATACAGAATAACCTTACATTTTGCATAAAGATGTTATTTGTGGTGTGTTCTACCTCTGGCCACTAGAAGGCTTCCATTGATATGAACTGTTTCTGCTGTTCTTGCTGTTACAACACTTTGTCCAGGAACTGAAAATTCAGCAATGAGGCTCAACTGGCTACTACAAGCTCTCTGGATAAAAGTCTGAAATTCTGAACAGCGTGAGTTTACAGAATAACACAACATTGGCCAAAATATACATACATTTACACCAATCCAGAAAAATTGTATTCAGAGCCATTCGTCTGTGAAATATGACATTCAAAACTACTGACCCCTTGTGGCTAATCTAAAACTTGCATGAACTGTGAAGACAGACTCAGTAGGCAACACACAAGGCAGATATAATATATATATATATGCCAACAATGTGCCTGTCAGTGCAGCTAAACACAGAACTGTAAGTCCATGGGGGTTATTTATTTAGGTTCGAGCAGGCCCGGGCCTAGGGCGGCAGAAAATTAGGGGCGGCATGCCGCCCAGCCACTTTTTGGGGAGCTGTGTATCCCTACTTTACCAGCTCATACACACATGCATGTGTGTGCATGGGTGGGGGTATTGCGAGTGGGAGCTCGGACTGCGCAGCCGGGCGACTGGACCGCGTGGCCTAGAGCCGCCGCCTGAGAAATCCAGCCCTGGGTTTGAGTTATGTTTTCCATAAATATTTGAGTTTTCAAGGTTATTTTTTGGCCAAAAATCACATTTTCAGGTTAAAAGAAAATTTTAATTTGTCAGGTTTTTAAAAAAATTATATCTATTATATATTATTATACCCCAACCCTGGAAATAGCTCAATTCCAAAAATACACCATCTAAAACCTGTCAAGGACATGTAGGAGTTAATGGCAGAGGTCCCTAGAACCATTTGCAGATGTTAATAGCCTTCATGATATTTGTGTTTTTTAGATGGTTTTTGGTCGAAAACTCGATTAATTCGAGTTTTCGAGTTTCACAACTTGAACTCGCTGATTCAAGTTTTTTCTTAAATAAGAAACCATTTGAGTTGTGACATGAGTTCATTCGAGGTATACAAAAAATCTAACATTCGACCTTTGATAAATAACCCCCCCAAGTGTATTGTGCCCTAGAGCTCAAGAAGTAACAAGACTACAGAAGTTCAAAACTATAGGAATAAAGTATGTTTAGCAGAAGCTTATGTTGAACAAGTCCTGCAGCGAGTTGGGTACCCGTGGATTACACGCAAAAAAATCTGGTATGCTGCAGAATGAGGGTAGGATTTTCAGGTGTGGGTATAGATGTGGGTTGAGGGTTGCGGGTCATCTAAATATATTATGCTATGTTATATTGTCTATATTTTAGTCCTTTTAAAATGTTACAAAACTTGTTTCTGTCCCCGCCCACTTTTGATGATGTCACGTCCGTTTTTTAGCAAAATCACTTCCTGTTTGATGTTGGTCAGCGGGTTGTGGGTTGGGTTGCAGATAAGGCAGTTGCGAGTCTGGGTAGGGTAGTGGATCATAGTGGGTAAATATGTGGGTTGCGGTTCGGGTCGCGGGCTGCGGGTTTCGAGTTTGGGTCCGGGTCTTAGAAATTGGTAACAAATTATATATAAAATTATTTTCCCTTCTCTCTTATATCACAGATGTAAAAAAACTAATTACCACAAAAAAAGTGTAACACTGACAAAGGGGTGTGGAAAGGGTTACATACATCTTCAGTGTGAGTGCAGATACACAGAGCAGAGCAGAGCAGAGATCAGCCTGCAAAAACTGCCATTTTTGTACCAATCTCTTCTCGTTCCATGTGCCTGCACTCAGCTCAAAGCTGTACTTTTCAGTGCAGCTACACAGAGATTTGGAAGATAGTGAATGCACCTGCCAAACAAAACACAGGCAGTGGAGCCAACACCCCACCTGACCATGGTCTAAAGCAGAGATCCCCAACCTTTTGAACCTGTGAACAACATTTAGAAGTAAAAGGAGTTGGAGAGCAACACTAGCATGAAAAATGTTCTTGGGGTGCCAAATAAGGGCTGTTATTGGCCGTTTGGTAGCCCCTATGTGGATAGTCAACCTACATTGAGGTTCTGTTTGGCAATACATCTGGTTTTTATACAACCAAAACTTGCCTCCAAGCCCAGAATTCAAAAATAAGCTCCTACTTTGAGGCCACTGGGAGTTGGAGGGTCCAAGGGATTGGAGAGCAACATCTTGCTCACGAGCTACTGGTTGGGGACCACTGGTCTAAAGCAATGGTTGGAGACAGGGCCGGAACTAGGGGTAGGCAGAAGAGGCACTTGCCTAGGGCGCAAAGGCACAGGGGCGCCAGGCACGTACCTCTTCTGACGCCTTCCCCTAGCTCTGACCGCTATGTTCAGAAGCTGTGGCTGAAGTTCTACGTAGAGTATGGTTTTCTGCGCATGCGCACGCTCGCATTTTCTGCGCAGATTCTGCGCATGCGCACACGCGCTTCCTTGCCGCTCACACACTTCTGCACGTGCGCGAGCGGCGGGAGCGAAGTACTTGGCCGGGTTGCCTAGGGCGCCCGACCGAGTAGGCCCGGCACTGGTTGGAGATCATGTAATTGGAGAAATTATGATTTGTATCTAAGATAAGAAATCCTCACACAGGCTAGTGGCACACGAGGGCTGAAAACAGCCTACTGAAATATGCAGGATGAAAATCAGCCCCTGCTCAGGCAGCAGCCTCCTCTTCTGTTCGTATCCAAAACAATTGTGGCGACTTGAAGGTGACACATTTAGCTGATTTTGGGGTGAAAATACAAAATCTTGTGGTTCTTCTCTGACATCAGCCTAGTGTTCCCATTCCAAAACCGACACAATGGTTCTGGACGCAAACAGAAGAGGAGGCTACTGCCCATATAATATATTGAATATCTAATATATCATAGTATTTTGTATAATTGCACATTTCTTTGCGAATAAGTTTACTAATCCATCTTCAACAGCTTAATTATGAATGTTTAGTTGACCAAAAATTGTTTTGTTTTTGTTGGGTTATATATTTTTGGATTTTGGAATAGACTGGCATAAGGAGCTTTGTAAGCAATCAGTAATACAAAAGATCCCAACATAACGTCAGAATCTTGACTGATGTTGATTTATCTGGTTATGTTATGTTTGCCAGATTTCTAGGTCACAGAAACGTATGTTGTAACAATATTCCCTTGCTCTATATTCAACAAGTCCTCCATCAGAAGCATAAGGTGTTGAATTGTTGATTTTTCATAAACAGTACATTCAGGGGCAGATTTATCAACGGTCGAATTTAAAATTTGTCCATCGAATAGGGTAGTCCGACATTCGAATTCGAAGGATTTTTAAGATAGTACGATCGTACTTTAATCATATGATCGTACAATTTTACAAAAAAATCCTTTGACTTCTCAAAACTTAGCCAAATACTGGCTATAGGTTCTAGGAGGTCCCCATAGGCTAACATTGCAATTCAGCAGGTTTAAGGTGGCGAAGTGTCGAAGTCGATGTTTTTTAAAGAGACAGTACTTCGATTTTCGAATGGTCGAATTTGTGAAGTATTTTTAATTCGAATCGAAGTCGAATCTAGCCTATTCGATGGTGGAAGTACCCAAAAGTTACTTCAAAATTCAAAGTTTTTTAATTCGAAAATTCACTTCGACCCTTAGTTAATTGGGCCCCTCAAACAATACAAGGTTAGTTCACTTTCCACCAACTTCTGTTCCACTGGAGGTTTTATATTTGACGACAGCCTGTTGTCTATTTGTGTTAGAATATTCCCTGCAAACTATTACTCCTTGCTTTAGCAGCCAACTAATCGCTATACAAACTGTAGTTAAATCCACCTGATTGATAGCTATTTGAATTTAAGGCGGTTATTTATCAAAAATCGAATACATTCGAATGTACTCACAACTCGAATGGGAGGTTATTTATGAAAAAACTTGAACGTCTAATATTCGACCGAATAGTCTGGACCCAAAAATTTTGAATTTAAAGTTTGAATCTAATTGGAATCTAGTTTTCCTTCGTAAAAAAAAAAACTTGAATGTCAGGAAGGCAATTAACATATTCAAATGGTTCAACAGACCTCTGCCATTGACTTGTAAATGAACTCGGCAGGTTTTAGGTGGCAAATATTCAAATTAGAACCTATTCCATGGTCGTGAAAAATTTAAATTTACATTCAAGTTGGTGCTTTTAAATTCGAATTTATCATTTGAACCTTAATAAATCTGCCCCTAATTGTTGGGATACGACTGTAAATCAGAAAGAATCAATCAGAGACAGCCAATAGCTAAGATGGGCTCAATAAAAATCTGCTAAGAGGGTTAATGTTGATGGGAAAATATCATGCAAATATAAAAGCAAACCAGCAAAACATGAACCCCTGCAGATGTGATGCAGTTTCGCATTGCAGAAGGTTACTTTAAAACTGAACTGCTTTCTTGCTATATGAGAGGTTGTGAATTTATTTAGTTTATTTGCAAAAATTACTGTTGATGATATATTCACGCATAGCTAGCACACACACAACGCTCCCACCTAGAGTCCTGCAGCGGGTCGGGTACCCGTGAGTACCCGCATAAACCTGCAGTAAAATGCGGGTTTTTCGTTGAAGTTCAAGGTGCGGGTATACCCGCGGGTCGGCAGTTCTGCGGGTTTGCGGGTTGCGGGTCAGGTTGCGGGTCTTCTCAATATCAATATTTGCTCCTTTTGTCTGGTCACGTCCACTTCCGATGATGTCATTTCCGGTACACAATGACAGCACTTCCGGTTTTACTCCCTTTTTTCTGATCATATCTACTTCCGATGATGCCACTTCCAGTTTATAATGACAGCACCTCCTGATTCTTGATGGTCAGCGGGTCGCGGGTCCGGGTTGCAGAGAAGGTACTTGCGGGTCGGGTTGCGGGTCCAAGCGGGTAAGAATGTGGGTTGCGGATTGCAGGGTGCGGGTACGGGTCGGGTCCCAAAAAATGGACCCGCGCAGGACTCTACTCCCACCCATCTCATTTGCTTGCCATTTGTGAATATTTGAAGCATTAATAAAATATCAAGACCCGTGCTCTACTACCCACCTCTGGTGCATGTGCCATGTGTTCTGCCCTTATACTTGGCAGAGGAAAGGAGACCGGCCAGCAATTAGCAGCTTGTTAAAGCAGATCAAAGGGCCACAGTTCAAACAACAAAAGGCAGAAAAGGTTTTTAAAGAGAAGTAAATCCCGAGAGTAGAAAATGTGTCACACTGAGTTCTTGTGAATTTCTCTAGAAAGAGAAATGGTTCCCTCAGGGATTAACTATTGATTTGCCCTCTTTCATTGTGTTCATTGTGATAAATAAAGCAGCAATCAAACAAGTGGAATACATTCTATTCTAGAGCTCATGGCCCCTCCCTTGATGTGCATGTGTCGTGTTCTACACTGATGTATTGGCAATAACCTGGCCCATGGTGATATTCTGTGCTCTTATAGGGGCTCTCATTATTTATTGATGATCAGTGTTTCATTATGCATCAGCAGTGGGAATTATATTGTAGCTGCTTTGTTCACAGTGGATGAGAAATCCTGGTGTTTTGGGCACATTTCATCTCTGAGGATAAGAGTTTATTGCAACTGCTCTGCTTCAGCAAGTCTTCGAGAGCCATGCCGTTAAAGCCATCTGAGGTGAATTCAGGTGGACCACTGGATCTTGTGATAGCAGATCTTCCGGAACTGTAAGGAGGAATGTTTGTCTGCAGCCAGGCTGACCGATGTGCCTGTTACCCTCGCTTGTTCTCTGTACTTTTCCTTTATCTTTTCAGATCATTCTTATTTGCCTGGGAAATGCACAGACCTTCTACTTACAGGCAAATCCCAAGTGCCGCCAGCTACATGGATATGGAAAACCCTGCCAGGACTGAAGGGATAATGTGACTGATAAAATAAGGATCTCCATGCCTGAGCTCACTGCAGGAATATTATGGGCAGATAGTGTGGGTGTAACCGAAATCCCACAATTAAGAGATTCTATTAAATAGGTAATACAGGTTAAAGAGGCAATATATAATTTTTAATAAACTATGTTGTAAAAGCTGCCCCTTGTTCCAATAAAATAGAAGAGCCTTAGGGTAGAACTACGCCGGCTATTTTCGGTGCGCGTCCATCCTTTCCGACGTGATGAAGCACAGGCGTCACGTCGGATGCACAGAATCTAATGTAAGTAATACAAATGTCGCACGTAGAAGCTGATTTCATCCGACGCGACTGTTGGAAGAAGACGCAACATGCAGCTTTCACATCAGACAGTCGTGTCGGATTAAATCAGCTTCTATGTGCGACATTTGTATTACTTACCTAGGGCCCAACGATCGGATCCTAACCATGGGTAACGGGCGGTCGGATCGCGGGACCACATCAACGATCAAGATCTGGCTGACTTTCGCACAGATTTAGATCGGGGAAGCCCGTCGGAGGGCCCCATACACGGGCCAATAAGCTGCCGACTCGGTCTGTTGGCAGCTTTTATCGGCCAGTGTATGGCCACCTTTAGCCACATTATGTTGTGGGACCCACACTCAACCCATACCCTCGTCGTCTCGCTCTGTATGCTACTTGAGTACGCGCTTCTGGTTCCAAAACAGGGAATCTAGTGGAGAAGTTTAGTTCTGACCCACAATCCAACCCTAAACCTCAATGGTTTCCCAAATTTCCATCTGAACCGGCCCAACCAGTGGTTAACCCAGTGGTCATTACAGGTTTTGGGTCAAGCTGCACATATCTAATGAATTTATACTATGGATGATTTTCCAGTGAGTCTATTTCTGCTCTATGTTTGTGCCGCTGTTATGTTTGCTGCTGCCTGCTCTCTGCCATGCTCTTATCTGAGACACTGTCTGAACATAAATAACCACTTCCAATTATCCCACCATGCCCACATGGTGCCACCAATAAAGACAATAACGGGGGAGAACAATCCTGCCAACATTTGTTGGACAACTTTAGAACAACACATGGGGGGTTATTTATTAAACCTTTATTAAATTTTTCCAGGTGGGCTTTTTGGGGCAAAACTCGAATTTTTCGATGAGAAAAAATACTCGAATTCGAGATTTATTATCCCCCGATGCTGCAAAAAGCCCAAATTCGAAAATCCGCCATTTCAGACCTGTCGAAGTCCTGTATAAGTTAATGGTAAAGGCACTTATCCCAAATTTAATTTATCAGGGTCGTGGGATTAGCCCGAAAATCCTACCTTTTGTGGGTTTTCAGGCAAAAACCTGAAAAAAATCGAGAGATTCAGGAAAAATGCCAGAAAAATTCAACATCGCCATTTTACTTAAGGGAGAATACAACAAATTTTGGAGAATTGACTTCTCAGTGGTGAAAATTCTCTTTGAATTGGAGTAAATTCCCATCTGTTATCCAGGTGAAATTTCTCCAGTGAATATTCTCCAATTTATTAAGAGTACAAAAACAAATTTTCGACCAAGAGAAAGTTCTCCAGGAACAGGCTGGTAAACTACCATTGTAAAAGATAGAGCAGCCGCTTTTAAATCTCACTATCAATATCACTCTTTCCATGCTAATTTTCTCCATGGTGCATGGTTCTCTAGACGGATTTTGCCCACTTCTATTGGCTACTTCACCGCATTTCTTTTGAAAAGGTGTACTGTCCTTCCTTTTTTTTAGTAAATATGAGATGTGTTGTGAAAATTCACATGGCGAATTGAGGTGAACTTTGAGGAAGTTAGATGAAGAGAGAATTTTGTAGATGTGCCCCAATGTATTAGTTGCCACTCTACAAGTGACTTTGTGGTTGAATGTTGTGCTTGAGCACATGGTAATCCTCTGTTACTTCTAATATCATAATCCTTTACATAGATATTATTATATTATTTACTGTATTTTTGTCTGATTATATTCTATACCTTTCTCAGACCATCAATAAAGTCCACTCACAACTGGGCTCCATTTGGTAATCATTTTATATCTGTTCTGTTATTGTTGCAAAGCTCTGCTTCTACTGCTTTACATGTATAAAAACATTTAAACACAGGAAAAACATCAGAATTTAAATAGAAACCTGCCACATTAAACAGCTGTTGTGTATACAGTAAGCAGACTCTATCTGACAATACCAGTTAGTGAGCGATGCTTATGAAGCAGTAGAACAGCTGTAGAATTAATTTAACGGTGCAGAAATGATATTCAGAATCAGTCAGTAGAACGGGCATGAAGATATTGTACAACAAAGCTTGGGATCCTGACTCGGAGCTTAGGGATATGGACCTCTAGGATATTTGCTGTGTGTGTGTATGGATCTTGTCTTTTTTGATCTGTGTCACTGGGAAGTGTTACCACATCCAATCATTAAAGGTCAAGTTTGATAACCAAGGACACGTTGTGTAATATTTGTTCTCTAAACAAATGCACAATAAAAATATACTTTTCTCATTGTCTTACGTACCGTAGGGGATCCACTCAGCTCAGAAACTCGTGACTTATCAAAAGTTTTATCTTGGGGAAAAAGATATTTACTATTCCTATTATTTTATTTGATTGGGTTTAGCAGTTCATAACTGAGCAAACAACAAAAGGCTCATCTCTGAGATCCCCATTGGCTTAGTTTTGCTGAACTGTGAGCCGTCTCATCTGAGACCTCATGAAGTATCTGTTGCCTTACACTGTGGGATATTGTGGAACAAGAATATATTAGTATGGCAGGGTCGGACTGGGGGTAAAAAGCAGCCCACATGTAAACGTGTGATGATCTTGTACACATCCACTCATATATTGGGGTAAAACTGCAAAAAATGATGTGCATAATGAGCTGCCTTTCTTTCTTAAGTGTAGTTCATGTAAAAATATGTTAAAGATTCTGCAGCCTTGTGCCTTTATATGGTCACAGAACCCCTCAGCGACTTCTAATATCCTTATCATTTACAGTAGGGGGTACATTATCCCTTATAATACATGGGTGATACTCAGAGTTCCCTGTATAACTTAGCCTGCAGCCTTGTGCCTTTATATGGTCACAGAACAACCCCTCAGTGACTTCTAATATCCTTATCATTTACAGTAGGGTATAGGGTTACTATAGACACCATCTCTCCCTACTATACCTGCTATCCCACAGTCACACTCCCTTCCCAGAGACTATTATCCCACTGTTACTATAGGCACCATCTCTCCCTACTCTACCTGCTATCCCACAGTCACACTCCCTTCCCAGAGACTATTACCCACTGTTACTATAGACACCATCTCTCCCTACTATACCTGCTATCCCACAGTCACACTCCCTTCCCAGAGACTATTACCCACTGTTACTATAGACACCATCTCTCCCTACTATACCTGCTATCCCACAGTCACACTCCCTTCCCAGAGACTATTATCCACTGTTACTATAGACACCATCTCTCCCTACTATACCTGCTATCCCACAGTCATACTCCCTTCCCAGAGACTATTATCCCACTGTTACTATAGACACCATCTCTCCCTACTATACCTGCTATCCCACAGTCACACTCCCTTCCCAGAGACTATTATCCCACTGTTACTATAGACACCATCTCTCCCTACTATACCTGCTATCCCACAGTCACACTCCCTTCCCAGAGACTATTATCCACTGTTACTATAGGCACCATCTCTCCCTACTATACCTGCAACCCCACAGCCACAGTCCCTTCTTATAACATTTGCAGGAGAAATACACCTGTCCCTCAGGTTCATCCATTCAGTCCCCACCCCAAGCATCACAGTTGAAGATGGATAGAAAGGAATTAGTAAGGATTAGGAGGGTATTATTTTCTTTATATTAATGAGCAGCACACTGAATGACATATAAGCAGGTGACATTGCAAGCAATGTTCACCAGGGCACAAGCAATAATAGCTGCCATTCCTAAAGATCTATCCTTCCTTCATTTTTTGCATAAACCTTTCCTGGTATTTCCCAGAAAAAAAACTTTATCCAGAACCATTTTTCACAGCATCCTATTTAAACAAAAACTACCTCATTTTTTCTATACTAACAAGACAGAAATAGATCTTAATTAAGCCAGGATAAATCATTTTATTATGGGGTAGGATAAGATATATCCCAAATATAATGAGAATGAAAGGTGTACAGCCCTCAGTATGATCCTCCGATTCCACCCCCCTCCCCTCCCTCCCATTGCGGGCCTTACTTACAGCACAGAGAACTCCATGGCGCAAATTCACTAAGCACTGAAGCGCCGAACGCTAGCGTTAATTCGATAGCGTTTGGCATTTTCATTACTTCGCAAATTCACTAACGAACGCTGGCGTAAATTCGCTAGTGTTACTTCGCACCCTTACGCCAGGCGAATTTTCGCTAGCGACGTAACTACGCAAATTCACTAATTTGCGCAGTGTACTGAATGCTACCTTTTACGCTAGACTTCCTTCGCCACCTCAGACCTGGCGAAGCGCAATAGAGTAGATAGGGATTGTTTCAAAAAAAGTCAAAATTTTTTCTAAGTCCCAAAAAACGCTGGCGTGTTTTCTACATGATGGGTGATAGGCTGAAAAAGATAGAAATTTTTTTTGGGGCTCCCCTCCTTCCCCCCTACATTTCCTGACTCATGGCAACTTACCTAGACAGTGGGCACATGTGTAGGGCAAAATAAAATTTTTATTTGCTGATTTGAAGGTTTTCTAGGCATTTGAAGTGCTGATACGTGTTCCTCCATTGAAATTTGAATTTCGCGCCGTATGCAAATGAACCATCGCTAGTGAAACTTCGTTCGCTTGGCGAATTAACGCTAGCGCAACTTCGGAAACTTACGCTACCCCTGTGCGCAACTTCGGATTTTAGTGAACAACTTGACATCTTAGTGAATTTGCCCTATGATGGGCTGCAGGGACACTCACACAGCACGGCAGCAGCAGCGTGAGAGGAGTGGGAGGGCAGAGCCACGTGGGAGATAGGACGGAGGAGCTGTCCTAGAGCCCATCGGATGCATTCAAAGAACTCCTAAGGCAATCAGTGCTGTGTTGAAGGTGAGGAGCGGCCCACTTAAATAAAATATAGAGCGGCCCGTCTGGAGAATGCACAAACACACAGATTGCCAGTCCGGGCCTACTATGGCGTTGAAGAGGGTGAATAGGAACTGAATCAGTTTTTACCAAAGAGCCAATGCGTCCATGTTTCTTCTCCATAACATATCCCTGTAAGTTTTGGGAATGATTGCAATACAATAATTGCATTCATATAATCACAATGATCTGGTCTTGATGGCACCACTGGACAATATAGACAATATAGAAACTACAGGGACTGAAAAAAAATAAATGCAAGAGGCAGAGCTTTTCCTGTAAATCCTGGGACATGGTACTTTTCCATCTAAGCACGGCTCACTTGCAGACTTTCTCCTGGGCACCATATTATTGCACCACAGATCCATAGAGATTCTCATACGTGTTCTAAATACCAAATTAATTGCACATAAATAGTTATTGATGGGATCTTTTCTAAATAACACTTATAGGACAAAAACAGACAAGACCATAGATTTCATTTGCATGCATTATGACTTTTAGTCTGTTTACCTATAGGCATAAACTCTGATTTCTAAACTATTTTCTATTTAGGCTTTTTCATTGTATGGGCAAGACTGGCCAGCACTAGACAAGCAGCACAAATGGGTTCCTCTGGGTCATTTTTATGGACCTGAGCTGCTGCAAATCTCAGACTACTTCGTGTGACATAATAATTTAACACTTTGCCCCAGTCTGTGGTACTATGGGTATCTCATTCAATATGGGAATCAGACTTTAGACAGCACAAAGTTTAGGGGTCAGATTTATCAAGGGTTGAATTTTGAAGTGGAAAATACTTAAAAATTCGACCATCGAATAGAATCCTTCGACATTCGATGTCGGAGGATTTTATTCATCGTACGATTGTATTCCGATCGTACTTCAAATCGTACGATTCGAACGATTTTATCGTACGATTGTAAGATTTTCCTTCGCAACCCAAAAACTGCTCTGGCAGGTCCCCATAGGCTAACATAGCACTTTGGCAGGTTTAAGTTGGCGAAGTATTGAAGTCGAAGTTTTTTTAAAGAGACAGTACTTCGATTATCAAATGGTCGAACGATTTTTACTTCGAATCGAAATCGAAGTAAATTCGAAGTCGTAGTACCCTATTCGATGGTCGAAGTATCCAAAAAATTACTTTGAATTTTGAATTTTTTTACTTCGAAAATTCCCTCAAATTCACCTCGACCCTTGATAAATTTGCCCCTAGGTGTTGGCTCCTCATTGGGTGGTATTTATTTATTTTTTGAAGATACACGCAAGGGAATTACTGTATAATAAAAGTCCTTTTCAAATTAAACATAAAATCCAATTTTTTTTTTTTATTAAAGCATTCATAGCTGTTGTAAACTCATTTAAACATCTCAGCTGTCAATCAAATATTGATTGCCCCGCCTCTATGCCTTAGGCATTTCCTACATGTCACTGCTTTCCCCACATTCCCCCGTTCTCTTCACCATATAATTGTGTAGCCAGCGCATGGGGATGGACATCAGGTCCCCCGTCACCCAAAAAAAGTATTCAAATTCCTGTTTTACCACATTAGTCAAGCAAAATGAACTTTAATTACAATGTATAAATTATTTGAATCTTGTGTCCATCAGTCTGGGAATTCATAATTATAGCAAGAAGGCAGGAGCCATTTTGTGGACACTGTTATTAAGACAAGCCTTGTATCATCTCAGAATCTTGTTTGTGCACCAGAATGGGGGACCTGATGTCCATCCCCATGCACCGGCTACACAATTTAATGCTCAAGAGAACGGGGGAATATGTGGAGAACAGTGACATCTAAGAAGTGCTGAATGGAAAGTGAAAGTAATGGTCTGCCCCGCCTCTATGCCCATGGCATAGAGGAGTGGCAGACAATATTTGATTGACAGCCGAGATTTTTAAATGAGCTCATAACAGTGATGAATGCTTTAATAAAAAATAGAAATTGGATTTCATGTTTAATTTGAAAAGGACTTTTATTATCCAGATTTTTGTGTCTGGGTGACAGGTCCACTTTAAGCTGGCCATAGATGTAAAGATCTTTAAAAAACAATTGTTTATCTCAAAAAAAAAGACCATTTCAGGCGATTTTGCCAGCAAAACTGAACGGTAGCTGCCTGCTTGGCCCTGCAAACATATATTGCACTGGGACTGATAAAAATGTTTTAACCTGGCCGACCAATTTTTTGCATATGTTGGACGAAAAATAGTAAGATGTACGAGCGTTCGAATCCCACTAACTTCACGATAATTTGAGGGATTGGTCGGATTTGGCTAAAATCGGTCATTTACCAAAGAAAAATCTTTGCGTCTACGGCAGGCATGTCCAAAGTCAGGCCCACGGGCCAATTGTGGTCCGTTTTCAAATTTACACCGGTCCTCAGCCTCCATCATTAAATTAATTGCTCCCGGCACAGTGCAATCAGAAATCATGTAGCCGTAATATTTGGGCACATGATTAGTGAAATGATTGTCTATACTGCTGCCTGTGTGCTGAAGGTGCTAGCAATAGACACATAATGGCATGTAGTGACGTGTCACTCTCGCATACGTCTTTAGGGCTGATGGTGCAATAGACGTACTGACGTGCCAGTACAGTAAACTAAAGACGTATTTGAGAGCGGTGCATCACTACGTTTCAGTACGTGTCTATTGCTTTAACACCTTCAGCACACAGGCAGCAGTATAGACGATCATTTCACTAATGTGCCCAAATATTACTGCTACAGCTACGTGATTCCTTGTCTAAATAAGTCCAAACGGACTCCACTTCTCCATTTCCTAAACGCCGTGTACGTGTCCATCTCCAGAAGTAAATGATCCTGATCACAAGCTAGCTACCTCGGAATGGATGTCAGGCTGAATGGTCGGCCCTCACATTTTCACCTCACTAAATCTGGCCCTTGTTGCAAAAAGTTTGGACACCCCTGGTCTATGCATCAAAATGTTCAGTAGTCCCTTGGCATCAATATTTATGTTATTTTACAATTGTATGCAAGAAATTGGGTGAGATAAATGCGGGCAATTGTAATATTTTTATGCGATTTTCAAAAATGTAAAACCGTTGCTTTTATCGCCAAATTTAGGAAAGACTTGCGACTTGGTACTTTGGAGTACAAGGACATGCATACCCAATTTAGATTCGTGGGAATGTGTACTTTCCAAAAATATATGGTTTTCTGGGGTGAACTTACCCTTTTCTACTTTTGCCCCCCCCCAATATTATGTAAATGTGTTGATTTTGCATTAACTAAAATGACAGACCATAAAGGGGTCTTCCTTTTGGGGCTCCTATATGCCACGTGCTTGGGTACACCTATACATATTGGGCATCAAACTGTTCAGAGGACCCTAGGCTTTCATATTTGGGGTGATTTCTCTTTTGGGGTGATACCTAAAAGTATGTGGGTAATACGATGCTGCAAGGTAGAAATTTTGAGGTGATTTTTGGAAATGCCACCAAAATCACAAAATTTAGGAATGGTTTGCGGCTTGGTACTTTGGAGTACAAAGGCATGCATACCCAATTTAGATTTGTGGGAATGTGGACTTTCCAAAAATATATGGTTTTTTGGGGTGAACTTACCATTTTCTACTTTTGCCCCCGCAAAACTTTGTAAATGTGTTGATTTTGCAGTACCTGAAATGACAGACCATGTGGGGGGTCTTCCTTTTGGGGACCCTGTATGCCACGTGCTTGGGTACACCTATACATATTGGGCATCAAACTGTTCAGCGGACCCTAAGCTTTCATATTTGGAGTTTCTCTTGATACCTAAAAGTATGTGGGTAATACGATGCTGCAGGGTAGAAATTTTAAGGTGATTTTTGGAAATGTTACCAAAATCACCAAATTTAGGAATGGTTTGCGGCTTGGTACTTTGTAGTACAAAGACATGCATACCCAATTTAGATTCGTGAGAATGTGTACTTTCCAAAAATATATTATTTTCTGGGGTGAACTTACCTTTTTCTACTTTTGCCCCCCCCCCCAAAACTATGTAAATGTGTTGATTATGCAGTACCTAAAATGACAGACCATATGGGGTATCTTAATTTTTTGGCCCCTATATGTCACATGCTTGGGTACACTTATACATACTGGGAATCAAACTGTTCAGAGGACCCTAAGCTTTCATATTTGGGGTGATTTCTCTTGATATGTGGGTAATAAGATGTTGCAGGGTAGAAATTTTGCGGTGATTTTTGGAAATGTGTCCAAAATCACCAAATTTAGGAATGGTTTGCGGCTTGGTACTTTGTAGTACAAAGACATGCATACCCATTTTAGATTCGTGAGAATGTGTACTTTCTGAAAATATATGATTTTCTGGGGTGAACTTACCTTTTTCTACTTTTGCCCCCCCCCCCCAAAACGATGTAAATGTGTTGATTTTGCAGTACCTAAAATGACAGATCATATGGGGTGTCTTCATTTTTGGGCCCCTATATGTCACGTACTTGGGTACACCTATACATATTGAGAATTAAACTGTTCAGGGGACCCCAGGCTTTCATATTTGGGGTTATTTATATTGATACATAATAGTATGTTGGAAATACAATGTTGCAGGGTAGAAATTTTGAGGTGATTTTAGAAAATGGCACCAAAATTGCCAAATGTAGGAATGGTTTGCGGCTTGGTGCTTTGGAGTAGAAAGACATGCATACCCAACTTGGATTCGGGGGAATGTGTACTTTCCAAAAATATATGGTTTTCTGGGGTGAGCATACTTTTTTCTAACTTTGTCCCCCCCCCCAAACTATGTAAATGTGTTGATTTTGCAGTAACTGGAATTACAGAACTGATAGCTCAAATGGGGTGTCTACATTTTAGGGCCCCTATATACCACATGCTTGGGTACACCTATACATATTGGGCATCAAACTGTTCAATGGACCCCAGGCTTTTATATTTGGGGTGTTTTACATTGATATCTAATGATGTGTGGGAGATATGATCCTGTAGAGTGGAAGCTTTGAGGTCATTTTAAAAAAAAAAATTCACCAATTTCTATAAAACATTATAACTTTAGGAAACAATTGCAACTTGGTAGTTTGGAGTACAAAGATATATTTACCCATTTTTGATTCACCAGAATCTGTTCTTTCTAATAATGGGTAGTTTTCTAGGGTAAACCTACTGTTAGTGGACTGTTTGGCCTTGAAATCAGAAGTATGCCGTTTGGGGAGCAGTGCTTTGGAAATTTGGTTGTGTACTGCTTGTAGATTTTGATCTATACAAGTGAGAAATCTCCATAAAACTCTATATATTTGGTATTGCCGCGTTCAGGAGACAGACCTTTCCAAATACATAAAATAAATGATCTTTCTGATATATGCGATTGTTCTTTGTGAAACATGATTTTTTTTTCATTTTATTAGACACTTAGAAGCCTATATTTTTTTTTACAGAAGTAGAATTACACCAAAATTCTTGCATATTTTGAAAAGTTCAGGTTGTCCTGAAAAAAAAACAATATATTGTTTTCCTGGGTAAACTAAAAGACCGACCCAGGAAAGGCCCTTAAACTGAAAGAGTGCAAAATATCTAAAAACTGCTTTGCAGTAGATGTTCGCATCTAGGACAAAAAGCCTGGCAGGGAAAGGGTTAATATCAATAGGTATTAGGGATGCAGAGAAATCCAGGATTGAGTTCGGTATTCAGCCTTTTTTAGCAGGATTCGGATTCAGCCGAATATTTGTGCCTGGCAGAACCGAATCTGAATCTTTGAAATCATGTGACTTGTCGTCACAAAACAAGGAAGTAATAAAAAAAAAATTCACTGATTTGAATATGCAAATTAGGGTTCAGATTCGGTTTGGGATTCGCAGAATCTTTCACAAAGGATCGGGGTTAAGCCGAATCCAAAATAGTGGGTTAGGTGCATCCCTAGTAGGTAAGTCGTTTCTTGTGGCCATTCTGAGAGCCCCTAACATCTCCTCAACATCCAAGTCCCAGCACTACACTGATAAAGGACGCGACACTTTATTACTAATTCCCCTGAGTTGGGACCTTCCCCGTGTTGTGGCGCTGGCAGGTTGGAGGGAGAGTTCCCAGTCCCTCAGACACAGCGAATGACAATACAAACGCCTCATTCTGGAACAAAAAAGACTGGAAGCGCTGGGCCGCCCCGGGGACAAGGCGTTACTTTGCTGCCTTTACGACACTGGCGCTGCTTTCCGGGATAGTGACGTGGAACGTCAACAGTGTAACATGGCTGAGCCCGAGGAGATCTCGCCTCTCTCTTCGCCTTCTCCTCCGCTGTTTTCTCCAGAAGCCGGGGAAGAGGAGGAGCCGGATAGCTGGTGAGACGCTGTAGTTGTACAGGGGTAGAGAGACACTATACGGGCCATATGGTGCGGCCCGTATATTCCTGCCGCCTGGGGGAGGGGGAGCAGGTACTTTCTATACGGAGCATCTGGAGCTCCCGCTAATGAGACACGTGACATGTGCAAGGTCCCTAAATGGCGCTGTCAGTACAGACGCTGCTCCGACCCCAGGGAGAGTCAGGGGGAGGCAGATGGGATCCCGGGTGTAGTTAAGGAAGTTTTGGGGGGTCGCATGAAGCAGGGACAGTAGTTAGGGGCAGAGGTAACAAGGGGACAAGCAGACATTATATTGTAAATCAGTGGAGACTTATCCATCACTTGGTGTCACTCACCTTATAAAGGACAAAATGAAAGGTGAGCAGCAGCAGCAGCAGGTATGGCTTGTGTATTAGCACATAGGGCAGCGGGGAGTTGATCAGGGTGCAGGGAGTGATTACCTGTATCTGACAGTTATAAGAAGCAAACAGGTAATCATGGGGATACAGAGAATGACAGGTATCTGGTGAATTTCAGCTCTTAGCTTCAGGCTGGCTGGGTTTGCTGGGAGCTGGGATTTTTTAATAAATGTCATTCGTAGTTATAGGGGCCTATTTATTAAACCTCAAGGACAGGACTATGAGAAATGTATTGGTGCAGTGGCTCACCAGTGAGAGTATAACCAGCATTTACATGGGTTGTCACAGACTAGGCAACAGTATACGGAACGCATTTTAGGACACCCTGCAGCGGAATACCTGTCCTTCATGCGATGTCCTATGCCTTTGGAATGGCGCATCAGTTGCTTTTACCATCACTCATCGTCCAAATCTGCAGTCACACCTCTGTCCTCTACCCTCCCCTCTCAGCTGTCAGTCATACCAACTCCGCCCTCAGTTCCCCACCCTAAGGCCCAAATTTGCCGCACTTCGCCAGGCATATTTTCGCCAGCGCTCCGCAAATTCACTAAAATCCGAAGTTGCGCACAGGGTTAGCGTAAGTTTTCGAAGTTGCGCTAGCGTTAATTCGCCAAGCAAAGTGAAGTTTCGCTAGCGATGGTTCATTTGCATATGGCGCGAAATTCAAATTTCAATGGAGGAACACGTATCACCACTTCAAATGCCTAGAAAACCTTCAAATCAGCAACTAAAAATTTTATTTTGCCCTACACATGTGCCCACTGTCTAGGTAAGTTGCCATGAGTCAGGAAATGTAGGGGGGAGGAAGGGGAGCCCCAAAAATTTTTCGATCTTTTTCAGCCTATCACCCATCATGTAGAAAACACGCCAGCGTTTTGACTTTTTTTTAAACAATCCCTATCTACTCTATTGCGCTTTCGCCAGGTCTGAGGTGGCGAAGGAAGTCTAGCGTAAAGGGTAGCGTTCAGTACACTGCGCAAGTTAGTGAATTTGCGTAGTTACGTCACTAGTGAAAATTTGCCTGGCGTAAGGGTGCGAAGTAACACTAGCGAAATTACGCCAGCGTTCGTTAGTGAATTTGTGCAGTAGCGAAAAATGCCAAACGCTAGCGAATTAACGCTAGCGTTCGGCGCTTAGTGAATTTGTGCCTAAGTCTTCCACCCTCCGCCCTCAGTCCTCTGCCTTCCACCCTGAGTCCTCTTCCTTCCACCTCGCTCACCGCTTAGGGACAAGACTGTCGGCTGAAAAGAGAGATCTGAGGGTGGAGGGCTGAACAGGGATAGCGGAGGGAAGAGGGCGGAAGGAAGAGGACTGAGGGCGGAGTTCGTATGACTGACGGTTCAGAAGGGAGGGTAGAGGTGTGATTGCAGATTTGGACGATGAGTGACGGTAAAAGCAACCTATACACCATTCCGAAAGCATAGGACATCGCAGGAAGGACATGTATTTCGCTGCAGGATGTCGTAAAATGCGTTCCGTAACTACTTTTTATCGCTGGTCTGTTATCAGA
Organism: Xenopus petersii; assembly: GCA_038501925.1. Lineage (NCBI taxonomy): Eukaryota > Metazoa > Chordata > Amphibia > Anura > Pipidae > Xenopus > Xenopus petersii. Next base: position 168,213,930 of record CM076674.1, read on the forward strand.
AGTTCTAACAAGAACAATTGCAATTCAGTGTACTGACAAGTCCATTATATGCTTTGAAAAGCTAAGTGCATATTCTTTAATATGGTTTTACAATTTTATGTTATTTTTGTTTTACAGAATTTTGAATTCCCCAGTTGAGTGTTGGCCATGGGTTACAGGAGACTCTGCTCTTGCACTAGCCCCTACAATACTGCTGCATGTGCTTGCCATGGCACCCATAGGTTCCACAGCATTTGTATGGTCTCGGACTTTTTTTATCCGAACGTGGGAGGAGTGGAAAGTCACATTTATCAGCTGTCACAGTGCCTGATTGAAAGAGGACACAAAGTTATCATTGTCACTCATGCTTACGGGGACAGGAAAGGTATTCGCTACCTCACCAATGGTCTGAAAGTTTATTACTTACCGTTGAAGGTCATGTACAACCAGTCCACAGCAACAACACTACTGCACAGCCTTCCACTCCTCAGGTTTATATTTGTAAGGGAACGTGTCTCTGTCATTCATTCCCACAGCTCCTTCTCGGCTATGGCCCATGATGCTCTCTTCCATGCCAAGACCATGGGACTGCATACAGTTTTCACAGACCATTCTCTTTTTGGATTCGCTGATGTCAGCTCGGTGCTCACCAACAAACTTCTCACTGTGTCTCTATGCGACACCAGTCACATCATCTGCGTTTCTTACACTAGCAAAGAAAACACTGTTCTCCGAGCAGCTCTGAATCCTGAAATTGTGTCTGTCATCCCAAATGCTATTGACCCCACAGACTTTAATCCAGACCCCAAAAAAAGGGACAGGAGCAGAATTACTGTTGTTGTAGTTAGCAGACTCGTTTACAGAAAAGGTGAGTAATTACCATTTTAAATTCATTATTAAATTATCATATGTAAGCATGAAATAGATCTTATACTTGTTTCTGGGCACCCTAATGCAGCGGCCCCCTTTTTTGGCCCGGGAACTGGTGGACTGGGGGAAGGGTTGGCGTCCAATTTGGCGCACATTATTAATTGTCTCCTAGGCTCGGCAGCCCAATTCAAGACTGTCCGCGGCCCAGCGGTTGGGGACCCCTGCCCTATTGCTTCAGTAACTCTGTGTTCACACTGGTAACCAAGTTATTAAAGGGGAACTCTGGCTTCCAAACCAATATTTGATAAAGAGGCCCACAAAACACAGAAACCCCTAATATATCCATTACAGTTACCCGTTAATTCAAAAAGTATGAATAAATGCCATTTTCTATGCTGAAATCCAGCTGGTTAACAGTTCTTTTCTTTCTGCATCATTTGAAATCCTGGCAGGGAAGGAGGGACTAAACACTGATGTTACAAATTCTAACTTCTCCACAGTTTACAGACAGCATGCAGGAACTACATAACCCACAATGCATTGCACTGAGATGTTCCTTTCCTTATTGAAATCACGTGTGCAGGGAATTGAGGGGTTTGGAGGACAGATGGCTGTTGATACAAAGTAACAGTAGTCAGCCAGCTCAGCAAAGTAGTCAGACACATCAGCAGGGGGCTAGGCTCAGGGAACTGTTCCAAACCATTAAAAAACATGAAAAGTCTGCATATTTTTAAATTCATGTATATTGCAAAGTTGCTTGAAATTATGTTTACTTTTCAAAAAGTTACGGTAATGTTTGTGTGGCGTTCCCTTTTAATCTCATTCTGGAGAGGAAGATCAGAAAATCCCATTGTATGAGGACCACATTGGCACAGTGATATGCCCCTCTCCCAATTCACGCTGCAGCACTACGAAAAGTGTTTATTTGTGCCAAAGACCTGGCAACGTTTTGTGGGCCCTTTATCAAGCCTCTGACCTCTGTTTGTGTGGATGCTTGGGGGGCTACCAATTACACCCAACTTCAGGTTGCTTCCTATACAATTACAGGGCTTATGTACTCATGGGAAGCAAAATACAGTTCTTGTTTTCTCTTTGCTGCAGGAATTGATTTGCTGGGCGGTATCATTCCTGAAATGTGTCAGAGATACCCGAATCTGCATTTCATTATCGGGGGAGAGGGTCCAAAACGAATCATTTTAGAAGAGGTACGAGAAAGGTACCAACTCCATGACAGGTACTGTACTGGAATAATCTTCATCTCTAAACGTACTCCCAATGTGTCTTTAGACTCACCTCCCAAATGTGCAGATCTGCAATAGAAGCGCCATTATCTAAATCTCAGTTTCATAAGACAAAGCCCTCCGCTGCTGCCCTTCTTATGTTTTGTGGTTCTTTATACACAATGCAATGGCTTAGGGTGCAGTAAACACACATGCACTGCTGGTTTCATTTTAACCTTTAAAGAAGAAGGAAAGCGACTGAGGCAGATTTTTGGCAATAGATTAGCCACAATAGTGCTTTAATATGCTTTACCATATCTGAGTAAACAGCTCTAGAACCTGTTTAGGATAGCAGCTGCCATATTAGCTTGGTGTGACAGCAAGCTCACTCATAGCTCTGGGCTCAGATTACAGCAGGTAGGGGAGGAGGGACAGGCAATATTTGATTGACAGCTGAGATTTTTAAATTATAACAGCTATGAATGCTTAAAAAAAAAAAAAGAATTTGAATTTCATGTTTAATTTGAAAAGGACTTTTATTATACAGCTTTTTATGTCTGGGTGACACGTCCACTTTAAAAATGACAGTGAAGGTTCAATACCCAATACAGAGGAGTATAGTGTTTATTTTTCTGACATTTTGTTAAATTTCTGTTGCTTTTAGGGTGAGACTTTTGGGAGCCCTGGAGCATCAGCAGGTGCGCAATGTCCTGGTGCAAGGGGATATCTTTTTGAACACGTCTTTAACTGAGGCCTTTTGCATGGCCATTGTGGAAGGTGCCAGCTGTGGATTACAGGTACATCTGAATGGCTTAATGTTACCAATCCCTGTTACCAACCTTAATAAGGATTTATAATATTATACCTTCTTTTTTTAGTTGTTGGAGGGCTGACTAATTTAGTAAAAACAAAACTGACCCATTTTCTACATCTTACTTAAACTTTATCTGAAGGTGAACTATTTTAAATACTCCCATCACCTGATCTGAGAGAAAATATGCTTACATGGACTGGTTGGGGATAAGCTGTTGGAAATCTCCTCCATGGCTTTTACACTTTCCTTGTTGTTAAAGCCCTGTCTCTTTAACTGCACCCGATCATTAGAGGCTTAGTAAACTGAGCTGCCTACATCAAGTAAAACATGAACTGGTAGTTCCAGATTTTTTTTACAACAGTGAAGCAACAGCCTGTTTGTATTGGCCAGTAGGTATTATAATTTAGTTATAATAAACTGACAGTTGAAACATTCTATGTGGATTTTTTTTCTTTACCTTATACCTTTCTATCCACTACATATAGAACTTGTTTTTTCAAAAATCTAGAAATTACACAATATCCCATAGCCTTGAATATTAACGGGGTGGTTCATCTTTCAGTTAACTTAAAAGGTGCTGAATGGCTAATTCTAAGCAACTTTTCATTTTTTCTTTTTTAGGGTTAGGCCACACGCCTTGTCTTTGCGAAGACCAATCTCCCCAAACGCCTTCCCTGACCCTGTGCCGGCTAAAATGAAAAAACGCTGCTAATCACATGTGGCGGTGGCGACTTCGGAAAATGAATCGCAGCGTGTTTTCCAAAGTCGTCACCGCCACATGTGATTAACGCCGGCGTTTTTTCATCTTAGCCGGCACAGGGTCAGGGAAGGCATTTGAGGAACGCTCAGTGTGGCCTGACCCTTATAGTTTTTAATTATTCATGCCTCTCTTCTATTCATATTCCAGTCTCTTATTTATTTTTTTTTTATAAATTCTTTATTTTGATTTTCTTTCGTCATTTTCAAAACATCACAGGAAATGTCAGTACAAACACATCTTCAAGGCATATAGATAAGGCACATATTTCAAACCAAGGTTCTACATACAGCATCAGTCTAAGCAAAGATACAATTGCAAAAGTATGTTTGTCCTGTATCATAATTAAAGGATCTTCTGAAGAGTGTATAAAGAAGCTCAAGAAAACGGAAAAGAAAAAAAAAAAAAAAAAAAGAAAGAAAAGAAATAGTAACATACGGCCTGGGCGGGCCTCTACGGACTGAGTAAGAGCTCCAAAGTTAGAGAAGTAAGCACTTTGCAATATGAGTATTAAGATTAAATCAAAGAAAAGTACAGGTATGTAACAACCGAATCCAATGGCAGGGGTCTCAACAGTACCAGAAGAGCACATCCACATCAGCTATGTTACCAGAGCATAGTATTCTGATGATTCAAGAAACTGTGTCCAATGGGACCACTTCAAAGCGAGCCTCTCCTGTTGTTTTGGCCTACTAATGTCCACTTTACAAACTTCGAACTGGTGGATCTCGTTGACCTTAAGTGCCCAATCCTTAAGTGTAGGAATGAGACTCGATTTCCAAAATAATGGAATTAACGACTTTGCGACTGTTATCAAAATGGAAATAAGAGCATTTTTATATTGCGCTGGGGACATCTCATTGCTGTGTAAAAGAAAAAAAGGTGCAGAGTCTGGTATAGGCAAGTCGGTGAATCGAGGTAACAGGCGTTTGATTTGAGTCCAAAACAATTGTATGTTAGGGCATTGCCACATGATATGTAAAAGAGTTCCGCCGGGTTGGCCGCACCTCCAGCACACATCCGGGACATTGGGAAAAATTTTTGACAGAGCACTTGGTACTCTGTACCAACGGGAGAGCATCTTATAATTGTTCTCTAGCAATCTGGAACAGCTAGTAGACGTATATGACTTTGTCACTATCAACTCCCATTCTTCATCTGTAAAAGTAGAAAGTAACTCTTTTTCCCATTGTCGTCGAAAAGCGCACATTGGTGTGACAGGGCGGCAAATCAACAGCTTATAAATTTTAGCAATCTCGTGAGGGGTACGCTCTAGGTTAGTAAACAATTGTTCAAATAAATCGTCTTCTGGTCCCGTGTCATCAATAATTCTTTTAGCAGCCAAAAAGTGTTGAATTTGGTGTAAGCGTAACCGCTCCAGTGGTGTTGTATTCTCTAGTGGTAATATATCCGCCATGGATTTAAGAGATCTACCGTTAAGTAATTGATAGGCCCAAAGTGAGTTTGTCGAAGTCCAATGTTTAAAGTTTATGGGTCTCAGTCCCGGAGGGAACTCTTTATTATGCAGTAGCGGGGTAATTCTAGAGTTTTCATTGACAAGGCAACGTCTGTATTTTAAAGAGTCCCAAGTAGCAATAATCTCTGTCATGATCGGGTCTGATGATTTGCCAACCTCTCGATCTGATTTGGGTAACCACAAATATGTATCTAGCGGAGTCTCATAACTGGTTTGTACAACGCCAATCCATAGTTTGGGGGGCTTCAGCACACGGAAATCAAAGATTCTTTGCAGGATGGCTGCTTTATGATAAGCCCAGACCTCCTGTCACTTTTGGCTGTGTGAGGTTATATAATTTCTGTCTGGCCCGTCGGCGTTTTGCAATAGTGTATGATGCTATATACTCTAAGCGTATTGTCTCGTGCCTCCCTTTGTGGGTCCAGTCTCTTATTTAAATCAGTGCATGGTTGCTAGGTTAATTTGGACCCTAGCAATCCGATTGCTGAACAACACATTTTTCACAAGTCAATATTATTTCCTCTAACAGGTGGTGAGCACAAGAGTGGGTGGAATTCCTGAGGTGCTGCCTGAGAATTTCATTATCCTTTGTGAGCCGTCGGTGAAGTCTCTGTGTGGTGGCTTAGAGCAAGCGATTAACAGGTTGCTGGCAGGGAAATTGCCGAGCCCCGAAACAATCCACAGAACAGTGAGCAAATTTTATACATGGAGAGATGTGGCTGAGAGAACTGAAAAAGTATGTTTAAGCTGTCTTGGTGAAACTATTGATGGGAAAATAGTGACTTGAGCCTGAATGTCTTTATTTTTCATGCTGTTTTTTCTGTAGTCTCTGGAGCTGACTGTTATTATCATTGAATCGTTTCCATGAGTTCCCTACCCTACCACTGACATTAATATCATAGGGTCATTTTTTCAGATGCCTGCCTGTATGTGTTTGGACTCACACCAAACACAGGGGGCAGCATATCAAATACCAGTAGGGTTGCCACCTTTTCCGGAAAAAAAATACTGGCCTTCCTATATATTTAGCTTTTTTTCCTATTGGGATCCAACATTGGGATCAACCATCATTTTTACCAGTCAGGCCGGTTAAATACCGGCCAGGTGGCAACCCTAAATACCAGGCAGATAGTGATCTGGTTTGAATCAAACCCCATTGTTATGAGGCTACAAATCAAATCACTGTGCCGCCATGTACTACTCCTTTAATCTTCCTGGAACCCACACAGATTACAACTCTGTATTTAGAGTGGCCATACACGGGCCGATAAAAGCTGCAGACAGACAGTGTCGGCAGCTTATTGGCCCGTGTATGGGGCCCCCCGACGGGCTTCACCGATCGAGATCTGGTCGAAAGTCGGCCAGATCTCGATCGGATGGGACAGAAAATCCCGTCGGATCGCGGCCGCATCTATTCGTTGATGCGGTCCCGCGATTCGACCTCCCGTTAAGGCCTCGTTAGGATCCGATCGTTGGGCCCTAGGGCCCACGATCGGATCGGCCCGATATTGCCCACCTCAAGGTGGGCATATCGGAGGGAGATCCGCTCGTTTGGCGACATTGCCAAACGAGCGGATCTCTCAGTGTATGGCCACCATTAGAGTGCACCCTATTATTATGAAGCCTATTTTGGGTAATAGAAGATGTAGTTCCCCCTTGTTGCTGATATTAACCGTTAGGAGCATTCCCCACCCCTGGACTTAACACAAGCAAAAGAAGGTTTAGCTCAGTATGTGGTTGGGTCATGTATGACCACCTTAAGGCTGACCATACATATGGATATTGCCAAACGAGTGGATCTCTCCCTGATAAGCCCACCTTGAGGAGAAACGAGGAGAAAACAAACTGATGTGTCCTTGATCCAATGGGATTTTTAAGCCCGGTCGATCAACGTCTGGCCGTCTTTCGGCCAGACGTTGGCTAGATATCGATTCGGGAAGCTCGTCAGAGGGCCCCATACACTGGGCAATAAACTGCCTACTGTCAGCATCTTATATCTGCCCATGTATGGGGGGCTTTAGCCCAATATGCCCACCCATAGACAAGATTACTTGGGTACCTTTCGACTTTTGCTACTGCAATATCTTTTAGAAGGTATTTCAGCTTTGCAGATAATGCTCTTTCACTAAAGGCCCTCATACACAGACAGATACAAGCTACCGACAGATTAAGTTGGCAGCTTATTGGGCAGTGTATGGGGCCCTCCAACAGGCTTCACCAATCAATATCTGTCTGAAAGTCTGCCAGATGTCGATCGGGCGCATTTAAAATTCCTGTTGGATCTAGGACCGCATCTTTCATTGATATGCGCCTCGATCTGCCCGCCCTTATTATTCTAGTTGTGATCCAGTTGTTGGGCCGTAGGGCCCACGATCGGATCAGCCCAATATCGCCCACATCAAGGTGGGTATATTGGAGAGAGGTCCGTTTCGTTTGGTGACATCTCCCTATGTATAAGGATTCCGTTGTTGAAGATTCTGTAAGATCACTTTCCCATAATATCTGGCTTTTTGCAGGTATACGATCGAGTGGCTCAGGAAGAAGTACTACCAATGGATCAGAGGCTTGAGCGTCTTGTAACACACTGTGGAGTAGTGATTGGCTGTATTTTTGCCCTTTTTGCCATTGTAAGCTTCCTGCTGCTGATCTTTCTCAGATGGATGACTCCAGATTCTTCTATTGATATTGCTGTAGATGCAACAGGGCCAAATGGTGCTTGGTCAAGACCGTATTTTGTGGAAAAGAAGCGTGACCTCACCAGACAGAGGGACACCAATGTCTGTAAAGAAACGCCTGGCCTTTCTGTGGAGGATTGATATACTTGGAGAACTGGACTGGATCATAGTCCGTTTTAATTCACTTCACACTGTTTTTTTTTTTATCTATGAACTAAATAGTTTTCACATACAGTATTCTTCAGTAAGCAATGCTGCCTATTGCAATCCAAAGATTGCCATTTTGGACCATTTCTAATCGCTTCATTTCTACATTTTAAAGGTAATGTTATTGTTATACATGTGGAGGTTCCTGCTTGAGTTTCTACCTACAACATAAGCAGGGTGGATCTTTGGGTAATGTAGAAGCCCCATGGGGAGAAAATGTTGGCAATACTAAAAAAACATGGTTGATATTTTAATATATACCTCGGCAGTGGCCTTTAAGCTGTTGTAAGATTACAATTAAGTGCTGCTTATGGACAACTGGAAGCTAACTGGCTGATGCTTGGCTGGAGTCCAACTAGAGCTGAAGGGATTGTGCTTTGCATTTAAACAGGTTGTTCATCTTTCAACACTTTTTTCAGTTCAGTTGTTTTCAGAAAATAAAGACTTTTTCCAATTACTTTTATTTTTATGTGTGACTGTTTTTCTAATATTGAAGTCTAAAATGTAATTTTTTTTAGCTTCTAAAGCAGCTCTGGGAGGGGGTCGCTGACCCTGTAAACTGTTCTAAATTGATACATTTAGTGGATACATTTCTTACCTTTGTCCCTGCTGAACAGAATCCCACAGGCAGCTGTTAGAATTGATACAATAGTTGTTAATATTCCAGAGATTCTGCTGAGAAATGTATCAACTAAATGTTGCAAAATTGTAACAGTTTAGAGTTTGCGCCTGAATTACTGAGCTGTCAGACTCAAACACCAGAGACAGGAACATTAAAAGGGTTATTTATCAAAGTCTGAATTTATCTCAATATTTTCTGCTACAAACTCTGATAAAATCCACTCAGGTTTTTTATGCTTATTTATTATTACATTTTCCTGAAAATTTGCTTTGCGGGGAAAAAAAATATAGATTTTCACTTTTTTATTTACTAGATTTTTTTCGGTTTCATCCGATTTTCAAGATCTTTTCAGATTTTTCACCCGAAAACTTGGGGGTATTGCACGAAACCTAGCGCCCATCAAAAAATCATTGGGACTTCTCCAAATTGACTTATATGCAACCTCGACAGGTCTGAAATGCCGGATTTTAAGATTCAGACTTTTCCATCCTCGGGATTTAATAAATTCCGAATAATGTGTGATTTTTTAAAAGCCAGAAATTTTAAACTTAGGGGGAGAAACGGTAAATAATGGAAAGTAGTTGAAAAAGTCTTTATTTCTGGAGAACAACCTGAAAACATCTGAAAAGCATTCGGAAGATGAACAACCCCTTTTAAAAAGTTACTCCATCTTTAGATTAGGGCCCCACACTTCTGTTATAGTGTGGGATCCCATCTTGTCTAAAGCTAGCTATAGTTAATCCAACAAGTGAATATTTGCACAATTTGGCCACTAATGCACTGTGCCATATATATATATATATATATATATTGTTTGAACCCCGGGACCATGATGGGAACATTTGAGCCTAGGTGAGATCCTTTGGTAGAGGAGCACATCAACCAAATCTAATCTTGTCTAATGCAATTTTCACACCCGCTAGATATTTCACTGAGTTTTCTGGCAAATATCGGTCTGGCAGGCAGTCTGGAAAGCCCTATAGATTTTTGGACGGGTTGAGCCTGCAGGAGTAGCTCCATAACTAGCCCAGTGGTCCCCAACCAGTAGCTCGCGAGCAACATGTTGCTCCCCAACCCCTTGGATGTTGCTCTCAGTGGCCTCAAAGTAGGTGCTTATTTTTTAATTCCTGGCTTGGAAGTAAGTTTTGGTTGCATAAAAACCAGATGTACTGCCAACCAGAACCTCCTGTAGGCTGCCAGTCCACATAGGGGTACCAATAGCCAATCACAGCCCTTATTTGGCACCACGCAGGAACATTTTTCATGCTTGTGTTGCTCCCCAACACTTTTTACATCTGAATGTTGCGCACGAGTGAAAAAGGTTGGGGACCCCTGCTCTAGCCCTTTGTATGGTTAAAGTCAAGTTAATGAAAAGTCACAGGAGCTTCTTTACTAAAACTGTGTGAATCTGCCCCAGTGCAGTTACATATAGTTACTAGTGTTCATTCATTTACTGTAAGTCAGATATAGAGAACAAATCTGTCATTGGTTGCTATGGGGAGGCAGGTTTGCAAACCATTAGTAAAAGGTATATGAATGAGTCTAATTTATTGAAAGCACAATGTGTTACTTGCTATGATTTACCTACGCTTCCTCTTAAGGACATCCGTTTCAAACTAAAGGGGAGTCGAAATCCTAAGTTTAACATGAGCCAAATAAAAAGGACTGGTCATGGAAGTGTATTCTTCCACTTCTCTGGCAAAAAAAAAAATATATAAAATTTTTGCCATAAATATATATTGTTAAATAATAAAATTGTCATCTGTTTCTTTGCCTCAGCTTAGCCTCTTTCACTTATGACATAGTTATCCCAAGCACCAGAAAGTAAATAGAAATTCACCCAAGGACCAGGAAGTGGACTCTTCCATGCACACAAAAAATAGTATAGTCTATTATTAATGTTAATTAATAGGCATTTCCTACAAAATCCCTATTGATTCGGCTCATGTAAAACAGAGGTTAATTATCCCCTTTAACTGCATTGGAGTAAAGTGTCTGCCTAAAACATAGAATGGTTAGGAGACTACAGATGCTCAGGTGTATAAAATACAGAGCATAATCAATATTTTGCTATTATATTACAATGTCAAATTTGAAGGTAATTATATTTGTATTTTTGGGACGAGAAATAGCAGGACTTTCATTGCTGATTTCCTGCTTTTTTGCACATAATGCTGCTTATACAACAGATGAGAAGCATCACCTAAAACAGTAGACTCCCTCTCCCATCACCCCTTTATCTATTTTTAAGGGAAAGTAGAACGCATTACTTTGACCAGGAGCTCAGTGAATAGGGATTGTGCTGAACATTTTTTCTTATTGATTCATGTGAATAAGAAATCTACTTTCTTTATTATTTCTTGCACTTAAAGCTTCACCTTTGAGATAACTTTTAGTATGATCTAGATTGATATTCTGAGAAAATTCGCAATCGGTTTTCATTTTTTATTACTTGTGGTTTTTGAGTTATTTATCTTTTTATTCAGCAGCTCTCTAGTTTGTAGTTTCAGCATTTACATAGTTACATAGTTACATAGTTAAATTGGGTTGAAAAAAGACAAAGTCCATCAAGTTCAACCCCTCCAAATGAAAACCCATCATCCATACACACACCCCTCCCTACTTTTAATTAAAATTCTTTATACCCATACCTATACTAACTATAGAGTTTAGTATCACAATAGCCTTGGATATTTGGGTAGCTAGTCCAAATTACCCTAGCACCCATGCACTGTTTTGAATAGGAGACTAGAATATGAATAGGAGAGGCCTGATTAGAAAGATAAGTAATAAAACATAGCAATAACAATAAATTTGTAGCCTTACAGAGAATTTGTTTTTAGATGGGGTCAGTGACCCCCCTCCCTTATTTGGAAGCTGGAAAAAGTCAAAAGAAAATGGTAAATAAGTAAAAAAATAAATAATAAATAACGAAGACCAATTGAAAAGTTGCTTAGAATTAGCCTTTCTATAACATACCAAAAGTTAACTTGAAAGTGAATCACCCCGTTACCCAGCAATTGAAACCACTTCCTGCTGGAAATGAAACCACTGCTTGTGTCTCCTGAGCAGTGGAGCATTGATAATACAAATGACCAGTCCTCTGATAAGTCCTTTAGATAATGAGATACTCCTTATCCCCAAGCCTGACAAAGGCTGCAGCTCGTGATTCGTTTATGCAGAGCTCACTATCTCCCAATGAACAAATAACCCTGTTTAGAGAGGGAAGAAGGAGTTTATGAAAAACAGAACAGTTTACCGCTTTGTAGGGCAAAACTGTCCAAGGCCATGAAGGCAGCCAAACGTGCATATAGTCATAGGATACATAGCCAATTTCAAGACAGTGGGCGCATGTGCCAAGGCATTCAGGATGACAACACCAGTCTGTGATGATGCCTCCCTTCCAGATATGCTTAATAAATAATAACAACCAGGTGCCATGTCTAACCAAGTCTGATGTGTGGAACACTCTCCACACTCAACCCACGTAAGGCTTCTGGACCAGACCATATCCCTGGAAGAGTGCTCAGAGAATGTACAGACCAGGTGGCAGATGTTCTCACCAACATCTTCAACATCTCCCTGAGCACCGCTGTTGTTCCGAGGTGCTTCAAGGAGTCTATCATCGTTCCTGTGCCAAAGAAGTCCCACGTGTCCTGCCTAAATGACTATCATCCTATCGCAGTAGCATCCACCACATGAAGTGCTTTGAGAGGCTGGTCATGAGACACATGAAAGGCCTACACTCGCCATCTCTGGATCCACTGCAATTCGCCAACCTTCCAATTGCTCATCATTCTATGCCATCGCCACTACCCTGCACTTGTCACTTGTCCTAGACAATAAAGACACATGTACGTATGCTGTTCATAGGCTTCAGCTCAGCATTCAATATAATCATTCCTCAGCTGAGCATGCTGGGCTTGAACATCTCGATCTGCACCTGGATCCTGGACTTCCTGACCAAGAGACCTCAGGTAGTCCGAATGGGAAAAAAACACCTCCAGTACAGTGGCGGAACTACCGGGGGAGCAGGGGGTGCGAGCGGGCCAGGGCCCGCACCCCTCAGGGCCCCCCGCTGCTCGGCGCACATTACCGAACAGTTTCCGGTTGTACGGAGGGGGGCGGGGGCCCGGCTGCGCGTCCTGCGCCAGGGCCTGCCCCCCTCTAGTTACGCTTCTGCTCCAGTACCATCACACTGAGCATGGGAGCTTCCCAAGTTTGTGTGCTTAGTCCACTGCTGTTCACACTGCTGACTCATGACTGTGTGGCAAGTCATAAATCCAATCACATCATCAAGTTTGCTGATGATTCAACCGTAAGTAGGTCTCTGCAGCAAGAACAACGAGTCAGCATATAGATAAGAGGTGAAATGGCTAACAGACTGGTGCAAAGTCAACAATCTGTCTATGAATACAAACAAAACAAATCAAATTAAATAGTTGACTTCAGGGGGACATGTGGGGATCATTCTCCACTCTACATTGACGGATCTCCGGTGGAAATTGTCAAGAGCATCAAATTCCTTGGGGTACATCTGGCGGAGAACCTCTCCTGGTCCCTGAACACCAGCTCTATAGTGAAGAAAGCGCAGCAGCGTCTCTACTTTCTGAAGATGGCCTTCCCATAATTCAGAGCTTTCTGGATAACGGGTTTCCAGATAATAGATTCCATACATGTATTTAGTACTTCAATGATACACCATATATGTGTGAGAACACTCGATCCCCAATAGTCGCAGGAGACTGCATGGTTTAAAAAAAATGTTGGTTCAAGAAGACCACAACCTAAATCCGTTAAGCATATTTAGATGAGTATTCACAGGTCCCCCTCTTGGGTATCAGCATATCAGAATCTCTCTTTTCACCCGAAATACTTATCTCTTCAATGAGAAGCTCAATACTTTGGATCCACTAGTGGTGAGAATAAAGTTTAAATGTTGGTGCTCCTCTCTTCCATGAGTTCCTTCCCAAGTGTAAGGTGATGCCATCAAGCCTGACGCGTTTCACCAATCTTGCTTCTTCAGAGGTGAACTGGAACTCACTACCACATGCTGAAGCTGAGATGGGTAAATTAGTCTGTACAGGCTGTTTAGTAGAATACCCAGTATATGCCAGCTGGAGGCTTATCTGTAGAACTGACAAGATGACATCATCATTATCAATATGACACTATGTTCTAGGGAAGAAGGGATATTGCAAGGTGGCCTTAGGTTGCTTCTCTAGTGTGCCAGGTTTCTTCTCTCTGGGCAAGGGAGAGCTATTCCTTCTTTACTAATACTGTAGGTCTAAGAGACCATTGCCTCTCCTGTACCCCATTAGAGGTTCCATATATTTATAGATTTAAATCTACGGCAGTAATGCTGCAATGAAAGTTTTATCTTAACTTTATTAAAGGGGTTGTTTACCTTTAAATTCATTTTAGCATGATGTAGAGAGTGATATCTCTGAGACAATTTTTTTAATTGGTTTTCATTTTTTATTATTTGTGGTTTTTGAGTTATTTCGTTTTTTTATTCAGCAGCTCTAATTTGCAATGTCCGCAAACATCATCGCAGACACTGAGACCTTGAGTTATACAGGACCTCGAGAGCTTTTAGATTCCGGGGTTTCGGATTCTGAGTTTTTAGACCATCGGATTTTAATAAATCTCGAACAAAAAATTTCGTTTTTTTTTTCTTTTTTCTTCGAGGTTCAGATATTTCGGAGCTTGATAAATAACCCCTTAAAATTGTTAAATGCAATGTTGAAAGGGGAAAATGATATAATGCTCAGATTACTGTAGGTCTTCTCAAATCAAAAACAGATCTGAAGGTGAGTGGACTTGTTACAGGAGAGCACTGAGCAAAATGAGATTATGGTTAATTGAGCCACAGGATTTTGTTTAAATACCTCTTAAGATGCAGCAATGAGTTCTTGACAGGTTGCTATGCTAACAGCTCTATAAAAATGTCTTGTTTTCTATAGAACAGTGCTTAAAAGAGAATTCAACCCGTAGTTTAAAAAACCCTACCCTGGGTAGGACCTCCCCCCGGAAATGCCCTTTATTTTTTACTCACGTCTCAGTGCCGATTCTGGCCACGGGAGTTCACGGGCGTCATCTTCTGTCTTTTTTGGAAGTTTCGGCGCATGCAGTTGGAGTAAATTTCCGGTCCCAAACCACTGCGCATGTGCCGAAAGTCCAGAAAATTTCCCAAAGTCTTAACCGAAAATGCCATCAATACACGAAGATTACTGGAGAAGAAGAAGATGGCTGCCGTGAACTCCGAGGCCAGAATCTGAGTGAGTAAAAAATTAGGGGCATTTGCCCGGGGGACAGGTAGGCTGGGGGGGAGAAGGGAGGGCGGTCTACCCAGCGTAGGGGGGCTTATCACAGGTTCAATTCTCCTTTAAGACTAATTGCCCTTAATAAAGCAGAAACATCTTTTATTTTATACGATAGGCAAAATACACAAGTATTTCTATATTATGGTAACCCATTACAGTCTAAAGATAAATGTCCTTATGTTTGCCTTATGGCAAGTTCATTATAAAGAATAACATTTCACTTTTTGCACTGTTTGCAAGCAACCATTCTTCACTTTATTGTGTTGCTGGCCCTCAGCTGTTGGAATGATTGGGAACAATAAGATGTAGCAATTTCCAGCTCCTTGTGTTGGACTTTCTTTTAACATTAGTTATATTTTCAATCAATATACCCCACACGTAACAATGAAATGAAATATTTCCTCAACTACACACCTTTAATAGTAGAGCCATGTGTAATGTTCCTGAAACCCAGTAGCTCCCCATTCACTGCACATGCTCTGTGCTGCTGTCACTTACTGAGCTTAGGGACCCACTCACAATATACAGTACACATAGAATAGAAGTGTCACAATATAAGGCTGATTAGTAATTAATACAGATAATTACTACATGGCAGCACAGAAACCAGTGCAATTAGCACCAGAATTTAATAATCAGCCTGTAGCATCAGCTTATATTACAGACCAACTTCATTTTCTGCTGGATAATTAGTGACGACCCCTAAGCTTAGCTTCTCAACAGCTGCTCAGAGCCCACTGAGCATGTGACTGTCACAGACACTTTCCAAGATGGTGACCCCCTGTGACAAGTTTGAAGTCCTGGATCATTGCTGCTATTGACAAGCTGAAACTTCAGGCTGGTGCAATAAGTTCATTAAATAAAATATGGCATTTTTAGCAATATTCATTTTTATGGTTTCGTATTTTTAATGGTTTAAGGGAAAGGTCACACGTGGCATTTTTACAACATGTGGTTGAGCATAAATATACCAATGAAATCACACACCCATGATAATATGCATTTTTCTACCTGTAGTTTTCTTTTCGCAATATGCATTTCTGTTTTTCCTCGTTCCCCACAATTCCACTCTGAAGAATTTTAGTAAACTACATGCATGCATTTCACTTGTTGAAGACTAAACTTCGTACAGAAAGGCCCACGAACAAACAGCAACTGAAAGCCGCTGCAGTAAAGGCCTGGCAGAGCATTAAAAAGGAGGAAACCCAGAATCTGGTGATGTCCATGAGTTCAAGACTTCAGGCTGTCATTGCCAGCAAAGGGTTTTCAACCAAGTATTAGAAATGAGCATTTTATTTTCAGTTTTTTAATTCGTCCAATTGCTTTTGAGCCCCTGAAATGAAGCGATTGTGTTAAAAAAAGGCTTTAGTTCCTCAGATTTTTATGCAATCTTTTGGTTTAACCCTCTGAAATAAAGCTGAAAGTCATTTAAAATTCATTGTGGTCATGTACAGAACCAAAGTTAGAAAAAAGTTGTCTCTGTCCGAAGATTTATGGACCTAACTGTATATGTGCAATCCATCTTGTGAGAGTTTACCCGCCATATTGAAAATACGTGGCGTATTTTGGCTGTGTGTTTTAGGGATGCACCGAATCCAGGATTTGGTTCGGGATTCAGCCAGGATTCGGCCTTTTTCAGCAGGATTTGGATTCGGCCGAATCCTTCTGCCCGGCCTATCCGAATCCTAATTTGCATATGCAAATTAGGGGCAGGGAGGGAAATTGCTTGACTTTTTGTCAGAAAACAAGGAAGTAAAAAATGTTTTCCCCTTCCCACCCCTAATTTGCATATGCAAATTAGGGTTCGGATTTGGATTCGGCCGAATCCTTCTGCCCGGCCTAACCGAATCCGAACCCTAATTTGCATATTAGGTGCCCTTTAAGTTGTGACTCTAACTATTTCCATGGGATCTGTTATCTTACATTGTTACAATTACTTATTTGCTTATCTAGAAATTGTTACAAAAATATCTTATCTTCTTCTGTGGCTGTTCTGGGCTCTCTGCCAAAAGCCAATTAAGTTGGAAACATTGTTTATTTTTCTGGCTGTTCAGTGCAGAGAAAAACTGGACTTTCCAGCACAAACGAGGGACTGCGGGTTAAGCTGTCCAAAGAGGGACTGTCCCTCTAAAAACGGGATAGTTGGGAGGTATGCATAGTGTTGCTTGGCGGATGTTGGCTCGCAAGCACCCCATGGGAATTCCATTATTTTCAATAGGGCTTCATTTTGTGTGTATTTACGATCTGTTGCATGTTTTTAAAAAAGCAAAGTACAAACGCCACGTGTGACCGCTTCCCTTATTTATAATATAGTTTCCCTTTAAAGTGAGCTACCCCTTTAACTATACATTCACTGTTCTGTTAATACCCCGCTACGCCTATGGAAACAAGCAGTGCGTCCAAAGCCTGAGTGTGGGGAATCTGTCACTGTCCCATAAACACTCAAATGCAGCCGCAGTGGGAAGGCCTAAAATAGACTTTGTACGATGCCCAAAATAGACGGCTCCGGTGAGAGAAGCCACCGGAGAGACGCTCGGCTACAATGGAGGCCAATGCCGTCCTGCTGGCTTTCAATAACATCTATATCGCTATTTTTGCCCTCTTTTGCTTTAAGCTACTAATCAAGGTGTCCTTGGCTCTGCTCACACACTTTTATATTGTCAGGGGGAACCGGAAGGAAGCAGCCAGGATAGCCGAGGAGATCTATGGCATAGCTCAAGGTAACACTTCTATATGTCCAAACGACCATATTGTGTCCAGCTTGGCCTTTAACTTGCTACGTGTATTAACCCCTGCCGTGCCAGGCTGCTCACGCTGCACAGATCTTGTGTCATGGAATCCGTTATATAAACTATCTATAAACAGACCAGCATATCATATTACTGTTGCTCTCGACTCTGGGATAATATCTCCAGCTACACTTTGCTTTGTTTACTAATACACCCCGTCCCCTTTCAGTATGAAGAAGTCTTAAAGGATAAGTAAACCTTTAAAACAAGTGAATGTAAAATTGATGAGAGTGCTGTTCTAAGAACTTTTGTAATTGATAAAGGGTCCAGTAGAGCCCGAAACGTTGCCCTTTTGTTTGTTCATAAACACTACGGATTATTGCATCAATTTAAGTGTGCTGCTGGATTTTTTTGTTCTGGATGTAAAGTGTACCCAAAAAGCAGACGAGGGTCTTCCAGTTCAGCACCTGAGACCCACACGGGTTTAATGAAGGTAGAGCACTCCTAATTACTTTTAAAAAAAACTTCAACCCCCTACTTTGCCACCTAAAACCTACCGAGGTGCAATGTTAGCCTATGGGTAAGGTCCCCATAGGCTTTCTATCAATTTTTTGGTCGAAGAAAAATCGTTCGTTCGATGGATTAAAATCCTTCGAATCGAACTATTGCGGTAAATCCTTCGACTTCGATATTCAAAGTCGAGGGATTTACATTCGGCAGTCGAATATTGAGGGGAGGAATACCCTCGATATTCGACCCTATGTAAATCTGCCCCTAAAAGTTAATTTAAAGGTGAACAACCACTTTAATTTTGTAAGACACTTGGATTTCATGGGAGGGGGGTGCACAGGGCAGTGTCATTGCTAGTTCTGAAATACGATCCAAAGTTCTGCCGTGCAGCAGTTCCTGATCCAAGGGAGTCATGTGATGTTTTGATGTGTTTGCACGGGGCCCGGCTTACAGCTAATTCCCAGCAGCATCATGTCTGCCCCTGCAGCACTTCTTGTCAGGGGGAGTCAACTGATAACACAGAGGCATGAACTGTCCGGAATAACATATTTGCCGTGGGAGTTAAGAAATGCTCTGTATGGGAATCATATCTGTCATACATTCCAGGGAGGTATGTCACATGCATTATACTAACATTATACTAACAGAATACTAACAGATATTTGTACTATCACTTGAATAAGCGCCAGGCAGAACAGCCCGTCTATACTGCTTTCTGTATCTGAGTTGCACTGACCCATGATAGAGGTCTTTCTTTCTGTATAATCATTCTCTATTACTAGTGATGGGAAAAATTTGCAGAAATATTGTGAAATTGGAAAGTTCGCGGAAAAATCAAGAAATTTGAACGTTTTCACTGAAAAAACGTGAAATTCGAACGTTTTCACAAAAAAATTGTGATAGATTTTTACTAAAAAATTGGGACATTCAAAAGTTTTCACAAAAAAATCATTAAAATCGGAAATTGACATATTTCGCAGGAGATTTGCAAATTTATTCGTCACAAATGAGTGCCAGGCGAATTTATTCGCCCATCACTATCTATTACAGTGGACAGTGGTGTAACTAGATGGAGACCTTAATTTAGAGTGCCCAAAATGTACTAACGCGAGGTCTACTTTTAGTGATGTTGTTTCATTATTATCTACGTCCATAAAAGCATTGTTAGCATTCTGTTCCATGGAAAATTACTTTAATACTGATTTATGGGAAAATGTATATTGTTATATTTAGGGATGCACCGAATCCACTATTTTGGATTCGGCCAAACCCCCGAAATCCTTCACAAAAGATTCGGCCGAATACCGAACCGAATCCGAACCCTAATTTGCATATGTAAATTAGGAGTGGGAAGGGAAAAACATTTTTTACTTCCTTGTTTTGTGACAAAAAGTCACGCATATGCAAATTAGGATTCGGATTCGGTTCGGCCAGGCAGAAGGATTCGGCCGAATCCTGCTGAAAAAGGCCGAATTCTGGCCAAATCCCGAACTGAATCCTGGATTCGGTGCATCCCTAGTTATATTTAACAAACAACACTTTCTTATGTCACCTTAACATAATAAATGAAAAGCATGAAACAGGAGGGGGATTTAGACAAGCTGTTGAGATTGACTGATCACCAGCTACCCCGATCTACCTTTTGGGCACCCCTGACTTAACTGCTTAAAGGAGAAGAAAAGTAATATGGCACTTGGGGGAGCCAAAAGTTAGGACCCCCACGTGATTGTATTAACTTACCTGACACCCCGGGCCGGTGCTCCTATCAGGAGAAAACGACACGGGGGTTATTCCAGTGAGCACCACGGAATGATCATCTTCCTGCTTCTTCTTTCTTCTCGCTGCTGCACATGTGCAGTAAAGCGAAAAGCCGAACTTTAATGAAAACAGTCGACTATTTTGTTCTACTGCGCATGTGTCTGCCCTGGGAAATTTGAAGAAAGAAGAAGTAGGAAGACGATCATTCCGTGGTGCTCACTGGTATAACCCTGGGTCGGTGTCGTTTTCTCCTGATAGGAGCACCGGTCCAGGGTGTCAGGTGCCTAATATTTGGCACCCCCTAGAATAAAATTACTTTCCGTCTCGTTTAACTACTTTACTTCTCCTCCAACATGAAAGGAGGCCAAAAAGTATAATGGGATATTCACTTCATGGCATAGAGCTGCTGTATGCTGGAATGTGTACACCAGCTATATACACTGTATTGCACACAATCAGCACTGGTTTCTGTGTTGCCATGTAGTAATTATCTGTATTAATTACTTACATTGTGACATTTCTGTTCTGTATATACAGTATATTGTGAGTGGGTCCCTAAGCTCAGTAAGTAACAGCAGCACAGAGTATGTGAAGCGAATCAGCAGAAAAGAATATGGGGAGCTACTGGGGCATCTTTGGAGGCACAGATCTTTACTGCTAAAGGACTGTGGTTGCCTTGGGCTGGTACAGAAGTACAAAGCATAATGTACTTGTACACCATTTCTAGCTACTTCTTTAGTTCTCCTTTAATCTAAGGGAAAATGGCATACCTCAGTGGTATTTAACTTGTGATTCTGCAGCTGTTGCTGAAATACTATTCCCACATCCCACTGACAGCCTTGAACTATTAGAGGGATGCTGTGAGCTACAGATAAACAAGCGGCGCAGGCTGGAAATGCCTCATGTATACATCCAAAAAATGAAAGTGTTTTAAAGTAATGAAAATGTAATGTCCTGTTGTGCTACACTTGTACAACTGATGTGTTTGTTTTAGAAACACTCCTATAGTTTATATAAACAAGCTGCTGTGTAGCAATGGGGGCAGCCATTCAAAGCTGAAAAAGGAGAAAAGGCTCAGGATATACAGCAGATAATAAATATATAAAGCTCTGTAGTATCCAATGGGATTCTCCAGAATTTATCTGCTATCTATCCGGTGCTTGAATGGCTGCCCCCCAGCATCTTGTTCATATAAACTATATTTGTATTTCTACAGCAAACACACCCATTTTACTAGCGGAGGGCAACAGTATACTATATTGGCATTCCTTTAAAACACTTTCATTTTTTGGTGTTGAAATTCGCCAGCGACGGCTTTGATCACAGCACCACACTTCGCCAGGTGTAGTTTCGCCAGGACAACGCTAATTCACTAAATCCAAAGTTTCGTCCAGGGCTCCGAACTCTGGAAAAGTTGCGCTTGTGTTACTGCGCCAAGCAAAGCGAAGTTGCGCTAGCGTTGGCTAATTTGCATTTGGCGGGAAGTTAAAGTTGAGTGAACGTATATGTTGCAGCAAATACATTATATTACACAAGTCTGGGAACCTTAATAAAATAAAATAAAGTTGTTATATTGCCCTACACATGAGCCCAGTGTATAGTTTATGTGCCATAAGTTAGGAAATGTAGGGGGGAATTTTACGAAACTTTGCCTGGCGTAAGAATGCTAGTGTCTATCTCATTTGCTAGCGAAGTTATGCCTGCGCCCGTTAGTAAATTGGCGAAGTCCCGAAATGATATCACACTGGCGAATTTTCGCTAACGTTAGTCACTTTGCCCTTTAGTGAATTTCCCCCTTTGCGCGTTTACCTTCCAAAGCAGCCCCTTTGATTCTGGGCCCTAAATCTAGTCCAGGGCCCTAGGGATGGACACACTCAGTACAGATCTTGGTAATACATGGAAGGGTCTCAGGGTTCATTGTAACAAACACCAGGTGAGCTATGCGTGCAGCTACACTAATCACATTTTGTTTTTTTTCCCAGGTTCTTGGGCAGACAGATCTCCTCTGCACGATGCAGCATTTCACGGGCGCCTTCTTTCTCTCAAAACTTTAATTGCCCAGGTACTGATCCACAAGCAGCTTACCCCATACTATAAATGCATACAAAATGGGTCAGATAAATAAATCAACTACTGATTGCAATTACATCTACATTTGCATAAAATCCCCCAACCATTAGTCCCAAGGATAATATTTCTGTGTGACAATGACATTGTTTTCAGTAGCAAAGAAAGCTAGAAACGTAAAAACTGCCTGCGTACGAGATTAAGGAGAACTTCCAAACTGACAGCAGTGGGTCAACTGTAAATAAACCTGCTGGGTAAGGGCTCTTACTCACTGACGTTCTGACCTGCGCTCCCCTGCGTTCCGTTTTTTGGCGTTCAGCCGCAGGGGAGCGCAGGAATAGACGCATGTCATTATTTCAAATGGGGCTGTACTCACTCAGGCGCGTGTAGGCGCCGAACGCAGGTTGAGACGCAACATGCTGCATTTTTCCTGCGTTCGGCGCCTACACACGCCTGAGTGAGTACAGCCCCACTTGAAATAATGACATGCGTCTATTCCTGTGCTCCCCTGCGGCTGAACGCCAAAAAACGGAACGCAGGGGAGCGCAGGTCAGAACGCCAGTGAGTAAGAGCCCTAACGCTGTCACGTTGACTAGTTAATAGGCTGTAGGAATCTTTTTTTTTTTTTTTTTAAATTCTATTGTTTGCCGTTTTCTAGGGTGCAATGCATTCTAAGAATTCCAACGAAATGCTTATGAATTGCTCTGCCTCTTTACATACAGGTATAGGATCTGTTATCCAGAAACCCGTTATATAGTAAGCTCCGAATTACGAAAAGGATGTCTCCCATAGACTGCATTTATCCAAATAATCCACATTTTTAAAAATGATTTCCTTTTTTTGTTTAATAATAAAACAGTAGCTTGTACTCGATCCATACTAAGATATTATTAGTAGACTAAAGATATAAAGATCCAAATTACAGAAAGATCTGTTCACCGGAAAGCCCCAGGTCCCGAGCATCCTGGATAAAAGGCTACCATTTCATTGTTGTTTTCACTTTTATGACTTATGTTTCTATCCAGGTCCTCTCCTATTCAAATATATCAATCTCTCATGCAAACCACTAGCTAAGTTTAGCAAGAAGAAAACCGGCACTCAGAGCTCAATGCATGAGGGCAAAGCCCTGTGTGTTTATTGCAACGTATTACGTTGCAATAAACACGCAGGGCTTTGCCCGCATGCATTGAGCTCTGAGTGCCGGTTTTCTTCTTGCTAAACGTGGTTCATTAAGGGTTGCCGATCCCTTTCCCTGGCCTCTCCAGCTTGTACCGGAGAGGCCAGGGAGTGCTGGTGGGTTTTGGAACCACTAGCTAAGGTCATTTGGACCCTAGTAACCAGATAGCTGCTGACATTCCAAACTAGAGAGCAGCTGAACAAAAATTTAAATAATTGAAAAACTGCAAATAATACAAAATGAAGACTAATTGCAAATATTCTCAGAATATTACTCTCTATTTCATGCTAACTCGAAGCTGAACAACCCCTTAAAAGGAGAAGGAAAGGCATAATTACTCGGGCTGCCATCCTGGCCGGTGCATCTATCAGGAGAAAATTGCACCGACCTGGGGTTATACCAGTGAGCACCACGAAGTGATCCTTTTCCTGCTTCTTCACTCTTCAAATTTCCCGGGGCAGGCGCATGCGATGTAGAACGAAATAGTCAGCTTTTTCGTTAAAGTTCTGTTTTTCACTCTAATGCGCATGCGCAGCCGCGAGAAGCAAGAAGAAGCCAGAAGTGAATCGCTCTGTGGTGCTCACTGGTATAACCCCGGGCCGGTGCAGTTTTCTGCTGATAGGAGCACCAGCACAGGGTTTCAGATAAGTAAATACAATCACTTGGGGTACCTAAAATTTGGCACCCCCAAGTACAACATGCCTTTCCTGGAATTTACATGTTGTTTATGTGCAGTAACGTAACTAGGTGCCGATTTTCTTTGCGACTGCAGCCGACTACATCGGGCGCGATTTTCTGGGGGGGGGGGGCGGGCCCTAGTCTAATTGCAGGGGGGGCGGGCCCTAGTCTAATTGCACCGCCTGCTCCCCTGGTAGTCACACCACTGTTTATTTGCATGGTATTGATGACTCATTCGTAGGGGAGGTGCACAGAGCCATCATTGGACAGTTTGGTTTATGCCTATAAAACTTTGTAACCGGGAGCTTTTTTTTTTTTTTACTCTACAATCTAGGGATTTAATGTAAACCTTTTGACCATAGACCGTGTTTCTCCTCTTCATGAAGCGTGCCTTGGGGGCCACGTAGCCTGTGCTAAAGCATTACTGGAGCATGGAGCTTATGTAAGTATCAGGGGCAATGTGGCAAATTCATTCCCTTGTGTAGATATAAAAAGGCTCACAGTGACGTTGTGTTTGATCTAAATTAGGACCGAAATTTGCATTAGAAATACTAAGCCTTCATATATTGACATATTTATTATTTTCATTAAAGGGGTGGTTTACCTTTACGTTAACTTTTAGTATTTATAGAACGGCCAAGTCTAAGGGGCACATTTACTAAGCTTGAGTAAATGAATAGAAGAAAAAATACTTAGAATGCTGAACGTTTTTTTTGGATACTTCGACCATTGAATTGGCTACTTCGACCTTCGACTTCGACTTAGAATCGAATGATTCGAACTAAAAATCGTTCGACTATTCGACCATTCGACCATTCGATAGTCGAAGTACTGTCTCTTTAAAAAAAACTTCGACCCCCTACTTCGCCAACTAAAACCTACTGAACATCAATGTAAGCCTATGGGGAAGGTCCCCATACGCTTTCTAACAAACTTCTGATCGAAGGAAAATCGTTCGATCGATGGGTTAAAATCCTTCGAATCGCTCGATTCAAAGGATTTAATTGTTGCGGTAAATCATTCGACTTCTATATTCGAAGTTGAAGGATTTAACTTTGACAGTCGAATATCGAGGGTTAATTAACCCTCGATATTCGACCCTAAGTAAATGTGCCCCTAAGCAACTTATCAATTGGTCGTCATTATTTATTTATTTTTTTATAGTTTTTTTTTTTAATTATTTGCTTTTTCTAGCTTTCAAATGGGGGACACTGACCCCCTCTAAAAAACAAGAGTTCTGTTTGGCTACACATTTATTATTATTGCTACTTTTTTATTATTCCCTTTTATATTCATATTCCAGTCTCTTATTCAAATCAGTGCATGGCTGTGAGGGTTATTTGGACCCTAATTCAGCTGCTGAATAAAAAAAAACTAAAAGACCACAAATAAAAAATTAAAACCAATGAGTCGAGACGAAAATGGTGAGGGATCAACTGCTGATGGTAATAGCTGGTCACGTGATATATCACAAAAAATCCTCAAGGCACACTTACAGCCCAACATACAGCAGGATTAACAAGACGAGTTTACAGGTTAAAATCCAAATTTATTTAGATATTCGTTAAAATCATTGCACAAAGGTATATTCGTTTCAGCAGGCAGGGGATCGCACAGCTTGTATACCATTGTGCAGTGATTTTAGCGAAATATCTAAATAAATTTGGATTTTAACCCATAAACTCGTCTTGTGAATCCTGCTGTATGGTGGGCTGTAAGTGTGCCTTGAGGATTTTTCGTGTCTCACAATATCACTCTCTACATCAAACTAAAAGTTAACTCAAAGGTGAACAACCCCTTTTAAAATTAGGACTGAAATTTGCACTATAATTACTAAGCTTTCGTATTTTTACATATTTCTCATTTTCATGAATTATTTGAATAAAAGTTAAGACTAATCCTTAGCGATGAACATCTTAGAAACCATACTTGAATTTAATTGGATGATCCTTTTTTCATACCAACGTTGCTTTTTAGCTGTGGGTTCAGAGACCTGTTCACTTTCCCTTGAATTTCAACAATAACAGAAAAGCTTTTCCCCTGAGAACTAACTACATATTAAAGGGGACCCGTCACCCAAAAAAAATATTCAAAATCCTATTTTATCACATTAGTCAAGCAAAATGAACTATAATTACACTATATAAATTATTTGAATCTTGCTTCCTTCAGTCTGGGATTTCAAAATTATAGCAAACAGGCAGCAGCCATTTTGCGCACACTGTTATTAAGACAAGCCTTGTATCATCTCAGAATCTTGTTTGTGCACCAGAATGGGGGACCCGATGTCCATCCCCATGCCCTGGCTACACAATTAAATGGTAAAAAGAACGGAGGGAATATATGGAGAGCAGTGACATGTAGGAAGTGCTGAATGGAAAGTGAAAGTAATTATCTGCCCCACCTCTATGCCACTGGCATAGAGGAGTGGCGACAATATTTGATTGACAGCTGAGATTTTTAAATGAGCTTACAACAGCTATGAAAGCTTTAATAAAAAATAGAAATTGGATTTGATGTTTAATTTGAAAAAGACTTTTATTATACAGATTTTTGTGTCTGGGTGACAGGTCCACTTTAAGGGGCAGATTTATCAAGGGTCGAATTTTGAGGGTTAAAAAACCTTCGAATTCGAATGTCGAATTCAAAGGATTTTAGCGCAAATAATAAAAATCACTCGATCGAACGATAAAATCCTTCGAAATTAACGATTCGAACGATTTTAAGCGATCAATCGAAGGATTTTTATTCAACCAAAAAAAAAAACGTAGAAAAGTGCTGGGGAAGGTCCCCATAGGCTAATATTGCACCTCGGTAGGTTCAAAGTGGCGAAGTATTAAGTCAAAGTATTTTTTAAAGAGGCAGTACTTCAATTATCTAATGATCAAATAATCGAATGATTTTTGCTTCGAACCGTTCCAATCATTCGATTCGATCGAATTAGACCAATTCGATGGTCGAAGTACCCAAAACAAATACTTTGAAATTCGATTTTTTTTTCATTCGAATTCTTCACTCGAGCTTAGTAAATCTGCCCCTAAATGTGCAGAAAGAAGCGTTGCATTTATTTTAATAGGTATCCTTACTTGACCCTGTCTTGGGGATCATCTTGCTGCAACAATATTGTCTGTGTGCTGTATAAATATCTACTGTACATAACATTCCAGTGTTTGACTTACAGGTTAATACAGTGACTATAGATGGGATCACACCCCTGTGCAATGCCTGCAGCTGTGGAAGTGTTGCCTGTGTCAGCATGTTATTGGACTACAGCGCTAACCCAGAGCTAGAGACCCAGCTGGTCTTTCCTCTACATGAAGCAGTTAAAAGAGGTACATTAATAAGGGGTCTTTCACCTTTAAATTAACTGTTAGTATGATGCAGAGAGTGATATTCTGAGACAATTAGCAATTGGCTTTCATTTTTCATTATTTGTGGTTTTTGAGTGACTTAGCTTTTTATTCAGCAGCTCACCAGTTTGCAATTTCAACAGTCTGGTTGCTAGGTTCCAAATTACCCTAGCAACCCTGCTTTGATTTGAACAAGAGACTGGAATATGAATAGGAGTGGGCCTGAATAGAAAGATGTGCGACACAAAGTAGCAATGACAATACGTTGGTAGCCTTACAGAGTATTTGTTTTTTAGATGGACCCCCATTTGAAAGCTTGAATAAGTCAGAAGAAGAAGGCAAATAATTCAAAAACTATATAAAAAAAGAAAAAACAAAGGGCAACTGAAAAGTTACTTAGAATAAGCTATCCTTGAACTTACTAAAAGTTAAGTTAAAGGTGAACCACCCTTTAAGGGACATGCCAGTTTAAAAAACTTATCCTGCCAGTTTAAAAAATAATGATATTATCTTTGGGGGGGGGATTAGGAAGAGCTATAGACCATATAGATGGATGGACACCTCAGATCTGAGAGCAAACACATTTCCATTAAATGTACAGGTATGGGATCTGTTATCCGGAAACCCGTTTTCCAGAAAGCTGCAAATTCCGGAATGGTTGTCTCCTATAGACTCCATTTTATCCAAATAATCCAAATTTTTTCTTTTTTTCTGAAATAATAAAACAGTAGCGTGTACTTGGATCCAAACTAAGATATAATTAATCCTTATTGGAAGCAAAACCAGCCTATTGGGTTCATTTAATGTTTACATGATTTTCTAGTAGACGTAAGGCATGAAGATACAAATTAAGGAAAAATCCATTATCTGGAAAACTCCAGGTCCGGAGCATTGTGCAGAACAGTTCCCATACCTGTAGTAGAGTGGCCATTTACTAAATACAGGGAGCAAAATGCACAAAATGGAGTGCAGAGACCTGCGTGTTCCCCATGAATACACTGCTGCCTGCATTTGTCATTGCTGTATTCATGAAAGGCAGAAGATGCACCTTCAGGTCCCCTCCATCCTCCCTATACTTGTCCCTTAACTTGCTCCTTACTCAGACATGCAAGATAGGGACACTATCAGGCATAGAGCAAATGGAGCCTTAAAGGGCATGTAAAGGCAAAAAAATAAAATCCCATTTTTACTTTTTTAATGAAAAAGAAACCTATCTCCAATATACTTTAATTAAAAAATGTGTACTGTTTTTATAAGAAACCTGACTGTATGCAGTGAAATTCTCCCTTCATTTACTGCTGTGGATAGGTATTGTCAGATGGTCCCTAACTGCTGAGCAGGCAAACAATCAGACTTATGTACAGCAGGGGGAGCCTCCGCCTTACTTCCCGGCCATGCAGTACTCAAGCAGCTTTGTTTATGATGATCCCTAAGCAGCCCAGACCACACTGAGCATGAGCAGAGTCTTAGCTTTGCAAAGATTTTTAACAAAGTTACAAGATGGTGACCCCCTGTAGCCAACTTTGAAAGCATAAATTATTTGTTTGATTAGGCTTGTGGTGCAGTAAGTTCATGTTTATATTTAGTATACAAAATACAGCATTTCTAGCCTTATTCTATTTTAGACTTTACAGGCCCTTTAAACTTACCACTTACCTGATGGCAGACAGTTGGGACACCGTCACTATGCTCTGCACTTATCTCTAGTTTTCCAAGTGCTTCTAGAACGAGCATTAAGAGGTGTCCTTTTGCTCCTGATAAAACTGACCTTAGTATGAGTGAATGTGATAGGAAAATTCAATTGTAGGCTCCACTGGAGCAGAGACTGATGGGAATAATAAAAACCCTAGTAATGAGCTAATTAACATGTCAGTGGTATATAAATAAAGGAAAATAATGACACATTAGATATAATCAGTGAGTATGTGCAATTAACCGAAGCCTCATTCAAGCTCTACATTGACAGTAGTTTTCTCTTCCCCTTTGTAGGTCACAGGGAATGTGCAGAGATTCTGATTGCCAACGGAGCAGATGTAGATAAGGAGTTGCTGAACTGCGGCTCACCCCTTTATGTGGCCTGTACCAACCAGAGAACTGAATGTGTCAAGAAGCTCCTTGAATTAGGTGAAGTTTTGAAATATTTATAGCAGTAACGAAACCTTTCTGAAAGTCTTCTTGTGGTGTTGTAAATAGCAGTACTTGCTTTACTGAGCCATTCTTTGCATAACCATTTGAAGTACAGTTCACCCTTTATGAAGACTGACCCAGGCACAGGAAGCCCATATAGCTTGCCTCAATATCACAAAAAGCTCATTATAGCATCCAGGGTTTTAGCTCTTCTTCTACAGTAAATCAAATAAAATATTGTATGACTCTGATAACATCATGGGGACAGCCCCATACCTTTGCAATAATACCCTTTACTAAGGGGCCGATTCACTAAATTCGAGTGAAGGATTTGAAGTAAAAAAACTTCGAATTTCGAAGTGTTTTTTGGGCTACTTCGACCATCGAATGGGCTACTTCGACCTTCGACTATGACTATCGAAGGATTCGAACTAAAAATCGTTCGACTATTCGACCATTCGATAGTCGAAGTACTGTCTCTTTAAAAAAAAACTTCGACCCCCTAGTTCGGCAGATAAAAGCTGCCGAAGTCAATGTTAGCCTATGGGGAAGGTCCCCATAGGCTTACCTAAGTTTTTTTGATCGAAGGATATTCCTTCGATCGTTGGATTAAAATCCTTCGAATCGTTCGATTCGAAGGATTTAATCGTTCGATCGAATGAATAATCCTTCGATCGTTCGATCGAATTTTCTGCGCTAAATCCTTCGACTGCGATATTTAAAGTCGAAGGATTTCAATTCCTAGTCGAATATTGAGGGTAAATTAACCCTCGATATTCGACCCTTGGTAAATCTGCCCCTAAATGTCTGCTCCTAAGGCAGGCATGTCCAAAGTCAGGCCTGGGGCCAATAGCCGACTGTTTTCAAATTTACACCAGCCCTCAGCCTCCATAATGAAATTAAAGGGGACCAGTCACCCAAAACAATTATTCAAAATCCTATTTTATCACATTTGTCAAGCCAAATTAACTTTAATTACACTATATAAATTATTTGAATCATTTTTTTCCATCAGTCTGGGAATTCATAATTATATCAAGCAGGCAGGAGCCATTTTGTGGACACGGTTATTAAGAAAAGCCTTGTATCATCTCAGAATCTTGTTTGTGCACCAGAATGTGCCACTACGTGTCTATTACTAACACCTTCAGCACACAGGCAGCAGTATAGACCAAGTGGCAGATCATTTCACTAATGTGCCCAAATATTACTGCTACGCTATTCCTTGTTTAAATGATGCTTATAGTTCAAAGAATGTCGGGCTGAATGGTCGGCCCCCACACATTTTCACCTCACCAAATCCAGCCCTCTTTGCAAAAGTTTGGACACTCCTGTCTTAAGGAGTGAATATGAATATAAAGTCCCAAAAAAGTAATACCATGCGGTGTCTTTACAAAAACCCCAGCCCAAGGGTTGCCAAAAACTGGTAAAAATCACAATGTTGCAGAGGCCTACTAATAGTAAATGTAGCAAAAGTAGTTGTAAAATGTAAAAAGTATTTATTAGGACATGTATAGCCTAATGTGTTTCGTGCCAAATGGGCACTTACTCACAGTCTATGAGTAAGTGCCCATTTGGAATGAAACGCGTAAACATGTCCACTCCTAATAAATACTTTTTACATTTTTCAACAACATTTTGCTACTGTATTTACTATTATTAGGCCTTTTCACCTTTGTGAGTTTTTACCAATAATACCCTTTACCACACACTGTTATGGAAAATCCCCCTTTGGGATAATAAAACAGCTTTGCCCACAAAACCTAAAGGGATTAGCTGGGCAAATGGAAACAGGGAACCTATTGGTGTCACTTTGCAGAACCTATGCTCACAGACAACGTATCCTTGCCATAAGTAAAGCCTGGGCTTAAGCCCCCAACTGCCACTATTTCCCCCCTAGATGTGATGATATAATGTAACCCAACAAAAGCCTTGAACCACCACCATACCATAACCCTTTGCTATTCTAGGGTTGGGTAGGAGGGATTCTGCAACGGTTCAGGCAAAATGTCACCAATGTAAGTGACGTTTGGTCCACCACCCTAAGGCTAGGGCCACACTAGGCGATAGCGCCGCGATTTGACTCGCGGCGACTTTTCGCCGCGACTTTTAATCCGCAATCGCTGGGGAAACTTTTGTGCTGGCCTCTATGGGGAATCGCGAAAAATCGCCAGCGTAAAAACACACGCGGCGATCTTTTTTCTACTGTCGCTCGAAATTGCCTCGCTACGCGATTTCGAGCGACAATAGAAAAAAGATCGCCGCGTGTGTTTTTACGCCGCAATTCCCCATAGACGCCAGCGCAAAAGTTTCCCCAGCGATTGCGGATTAAAAGTAGCGGCGAAAAGTCTCCGCGAGTCAAATCGCGGCACTATCGCCTAGTGTGGCCTTAGCCTCAGCCTTCCTAATCCCATCATTCCCCCCTCTCCACATGAGCAGTCTAGTCTGGAATCCTTTGAAGTATATTTGTTTATGCCACTATACATGCAGAATCATTACTATACAGTGTTGTAATCATCTTCTTCATTCTGATAGGAGCAAATGTGAACTGTGGAAATTTCCGAGACACCCCCCTGCATGCGGCAGCTAGGAAGTCGAGTGAAGAAATTGCAAGGTTGCTGGTTGACTATGGAGCTAATGTAAAGTGTAAAAATACTGAAGGCAAATACCCGGTGGAGCTCGCAGCACCCAGGAGTCCTGTAGAACAAGTGCTTTTATTTGCAGAAGGTACTATATCAAATACCCTCGCCTTCCCGGGGCTCTCCAAGCTGAAACATCATTCTGTAAAGAATAGTGTCAGCTTTTGGATGACTGCTAGCCCTTTAAGTCTACTGCCAACTAGTAGGGTGTGTTTGAAACTATTGAAAATATTTTCATGAGAACATTGAAGAAATTCCGATCACAAAACATGACACACATACTGCTTGTCTCAATGTATTTATCCATATCTGACACCTCAACAAACCTGATATAGCCTCAGGGAAGTTGGGCGCAACCACAATATCTTATCTTCACCCTGTCATATTTTGGGTAGACCCGCTGGGGAGTTTTACATAAGACACAATGTGCAAACTTATGAGTTCTAAATACAAAGGTTTGTTCTCAAAGGGGCTGCCCACTAAGAGGGGCCTGAAAAAAAGTGGACAATATGATATGTGTAGTGGAAACTGATATGTAGTGTTAGAATTCAAAATATTGGGTAATGTTCTTAGATAGCAGCTATGATATTATTGACACGCTATTAGTTAAGGGGTTTTTATCTAATGTTGGACAAGAGAGGGGGTCTGAAAACCAAATCAAAATCAATAGAATAATACAAAGGTGACCTTAAATGTGTATGGGCCCCCTGTCTGTTCAGCCCAAGGGCCAATTGGGTTCAATATGGGTTGTATGGCTACCCTAACCCCTCAGATGCCTTTCATAAGATTAAATGGTGTAACTGATGTGTGACAAACCAAATACCACTAAACACATAATCCTCATGGCACAGAAGTTGGGTCTCCATGTTCTTTTTGGCTGAATTCATCCATGTATGTGCCCAGTTTTTGTCTTACTATACCGTCTCCCATAGACTCCATTTTATCCAAATTTTTAAAAATGTATTTCCTTTTTGTCTGTAACGATAAAACAGTAGTTTGTACTTGATCCCAACTAAGATATAATTCATCCTTATTGGAAGCAAAACCAGCCTATTGGGTTTATTTAATGTTTACAAGATTTGACGCAGGTCCTGAGCATTCTGGATAACAGGTCCCATACCTGTACCATTCTTGTAAATGTTTCTAACTCTATTCCTACTTTTCTCCACAGGCCCCGCTACGCTGGCTCAGTTATGCCGACTTTGCGTACGAAACTATCTGGGATCTTCCTGCCTCCAGATAATTCCCCAGCTGCATTTACCAGAAAGACTAGAGCAATTCCTTTTATACCGGTAGTTCTTTAGGGGCTGATATGTCAACTAAGATGTTGTCTCTTTTGGGCCGGGTCGGATTCCATGTAACACTTTCTAGGGGGGTGTTTGAATCACACCCTTCAATAGGTTAGATGTGAATTGCACTCAAAGGGTAGTTCACTTTCACTTTAATGTTTATTATGTTATAGAATGTCCTATTCTTTGTATGTATGAGAAGGAGCGGCCATATTGTGGCCTCATGTGAGCCAATTTCCATATAATAGTAAAACTCAGTATATCTATGGGCACTAAATGGAACTGGTTGTACAGAGTATGCAGAAAATTCTTACATAAGGAAGGGAATGCTTTCTGCATTATGGCCTTTATACATTTGGTTTAGCCAATCACAGTGGACAGTGTCATGCCTATAATTTTCTACCAATGGCAGACAGCTTTTAAGGCCCCACACTTATTGGTAACCACAATACCTTACAGCGGACAGGGTAGGAGATAATCAAGGGAACAACCATTGTTATAACTATAAGGGGGAGTTGTGAAGGTCCCTAATCCGATACATTTGATTATCCACACCGTCACCTATTCTGTCATTAGCATAAAACAATCAACAATATATATTTAGAAAAAAGTATATTTAGAAAAAAATATGCTGGGGATGTAAACCCAAAAATAACATCTTGCCTAATAAAGGAAATGTAATTCTAAACAGCCTTTCCGATTTATTGAAAAATATTTAATGGTTTTAAAGATCACAGCTAGCTAATGCGCATTGTTTCATTAGTCAAAACCAGCAGTGCAGAGAATACAAGCCACAAAGGTTGTAACTAGGGATGCACCGAATCCAGGATTTGGTTCGGGATTCGCCCAGGATTCAGCCTTTTTCAGCAGGATTCGGATTCGGCCGAATCCTTCTGCCCGGCCGAACCGAATCCGAATCCTAATTTGCATATGCAAATTAGGGACCGGGAGGGAAATCGCGTGACTTTTTGTCACAAAACAAGGAAGTAAAAAATATTTTCCCCTTTCAACCCCTAATTTGCATGTGCAAATAAGGTTTCTGATTTGGTTCGGTATTCAGCCGAATCTTTCACGAAGGATTCGGGGGTTCGGCCGAATCCAAAATAGTGGATTCGGTGCATCCCTAGTTGTAACAGATTTGGCAATTTCCTGGTAACTTCGAAAACACTGAACATTTGTAATGAACATATATATATATATATATATATATATATATATATATATATATATATATATATATATATATATATATATATATTTATATATATAGTATATTTTTGGGGTTTACAAACCCTTTAACCTGGTTTGATGGAAATAGGTTTCTGAAGAAGTAAAGTAATAATTTGTTTATGACAAAGAAGGGCGGGTGAAACCCAGAGAAGGGTATTTAATCCCATGCAGTGAATTTTGGATGGTTGTGTGCAAAAAGTGTTTTATAATAAAATGCTCATAATATCAGCTCAACACAAAATGTTGTTTTTTGGGATTTCTTTTATTGTGAGAATCCTCTGTTTTTGTGGACACTGTATAGCTACTATGACCTGCAGTATTTTAAGCCTGTAACAGAATATTAGGGATAGTTCCCTTTTAAGTTACTGATTGGTATGTTATAG
This sequence comes from Xenopus petersii, assembly GCA_038501925.1. Taxonomy (NCBI): domain Eukaryota; kingdom Metazoa; phylum Chordata; class Amphibia; order Anura; family Pipidae; genus Xenopus; species Xenopus petersii. The sequence continues at coordinate 168,248,814 of CM076674.1, forward strand.
AATGGCCTATTGTTTGCACTTTCATTTTTTTTTCTGCCCTTTTTTCAGCTTTCAGAACTGAACTCATGGCTTCAGGGGGGCCTAGGGCGGAAGCCCTGGTGGCCTCCAGTCCGATGCTGCATCTGATTGACTATGGGGGGGCATTTACTGTGCCCTAGGTATAAGTGCAAGAGCACTAAGGGGGCACAAGAGTCCAGGGGAACAAGGGGGTGCAAGCAAACCCTATTACTGTCATTCCCTAACATGTGTCTGCATGATGTCCAACTTAGGTGGGTAGTGGGCAGGTAGGGAGATGAATGCATCGCATGGCTCTCCACTCCCATCCCTCATGAACTGAATGCAGCAAACAGGGCACCATAAAATATCCAGTTGAGTTGTGTAAGTTGGGTATGTTTTTTGCACTTTGCCTTCCATTGCGTACATCTCTCTAGTCGTGTCCAGTTTTATGTTAAGCCCTAAGGAAGAACCTGCTATTGGGATGTTTAACTAATACAGTTCGGGTTTGAAAATTTAAAAGGTTTGTAAATGCTGTGCCGTATGCATAAGGCAATTTTCAAGTGCAAATCATCCTATACCCACAATGCAGTATTTTCCCAGAATCTCAGGGTAATTGCAGACGAGCAGGAAGTAGTGCATGCCGAGACTGCATCCTATGCATCAAATCAAACCCAAATTAAACCCAATCGCTCATGTTTGCAAATCAGATACAAGTTACGCCTCTCATCATTGTCACTTTCTCATTAATAAATACCCAAAAGGGCTTCTGTATAAAACTGGGTGAACATTACTCCCAAACATTACACTACAAAATGCATTTCTTCAGTAAGGTCACATCTGCGGCTTCCTTTAAAATGGTATTTACCAGCTCAGTTTTGACAGCTGTTTGGAGCCTGGGTGAATTCAATGTGCTTGTGTCTTGATAACAGAGAGACACAGCAGGAAATCCATTCCACAACCTCCGTATGATGGGAAGATGCACAATTTAGGAAATGTTCCTAGTTATTTCAGTATCACTGCTCTGCTGGTGTTGGGCGTAAGTTGGAAACATCAATATTGTTACTGGGAAATCAGAAGCAGTTGTTCCTTTGAATGCCGGGAAATATGTATACAGTACGGGTATGGGACCTGTTATCTAGAATGCTGGGGATCTGGGGTTTTCCGGATAATGGATATTTCTGTACCTTCTGTAATACCTTTAGTCTAGGGACGCACCGAATCCAGGATTTGGCTCAGGATTCGGCCAGGATTCATCCTTTCTCAGCAGAATTTGAATTCGGCTGAATCCTTCTTTCCGGCTGAACCAAATCCTAATTTGCATATGCAAATTAGGGGCAGGAGGGAAATCACATTACTTTTTGTCACAAAACAAGGAACTAAAAAATGTTTTCCCCTTCCCACCCCTAATTTGCATATGCAAATTAGGATTCGGATTCATTACACTATTAGGCCGAATTTTTCGCAAAGGATTTGGGGGTTCGGCTGAATCCAAAATAGTGGATTCAGTGCATCCCTACTTTAGTCTACTAAAAATAGTTTGGTGCAGATTTATTAAGGTTTCAGTTGTGTTTTCCACCAAATTTTTTGAGTTTTTTTTATTTTGGGCAAAACTTACATTTGCAGGTGAAAAAATTTAAATTTTTCAATTATTTTGAAAAAAAGATTGACATTTTTTGAAATTTATTATACCCTGACACTGGAAATATCATGAATCCGAAAATACACATCTAAAACCTGTCGAGTTCATGTAGGAGTCAATGGCAGATGTCCCTTGAACCATTTGAAGATGTTAATAGCCTCCATGATGTTCCAGTTTTTTTTTTCTGAGGGTTTTGCCTGAAAACTTGAATGATTCGAGCAATTTGAGTATTTTCCTGCCAAAAATTTGATCGAGTTCAGTTTTAAAATTGGAACTCGCAGAATCAAGTTTTTTCCATTCGAGTTTTTCTTAAATAAGAAACGAAAGTTGCGAGTTCATTTGAGGTCTAAAAAAACTCTAACATTAGACCTTTATAAAATAACCCCCTAAATAAGCCTAACAGAAGTGTTTTGCCTCCAATAAAGATTAATTATATCTTCATTTGGATCAAGCACAATCTATCGGTTTATTATTACAGATAAAATTTTGTTTTTTAAATATATAAATTATTTGATTAAATTGGAGTCTATGGGAGAGATGTCCTTCCTGTAATTTGGAGCTTTCTGGATAACGGGTTTACAGAGGAAGAATCCCATACCAAATGTATTTTTAGCAGACTTAAGGTATGGAGATCCAAATTACGAAAAAAACTCCTTATCCAGGTTTCAAGTATTCTGGATAAAAGATCTCATAATTATAATACTAATGATGCAATCAGACATATAATTTGCCATCTGAGACGGCTCCCAGGGCTCAGTACAGCTCTAATTTCCAGTTTCATGTTACAGGATACAAAGCTGGGAGTTGCCAATGGCAAATGCAAAGCTGTTCCTTTGCCAACCCAAGCTGAAATCCTATGTATGTAAATCTTGCTTAAACAGAGGCAGTTAAAGGAGAAGCCCAGCTAATACATTTAAGAGTTGTCACTATTTAATTTCCAGTGCCCAATATATTTGTCCAAAAACCAAAAATCTTCGGATTATTGCACGAAACCCAGCACAGATCAAGATATCTTTGAAGGACTTCTCCCATTGACTTAAATGCAACCTCTGCAGTTTTGAGATGTCGGATTTTTGGATTCTGTCTTCTTCCATCCTTGGGGTATAATAAATCCCGGGAAAAAAAACGAATTTTTCGTTTTTTTGGCATTTGGCATTCCCCCTTAATGTTACATGGGGTGGCTCTTTGCTACCTTTTGCCTTGGGTCTAACTTGTACTTTCTTGGGTGATGCCCATAAATCCCACAAGGGAAGACCAGGTATGGTAAATGTGGCACACAGGGAGATTTAGTCGCCTCTGAAAATCTTACCTACTGCAGGCGACTAATGTTCTCGAAATGCCTTCCCACTGGCAAGAATGCGAATAGCTGGTGGCATGGCATATGCGTTGCTTCAGTTTTCCGAAGTTGCTTGAAGTTTTCTTGTGAGACAACTTCTGGCGACTTTGGAAAACCGAAGCAATTCTTATGCCAACCCGCCGGCGATTCACAATCTTTCTGGTGGGAAGGCATTTCAGGGAGATTAGTTGCCCGCAGTAGCAAAAATTGATCACAGGCGTCTAAATCTATGGGTGCCACCATCCTAAGGGTAAGGGCACATGAGCAGATTCCGGGGGATTAGTCGCCCTGGCAACAAAACGCCTCTTCTTTGGGACGATAATCTCCCCGACCGGCCTTCCCCTACCCTTCCCGCCGGCTATAATGAAAAATCGCCAGCGGGATGGCACTCGCGGCACTTCGTTTTCCAACAATAGAATACAAATGAAAATTGCTCTTTGATATTTATCACTTGACATGTCATAGTAAATTTAGCTTGCTGAGCTATTAGATAAGACAAATTGTATTACAAATTATAATGTACTCTTTCAAGTAACCAATTCTTCTCTTAAACTGTCCATTTGAAATAGATGTTATCACAGACTCAAAGGGACTGAAGAAATCATTAACAGTAGCTCATTGGCAGAAGGATAGATAGGGAGTATATAATTGTAGGTGTAACAGGATTAGCTGACTCCTGTTGTTTTTATCTTGTGCTTCAGAAGAAATGGGGGCTGACAGTATTTCATTTGATATTGGTAAGTTGGTTTTCAAAGCCACTATACACATACAAGCTCCTATAGAGTTGTTCTTGATGTTAAAGCAGTGTTTTTTTTGGTAGATCTAGTGGGTTATCCCTGTTGCGGTAATGCTTTGATAACTGAGTTTTAAACCTTGTACAGCTAACCATGCCCACCAGTGATGTCAGTCCATGTCCCTTGATATTGAAGAGGGTGATGTGACATAAATAAGTCAATAATGGAGGCTAACAGTAGCCTAGTCTGACCAGTACTAGCCTAGACCTTCCGGCGTTAGCTACATCTTTACAGGAGCTGAGAAAAACAGAAGCAATTGGGTAAGAAAGTAATGTAAATGTAATTGCACTGTATTTTTATGTCTGTATTATAGCTGTTATGCTTAGATCATTAGCTTTTTACTCTTTTATTCTTGATATTCTTATATTATTCTGTATAAATTCTTCTAATATTCTGAACAGCTCAGTAACCCGGAATGTAGAGAGACCCATTTCCAGGCTTATATTGACAAGTGCTGAAACTGGTGCTTGTCAGCTGATGTGAGTGTTTAGGTGCAGTGTTTTCAGGCTTCTAATGTGCACAAACAATTTTTCTGATTCTGTTCACTCTGTCTGGCCAATGGTACACCCGACTATAGCTGATCTGATGCCACAGAACCTCACTCTGCTCAAAGAGGAGGAATTGGGTGCTTTGCTGTAAATTGCTGTAAATGGCTCTGGGATGTTTCGAGTGGTCCAGCAACTCAGCTTCTAGGAAAGCGATGCCCAATTAGTTGCTCCTGAGCAAAATATTGCTCTCCAACCCCTTGGATGTTGCTCCCAGTGGTCTCAAAGCAGGTGCTTATTTTTTAATTCCTGGTTTGGAGGCAAGTTTTGGTTGCAAAAAACCCAGGTATATTGCCAAACCGGCCTACCGAATACCCAATCACAGCCCTTATTTGGCACCCCTGGAACTTTTTTCATGCTTGTGTTGCTTCCCAAACTCACATTAAAATGTGGCTCATGGGTAAAATTAATTGGGGGCTTCTGCTCAAGGACAACACTTTCAGGAAGGTCCCCTGGGACTGTGGCGCTAGTTGCCCGCAAGTAATTGTGGTTACACACAAATGCCCAGCCCTAGGGTGGCACAGGATTAAAGGTGAGCTTGGGCACATCTGCACTGGGGATTAGGCAGGGAGTCCACAGTGCTGCTGTTAGGAGCAGATGCCTGCAAGGGGGTCGGTATGAATAAGTGCCCAGCAAGTAGGGCAGGGTATTCAGAAATGAGAGGTCAGAGCTCTCTCTGAAAGTCTGAGTGTCAGTGGCCCTAGGGTTAACTGATTATGCAGGTGTGCATAGCCAGTCGCTGACACTTTAGGGGTAATTTATCAACATTGGCCAATCAAGCATCTGGGCAGTGTCCCATGGCAACCAGTCAAACATTTGCCTTCATCTGCCACTGGCACAAAATAAAGCTAATCACTGATTGGTTGCTATGGACCAGGTGCAGATTTACGTCAGAATATGGAAATGAGCCCTTTTGACTTTAAAAAAGGGCTGTTGTGCCAAAAGCCTGGTATTAGCAGTCTAAAACTGCTAATATCTTAGAACGCTAAAACTAGAAAAATGGATGTACAGTATATTGCAAAAGGGTTCAGGGAAGCAGTTTATATCAGTTCATTTTATGGGTTTAGATGCCCTTTAAGGCAACTAAAAGCATTACAGGGGATCTGTGGTCTAAAACTATAATCTTTCTTAGGCTTTGGGGAATGATTATAATTGCAATGCATTTTTTTTTTGCCATTTTGATGCTCTAATAGCCGTTACCTTGCAGATCAATGTATCTTCAGGCAGAAGAGACGCCCACTGACCGCAAAGATTTTCAGCGCAAGTGAACTGAGTGGATGTGTGGGGGGAATACATTGAGCTGCAAGGTAACGGCTATTAGAGCATCAAAACAGCAAAAGAAAAGAATGTGTTGCAATTAAAAATAGAATTATAATCATTCCCCAAAGGCTAAGTCTAAGTTTTAGACCACATATCCCCTTTAAAAACAGTAGGATTGTTTTGCCACCAATATGGATTCATGCAGCTTAAAGGGCATGTAAAGTCTAAAATAGAATAATGCTAGAAATGCTGTATTTTGAATACTAAATATAAACATGAACTTACTGCACCACAAGCCTAATCAAACAAATAATTTATGCTTTCAAAGTTGGCTACAGGGGGTCACCATCTTGTAACTTTGTTAAACATCTTTGCAAGACTAAGACTGTGCACATGCTCAGTGTGGTCTGGGCTGCTTAGGGATCATCATAAACAAAGCTGCTTGAGTTCTGCATGGCTGGGAAGAAAGGCGGGGGCTCCCCCTGCTGTTCAAAAGTATGATTGTTTCCCTGCTCAGCAGTTAGGGGCCGTCTGACAATTCCTATCCACAGCAGTAAATGAAGGGAGAATTTCACTGCATACGGTCAGGTTTCTTATAAAAACGGTACACATTTTTTAATTAAAGTATATTGGAAAAAGTAAAAAATGGGATTTAATTTTTTTGCCTTTACATGTCCTTTAAGCTGGCCATAGACGCAAAGATCTGTACGATTTTCGGACCGTGTGTGAGAGTTCCGGCATTTTCGAACGATTGGATCTTTGCATCTTTGTCCAACTTAAGTTAGGATCACGTACAGGTATAGAATCCTTTATCCAGAAACCCATTATCCAGCTCCGAATTATAGTAAGGCCGTCTCCAATAGACTCCATTTTTTCCAAATAATCCGAATTTTTAAAAATGATTACCTTTTTCTCTGTAATAATAAAACAGTAGCTTCTACTTGATCCCTACTAAGATTTAATTAATCCTTATTGGAAGCAAAACCAGCCTATTGGGTTTATTTAATGTTTAAATGATTTGCTATCACTTAAGGTATAAAGATCCAAATTACGCAAAGATCTGTTATCTGTAAAACCCCAGGTCCTGAGCATTCCGGATAACCGGTCCCATACCTGTATTATGTAATATTTATGTTTAGCAAGGACATGTTTCAGCCAAGGAATGAAGGCCTTCTGAGCTCCACTGTAAAACCAGGTCTGTTTTTGCTTATTAGCTTACAGGAATGGCAAAGCTTTTAGTCAGACACACAGACACAGACAGACACACAAACACAATGACAAATCCTAGGTGTTACCTCCTACATTTAATTGGTGCCTTTGGCGAGATAGAAAAGCTCATCCCTCTTTCTAAACTGGTTTTTCAAGGTTGCAGGGAAACTTTGTGCAGAAGTGGATTCCAGCGTTTCATTTCACTCTTGCATCTCTGTGGGCCAATGACGACTTTATGAATAGAAAATAGAGGTATTTAATATCAGGCTGGATAGGGAGCGCCCGATGGGTATTAGTAGCCGGGCTTCCTGTTGTGGGAGTTTGTGAGGGGAAAAAAGAGAGGGAGATGTTGTTATTTGTGCTGAATGCGAGCGCTCGGGTTACACAGGTACTCCTCTGCACTAACCTTGTCTGACACCACTGCATCTTTCCCACAGGACCCTAGCACTTCCCACTCAGCATAATACATAATCCATGTAACCAAGCACTCTTATTCTCTGGGGAATTTGGACTTTACAGCATCAGGCCTCTAAGGAAAATACATATATAGATACTCAGTCTTCAGAATGGATGCATCCGAAGGGAGCGGAGTCATGGGGCAGCCCCCAGAAATGTGCACTTCAAACCCATTCATGAGCGGTAAGTATTTTTATCTCCCCTAAATGTACAATGTTTGGAATGTTTGTTTTATATGGATCTGCTGCGAGGGGGATTTTGAAATAAAAAATGACCCCTCCCCTCTCATGACTTCCCAGGGCTTCCGGAGCAATTGGATCTTTTATACTACAGGTATGAGACCTGTTTTCCAGAATGCTTGGGATTTTCTCTATACCTTAAGTCTACCGGAGAATCATTTAAACACGAATTAAACACCATGGTGGGGAATGTAATTAAAGTCGCAAAAAGAAAAAAAATTCACACCAATAAGAATAGAAATCCACATCTCGCAATGTAATAAATATTGTTCCTTAACTGTAATTGCATTGTGAATTTTAATTACGCAATCTTAAGAAGTGCTTGAAGGTGTCCAACTCTTTTGGAGCAAACATAACGACTTTTTCAGTAAGAAGTTTTATTACATTTACTGCGCATTGGCGCAAACTATAAAATTCGCAAACGGTCTTCCACTGTCGGAAGTGGAATTAAATGATTAAATTTGCGCAAAGCAAAATTTATTCGCACAAAGGCATAACTTTTCGCTTCGCAAATAGTTTTTCCGTTGCCGACTTTTATTACTTTTATTACATTCCCCCGAATAGGCTTGTTTTGCCTCCAATAAGGGTTAATTATATCTTAGTTGGGATCAAGTACAGGTATAGGATCCCTTATCTGGAAACCCGATATCCAGAAAGCTCCGAATTACGGAGTCCCATAGACTCCATTATATCCAAAAAATCCAAATTTTTGTACAAGGTAATGTTTTATAGTAACACAGAAAAGCAAACCATTTATAAAAATTTGAGTTATTTTGCTAAAATGGAGTGTGTGGTCTTCCTGTAATTCAGAGCTTTCTGGATAACTGGTTTATAGATAACAGATGTCATACCTGTACAACAACTTTTTGCTTTCGGAGTGTGTGTGAGACGTTGCACCCATTTACGTTAGGGATGCACCGAATCCAGGATTCGGTTCGGGATTCGGCCAGGATTCGGCCTTTTTCAGCAAGATTCGGATTCGGCCGAATCCTTCTGCCCAGCCGAACCGAATCCGAATCCTAATTTGCATATGCAAATTAGGGGCGGGGAGGGAAATTACGTGACTTTTTGTCAGAAAACAAGGAAGTAAAAAATGTTTTCCCCTTCCCACCCCTAATTTGCATATGCAAATTAGGGTTCGGATTCGGTTCGGTATTCGGCCGAATCCTTCATGAAGGATTCGGGGGTTCGGCCGAATCCAAAAAAGTGGATTCGGTGCATCCCTAATTTACGTATTCACTGCTGATTGCTGATAATAAGATAAAAGCATCTGTATATTTATGTCTGGGACTGAAAGATTAAATAAATTGCCAACCTGGCTTTATTGTACATTTACTTTAATACATAAATACGGCAAAATGGGAAATGTTTTTGCCATTGCTACGCTTTTAACCTCAAGTCCAAGCCTCCTCTGCTTTATAATGCAAATAAGCACATCAGACTTATAGATAATATGATTTAATATCATGCCTAAAATGAAGATATGAATGATAAATGGTCTTTAAAAATAATAATAATAATAGTAATAAATGAGAGGTTGTACAGGTATGGGACCTGTTATCCAGAATGCTCAGGTCTTGCGGTTTTCCAGATAAGAGATCTTTCTGTAATTTGGATCTCCATACCTTAAGTCAAGTAAAAAATTAAATTAACAGTAATTAAACCGAACAGGATAGTTTTACTTCCAATAAGGATTAATTGTATCTTAGTTGGGATCAAGTACAAGCTACTGTTTTATTATTACAGAGAAAAAGGAAAACTTTTTTCAAAAATCTGAATTATTTTATTAAAATGGAGTCTAAAGGTGGCCATACACGATAAGATCCGCTCATGGGCAAGGTCGCCAAATGAGCGGATCTTTCCCTGATACGTCCACTATCGGCAGGGTGATATTGGGTTAATCCGAACGTTTGGCCCTAGGTCAGAATGATCAGATTACAATGAAGAGAATGGGTGCCGATAGGTCACAGGGCCATATCAACTAGCCGATGCAGTTCTCAATCGCAGGAAAAATCAAACTTGCCCGATAGACATCAGGCACATTTTTGGTCTGATATCAATCGGAGGGACCCGTTGGAAGCCCCAACACAGGGACAGATAAGTTGCTGAATCGGTCTAAAGAACCGATATCTGCCCATGTATGGCCACCTCACGAGTAAACGTTGGAAATCGAAACGCCACAAGTGCATTGCCGCAGGTGTTTTTTCATTGGAGCAGGCGGGAGACACAGAGAAGAAGTTCGGGGAGATTAGTTGCCCCAAAGAAGAGGCGATTAGTCGCCAGGCGACTAAATCTCCCCGAATCTTCCCATGTGCCCCTGCCCTAATGTATGGCCACCTCACCAGTAAACTTCGGGTGACTTTGGAAATCTAAATGCCGCGAGTGCATTCCTGCAGGTGTTTTTTCATTGAAGCAGGCAGTAGACACAGGGAAGCAGTTCGGGGAGATTAGTTGCCCCAAAGAAGAGGCGAATAGTTGCCAGGCGACTAAATCTCCCTGAATCTGCCCATGTGTCCCTGCCCTAAGGGTAAATGGCCTTTCTGTAACCCGGAGCTTTCTGGACAACGGATTTTCCAGATATTGTGTCAAATATAATAATGTTAAAAAAGTGAAAGAACATACAAATTGTTTCATAAGCAGAAATCTTGGTTTATGCTTCAAATGGGACAACAGTAGTGATGGGTAGGGATGTAGCGAACGTCGGAAAAAAAGTTCGCGAACATATTCGCGAACTTGCGCAAAATTGCGAGCGGTTCGCGAACGGTTCGCGAACCCCATAGACTTCAATGGGAAGGCGAACTTTAACATCTACAAAAGACATTTCTGGCCAGAAAAATGATTTTAAAGTTGTTTAAAGGGTGCAACGACCTGGACAGTGGCATGCCAGAGGGGGATCAAGGGCAAAAATGTATCTGAAAAATCTGCCTGTGTGTGCTTGGAAGAGATAGTGTAGGGCGAGAGCTGTTAGTGATTTCAGGGACAGATGATAGTAAGTTTGCTGGCTAGTAATCTGCGTGATACTGCTCTGTATTGGAGGGACAGAAGTCTGCAGGGATTTGAGGGACATTTTAGCTTAGGTAGCTTTGCTGGCTAGTAATCTACTGTTCTCTTTAAACAACTGCCATACGTTGACCTTGTAGGCATTGTTTGCCCAGTTTTTTTGGACGCAGCCACTGAAGCACAGTTGCCAGAAAAAATATGCCATATAAATGCTGAAAATAGTCATTTTTCGCCATACGTTGACCTTGTAGACATTGTTTGCCCAGTTTTTTTGGACGCAGCCACTGAAGCACAGTTGCCAGAAAAAATATGCCATATAAATGCTGAAAATATAAATTTTTTTGGTTGCAGCCACTGAAGCACAGAGGCCAGAAAAATTATGCCATATAAATGCTGAAAATATAAATTTTTTTGGTTGCAGCCACTGAAGCACAGAGGCCAGAAAAAATATGCCATATAAATGCTGAAAATAGTCATTTTTTGCCATACGTTGACCTTGTAGGCATTGTTTGCCCAGTTTTCTTGGTCGCAGCCACTGAAGCACAGTTGCCAGAAAAAATATGCCATATAAATGCTGAAAATATAAATTTTTTGCCATATACGTTGAGTCAAGGTATGGCAAAAAATGACTATTTTCAGCATTTCTATGGCATATTTTTTCTGGCCTCTGTGCTTGAGTGGCTGCGGCCAAAAAAACTGGGCAAACAATGCCTACAAGGTCAACGACGTTGACCTTGTAGGCATTGTTTGCCCAGTTTTTTTGGCCGCAGCCACTCAAGCACAGAGGCCAGAAAAAATATGCCATAGAAATGCTGAAAATAGTCATTTTTTTGGTCGCAGCCACTGAAGCACAGTTGCCAGAAAAATTATGCCATATAAATGCTGAAAATATAAATTTTTTTGGTTGCAGCCACTGAAGCACAGAGGCCAGAAAAATTATGCCATATAAATGCAGAAAATATGCATTTTTTTGGTTGCAGCCACTGAAGCACAGAGGCCAGAAAAATTATGCCATATAAATGCAGAAAATATGCATTTTTTTGGTTGCAGCCACTGAAGCACAGAGGCCAGAAAAATTATGCCATATAAATGCAGAAAATATGCATTTTTTTGGACGCAGCCACTGAAGCACAGTTGCCAGAAAAAATATGCCATATAAATGCTGAAAATAGTCATTTTTCGCCATACGTTGACCTTGTAGACATTGTTTGCCCAGTTTTTTTGGTTGCAGCCACTGAAGCACAGAGGCCAGAAAAAATTAAACCAGTAGGGTTTGCACCCTAGTTTGTAACGGTGGCGGAGGGAGGAGGACGCTAAAGGACAGCTGTGTGTGGAGTCATGAGGCTTGAAGAGAAGGACAGCTGCATAGAAGTCAGAACAAGTCTTCCGGCGTGCAGTAACCCTCCGAGATCCACCCCTCATTCATTTTAATAAAGGTCAGGTAATCGACACTTTTGTGACCTAGGCGAGTTCTCTTCTCAGTTACAATCCCTCCTGCTGCACTGAAGGTCCTTTCTGAGAGCACACTTGAGGCTGGGCAAGACAAGAGGTTCATGGCAAATTGTGACAGCTCTGGCCACAGATCAAGCCTGCGCACCCAGTAGTCCAGGGGTTCATCGCTCCTCAGAGTGTCGATATCTGCAGTTAATGCCAGGTAGTCCGCTACCTGCCGGTCGAGGCGTTCTTTGAGGGTGGATCCCGAAGGGTTGTGGCGCTGCCTTGGACAGAAAAACATTTGCATGTCTGACGTTACAGACCGGCCAAAGGGCTTTGTCCTTGCAGGTGTGCTCGTGGCAGGATTACTGGCACCTCTGCCCCTGGAATGTTGATGAGTTCCTGAAGTGACATCACCCTTAAAAGCATTGTACAACATGTTTTGCAGGCTGGTTTGTAAATGCCGCATCTTTTCGGACTTGTGGTATGTTGGTAACATTTCTGCCACTTTATGCTTGTACCGAGGGTCTAGTAGCGTTGCGACCCAGTACAGGTCCTTCTCCTTAAGCCTCTTGATACGGGGGTCCTTCAACAGGCATGCCAGCATGAAAGACCCCATTCTCACAAGGTTGGATGCAGAGCTATCCATCTCCGCTTCCTCATTATCAAGGACTGCATCATCCACGGTCTCCTCCCCCCAGCCACGTACAAGACCAGGGGTCCCCAAAAGGTCACCACTAGCCCCCTGGGAAGCCTGCTCCTGTTGGTCCTCCTCCTCCTCCTCCACAAAGCCACCTTCCTCCTCTGACTCCACTTCTGGCACCTCTCCCTGCGTTGCAGCAGGTGCCTGGGTTCGTTCTGGTGATTGCGACCATAAATCGTGCGCTTCCAGCTCCTCGTCACGCTGGTCTACAGCCTCATCTGTCACTCGTCGCACGGCACGCTCCAGGAAGAAAGCGAAGGGTATTAGGTCGCTGATGGTGCCTTCGGTGCGACTGACCATATTTGTCACCTCTTCAAAAGGTCGCATGAGCCTGCAGGCATCGCGCATAAGCACCCAGTAACGGGGGAAAAAAATCCCCAGCTCTGCAGATCCAGTCCTACCACCCAGTTCAAAAAGGTACTCGTTGACGGCCCTTTGTTGTTGCAGCAGACGTTCCAACATAAGGAGCGTTGAATTCCAGCGAGTCTGGCTGTCAGAAATCAAACGCCTGACTGGCATGTTGTAGCGCTGCTGAATGTCAGCAAGGCGTGCCATGGCTGTGTAGGAACGTCTGAAATGGGCCGACACCTTTCTGGACTGGGTGAGAACGTCCTGGAATCCTGGGTACTTGGAGACAAAACGTTGGACTATTAAATTTAACACATGTGCCATGCAGGGCACATGTGTTAAATTTCCCAGTCTCAACGCTGCCAACAGATTGCTTCCATTGTCACACACCACTTTTCCGATCTGCAGTTGGTGTGGGGTCAGCCACCGATCGGCCTGTGACTGCAGAGATGACAGGAGTACAGATCCGGTATGGTTTTTGCTTTCCAGGCACGTCATCCCCAAGACAGCGTGACAACGGCGTACCTGGCACGTCGAATAGCCTAGGGGGAGCTGGGGGTGCACAGGTGTGGAGGAGGAGAAGGAGGACCCAGCAGCAGAGTAAGAAGAAGAAGAGGAAGAAGACGAGGTAGAGAGCGATGGAGGAGTAGAGGTGGTGGCAGAACCGCGTGCAATCCGTGGCGGTGACACCAACTCCACTGTTGTTGTTGTTGTTGAGCTACCCATTCCCTGCTTCCCATTCCCAGCCATTACCAAGTTCACCCAGTGGGCAGTGTAGGTGACATACCTGCCCTGACCATGCTTGGAGGACCATGCGTCAGTAGTCATATGGACCTTTGGCCCAACACTAAGTGACAGAGATGCGGTAACTTGGCTCTGCACATGTTGGTACAGGTGTGGTATTCCCTTTTTAGAAAAAAAATTGCGGCTGGGTACCTTCCACTGCGGTGTCCCAATTGCTACAAATTTGCGGAAGGCCTCAGAGTCCACCAGCTGGTATGGTAAAAGCTGGCGGGCTAAGAGTGCAGACAAGCCAGCTGTCAGACGCCGGGCAAGGGGGTGACAGTCAGACATTGGCTTCTTACGCTCAAACATGGCCTTCACAGAAACTTGGCTGGTGGCAGATGACTGGGAATGGGAACAGGTGGTCAAGGTGGAAGGCGGAGTGGAGGGTGGTTCAGATGGGTCAAGGAGAGCAGAGGTAGAGCAGTAAGATGCTGGACCAGAAGGAGTGTGACTTTTAGTTTGCCTGTTGCCTTTGAGGTGTTGCTCCCAAAGTGCTTTGTGCTTGCCGCTCATGTGCCTTCGCATAGAAGTTGTACCTATGTGGCTGTTGGGCTTACCAAGGCTCAGTTTCTGACTGCACTCATTGCAAATTACAATGCTTTTGTCAGAGGCACACACATTAAAAAAATCCCACACTGCTGACTTTTTGGAAGTCTGCGATCTGGCGGTAACAGTAGAAGTTGGCGGCATTGGCGGCAATGGCGGGTGCGTTGGCCGGCTGAACACAGGTGCCGATACATGTTGTTGCCCTACTGATCCCTGCGGGCTGGCCTCCCTGCTTCTTCTAAGTCTTATTCTCCTACTGCCTCTCTGACTCTCCGTCTCTCCATCTGAACTACCCTCCTCTTGCTCTCTTCTACTAGGCACCCACAAAACATCAATCTCCTCATCATCATTCTCCTCAGATGCATCAATTTCTTCTGACACATCACAGAAGGAAGCAGCAGCGGGGACCTCCTCCTCCTCCTCATCACTCATCATTATGTCCATCTCTGTCGTGTTCTCTGCCAGAATTAAATCTGGTGTAACGTCCTCATCTCCTTCATCTTCTTCTGCCAATAATGGTTGCGCATTACTCAGTTCAAGAAACTCATGGGAAAATAACTCCTCTGACTCCAGTGAAGATGGGGCACCGGTGGTGGAGGAAGTGTTACGTGGGGTGGCCATAGCAGTGGAGGATGAGGAGGATGTTGTGGTAAAGTTAGAAACGGTAGAGGATGGGGTGTGCTGTGTAAGCCAGTCAACTACCTCTTCAGCATTTTGGGAGTTCAGGGTCATTGGCTTTTTAAAACTGGGCAATTTGCTAGGGCCACAGGATTGCATAGCAGCACGGCCCCTAGCACGGCCTCTGCGTGGCGGCCTGCCTTTGCCTGGCATTATTTTTAAAAAAACAACAACAACAAAAACTCAGTTGGTTTTTCTGGAAACGATAATACACACAGCTAGATGGCAGTTTGAAGAAAACAGTGTGCAAATAATGCCTACAAGATCAACGTATACACTACTACAGCGGTGGATACGGATTACGTAAAATATATGAATGCTGCTTGAAAAAAAGTAACTCAAGTGGTTTTTCTAGAGACGATAATATTATCAATATTTAGACAAAATGTGAACAAGCTCACACAGCTAGATGGCGGTTTGAAGAAAACACTGTGCAAATAATGCCTACAAGGTCAACGTATACACAGCGGTGGATACGGATTACGTAAAATATAAGAATGCTGCTTGAAAAAAAGTCACTCCGGTGTTTTTTCTGGAGACGGTAATATTATGGATATTTAGACAGAATGTGAACACGGTCACACAGCTAGATAGCAGTTGGTTGAATAACACACTGGGCAAAAAATGCCTACAGGGCAAATAATGCCTACAAGGTCAACGTATACACAGCGGTGGATACGGATTACGTAAAATATAAGAATGCTGCTTGAAAAAAAGTCACTCCGGTGTTTTTTCTGGAGACGGTAATATTATGGATATTTAGACAGAATGTGAACACGGGCACACAGCTAGATAGCAGTTGGTTGAATAACACACTGGGCAAAAAATGCCTACAGGGCAAATAATGCCTACAAGGTCAACGTATACACAGCGGTGGATACGGATTACGTAAAATATAAGAATGCTGCTTGAAAACAAGTCACTCCGGTGTTTTTTCTGGAGACGGTAATATTATGGATATTTAGACAGAATGTGAACACGGGCACACAGCTAGATAGCAGTTGGTTGAATAACACACTGGGCAAAAAATGCCTACAGGGCAAATAATGCCTACAAGGTCAACGTATACACAGCGGTGGATACGGATTACGTAAAATATAAGAATGCTGCTTGAAAAAAAGTCACTCCGGTGTTTTTTCTGGAGACGGTAATATTATGGATATTTAGACAGAATGTGAACACGGG
Organism: Xenopus petersii; assembly: GCA_038501925.1. NCBI lineage: Eukaryota > Metazoa > Chordata > Amphibia > Anura > Pipidae > Xenopus > Xenopus petersii. The sequence goes on from CM076674.1 coordinate 168,264,969, forward strand.
CACACAGCTAGATAGCAGTTGGTTGAATAACACACTGGGCAAAAAATGCCTACAGGGCAAATAATGCCTACAAGGTCAACTTATACACTACTACAGCGAGGGATACGGATTACGTAAAATTTATTATGGCTGCTTGAAAAAAGTCACTCCGGTGTTTTTTCTGGAGACGGTAATATTATGGATATTTAGACAGAATGTGAACACGGGCACACAGCTAGATAGCAGTTGGTTGAATAACACACTGGGCAAAAAATGCCTACAGGGCAAATAATGCCTAAAAGGTCAACTTATACACTACTACAGCGATGGATACGGATTACGTAAAATTTATTATGGCTGCTTGAAAAAAGTCACTCCGGTGTTTTTTCTGGAGACGGTAATATTATGGATATTTAGACAGAATGTGAACACGGGCACACAGCTAGATAGCAGTTGGTTGAATAACACACTGGGCAAAAAATGCCTACAGGGCAAATAATGCCTAAAAGGTCAACTTATACACTACTACAGCGATGGATACGGATTACGTAAAATTTATTATGGCTGCTTGAAAAAAGTCACTCCGGTGTTTTTTCTGGAGACGGTAATATTATGGATATTTAGACAGAATGTGAACACGGGCACACAGCTAGATAGCAGTTGGTTGAATAACACACTGGGCAAAAAATGCCTACAGGGCAAATAATGCCTAAAAGGTCAACTTATACACTACTACAGCGATGGATACGGATTACGTAAAATTTATTATGGCTGCTTGAAAAAAGTCACTCCGGTGTTTTTTCTGGAGACGGTAATATTATGGATATTTAGACAGAATGTGAACACGGGCACACAGCTAGATAGCAGTTGGTTGAATAACACACTGGGCAAAAAATGCCTACAGGGCAAATAATGCCTAAAAGGTCAACTTATACACTACTACAGCGATGGATACGGATTACGTAAAATTTATTATGGCTGCTTGAAAAAAGTCACTCCGGTGTTTTTTCTGGAGACGGTAATATTATGGATATTTAGACAGAATGTGAACACGGGCACACAGCTAGATAGCAGTTGGTTGAATAACACACTGGGCAAAAAATGCCTACAGGGCAAATAATGCCTAAAAGGTCAACTTATACACTACTACAGCGGTAGTAAAATAAAAAAAAAGTTAAATAAAAAAAGAATGAATATTAAAAAAAAAAAATTAAAGTTGGTGCTGCTGAACTACTAGGAGCAGCAGATTAGCACACCAGTCCCACTCCCCAACACTGCTAGACTAATAGCACTGGGCTCTTATAGTAGTAGTAGTAGTAGTAGTAGTAGTAGTAGTAGTAGTAGTAGTAAAACAACAAAAAAATAAATAAAAGCAGTCCTTACAAGGACTATTGCTATTGCAGCAGTCAGCAGATGAGATCAGAAGCAGGACAGCTGCCCACTGCAGCTACATACAGAGCACTGCAGTAGAAGGTAGATTACTAGCCAGCAAAGCTACCTAAGCTTAAATGTCCCTCAAACCCCTGCAGACTTCTGTCCCTCCAATAACAGAGCAGTATCAAAACGATTACTAGCCAGCAAACTTTCAACTGTCCCTGAAATCACTAACAGGCAGCAGCTCTCTCCCTACACTATCTCTTCAGCACACACAGGCAGAGTGAAAAAAAGCTGCAGGGCTTCGGTTTTTATAGGGAAGGGGAGTGGTCCAAGGGAGAGCTTCCTGATTGGCTGCCATGTACCTGCTGGTCTGGGGTGAGAGGGCAAAAAAAAGCGCCAACAATGGCGAACCCAAAATGGCGAACGTCGCGCGACGTTCGCGAACTTCCGGCGAGCGCGAACACCCGATGTTCGCTGCGAACAAGTTCGCCGGCGAACAGTTCGCGACATCTCTAGTGATGGGTGAATTTATTCGGCAGGAGAGAATTCGCGGCGAATCTGCGCGATTCGCAGCCAGCGAATAAATTAGTGAAACGGCCGCGAAAATTTGCTGGTTTAAAAAAAAATGGACGCCGCCATCAAAAACTAGACGCCAGCGCCGTTTCGCAAGGGGCGCAAATTCGCCATCACTAGACGGCAGCTATATATATGTATATAGTATCAGTTATGCATAACTTTGCATTTGGGTTCCTATTCAAACAAATGGGAACCAGTAGAAGTCAAGGAAGTAAATACAGGAGTTAAAAAGTGACATTGGCTTAAGGCTGGGGTCACACAGGTGACTGGGTCATCCAGCATTGTATTAGCTCAGTAGCCTGTTCAATATAGGAATTGGCTCGATCAGCACCAGTTGGTTGGGGGGGGCATAAAGGTGAGCACAGGTGAGCCCCCGTGAAGTCAGAAAATCACAAGAAGAATTATGACGGCTAACTGCAGAGCTGCAACCGAAATCTACCCAGTCCGGCCCTAACAGACAGTAGTCCTTTGTTCTCTTGTTTCTCTCGCTGGCATTGCTGCTTACTAAACTCAAACCTGTCTCCCAATGATTTTTTTACATAAGAAAAGTAGAGTAGATAAGAAAATAAATTAATATGATTTTAATTCCCCCCCTTTTCATTTTTTTACTAGGCTTTAAAGCAATCATTAGTAATTTACAGTGAGTAAGGAGCGCTGATCATTTGATGTAGTGACCGTCTTTGAAAAGTGTTGCACCCATGTCCGTCCAGACAGTTGGGCATTAGGTCCGTCTGGGCATATATTGACTTTTTTTGATTTTGTTCCATATGACCAGCTGGAATCCTATGAGAGGAAGAACATAAAATATAATTCCCTCATCCGATTGCCTGTCTCACACAGAGCTTCCATGGTCTTTGCAGTAGTCAATGGGCAGGTCCTATTAGGTCATTACCTGGCACAAAGACTACTGGCATGGCCATGCATTGGTGCCATGTCTCAAGTATTAATAAAAAGATGGCGGTGTCCTGCTGTATTGACTCTGCTAGTAAACTGCCTGCAGGGTTGAACTGGACCATTGGGGCCCACCGGGTTCTGGGCAGTAACGTAACTGGGGGCGGGCCCTGGTGCGGGAGGTGCAGCCAGGCCCCCCACCTCCCTCCGTAGCAGATTATCTTCCCCCGAAATCGGCCACTGCGGCCGGAAATCGGCAGTGCGCGAGCTGCCGGGGGGCCCTGAGAGGTGTGGGTCCTGGCCCAGTTGCACCCTCTGCTCCCCAGGTAGTTCTGCCACTGGTTCTGGGGCCCTCCACATACGCGTGAGACGGCACGATGGGCCACAATTGTTTTTTGGGGGGGCAGCTGATCGGGAGCGCGTCTGGGCCCAGTCCGACCCTGACTGCCTGCCCTCTGACCTTGCTAAAAGGTTCTCAAAATAGCCTCTGCCATCTACAATTTATATGACTGGGTCATGCATTCCAGGGACAAAACTGAGCTGCCCGACATTTCCCATTCAAGTCAAGAGGAGACTTTTGTGCCATCAGCCTAAATGTTGGTGAGCATCTTCATGGGCACTGGTATTTCTTACAGGTGGTTTAAATCTGTGATTCATCTTTAAAGGAACAATAACACAAACATCTGAAAGTGTATCAAAATAATAATTACTATATAATGTACTGTTGCCCTGCACTGGTAAAACTGCTGTGTGGGCTTCAGAAACACTTCTATTGTTTATATAAATAAGCTGCTGTGTAGCCATGGGGGCAGCCATTCAAGATGGAAAAAAAAAAAGAAAAAGGCACAGGTTACATAGCAGATAACATAAAACGCTATTGTATTGGACAGGGCTTATCTGTTGTGAGCTATGTAACCTGTACCTTTTCTCCTTTTTTCCAGCTTGCCCCCATAGCTACACAGCAGCTGTTTATATAAACTATAGTAGTGGTTCTATAGCAAACACACAGCTTTTACCAGTGCATATTAGCAGTATACACTTTCATTTTTTGATGGTTCACCTTTAAGTTAACTTTAGTAAGTTCTAGAATGGCCATTTCTAAGCAGTCTTTCAATTAGTCTTTTTTATAGTGTTTGAACTATTTGCTTTCTTCTTCTGACTCTTCCAGATTTTAAATGGGGGGCACTGACCCCATCTAAACAAATGCTCTGTAAGGCTACACATTTATTGTTATTGCTACTTTTTATTACTCATTTACTTTCTATTCAGGCCTCTCCTATTCATATTCCAGTCTCTTATTCATATCAATGCATGGTTGCTAGGGTAAGTTGGACCATAGCAACAAGAGTGCTAAAATTGCAGACTGGAGAGCTGCTGAATAAAAATCTAAATAACTCAAAAACCACAAAAAATAAAAATTGAAAACCAATTGCAAATTGTATAAAAATATCACTCTCTACATCATACTAAAAGTTTATTTACAGGTGAACCTTTAACAAGGTTAAACATGTTCTGTCGTTCTGAAACCAGATTGACTTGAGGTGCATTGTTTTGTACAGCTCATAGCAGCTCAAATCTCTATACCTAGAGACAGGCCTCGACACGTTACCTGCTAATAATCCCACTGGGGTACACACCTTCTCTCTTGCAGGCACAGGTTTTAATACTTCACCTCATTCCTAGTGTGAAGGCAATAAGCATCTTATTGTATCACTCCATTATACACTCAAAGCTACCGGTGATTCCAGAGATCAGAGATCTTGTGCCCAGTTGTTTCTTTTATTATTGTAAAATTGTATTATTTCCATGTCTCTGTAGTGAGTCACAGGCAGAGAATTCAAATGTAGCTATTTTTTAAATTATGATCCCTTGTATCTTGTAATGGTTTAGCCAGGGTTTAGCTCAGCCTTGTACTGGGAATTGTAGCTGGATACAGCTGGATAGCTGATTCCCCAACTGGATTACTATCACTATATTAAGGTGTGTATATATATATATATATATATATATATATATATGTTTTTATATATTTTTCAAGGAAGCCCCCTTTTTCAAATGACCTAAACGTTAGTTAAGATGCAAAAATAAAAGCATTCATTCACTATTGAAAAAGGAGTGTGCTGATCCTTTATTCCTACACGATTCACCAATTGATCATGCACCTCCAATCAATGAACATCAGAAGTGCGGGAGCTCTGAACAAAGAGAGAGAGAGAGAGAGAGAGAGAGAGAGAGAGAGAGAGGGAGGGAGGGAGGGAGAGAGAGAGAGAGAGAGAGAGAGGGAGGGAGGGAGGGAGAGAGAGAGAGAGAGAGAGAGAGAGAGAGAGAGAGATGTAAAACGAGTGCACACCGGGAAACTTTTTTAAAAAATCACACATTTTTTTATTTAGAAAATGTTTAAAACAGGCCAACGTTTCAGTCTCCTTCTAAGACCATTATCAAGATCTTGATAATGGTCTTAGAAGGATAGAAGGAGACCGGAACGTTGGCCTGTTTTAAACATTTTCTAAATAAAAAATATGTAATTTTTAAAAAAAGTTTCCTACATGGATCTCTATTTACGCAATTTTTGTGTGTAGCACCCAGGTTATTTGTTGAGTGGAGAGCGGTTGAACAATGTTACTGTGTGTATATATATATATATAAAATTCATTTCTGTTTCTGCAGATTTTGTCTCTGATTGGTCCCCAATACATGATGCATCTCTACACGGGCGACAGTTGGCACTAAACAAACTGATCAGCCAGGTAAAAAAACCAAGAAAAGTCTGTTACTATGTTTTTGAGACATGAAAAGATATGTATGAAATGCAGATTGTGCTCCATTAGGATAAATGCACATGTGGCACATTCTTTGACTTTTCATTTGTTGGAAAAGCACCCCGACCGGCTGTGCAGTTTGTAATTAATGGAAACTGCCTGAAAAATTTCAGTTTTTGAGCTGAGATCTTAATGTCTCCAGGGGAAAGGTAAAACCTATAATCCTTTAATGATAGGCTACACAGTTAGGGCAAGAAACTTTCTGCTTGCTGAAAATGCCACTAAAGAATACCCTTGCCATTAGCCTTTTGTTCAAATTCAGTAATGCACATTCATGCTTATAATAATAATACAACAACACCCTGTTGATTTTAATGACCTGTTGCTGAGCTAAACACGGGGGCGCTGCCACGGCTAAGAGGTGCTTGGTAAATGGTAAATTTAAGAATATTTTAAGGGATCTTACTGACGAGCGGTTGTAGCTGCGCTCCCCTGCATTCCGTTTTTCTGTGTTCAGCCACAGGGGAGCGCAGGAATAGACGCATTTAGCTTTTTTCAATGGGGCTGTACTCACACAGGCACGTGTAGGCGCTGAACGCAGGTTGAGACGCAACATGCTGCATTTTTCCTGCGTTTGGCGCCTACACGCGCCTGTGTGAGTACAGCCCCATTGAAAAAAGCTAAATGCATCTATTCCTGTGCTCCCCTGTGGCTGAACGCAGAAAAACGGAATGCAGGGGAGCGCAGCGTCAACAGCTCGTCAGTAAGAGCCCTAAGGATGGCAATATTTCATTCTAGCCCTTCAGGGCGGTCATTGGGGGGGGGTTAAGGGATCACCAATTAACCAATAAGAGACTGGAATATGAATAGGAGAGGCCTGAATAGAAAGATGAGTAACAAAAAGTAGCAATATAACAATAAATGTATAGCCTTACAGAGCATTTGTTTATTAGATGGGGTCAATAATCCCCATTTGAAAGCTGGAAGGAATCAGAAGGACAAGAAAGCAGATAATTAAAAAAAAAAATATAAAAAAAAAATAATGAAGGCCAATTGAAAAGTTTCTTAGAATTATCCATTAATTTTAAGGTGAAACACTCCTTTAATTATTGGAACAGGGGCAACCCATTGCAACCATTCTGACAGATTGCTGCACTGGACTATTGGCCTTGCACATTTACTAGCTAAGAGAAAGAGCATTATAAACCTGGAGTTATGCCTCAGGGTGCAAGCAGCAAATTTAAATAGGGCTGCTCTTGCCCAAGAATTTCTCTTTGCAGCTTGTCTTTCCAGTCTTTCAAAAATCGGATTATCCCTGCTTCACCCTGCAAGAATGTATTCTTGTTGTCTTCAGAGTTTTACTGGTCAGTTTTCTTTAATTCCAAGGACAGGCAAGAGAAACCTTAGTGATATGCACCTGTGGGGCTATTATATATACAGCCAAAGCTTCCGCTGTTAAATAGGGCAGGCACACGTCTTTATGATGGGAGATAAAGCTAATCAGAGCTGCTTATCCTGCTGCAAGGAATACCTTGGAATCCAAAGAGACTCATTTCAGCACACGTGCCTAATTGGCCATGGAGTTAATAAGCCATTTCCCCGCCCTACTTGTTCTAACCCACGAGGCGACATGAAGATATTTCTTTTCATTCTAGTCCTGCAATGGCCTAGTAATCAACTGTGCAGAACCTTCTGCTATTCAATTGGAAAGGATTGTATATATAATTATAATAATAATAATACGATGAACTATATAATGGTGCAAGGGCACAGGCTGAGTGATTTTATACAGGTCATAGAACTTCAAGGTACTAATATCCTGCTACTACAAGTTTCAATGAGACATTGAGCACAGTTCAGCTAAACATTGTTTGTAAGGATGTATTGTGCAGGCTTTTGTATTACATAGCCATTTGTGTATTTTAATCATTGCAGGACATGACATCTTGGGAGATATTTAGGTTAAAATCCAGTTGTATGAGTTATATATTTAATATACAGATGAAGCCATCGGGATTTCACCATGTAATCGTTTGAGTGCTAACTCCTGCCTATAGATGGTGCAGGAGTGCAATGGCTTTAGTCCAACAGAAGCAATGCACTCTAGCACCATCTAAAGTCAGGATTTAGCGCTAAAAAATGGTGTCTGGACACGGCGTGACAATATGTGAAATCCCCATGGCTTCATTTCTAAATCCTAAATGAATATATTAGTTGATATAGCAAGTAACACCCTGATGGGTGCCCCAGACAGCTGCTAGCAGGGACGGAGATAGGCGGCCAAATGATCTCTCTCTTCTACTTCATTGACTAGTTCCCATACAGGTAATACAATTCTAACTGCATTATTGAGCATTCATCGTGTTGGATAGAATTTGTTGTCTATTAACCTCAGTAAACCAATTGTATTATGCTTCTTGCTTCTCTAGGGCTACAGTGTAAACCATATTACTGCGGATCGCATGTCTCCCCTTCATGAAGCTTGTCTAGGGGGCCATCCGGCCTGCGTCAGTGTCTTATTGAAACATGGAGCTCAGGTATGAAATATTAGCAATGAAATATGCAGCAACGGATTTGATGTTACAGCTAATAATCTTATTAGCAGGTTATTTCAAGTAATAGAGTCAGAAGCAGGAACAATGATATAAACATGCATGTGATTAATGCATCAATAATTTTTATTTTTTTTCTCCCGTTTAGGTTAATCTGTCTGATATTGACTGGAAAACCCCAATGTTTAATGCATGTATCAGTGGTAACGTGGATTGCGTAAATTTACTGCTGCAACATGGTGCCAGTCCCCATCCAGCGTGTGAAGTGGCTTCTCCCATACATGAAGCTTGTAAACGAGGTAATACAGCGACTTTCTCATTCATCACAAAATATATCCGAGATCTAATTGTTTATTTATAGGGCACTACTATTATTGGTATGTGTATGGTGGCCCACAATTCCCAACTGATATTTCTGTACTATGGATATTGGTGAGTTCAGCAACTCAACAGGTATAAAAATTTTAAGGATCCACCGAATCCACTATTTGGAACTTGGCTGAATCCTTCGTGAAAGATTCGCTGAATACCGAACCAAATCCTAATTTGCATGTGCAAATTAGTTTAGGGAAGGGAAAAAGTCAAATTTTTTTTTAATTCCTTATTTTGTGATGAAAAGTCATGTGATTTCCCTTCCTGCCCCTAATTTAGATATGCAAATTAGGATTTGGATTCAATTCAGCCAGGCACAAGGATTCATCAGAATCTGAATCCTGCCGAAAAAGGCCGACTCCTGGCTGAATCCCAAACCTAATCCTGAATTTGGTACATCCCTAAAAAATGTTATATGCTGATGTACAATGTGGGCCAGTTCATGATAAGTGAGCAAACGAGGAAGTGAATAGTGATGAGTGAATTTATTCGCCAGCTATGGATTCGGGGCGAAATTCCGAACTTCGCCATGTGCGAATATTTTTCACGAAAAATCAACCGTGGGAAAATTCGCCAAGAAAAAATGCTCATTGACAAATTCATTGGGACAAAAAAAGTCGCCATAAGAAAAAAAACGCCCATTGACTTTAATGCATTTGGATAAAATAGTCACCATAAGAAAAATTGCCCATTGATTTTGATGCATTAGGGGGAAAAAAGTTGCCATAAGAAAAAAACTCCCATTGACTATAATTCATTTGGAGAAAAAAAGTCGCCATAAGAAAAAATATCCATTGACTTTAATGCATTTGGAGAGAGAAAAATTTTGCGCATATAAAAGCCCATTGACTTCAATGCGTTTGGCAAAAATTTGCAGTTTCATAAATTTTGTAGCGAAGCAAACAGGACCATTTCACTCGTGACTAGAAGTGAACTATAGCTTCTCTTTATTTCCTGCTGTTCATGCTCTTTCCATGAATATCAAGGTGGCCCCTTGTAAACTTTGGATTTAATGTAAAGTGCCTAACACTGCTGGTGCTGCTACAGGTTCTTGACCAAAAAAAGTGCATCAAGGCCAATAACCACCTTTACCTCTTTCAGATCATTAGCTCAATCTATTGATTGGCCACTACTTTGTCAGCTAAAAATACAAGGCGAAAATGTTTGTCCTTAAAAAGTAATTGCTGTTAGCAATCAATTCCTTTAGGCAAGATAAAATCATTAAGGACCACCCTACATGGCCTAAATTACCTCTTTCAGATCATTAGTTCCAAATCCATTGATTGGGCACTACTGTACGTTGTCAGCTAAAATCACAAGACAAAACTGTTTGTCCTTAAAAAGTGATTGCTGTTAGCAATCAATTCCTGTAGGAAAGATTAAAATCATTAAGGACCAACCTGTGTTGCTTAACCTAGATAAAAGGATGTTAATAGGAATGAAGACAAAGTAAAACACATTTTTGGACTATAAGGGGCCCATTTACTTAGCTCGACCATCGAATGGGCTACTTTGACCTTCGACTACGACTTCGACTTCGAATCGAATGATTCAAACTAAAAATCGTTCGACTATTCGACCATTCGATAGTCAAAGTACTGTTTCTTTAAAAAAACTTTGACCCCCTAGTTCGCCACCTAAAACCTACCGAAGTCAATGTTAGCCTATGGGGAAGGTCCCCATAGGCTTTGCAATCTTTTTTGGGTTGAAGAAAACTCGTTCGATCGATGGATTAAAATCGTTCGAATTGAACGAATTGCGGTAAATCCTTCGATTTAGATATTTGAAGTCGAAGGATTTCAATTCGGCAGTCGAATATCGAGGGTTAATTAACCCTCGATATGCAACCATAAATAAATTTGCCCCTAAATATAACAGCCTACATGGTAGCAATCAAGATGAAAAATAGAGACAAAGGATATGATTGCTTCTCTCGTATAGACCTTTAGAATATCAACAATATGCTTTTATTGTTATTTTGGTTTTGAAACTTGATGGTTTTTTTATTAGTGGTCAAATTTAAGTGCTTTTAGAGGTTTTTGACAACATAAATAAACTCATTTCCATGAATGCCAGTCTTTTATCAAAATATCCAAACTGGAAAAGCACAAACGGGAAAAGTTGAGAAAAACAACTTTTTTGTATTATCTTAAACAATCCAGCGTCAAAAATACCCGGAAACCTCTAAAACCACGAATCAAAAAATAAAAAAAGATCCTCAAATTGTAAAAGGGACATCTGCCATTGGCTTCTACGTGATTTTGAGTATTTTCAGGTTCTAAATTTCACAGAATTGTTGCATAATACATTCTGTGAAAGTAACGCTTTTTTCCCCGCTACTTTTTTTGCATAAAAAAGCCAGACCCAAAAAAGTCACTTTTTAAAGGTCCTTGAGCGGAGCGCCCTGTCAGTGCCTGAGTTTGCCATAGGCAATGCATCTCCCATGTTTTCCATTGGAAAGTCTTATCATGCAATTCAGGATGTTTTGAACACACATGCCATAGGCTTTAGACTAGTTAAACAATATTTGTCTATCTTCTGCTCTGGCATTTCAGCCGTTCAATAATCAAAATATCAATATTTTAGTTTAAAATTCAGCATATCTCCTGTGTTTCATTATATCTTTATTGCCATGATGCATTTGATTTGCAAAGGTTAGTAGAAAAACAGCAATCCCCATTAGGTTGGTCTCTTGCCAACATCCTATTAGCCGGCAAGGCCTTGAAATGTTATGAGTACAATTCTTATTATAATTCCTAACCTTGAAATGACACGCGGGATATGGTAACTTTTATTCAGTTCAACATAACCTTTCTTGACTTTTTCTTTCATTGCCAAGGCCAAGATTTAAAAATGTTCAGATACAGCTTGGCAACAAAGCTATTCTGCAGTGAATAACGTATTCGGCTAATGTAGTGTTTCAAAGCCAGTGTATTTCAGCCAATAGAGAAAGGCTTGCTACTCCTCTGTGCCACCTTTCTTGGAGATGTACAGAAACTGCCTGTAATTGCTGGTGAATACTGGGTTTGGCCTGAAGACAGTGAAAATGTATATTTTTGTGAAATGTATATTTTTGAGTTTTCATTCATATGAATGTAAAGAGGAAAAGAGATAGATATTTGGCATTTCTATATAAACAATGCAATGGAGAGCACCTATCGGCACAATTTACTGAGGTACGTGCGTCGAAACTCAACAACATGGTCTTGCTTCTTGTAATGTTGCTCAACTGCAGTCATTGGTACTAGGAACCCTGAAGCTACCACTACCCTGAACCTGACGGTAGCATTTGTAAATCACCAAAAGTTATGGGGAAGCCCACGTACTCCGCCTGAGCCTTTCAGCCAGGGGAGCAGAATCAACCATGTACTTTGGAGCAGGCACTCAATGAGCAGTCCATCGGAGGCAGAGAGGTCAAATACATGTGGTTTTAATTGGTATCAGCAAACAGAAGCAGCCTTATGCATTTCAGCTAATGGGCATAGAACATATAAGTCTGCCTCTGATTAAGGGGCAGATTTATTAAAGGTTGAATAGGAAATTCTAATTAAAATTCGAATCTTTTTGAATTATCCAATCTCGATTCGAATTTTGAGATCTATCATACTCTGGCCCATTAAGAACTCATTTTGACTATTGGCCACGTAAAACCTGCCGAGTTCATGTGTAAGTCAATGGGAGAGATCCAGGCATCAATTTGGAGTTGTGTGGCCTTCCTGATATCCTGAATTGAGTTTTAGTCAAATTCAATTCGAGTTTTCGAGTTGGTAAAATTTGTTTGAGTTTTAGATATTCGATTATTTTAATAAGTAATCAAATATTTGAATTTCGAGTAAAATCAAATTCATGTGAGTTAAAAGAACTTTGATAAATTCGACCCTTGATAAATGTGCCCCTAAGTGTCAATTAGCATGAAATGTGTAAGGCTGTCTCTGTTTGCTGGTACCAAATAAATCCACATTTATTCTACCTCTCAGCCTCTGATGGACTGCTCATTGAGTGCCTCCTCCGAGGTACACGGTTACATCAGACTTGTGCCCAACGAATCTGATGAAAATGTCGCTTTGAATTCATACTCTACACCCACTCTAAAAATTGCTAGAGACAACTTGCACCTGATTTGAGCCAAAATTTGTGGGCAATAGCATCAATTCTGACAAATTGGGCACAGGGCAACTCAGCCTCAATTATGCTGGAGTTGTGGTTATAAACACTGTCATTTGTGTTTAAAGGAGAAGGAAAGCTACGGAGGCTGTTATTGCAAATAGATTAGCTGCAATAGTGCAAGCTAGAATGCTATATTTATTCTGTAGAATGTTTTACCATACAGCTCTAGAACCTCTCTCTGTTTGTTTAGGATAGCAGCTGCCATATTAACTTGGTGTGACATCACTTCCTGCCTGAGTCTCTCCCTGCTCGCTAATAGCTCTGGGCTCAGATTACAGCAGAGAAGGGGGGGGGAAGAGAAGCAAACTGAGCATGCTCACTGAGCATTCTTCTTGCCGAACGACCAATTTTAGGGAATCCTTCAAAATTATCGTGCGGTTAGTGGGATTTTTCGGCCAACATCTGTCAGGAGATTGATCTGCCAGGTCAAAAAATCTTTGTCAGTCCCAGTGCAATCTATCTATGTTTGCAGGGCCAAGCAGGCAGCTCCCCTTTGTTTTCCTGGCAAATTGGTCTTTTTAGTTGATGGTCAATTGGTACGATCGTTCCGAGAAAATCTTGGTCTAATGATGAGGATCTGATCTTTTAAAAATTTCATCTATGGCCAGCTTTAGAGTGGAGCCACACTGGGGACAGCTGCAGAAGGCTATCTGTAAAAATCTACATCCCAAGACCTGGGCCTTTGATGCATTCCCACAAATCCAGTCCTGTCCATGTTTGCCACTAGCAACACAATAATCTCCATGTTAAAGTGTGAATAGACTGCGTCTTGTTTGTTATTGAGCTATATAACAGTTACTGGTTTTGTGCTTGTACAGGACATACATCGTGTGTGGAGTCTCTCTCATCGGCTGGAGTGAATATACAGCAATATATCAAACATCTGGGATCTCCTCTATATGCTGCTTGTGAGAACCAAAGGGTTGACACTGCCAAAAAGCTCCTTGAATTCGGTGAGGATTTATTATTTTCTATATTTACAGTATATAACACAGCCGTCTACAGAGATTATACATCAGTCCCTGCCCCAGTGGAGTTTACAATCTAAGGTCCCTATCACATTCACACACATATTATGGTCAGCTTTATCAGGAGAGGATCCCATCAGCCTGTCTGTTTTTGGAGTATCCAGAAGAAACCCAACCAGACATGGGATGAACTTACAGATAGTAAGTAAGGCTGGGTCAAAAGCTGCCAGCTCTGCAAGGAAACTGCTAATTACTGCACCACCAAGGTTTTAATTGGTTAAAGGGCATGTAAAGGCAAAAAAAAACAATTTTTTACTTTCTTTAATGAAAAAGAAACCTATCTCCAATATATGATTAAAAAATGTGTACTGTTTTTATGAGAAACCTGACTGTATGCAGTGAAATTCTCCCTTCATTTACTGCTGTGGATAGGAATTGTCAGATGGTCCCTAACTGCTGAGCAGGGAAACAATCATACTTATGAACAGCAGGGGGAGCCCCCGCCTTACTTCCCAGCCATGCAGAACTCAAGCAGCTTTGTTTATGACGATCCCTGAGCAGCCCAGACCACACTGAGCATGTGCAAAGTCTTAGTCTTGCAAAGATGTTTAACAAAGTAACAAGATGGTGACCCCCTGTAGCCAACTTTGAAAGCATAAAGTATTTGTTTGATTAGGCTTGTGGTGCAGTAAGTTCATGTTTATATTTAGTATACAAAATACAGCATTTCTAGCCTTATTCTATGTTACACTTTACATGCCCTTTAATTATTCCACACTGTTGTGTGTCCTGATATAATACACATCTCATGTAAGTCAATACAGTACCCATTTACAAGGGGTATAAAATGAATTGGTTTTCCTGATTTTTTTATTTTTTTTATGCAGGGATATTGTGTGACCGACTGCATCAATGATTATACACTGAAATAAGACTGCATGTTATTTGCATTTTTTTAAGAGAATATAAGCTTTTGCTAAAAACTTTTTGCAGAGTTAATACCGTAACACCCCTCGTTCCTAAATAGAAGTCAGGCATTCCAAATATTTATTGCAAGATTATATGGCTAAGGTTATATGTATAATACCCCAGAGCCAGGGCCGGAACTAGGGGTAGGCAGAGTAGGCATGTGCCTCGGGCGCAAAGCTGGGGGCGCCAGGCACGTACCTGCTCTGTCGCCTACCCCATGCCTGGTTGCATCTCTCCCCTTGTATTTGCGCTTGTGCGCATGCGCGCATAGCAATTCTCGTATGCGCGCATGCCAATTCACAAAATTACCGGTTCATGCATGCTCGCGCTCAGTCAGCGCCAGCCCGGAAAAGTTGCCTAGGGCGCCTGTTGGGGCTGGCCGGCCCTGCCCAGAGCACATCACAAAATACATACAACATATAACAGGATAAATACAATGCCATCTTAATGTATAATATTTTTATATTGTGTGTTGCTTGTTGGCTCAGCATCCCCAGTTTTTTAAAATCTACCACTAGTTGGTCTTAGGGCAGTTTGGAGGGGGTACCTGAGCATACCTGGGCATGGCTGCTGCATATTGGTGAAATGTAGTGATGGGCGAATAAATCCGCAAGGCACAAATTCACAACGAATTTCAGTGTTTTTTGTCGCCGGCATAAAAATTTTTTGGAACAGTGTCAGAAAAGTCGCTCATGTCAAAACCGTCGCACATCAACACTATTCAGACGCCCATTGACTTTAACGCTGGCGTCAGAATTGACACAGGCATCAAAATTGACGTGAGCGTCAAAATCCGAGTTTTGAAAAATTTTCGCTGAAGCGAAACAAGAGAAATTCGCCCATCACTAGTGAAGTGGCCTGAACCATATCATGGCGGAGGTTCAAGATGAAAATAATGATAACTGTTTAATAAAAGACTCTCTCATTTATGTATAGGCATATACTCCCATATGTATTAAAAGGTACTAAGTTTGCCCAGTAGCATTATCCCATAGCAACCAATAAGATGTTTGCTTTTAAACAGATGACCAGTAAATTCTACCTCCTAGGTTATAGGTTATTTCACCTGGGCAAACTTAGTGCCTTTTATTACATAACCTCTTAAGTGTTTTGTGTTACATCCACATATAGATATTAATTTCTGTTTATATGCTTTACAGATTTAGGGGGAAATGTAATAAAATTCGCAAATAAAACTTTGCGAATAAATCTTTGTATGTCGCAAATGAAATATCCTTCGTTAGGCTTTTATTGCATCGCCAATCTTAATCGTGCATTGTGAACCTTGAACACCTGCTTTGGAGTTTCGTAAAATATTTTGTCGTAGAAAACGGTTTGCGAATGCAAAGTGTTATTACATACACCGCGCACTTTTGCAGACTATAAATTTCGTAATCGTTATCCTACTATCACACGAGGGACAAAGTGTTCGCAAAGGCAACACTTTTCACTTGCGAATATTTACTCGCATTGCGAGCAGTTTTTGCATTAGCGACCAATATTATATTCCCCTGTTAGTGTTACTTGTATGTACACAAACTAGAATTATTTTATATTGACAACTAGGTATAATTAATAAATATATCAATTGTATAATTATAATTAATGTTTATATTCTTTGTATATCTATATACAGTATATAATATTTATGTGACAACCTTATACAGGTATGGGACCTGTTATCCAGAAAGCTCCAAATGACGGAATGGCCATCTCCCATAGACTCCATTTTATTCAAATAATCCAAATTTTTAAAAATGATTTCCTTTTTCTCTGTAATAATAAAACAGTAGCTTGTAATTGATCCAAACTAAGATATAATTAATCCTTATTGGAAGCAAAACCAGCCTATTGGGTTTATTTAATGTTTATGTGATTTTCTAGTAGACTTAAGATCTAAATTACTGAAATATCCGTTATCCAGGTCCTGAGCATTCTGGATAACAGGTCCCATACCTGTATTTATATTTAAATGACATCCTTAAAATTTGGTTTATTTGAAGTGTAAATTTGTTCATATCTAGGGGCAAGTGCAAATGTTGGTAAAGATCTGGAGTCGCCTTTACACGCTGCTGCAAGAACTGGTAATGGTGACTTGGTGAAGCTGCTTATTGACTACGGTGGGAACACGCAATGTAGGAACGCTGATGGTAAACGCCCGTCGGATTTGGTTCCACTGTCCCACTGTGATATAAAACAAGTCCTTCTGAAGCAAGAAGGTAGTTTTAAGCCCTGAAATTCATTTACAGGTTAGCGTGGAACTTGAATCATAGACGCATACGTCAGATCTGAATTATCTTTATTTTCTTTATGTTAGTAGGATGTATTTAAAGGATACTAATTTTTTCTCCGGATATGGGAACAGTGCCTGTTAATGAACACACAGGCCCCATTTATCAACATTCTGATTTTAGTGGTTTTAGAGGTTTTAGAAACCATCAAAAATGTATTTTCTCCAAGGGGGGAAATTTACTTACCTCCGAAAATCCGCTAGCATTGCCTTCCCGCACTTCGCCAGGCATAGATTCGTCAAGGCTGCACAAATTCAGGAAGATCTGAAGTTGCGCACAAGTTACCGAATGCTTGAGAAGTTGCGCAAGCGATAGTACGATCAGACGTTCGAACTTACGCTAGCGAAAGCTAATTTGCACATGGCGCCAAATTTAAAAATGAATGGACATGTATGCTGCAGCGCACATTACACTATACAATCCCAGGGAAAGTTAATAAAAGTATATAGGAGTATTCTAATGCCCTACACATGTGCCCACAGTATAGTTAAGGTGCCATATGTAATAAAATGTAGGGGGTAAGGTGGGCAAATGGAAAAAAAAATCGATCTTTTTTAGCCTATCACCCTATAAAAAGTAAAACATGCCAGCGTTTTTTTTTCAAACTCCTATCTACTCTATTGCACTTCGCCTGGTCTAACCTGGCGAAGTCAACTCTGGCGAAAGAGGTCACGTTCATAAAAAAACATACAAATTAGTAAATTTGCATAATTTCACCCCTTCGCCAGAGTGCAACATCGCCAGGCGTTAGGCTGCGAAGTTGCGCTACTCTATCTAATTCACTGGCGAATTTTCAACAGGGCTATTGTTAGTAAATTAGCGAAGTGGGAAAATGATGTCACAGTGGCGAATTTGTCGCTGGTTAGTGAATTTGCCCCCAAGAATGTCAAGAAATTTCTTAAAACAGTCTAATATAAAAAGCACAAACAAAAAAAAATGCAGAACTGATCTGAATACAAGTATGGGACATATTATCCATAATGTTCGAGACCAGTGGTTTTCTGCATAAGGGATCTTTCTGTAATTTGGATCTCCATACCGTAAATCAACTAGAAAATCACGTAAACATAAAATAAACCCAATATCCTGGTTTTGCTTCCAATAAGGATTAATTATATCTTAGTTGGGATCAAGTACAAGCTACTGTTTTATTAATACAGAGAAAAAGGAAATCATTTCTAAAAATTCAAATTATTTGCATAAAATGGAGTCTATGGGAGAGACGGCCTTTCTGTAATTCAGATAATTCTGGATACTGGATTTCCGTATTACAAATCCTAGGTCCTAAGCATTCTGGACAACAAGTCCCATACCTAGACATCATTGTCAATCTTGTGATCTAAGGGTGCTACTAACATGTTTCCATTCCGTGTGCACTCCCTGTCCTTACGTTTATGGCATTGTTTTTGCAGGGCCTCTGCGTTTGATGCAGATGTGTCGTCTCTGCATTAGAAAATGCTTTGAGCAAAAACAGCACCACAAAATATGCCGTCTCCAGCTTCCAGATACCCTGAAACATTTCTTATTATACAGATAATGTAGACTTTTTTAAATTAAATTGTAGAGATAATAAAATTTTATTTAAAAAAATGTTTTCTTGTGGACTATAACTGAAGGCAAAACTTGAATGGTGTTTTATTTACATTAGGGGGCCGATTCACAAAGGGTCGAATATCAAGGGTTAATTAACCCTCGATATTCGACTGGGAATTAAAATCCTTTGACTTCGAATATCGAAGTCGAAGTAGTTTAGCGCAAATATTGCGATCGAACGATCGAAGGATTTAAATCCAACGATCGAAGGAATATCCTTCGATCAAAAAAACTTGGGACATTCCCCATAGGCTGACATTGAGTTCGGTAGCTTTTAGATGGCGAACTAGGGGGTCGAAGTTTTTTCTTAAAGAGACAGTACTTCGACTACCGAATGGTCAAATAGTTGAACGATTTTAAGTTCAAATCCTTCGATTCGTAGTCGTAGTCGAAGGTCGTAGTAGCCCATTTGATGGTCGGAGTAGCCCAAAATACAATTCAAAGTTTTTTTACTTCGAATCCTTCACTCGAAGTTAGTGAATCGGCCCCTATATGTATATATATAATTCCTGTCTTCAGGTCTGGATTTTGGTCTTGGGTGACCCATAGGCCGCTGGTTCCCTTGCGAGTGTGCTGGAGCACTGGGTATCCCGTGTACAGGAATATGCATCCCCAGTGTTTCCTAGATTGTGTTTGGGGGGCATGCCACCCCTAAAATCCTGCCACCCCTAGAATCCTGCTGCCCTAGGCCCAGGCCTTTGTGGCCTTACCAAAAATTCAGGCCTGCCTGTCTTTTGACCACTGCAGCCTCTCCGGTGAAACACAGCTGCTGTCACCGTAACTATTTCGGCAATTGTTGATGTAAAAAATTGACACAATAAATTTTATTCAATGCATTAAACTCTCACATAGTTGGTTCTGCAATAGTTGGTATAAAGTGGATTTTAAAATAAGAAGAAGGGAGGAAGAGGATCGCTCTCACTCACAAGTGCCCCAGGCCAGTGTAGTTTTCTGATAACAGGAGCACTGGCCTGGGGTTTCAATTAAGTCATTACAATTCTTGGGGTGCCCTAAAATTTGGCACCTCCCTTGGATTGGAAATTTCCTTCTCCTTTAAGGTGGTCTTACACTAGTCAACATTCATGGTATATGAACTGATTGAGCTGAAGGCTGAACCCACTGATAGTGTACAATAAACCATAGACTATATGATATTCTTCTGTTTTACTCCGCTGCCAACACAAATTTGTTTGCAGCAAATACAATTTAGACAGATTAACTGTGACCTGATAGGACTGTGGGATGCTCTGTTGAAACTGACCCCCTAATGACATACTGTTGTAGAAGGGTAAAGGGAGGTTTTGCCATAAGGGTTAATGTAACCAATGGCTGGGCTTGTTTAACTTTGGGAGGGGAGCCATTAATCTTTGCAGGTTAGAGTTCCCTGGAAGTGCTGAAATTGGCCAAGGGTATCAGGTGTCCCTAGTATTCAAAAGTGGAGTCACTATGTGTTTCTGTCTTTTTGGCCACCACTATCTGGTCAGGATCTTTGGTATTGGAGAGCCTCATTAGGCGTTAGTGTCAGTTTCTGTAACAAATTAGTCTAGGAATGAGAATTAGGCTCAGGGTAGTCAGTAGAGCAGGCAGAGTCTCCAAAAAGGCGACCAGAAGGGTTAGTTCTCATTCTACCCAGAGGCATAGGAACTCAAATGGTCAGGCTCAGGGATAGAATTAGAGAAATTTCTGCAGTACTTGAAGCACCACTGTGAGTATCCTTCTAGCGCTGGGAACTAGTTTATCTGTATGTGAGTACTAGCTCTAGGTTGTAACTCATACCCTGCCTTTGTCCGATATCATCCAGTAAGGTAACTATCTGATGTTTCTATGAAGTCCTTATTGTACCATCTGTGAACTAACACCAAGAGACTGTTTGATATCCTGTAAATAAAGTCTGAAGCATCTAAAGGAAAACACTGTATATCTGGGTATTGTCTAAATCATGTTACACTGTACAGAACCAAAGACTCTTTACTACCTGGCAAGCAACTCCCTGCAGTAATGTATTACATTCTGAGAAAATCCAATGTATAATAGGCAAAGGAAAAGGAAATATAGGAGCTGTGTGTTTCAAGTACCCCAGCCTTAAGTTAGACACTGGGGTTCCCCAACCCTTTTTACCCATCAGCAAGTTGGGGAGCAACGCAAGCATGAAAAATTTTCTTGGGTGGTGTAAAATAAATTGTGTGTTTGGCCATTTGGTAGCCCCTATGTGGACTGTCGGCTCTGTTTGTCAGTTTCCCTGTTTTTAAACAACCAAAACTTGCCTCCAAGCCTGGAATTCAAAAATAAGGACCTGCTTTGAGACCACCAGGAGCAACATCTAATGGGTTGGTGAGCAACATGTTTCCCGTGAACTGGTTTGGGATCATTGAGTTAGGGCCTTCAGACAAATAGGAAATGGAAGCCCTTGAGCTTTGAAGTACATCTCCAAGCAACCAATATATAACCAATGGCAAAGAGAATAAGTCTGGCCTTTCACATTGGCCCTCGCCTGTCCTCTGTGGCCATCACCTGAAAGCACTAGTGCACACCATTGTAATCCGCATTTTCTTTCTTTATCTTCTTCAGTCTTAAATCATACTCCTAATTAATTCTTCCTTCTGTTCTAATTATATTTTGAATTCTACCCTGCTTCCTTCTTCATAATCCATTCACTTACACACAATGGGGCCCATTTACTATCAAATTTCCTTTTTTTGATGAAATGTATTTCATGTAAAAACCGCAAAAAACTGTAATAAAAAACTTCTCCAAGTAAAAGCAGGTGGACTCCCATATACGTCAATTGGAATTCCTTTCAGACTTTAAGAAGATTTCGGATTTTTTTTGGCTGGTAATTGTCTGCAAAAAAGTTTTAGATATTAGGGATGCACCGAATCCACTTTTTTGGATTCGGCCAAACCCCTGAATCCTTTGCGAAAGATTCAGCTGAATACCGAACCGAATCCGAACCCTAATTTGCATATGCAAATTAGGGGTGGGAAGAGCAAAACATTTTTTACTTACCTTGTTTTGTGACAAAAAGTCACGTGAGTTCCCTCCTCGCCCCTAATTTAAATATGCAAATTAGGATTCGGTTCGGCCAGGCAGAAGGATTCGGCCGAATCCTGCATAAAAAGGCCGAATTCTGACCGAATCCTGGATTCGGTGCATCCCTATTAGATATATTCGTGTTTTTTTCCTAATCGTTCAACACTTTTTTCCGTTCACACTTTTCATATTCAAGCCTGTCATAAATGGTCCTCCCTGTATTTAATAAGCCATCTCACAAAAGTATATAAACTGTATCTTTTGTAGCTAATCTCCAAAGATGACTGGTTCTATAAAAGGCAGTTCTTTATCCCATTAGTGGTAGTTGTCATATCCTTTTAAACCAGCAGATGGAGCCAGAATACTGTGGTTAAACTAACCAAGTCATTTAGATATGAAATATTTTTTTTAAAAAAATCACTTTATTTTTTAAGCTGCCCATTGAAGACACCTGTATCTGATGAAAGATCAACAGATATAACCCATGTAGCACGTACATTGCTTTAGTAATCAAAATACAGGTATGGGACCTGTTATCCAGAATGCTCGGGACCTGCGGCTTTCCAGATAATTAATCTAGAAAATCATGTAAACATTAAATAAACCCAATAGGCTGGTTTTGCTTCCAATAAGGATTAATTATATCTTAGTTGGGATCAAGTACTAGCTACTGTTTTATTATTACAGAGAAAAAGGAAATCATTTTTAAAAATTGGATCATTTTCCCCTCTATCATTCCAATAACAGACGTGTCACAAGGGTTCCCAATTTTAAAACCCACAAAAAGCACAAGTGAAGCAGTAATTGCCTATTGACAAATACACTGCAGACAGGCAATCAGATAGTAGATTTAATTCGGCTGGCAGGAGCAGTGATATGGTGGCAGTGCTGTCACGTTACAGCTTCTTTATTGGATCCATAAAAATACACGGAGGGCTTTAAAGCACAATTCACTACATTTAGGCACAATGTTCATATTTTTATTTCACTTTTTTTTTAAATGATTCTATTTGGGATAGTTTAAAAAAATATATATATATTTTAATCACAATGTTTAGATATTCGTCTTGCTACATTCATAATTCTGCCACTAAATTAAAATGAAATTTGCCTGCTCAGATTCTTGGCACAGTAAATGGCATGGCTATCTGTAAAAGTTCTGTCTAGCCTCTCCCTACTGTATGTACTTTGGCCGACTCTCACTTGCACCACCCTTGCCACTGAGGGACTGTAGGAAACATTTAGAAGCCAATAAACAGAAGGCCAATTGACTCATGAACGTTTCTTTTTTTGGTCAACCAAAACAGCTTCCACAGTGCTATTTGCCCCATAAAGTATAACCAGAACCAGATTCCCAGGTCACTGGACCCCACTGTTTGGTTACCTTCTCTGCCTTCTCCCAGAGTCAGGGACAACATAACCTTTAACAGACTTTCAGCACTGGGGTTTGTCTTACGTTGGCGACCATGTCTACCCCAGCCCCTCTTCCTCTGGTTCCCTATCTGGGCGAGGTACCGCCAGGACACTGAGCCTTTTCTCTTTCTTCGTTGGAGCTCAGCTACTTATCTTCACAACCTGCACCTGCTTCTCACTGACTACAGGGAGCTCAAACAAGATACCCTTACACTACTTAACTTAAGTAACTCTCCTTAGTACCCTTTTAGATGGTAAATCTCAGGCTTTTTAGCATCCTATCTCAAGAGTAAACAGCTGGATGGAACTTCTGGTTAAAAGGTTTTATTACAGCAAATGCTGACACCTAACGCATTTCGGGGATAGACCCTTAATCATCTTAATCTATTCCCGAAACGAGTTAGGTGTTTCAGCCTTTGCTGTAATAAAACCTTTAAACCAGAAGTGCCGTCCGCCCCACCATGCGCAAAATAACCTGCGTATGCACATGCACGAAAAAAGAAGGGGGCGCGAAAGGGTAAGGCGAATAAATTCGTGAAACTCGCCAGCGTCAAAAATTTTTGGATGCACATTGGAAAAGTCGCTCGCGTCAGAACCGTCATGCATCAACACTATTCGGACACCCATTGACTTTAACTCTGCCATCAGAATTGACGTGGGTGTAAATTTTCGAGTTTCGTACATTTTTAGCCATTTCGCGAATTTTGGCGAATCGGAAGAAATTCACCATCACTATTAATAACACATGTAATATTTCCACCAGGTTAACCATTCAACATCCTTGTTGTATCCTAATCATCTCACTAAAACACACTCGCACTGTACCCCTCTAACATACCAGCATTTGGTCTTTTCATATATCAATATAAGATGCAGGGATCCAGGCAAGTCCAAAAATGTGAGCAGGTGTTATTAATAAGACAAACATTTAATAGTGATATTAAACTGCATTACAGACTGATAAGCTATCGAATTAAGCGTGCATTTAGTCCAACTAATAACTGACCTCTTCAGCATTTGATGGGTAGATGCTTGCTAATTTGCAGCAGCAAATATATATTATACATGCATTGGAATATTCATGTAAATATTGTAGTCATTGCTACATTATCGACAATATCAAAAATAGTTCCTTTTTCACCAATAACAAAAACTATTTATTGTTATGCACAAGACCATTTTATTAATATATCCCAATATATATTTAAAATCTGGATGTTCCTTTGGTCAGAACTGGAGCTCTCTCTGAGCAGAACATAAAGTGAACTTTTGTTTGACACAATAAATACATAAGGAATATCCCCCAGTGCCAGTTCTACGTTTGTTCATTCCTATGGAGACCATTAACCCTCGATATTCGACTGGCGAATGGAAATCCTTTGACTTCGAATATCGAAGTCGAAGGATTTACCGCAAATAGTTCGATGGAACGATCAAACAAAAAATCGTTTGATTCGAAAGATTTTAATCCATCGATCGACTGATTTTTCTTCGATCAAAAAATACTTAAAAAAGCCTATGGGGACCTTCCCAGTAGGCTAACATTGACTTCAGTAGGATTTAGGTGGCGAACTAGGGGGTCGAAGTTTTTTTTTAAAGAGACAGTACTTCGATAATCGAATAGTCAAACGATTTTTAGTTCGATTTGAAGTCAAAATCATAGTCGAAGGTCGAAGTAGCCAATTCGATGGTCGAAGTAGCCAAAAAAACATTTGAAATTTGAAGTTTTTTTTATTATATTCCTTCACTCGAACTAAGTAAAGCCCCTTAATGTATTGTGACATGTGGATTTAAAAGGTGTCTCGTCCAAAGAGATGATTGAGTTGTTTTAAAAATCGCTTGGCTTAATATACGTATAATAATTATATATTGCACCAGGTTCATTTGGAGGAAACCAACCAAAAAGATAAATTACTGCCCTAAGTAAATGTCATTTCATGTTTTTCACTTGGCAAGACTATTGAAATAGACAGTGAAATCGCCAGAGGAGTTCTCTGCTGGGAAAATCCAGGTTTATCAAATGTGAAGACTTAATTTTCCTCCAGCAAAAAAAAAAAACATTTTCCATTTTGCGCGCTTGCTGCCGGCGACATCACTAGAAGTGAGAGCTCTAAATTGCAACGGAGATTTCATCACCAATTACGTGTCCCTAATAGTGGAGGTTGGTTTGAAGAATATAGTCAAACCTAAAATTCAATTATTTCTTTCCAAAGTCAGTAGAGAAAAAGTCAATACAGGCTGCACTTTCTTGCCTCTTGCCCGCGACAAATTTCTCTGTGCAATTTGAGAACATTTTGATTACAATCAAGTTAAAGAGCTAACATTATCTTTGACCTTCCTCTGACAAAGAGATCTGTGTCTATTTCGTCTTTCCCATTTCATCTTGTTTTACTTGCGCGAACAGGACGCAGTGCAAATCTGTAAGGGTCTCATTAATTTTAGTTCGGGGTCATAAAGTACATACTATGCTATCAGTACAATAGACATAAAGTAATAACATTGTATTATGGTGAACAGGTTACAGTGACCTGACAATAAAGTTCTATTCCTGATAACAGATTTGTTATTGTGAACCTGCGCTCAAAACGTATCAGGCCAGCAAGTGAAGCAGCATTTTTCAGATCTTTGGGTTCTTGGCTGTTATAAAATACAGGAGATATAACATATCACTGTAACAATCACTCTTCCATAGTATTAAAGAGTGTCCAGGACACTATATAAAGGTGGCCATAGACGCAAAGACATTGCCAAATGGGCCGATCTTTCCCCGATATGCCACTAACGGGCATGGCTACATCGGGGGTAATCTGAACGTTCGGCCCTATGGCCGAACGATCGGATTACGATGAGAGCGCAATGGGCTCCGGCGGGACAAAATCAAACCTGTCCGATCGACCAAACGAATAATGTCGGGACTCTCCACACACGGTCCGAATCCTCAATTCGTACGATAGGACCTTTGCGTCTATTAAAGGGCATGTAAAGGCAAAAAAATAAAATCCCATTTTTACTTTCTTTAATGAAAAAGAAACCTATGTCCAATATACTTTAATTAAAAAATGTGTACCGTTTTTATAAGAAACCTGACTGTATGCAGTGAAATTCTCCCTTCATTTACTGCTGTGGATAGGAATTGTCAGATGGTCCCTAACTGCTGAGCAGGGAAACAATCATACTTATGTACAGCAGGGGGAGCCCCCGCCTTACTTCCCAGCCATGCAGAACTCAAGCAGCTTTGTTTATGATGATCCCTAAGAAGCCCAGACCACACTGAGCATGTGCACAGTCTTGGTCTTGCAAAGATGTATAACAAAGTTACAAGATGGTGACCCCCTGTAGCCAACTTTGAAAGCATAAATTATTTGTTTGATTAGGCTTGTGGTGCAGTAAGTTCATGTTTATATTTAGTATACAAAATACAGCATTTCTAGCCTTTTCTATTTTAGACTTTACATGCCCTTTAAGAATTCACCCTCAGACTGACCCCCCATTGCTTTGAGTTCCTGTATTACAGTCTGCAGACCACTGGTTTGAAGCAAGATAATAAAATAAATAAAATGAATGTGAGCCCTTTTGCTCAAAATCATCCTTCCTAGAAACAGATATTTTGATTATCTATAACCAACTGGTCATGTAATGTAAATTGTTGGTTCACCTTTAAATTAACTTTTAGTATGCTATAGAATGGCTAACTCTAAGCAACTTTTTTAGTTGGCCTTCGTTTTTTATAGTTTTTGAATTGCTTTCCTTTTTCTTCTCTTTTCCAGTTTTCAGAGAGGGTTTTTAGTTCTAGTTTCATATGTAGGTTGTAGAGTCTACAGCCCTATAACGAGAAGCCGGCACCTCCAATGGGAGAAGAAACCCTCAATTTTTTGATTGAAACTTACCAGAAGCTGCTGCATTTCTCACCCTAGGCTTATACTCGAATAAGCTTTCCCAGTTTTTGGAGGTAAAATTAGGTACCTCGGCTTATACTCGGGACGGCTTATACTCGAGTATATGCGGTTTGCCCATAGTTGATCATTTTCTCTGTTTAATATTTTCCTATAATAGAATGAAAGAATTGAACAATTTCCAGTTGTATTGTACAAGAGAACGCTCTGTGTTTTTGGCCCTCATCACTAAATTAAGTTATGTAATATAATTTTGTATACGAATACGACTTCTGTTGGAAGTGAGGCAGCTGGAATGGACTGACTTTTGTGAACAGTAAAGCCCCTGCTTATTTCTGTCTTCACTGCTTCTCATTTGGGGCCCCCTGAACTCTCAGGGGCCAAAGGCACAAGGTAAGCCACGGAAGAGACAATTTCATACTTAGAAATAGGCTAGAGTTCAGGGCAAAGTGATAAAGGCAACAATAGTACTTGCTATAGGTACATTAGCAGATTTAAACCATGTTATTGCTTACTCTAGTTTTTAATGAGCAATGATTAAGGGCACAATCATTTGCAATGACTGGTGCACTAATGGAAAAAATCACCACCATTAAACTCTGGAGCTGTGGAAATGCATCCTCTGGGGTTTTCTGGATAAGGGATCTTTCCATAATTTGGATCCTCCAAGGGGTTATTTATTAAAGTTCAAATACCAAAAAGTTGAAAAAATCCCGTTTTTTTTTTAACTATAAAATCCGGATTTTTAGTGGAAAAAAAGATTTTTTTCGAGATTTAATACACCCCGGGGATTGAAAAAGTCAGAATCAGAAAATCTCATCCCATATCAGCCCTGCCAAGGTTGTATATAAGCCAATGGGAAAGGTCCCTATCCTATTTGGAAGTTTTGGAATTATTTTGTACTTTTCAGGAAAAAACATATAATTCGGAAAAAACATATATTTCGGATTTCACTTGATTTTTTCTATGGGAGACAGCCCTCCCTTAATTCAGAGCTTTATGGATACCAGGATCCAGATAACAAAGAAAGTTATGGAACGGCTGAACAAAGTGTAATGTATGAAGGCAGAGGGGCCAGTGCTGCAATTTTTTCCTTTTCAGGCTGCTATGGCAACATTACATCAATTGTTTTTAGATTTCAGGGCACATAGTCATTCCCTGGGGCGCCTTTGTGAAATCTCAGTGTATGAATCATGCACAAGGCAAACTTCATTTAAGAACCAAAAAAAAGTAGATCTAAGTGTATTAGCTATTGTGGTGTATTATT
Source organism: Xenopus petersii (assembly GCA_038501925.1). Taxonomy (NCBI): domain Eukaryota; kingdom Metazoa; phylum Chordata; class Amphibia; order Anura; family Pipidae; genus Xenopus; species Xenopus petersii. Next base: position 168,293,066 of record CM076674.1, read on the forward strand.
CTGAATATGCAGTTTTCATGAGCCATGTTTCTCTGGATATTAGGAGAGGAGCAGGAGGAAAGAAAGATGTTTATTTATGAGAGGAGCATATTTTTATAGTAATTATTAAGGAAAGCCAAAGCTAATGCTTTTTTTGTTGCATGGGCTCATTAGAATTATAACGTCTACATTTTCCCAAATGTTTATCAAATTCTTTCCCTAAAATCCTCAATTACTCCAGGGATGTGAATTCTGTATATTCTGAACTGTATGACTATGATAGTCTGTATTGGGTATTTGGTCTGTAGCTGCTGATTTAAACAAATCAATTTATTGGTCCCTTGTGGTGGTGAAATCATTTCACAGTCTGTTTTTATACAGGTATGGGATCTGTTATCTGGAAACCCATTATCCAGAAAGTTCCAAATTATGGAAAGGCCGGCTTCCATAGACCCCATTTTAGCCAATTTTTTAAAAAATTATTCCCTAATAATAAAACAGTAGCTTGTACTTGATCCAAACTAAGATATACTGTAATTAATCCTTACTGGAAGCAAAACCAGCCTATTGAGTTTATTTAATGTGTACATGATTTTCTAGTAGACTTTAGTTATGAAGATCCAAATTATGGAAAGATCCATTATCCAAAAAACCCCAGGTCCCAAGCATTCTGGATAACAGGTCCCATACCTGTATATATTTCCATAGTTGAATTGTTCTGCAGAATAAATAAGGCGCAGCTCGCTCATCCTTTTCCACCTTAAAACCTGTGTTTAAACTTACAGCATGTTTTTCGACTTTTAACAGGCTAGGGTCCACATTACCATATCTTGTTGCTAGGGTCCACATTACCATAGCAACCATGCATAGCAATATGAGAGGCCCCGAATTCATAAATAGGTAATAAAAAGTAGAAATATCTATATTATTTTTTGTTGTCTCACCATTTTTAAATGGGGGTCAGTGACCCCCATTTGAAAGCTGGCAAAAGTCATAAGAAAAAGGCAAATCATTCTAAAACTATAAAAAAAATATATATATTGAAGACAAATTGAAAAGTTGCTTAGAATTGGCCATGCTATATCATACTAAAATTTATCTTAAAGGTGAACCCTTTAAATTATATCTATATATATATGGATAATGATGTCATCAGTTATAATATGTGCTTAATGATGTCATTTGTGTCACAAGACTCACTGAAACGTGTATATTAAAACAATGATAATGAACCCCCTATTGTATAATATATATATATATATATATATATATATATATATATATATATATATATGTATATATATATGTATATTATAAGTCACTGCCGATTTCCACCACCTGTGTAAAAGAACTTGGCCTTTAGCAGTCATAAAACTCCTAAGTGGCTTAAAATATCCTTATATTTTGTAACAGGGGGTACATTATTTACTATATAAATGATCCATAAAATAACAACTGTTTCAATCCTGGACATGGAAGAATCATTTCACGGAAGCAGTAACCCTATTTTTCATCTGTGTTTGTTCTCAGTTCCACTGCGTTCAGCCATCTTTTATCTATTTTTCAAACAATGCCCCACCCAGTCTATTGTGTTTAATAGAGCCTAATAGAGCCTAAATAATATAATACATATCATGACCTTCTCCATGATCCCTGATGCAGAGAGTGGTGCAGAAAACTGGAATATTATGTAGGCAAGAATACAGAGGAGCACATTTTTAATTCCTGGTGTTTCTTTTTTTTTTTTACAACCTACGAGAAAGGCACCAAAATACTTGTTGAAGGATGCTGGGAGTTAAAGTGAAACTACAGGCATTTCCCTAATTTATTAAAGGGCCTGTAAAGTCTAAAATAGAATAAGGCTAGAAATGCTGTATTTTGTATACTAAATATAACCATGAACTTACTGCACCACAAGCCTAATCAAACAAATGATTTATGCTTTCAAAGTTGGCTACAGGGGGTCACCATCTTGTATCTTTGTTAAACATCTTTGCAAGACTAAGACTGTGCACATGCTCAGTGTGGTCTGGGCTGCTTAGGGATCGTCATCAACAAAGCTGCTTGAGTTCTGCATGGCTGGGAAGTAAGGCGGGGGCTCCCCCTGCTGTTCATAAGTATGATTGTTTCCCTGCTCAGCAGTTAGAGACCTTCTGAAAATTTCTATCCACAGCAGTAAATGAAGGGAGAATTTCACTGCATTCAGTCAGGTTTCTTATAAAAACGGTACACATTTTTTTAATTAAAGTATATTGGAGATAGGTTTCTTTTTCATTAAAGAAAGTAAAAATGTGATTTTATTTTTTTGCCTTTACATGCCCTTTAAACACCCCCTATGGGAATCCTAGTTTTCCTACATTTTCCTTCTTGAGTAACTCCAGACATGTTTTTCTGGATTAGATTTTATTCTTACAACCAAGTACTTTTCTTTTAACCCTAAGGAGCACTTTGATTCAGAAAGCAAAGGAATGAATGTGTGAGGAAGGATTCTGTATGTACTTATTTTTCATAAACAGAAATGACACATCAAGTCACATCAGAAGGAAAACTATTATTATTAATTCCTTTATTTATAACCGGCTCTGCCTGATCTGAGGAACAGAACATATTCCTAATCCACTGACAATGAAAGTTTGTAACCTTGGCCGAGTCGCATACAAATTGCAAGCATGTCCCCGTCACATCCAATCTCTCGCATTACTGAGCATCTCGTTAATATTTGGGTTTTCTGCCTTCTCATTTATGCATGAGATTTACATAATGGACTCATTTTCCCATCCAAAGACTCGTCTCGGACCGGAAAAATGTTTTAGCTCCCTTCTGACAGGCCGGAATAGTTTGATAATTGCGACAAGATATTTTAGGAGGATTGCGAGTTTTTTTGCACATTTTTCTTGTTTAAATGCTTATGATTAGACACAGAACTGCAAAAAGAGATTATGTCATAGCTGGCAAAAACAGATCTGTATTAGAACTTGAAAATTAAGTAAAGCAGAACTATACAGTCATATGAAAAAGTTTGGGAACCCCTCTCAGCCTGCATCATAATTAACTCCACTTTCAGCAAAAAAGATAATGGTGGTTTGTCTTTCATTTCACAGGAACATCTGAGTACTGGGGTGTTTTCTGAACAAAGATTTTTAGTGAATCGATATTCAGCTGTATGTAATTAAATCTAATGTTAAAAACTGTCTATGCAAAAATTTGGGTACCCTTGTAATTTTGCTCATTTAAATGCATGTAACTGCTCAATACTGATTACTGGCAGCACCAAATTGGTTGGATTAGCTCGTTAAGCCTTGATCTTCATAGGCAGGTGTGTTCAATCATGAGAAAAGGTATTTGAGGTGGCCAATTCCAAATTGCGCTTCTGTTTGACTCTCCTCTGAAGTGTGACAGCATGGGATCCTCAAAGCAACTCTCAAAAGTAGTGATGGGCGAATTTATTCGCCAGGCGCAAATTCGCGGCGAATTTGCGCGATTCGCCGCAGGCGAATAAATTTGCGAAACGGCCGTGAAAATTCGCTGCTGAATGTTCGCCGGCGTAAAAAAAAATTGTCGTCTGCGTCAAAAAAATGGACGCCGGCGCCGTTTCACGAAATTTTAGCCGTTTTGCAAATTTCGCGCGAAATTCGCAAATTTTTCGGCGAAACTGCGCAAATTCGCCCCCATCACTACTCAAAAGATCTGAAAACAAAGATTGTTCAGTATCATGATTTAGGGGAAGGCGACAAAAAGCTATCTCAGAGGTTTAAACTGTCAGTTTCGACTGTAAGGAATCAGGAAATGGAAGGCCAGGTCTGGCAGGCCAAGAAAAATACAGGAGCGGCATATGCGGAGGATTGCGAGAATGGTTACAGACAACCCAACAATCACCTCCAAAGACCTGCAATGGTGTATCTGTACTACAGTTCAGCACAGTTTGCACAAAGAACATCTGTATGGCAGGGTGATGAGAAAGAAGCCCTTTCTATACTCACACCACAAGTAGAGTTGCTTGTTGTATGCAAAAGCTCATTTAGACAAGCCACAGTCATTTTGAAACTTTAATGTTCTCTTAGCTTTCGAATAAGGAGTCAATCAAGTACATTCTCACCAGGCTTGGTGTTCTTTGTTTTTTACCTCCATAAGTTTCTGTCTGCACAGCGAGTGTTGCATCTGCATTGCTAAAAAATGCTCCCATACCCCACCTAGTGGTAGATCTTAGAACAGAACTCCATAGTACAAATCCAAGTCTGGCTAACCAACGTTGTCACTCCTTCAGTTACAGTGAGTAGGAGAAGCAATGGCTCTCTGAAAGCAGTTCCATTGTGACGTGGTCTTTCTGTAAAGCACATGACCAGGCAAAACCACGCTACCTACATACCAATATTACAATGAAGAAAAAATACATTTATTGGTTCAAGAATAAAATGTTCAATGGTAGAATGAGTTACTTGCAATGTACACAATAAAACTATACCATGAAAATCATGACAGAATCCCTTAAAAGACTTAATAAAAGTCACAAGGTTTAGTGACCTAAAGCAACCAATGCTATCTGCTGACAGCGCCGGATTTCTCTGAGGCGCGCCCCTAGGCCGCGCGGTCCGACCAGGCGGCCGCGCGGTCCTAGCGCCCACCTCACCTCACTTTCTCAGCGCGCCGGCGAAAAAACGCCGGCGCAGCTGCTGTAAATGAATGGGGACGCACGCGTCCCCATAATGCGGCTGGGCGGCATGCCGCCCCTATTTTTTTGCCGCCCTAGGCCCGGGCCTATGCGGCCTTGCTGCAAATCCGGGCCTGTCTGCTGATTGGCTGCTATAGGTGCCTAGCCTAATAGAAAGTTATGGGTTAGCATTCTAGCAGAGCAGCACGGGTAAGAACCATAGCCCAAAGAGAGGTGGCACAATATCTGAAATGCAGTTATCCAATCAGCAAATAGATTTGAATAGGCTACAACAAGTTAAAAATGAAAGCAGACTTATGATCATTTGTAATAAGCAACTGCGCCATTGTGATGCAACACCTACATTAGTAAATTAGCCCCCCCAATTTTACAATGACCTATAGGAAGAACCATGGGAAGGAAGTTTCCCTTACTGTCTCTAGACGAATTATACCCTAAGCATATTTCTTGATAGATTTCCTAAAATCTGAAGGTAGAATTGCAACTGCCTCCACGAGCCTTGCACCCCTTTTAAGTTGATGGTGGTAGGGATGTATTTCTCTATTGACAACTAAGGTCACGTAACTTAGGTGGCATTTTAAAGCGGTTGTTCTCCTTTAAATTAACTTTTAGTTTGATGTAGAGAGGGATATTCTGAGACTATTTGCAATTAGTTTTAATTTTTTATTATTTGTGGTTTTTGCGTAATTTAGCTTTTTATTCAGCAGCTCTCCAGTTTGCAATTTCAGCATCTGGTTGCTATGCTCCAAATTACCCTAACAACCATGCGTTGATATGAATAAGAGACTGGAATATGAATAGGATAGGCCTGAATAGTAAGGTGAGTAATACAAAGTAGCAATAAGAATACATGTGCAGCCTTACAGAGCATTTGTTTTTTAGAGGGGTCAGTGACCCCCATTTGAAAACTGGAAAGAGTCAGAAGAAGAAGGTAAATAATTGAAAAACTATAAACAATAAATAATGAAAGCCAATTGTAAATCGGCTTAGAATTAGTCATTCTATAACATACTAAAAGTCAATGCACCCCTTTTATGGTTGCTTACCCTTGGATGCACACCAGCATGCTGATGGATATTTGTGACTAAAGCGAGTGGAGCTGAGGGGGGACAAAATGAAAAGTAATTGAAATTGATCGTCTACAATACGAATAAAGTGTTAACTTTGCCTTTAGTCACTATTCTGTAACATGCACCTTTGTGTAAACACACTGAAATAATGAGGTTTCTTATTAATACCCCTGACACACTGCTCTTCTCTCAGTAACTCCAGCACCCACTTTCTTCAGCAGTAATTTGTACATGAGACAATATAATACAATGATTTATACCATAATTTACACTTTTTCCGCATAATACCATGCCTAACACATGGTATAATGATAAAAATATGTTAAGGACGCCAGAAAGAGCTACTAGGCATAGAAAGGTCAGATACATGTATTTATCATTATAATCAAGAAAAACGCTGCTACATTTGCATCAATTTTGACCCTAATCATTAGCTTTAAGCAAGAATTATGGAGTGTTTTTAAACATACACTTACACTGGAATCACTCCCACTCAATATTCCCTTACAATTCATAATCATTTCAAAATTGTATCTTTAAAAAGATGCTTCCTAGGAGCCTTACACCAAACGTAGCCCTGGAGATAGAAGCTATATTTATCATCTTCTGCATAGTAACCACTAAACTGTTGTGCGCTCACAGTCTCGGCTTCTCTATAGAAATCTCCCCATTCTTTTAAGGCTCAGCTTTAGTGATGGGCGAATCTCTCCATTATTGCTTCGCCGAAAAATTTGTGAATTTCCTGCAAAATTCGCGAAACGGCAAAAAAATGTGTTTTATTTGCCCTTTATGCCCTGCTGTTAACTGTTCTGAATTGGCCCAGGGACCTGTAACTGCCCCATGAATACAGCACTGCAGGACTGTATATATGAGTGAGGGGTGGCATATAGGTGACCCCCTTTCAACCACTAACTTTCATGTCTTTTAGGTGCAGATCCAGGCCAAGCCAGGTGCCTAGTGAGAGGACAAGGCTCAGGACCAGGTCTGGATTGGGAGTTAAAATAGGCTCTGGCATTCCAAGTACTTAGAGGCCCAAATAGTCCTCCACCAGCCCACTTATTAGTGCCTGTCTATGTTACCTTACAGCAGCCCCTCTGGCATTTGCCTGAACCTACAGATTGCCAGTCTGGGCCTGCTCAAGACTAGGCAGTGTCGGACTGGCCCATAGGGATACCAGGAAAACTGCCGGTGGGCCCAGGTGTCAGTGTGCCCTCCTGCTTCAAAACATTTGGCCTATTTCATGGCCATTACCTATTTATATGAGAACAAAGAGACTAAATAGATTGAATAATAGATTATAGTATGTAAAGAAAAGAGACTAGCAGAATAGAGGTTGTGTGAGGAGAGGAATTATAATAGTACTGAGAGGGGGCCCCTGGTCTAACATTTTGGAGTGGGCCCTTGGTGTCCCAGTCCGACACTGGGACTAGGGGTAAGTGATGGAAGAGGTAAGTGCCTAATGCTCCCACAACAACTACGCCCTAGGCACGTGCCTCTTCTGCCTGCCCATAGTTGTGGCCCTGTTTAGATGCACAAGTCAGGGATTGGTAGAGGACACAGGCCACATCCCTGTATTTATCAGTTCCCCCTTGGCAGGCAGAAAGGACATGGCTGTCTTACACTAGCACTGCATTATGCACCTGTCAGAATCTCTGCACATGTGCTTTTGAAATTAGGACTTTTGTGTCCCTATGTGCTCTAGCACTTGTGTCTGGGGTCATAGCAAATGTGCAATATATATATCCACTTAAGTCACAGTTTCATATGATCACTTATAATCTGTAAAGAATGCATTAAATCCAGTAGCTGCTTATCTTTTTGACCAACTGGGCAGCATATGCGGCAGTGTAGCACACAGACTGGGGTATTGGGGTCCACCCGATGGGGGTACCAAGCTGTTGCCACGTCTGTCCACTCCCGGTCCACTCCCGGTCCACTACTTACTTCATTGTCAATCTGACCAGTTAAAAATTGAAACATGTTTGCGTGTTCTATTGTGGAACACTTGGCCAACTTTGATTTTACTCATTCCGAAGTTGGTGCTGATGACTGGCTTGCAGGGCCTGACAGAATTGGGGATCCTTTGGATTTTTGCTGGTGGGCGAGTCTGACCCTGGTGTAGAATTTAATTCTCATTGGCAAGTTCCATGTACCAAACCCATGGTTTACACAGAACCCATCAAGTTCAAACATTTGGTCTAAATTGAGCCTGAGTAACTACTAGCCAATCGAGATAAAGGTGACAAACATATTTTAAAGCCTCTTCATTGTGCCTCAAAGGGAAAAAAAAATCCTTCCTGACTCCAAAATGACAATTGGACGACCAGTCCCTGGATCAACTTTGCACTAAGAATTAATTACAGTAAGTCCGTATTTAAAGGCAATGTGATGTAAGTCTTGAACTCCAAAACAAAGTGACCTTCCACTGCTGTAAAAGTTAATAAATGCTTCCAACATTTAAGGTCAAACAGGCCCTGTGTGTCTTTGTCTTTATTTGCTTCAAAGGCAACCGAATCTCTGTTTATTTCTTTCTTCCATCTGGCTCAGAAGATAAAAATATCTCGGATCACGTATTCTGTATTCTGGAGAATCGTGGTGCGTACGACCTGTTTTGTTATTCTGTAACAGCTTTCCATCTCCGAATGCATCTTAGTGAGCAACCTGAAATCTATCCCACATAAACACCCGTAGCCAGCTGTTCTCTCCCATGTCACCTTCTATTGTTTGTTTGTGTCCTACTGATCCGCAAGTCGCTTGAATGATAAATGGCCTTGTGGTTCAACGGAATTCATTTATGAATGTCAAGTCAAGTCAACTAGGAGTTTATTGTCATTAATACTAAGAGTGCAGAGGAATTCTTGTGCAGCATAGGGCAGTAAGACACACTTAGATTTTTTTTTTAACAATATATTACAGAGCACAATAATCAAGTACAGTAAGTGCAATGTAAAACCGAATTATGGAGTAAAAGAATAAAGTGCAATGAGTACAGATATTTATTGTAGTGTATAAGCAGTTCAGTGAGATCATGAGCCTAAATAAGTCTTAACATTAGGACCCATTTGCAATTAGTCTGACTGCCCTTGGGAAGAAACTGTTCAAAAGTCTTTTATTTCTAGTTTTTATACTTTCAGGCCCTTTGTGCCTTAGAGAATAGTTAGGCTTGTGCCAGATGTATAGTTCATGCCCTGGAAGACTCGGGTCGCTAGTAATGGCTTTTATTTTTTGTTCTTTAAACAGGGGCGTAACTACAGAGGAAGCAGACCCTGCGGCTGCAGGGGGGGCCAGGAGGTATAGGGGGCCTATGAGGCCCTAATTAATGAGAAATGTCAATATATATTGGTAAAACAGGACAACCTCTGGAAATGTTGGGGGCCCTAAAATTAATTTGCTGTGGGGCCCAGTAGCATCTAGTTACTGCACTGTCTTTAAACCTGGCAGTGTCTAGATCCGATAATGGGCCAGATTCAATTCAGTGAGACAAGGGTTTATCACGTGAAAAGTCATGAACGTGATTCAATTTGAGATACAATTCAATTCAGAAAAACGTATATCGCTTGAAAACTCTATTGAAGTCTAATGGGCAAAAACAGGAACTGAATTTGGAGAAAAGTTTTTACTCATCAAATTGAATCGTGTCCATAGGGTTTTCACACAATAAACCATGAGATTTTTCTCACTGAATTGAATTTGGGCCGATGATGGAAGTGTAGTGGTAATAATTAGATAATAAATTTGGCAAGTCTGCGGGGAATTTCCAAGTTTCGCAGCTGGTAAATAAATTTGTGCGAAAATTTGCCAGCATCAAAAAATGTTGGACTTGCGTCAGAAAATTCGCTCTTGTCAAAACTGTTGCACGTCAACATTATTCGGATGCCCGTTGACTTTAACACCGGAGTCAGAATTGAAGTGGGCGTCAAATTTTGCGTTTCGTGAATTCTTTGCCATTTCACAAAATTACTTGCACTATTTAACAAGGGTGTATACTGCCCTTGTAAATGTTAAGGGATGACTAAAGCTGAACAAAGAAGAAGGCTGGAAATACTAAACTGAAATAAAATTGAATGATGAGCCCTGTAGCATCAGCGTCTACGACGAAGGTAACCCCAGGGCCCGCACCCCCTCATGGCCCCCGGCAGTGCGTGCGCCGCGCAGATCCCGGCCAGTTACGGGTTTACGGAGGGGGGCGGGGGGCCCGGCTGCGCGTACTGCTCCAGGGCCCGCCCCCCTCTAATTCAGTTTCTGGAAACAAGTGACACTTAAGGTTGTTGAAAATGAATGGTAATGGACTTTTTATTGTATATTGATTTCTGATAATGCTGGGTGCAACAAACAGGCCTTTTTAATAAAAAACATATTGGGAGTATTGAATAACTTGAAGCCAAAGGGAGAATCTGGTATTTTCCAGAGACAGGGAGAAGCGTGAGAGAAATGTATCATTTGGGATCAGGATCAGGTAATGAGTGAAAAAGATAGGTGAAGGTTGGGGACAGAACAGCAGGCAGTCTATGTTGAGATCAGGCGTCAGATACAGGGAGGAGGTATATTGAATTTGAATATTAGTACAGGTATAGGGCCTATTATCCAGAATGTGTGGGACCTGGGGATAAGGTCTCTTTCCTTAATTTGGATCTCCATACCTTAAGGGGGTTATTCATTTAAGGTCGAGTTGATATTTACCCAAAAAATTTGAGTTTTCGTGGGTATTTTTCAATCAAAACTTGAATTTATCGTTTTTTTTTTTTATTGTTTTTTTTTAAACGAGATTTGTTATACCCTGAAGCTGGAAATAGCTTGAATCTGAAAATACTCCAGCTAAAACCTGTCGAGGTCATGTAGAAGTCAATGGCAGAGGTCCCTTGAACCATTTCAAGATGTTTGGAGCCTTCATGATGTTTAGGATTTTTGTGGTGGGTTTTGCTCGAAAACTTGATTAATTCGAGCAATTCGAGGTTTTCTTTTAGTCAAAATTCAAATTCACTGATTCAAGTTTATTACCATTTGAGTTTTTTCATAAATGAGAAAACATTCGAGGTATAAAAAAAACTCGACCTTTGATAAATAACCCAAACATACTAAAAAATGATTTAAACATTTATTAAACCCAGTAAAATTGTTTTCCTCCAATAAGGATTAATTCATTTTAGTTAGGATTAAGCAAACTACGGTTTTATTATTACAGTGAAAAAGGAAAAATGTTTCAAAAATTTTGAATGACTTGATTAAACTGTATTTTATGGGAGATGATCTTTCCGTATGTTGGAGCTTCTAGATAACATGTTTCTGGATAACAGATCCCATACCTATAGCTAGAATTTAATTCATATGGGAAATAAAAAGAGAACGAGTAAGAGAATTTGGGCAATGTTGTGCTCATGAATGAGGCAGAGTTTGGACATAGTGTAAGTGTAAAAGAAATCAAAATGACTTTTATACAGCGAACGGGAAACTGCGACTCAACGCAAAATTTTGCATTTGCATCCGATTCGTTGGACCCAAGTGTGGTGCGCCAATTCACACATCCCATCGGAGCCCTGGAGCTATTCCCAGGTCCAGAGAGGTGGTAGCTTGAAGGTTCCCCAGACACAGTTGGGTGCCATTCATCAGGAAAGGCAAGATGGATCCATGTGGAATTGTAGGAGTGCGTCAATGTGGAAATGTGTCTGTATCTGTATTAAAGTGACTACAACAGCCGGAAACCTTTTGGGAGCACATTTGACCCAATACAAGGTTTCCATTCACTTTAATAATTCTGCAGCCTGTACCTTGATTCTTTTTTACAGGAATTATATGTGTTTCAGTCTGTTCTGGGCACAGAGTGTTGTTCCTTCTGTCAACTAAAGTCAATAGAAGTGTCATTTCTCGGGTTCCTTGTTGTTGGCAGGAAGGAAAGTTGCATTTTGTGGCTACGGAGTCAAGGAAGTATTTTCATACGATCTCCGAATCAATAGGGAAATATGTTCCTTTGCAAAAATGCCTCATCCTCTCAAGAGTGAATTACTGAGTCGTAATTCATCTGAACAAATCCCAACAGACATTAAGAGCTAGCAGAATGGAGAAATAGAATCAATTCTTTTCCCCGGCAGATGAAATAACACAATGGTAGACATGTTGCTCTCTGAATTAGACTTATTTACCAGTTACGTTTTTTTACTGAAGAATTTTTAGATTTTCTCTTAAACCTTTTAACCCACATTCAGATGTAAAAATAGTCGGGGAGCAACATAGGCATAGAAAAATGTTCCTGGGTGGACCAAAATAAGTGCTCTGATTGACAATTTGGTATCCTCTATATGGGCTGGAAGCCTACAGGAGGCTCTGTTTGGCAGTATATCTGGTTTTTATTCAACCAAAACTTGCTTCCAAACCAGGAATTCAAAATAATCACCTGCTTTGAGGCCCCTGGGAGCAACATGTGCCACTGGTTGGGGATCACTGCCATATTAAAGTTTTTCAGTTTGTCTTAAATTTTCTACAAATAAGTGCCAAGGGAAACTCAATAACTAAATGTTTTTTCTCTGCAGGCTACCGTAAGAGGAAATGAAGGTACCCAGTTTCAGGGCAAGGTTGTCCCTCTTGTTCATCAACCAGTCTTTGGGTCATATGTCAGGGGGCTCCCAGCGGGGAAAGTCCAGACCAAGGAGGAAGCTTTAGGCCAAAGTCCAAGTTCACGGTAACAGACAAGGGTTCAGGAACAAACATAGTCAAATCCAGGTAGGAGTTCAGAAGGCAGGCAGATATTTAGAAAAGTCAAGGTACAGGCAGAGTCAAAAGTCCAGGAATGCAATAAACACGAATTTAGGAACACCCAGTAATGCTTGAAACAAATCCTATAGCCGGGCATTGAACCTTGGCCCTGGGCGTCCTTGTATTTTGAATTTGGTGACAAAACATGGCATCACCGCGCCTGCGCCCGAAACCACACAGCGACCATGGGCCCCGCCATCTTGGATTCTCCACAGAGGGGAGCAGGAGCGTTCCTCAGTGCTCCTGACACTCTAGACATGTCAGGAAACCCGACTACCCTTAGAACTTTAGCAATACCCACTAATGGGGGAAATGTTATTCCAGCTGTCCATGATGTGGAGCTCAGTAACTTTACAATATACAGTAGACATTTTTATTCATCAGTTGGTTTTATTTGAAGAATCATTATAGCACTTGGATTCAGTATCTGTATTCAGTATTTGCTGTGATTTCAGATTTTAATGTTGTTCTTTTATGGGTTCTGACAGTAAACCTGATTACTTATTAGGAACTTGAATCGGCTCCAATCTAATTTTGCCGCATAGCTCAAGTTTATTCCACCGTGGCAAAAATTACAGATTAAAAAGATGGAATTGGACCAGAAGAGTGACTATTGGATTTCAGATGCAGCAGATGTAACAGCTGTTACTACTGAGAGTAACCGGATTAAGTGCAAAACAGAACTTTAAATGGTTAGCTAATACAGCTATAGGGTTACTGTCATTTAGCGGCATGTGCCAGGCGTACCTTAGTTTTCTGGGCAACATTTATTTGGCACTTTTCTTGCTGAGAAATAAACATATTGAGTTTTTCCACGAAGGATTTAGTGCAAGTAAATAACATGAAATGTAAAACAAACTGTTTTTACAAATATGTTCATTTCTGTTTGGCAAGTTATAAGGGGAAAATACAACAGTACAGTATGTGAAAAGCAATAATCGATGCACAGATGCCACGGCTTCCAAAAATCAAATACAAAAAAACAAAGGCAAATAAAAGGTTAACTTGCCTGTATGAAATGGGTCATTGATCTTTTTAAAGGACTAGTTTATCTTTTAGGGGCAGATTTATCAAGAGTCAAAGTTTGAGTTCATGGGAGTTATTTAAATTTCCCATGAACTCAAAATTCAACTGCAATTTATTAAAAAATTCCAATTTTTTAAAACTCGGGTGAATGGGATCGAGCCGCAAACTCGAATCAAATTGAATTCAATTTTGCGTTTTTTCTTGAGTGTCAGGAAGGTAGCGAACAACTCCAAATTGATCCCAGGACGTCCCCCATAAGGCTAAAACAGCAATTCAGCAAATTTGACAGTTGTTGCCATAAAAAAACTTGAAAATTCAAATTCAAAATTCGAATTCTAAGTTTTACGACCATTGATAAATCTGCCGCTAACTGTTTCTACTTAACTGTAATTAGTCAGCATCATCCTTCATAAGCTGTTGGAAAACATCTGTGGGATGGAAGATTCCCCCATTCAGCCAGTTATTGTGAGAATTAGGGAAAATAAACATTTGCTCTCATAGATACACCTGAAATCCAGCTTGAAGCTCAGTTAGGGTAAGATCTGGGGTAAAACTTCTAGATATCCTTGGTACTGGTATGGGATCCGTTAAGCCAGAAAGCTCCAAATTACAGAAAGGTCATCTCCCATTTTAGACTCCATTTTATCCAAATAATCCAGATATTAAAAATGATTTCCTTTATCTATGTAATAATAAAACAGTAGCTTGTACTTGATTCAAACTAAGATATAATTAGCAAAACAAGTTTATTTAATATTTATATGATCTTATAGTAGTCTTAAGGTATGGAGATCAAAATTACTGAAAGATCCGCTATCCAGAAAAACACAGGTCTCAAGCAATCTGGATAACATGTCCCATACCTGTATTATATTTGAATGACTGACACAGCAAGTGGACTCGAACTGAAAAAGTCTGACAGCCACTGGTTTGTATCCCAAGGACCATTAGTTTTAGGTTTTTTTTTTTTGATAGTTGGAGATATTAATTTATTATTTTCCCATGGAAGATCTTCCCCTTTACCTGCACCACTGGAACCATGTCCACAGAAATCGTAGTGCTCTGAAGACAGTTATTTCCATACATCCAGTAAAAAAATGCAAAAAAATATTTCCTAAGAGACAATTACATTTTCTCCCCTAAAACATTAATGCAAAGTTGTAGTATTGAAAACGCAGTTTGATTAAAGGGCATGTAAAGGCAAAAGAATAAAATTTTTACTTTCTTTAATGAAAAAGAAACCTATCTCCAATATGCTTTAATTAAAAAATGTGTACCGTTTTTATAAGAAACCTGACTGTATGCAGTGAAATTCTCCCTTCATTTACTGCTGTGGATAGGAATTGTCAGATGGTCCCTAACTGCTGAGCAGGGAAACAATCATACGTATGAACAGCAGGGGGAGCCCCCGCCTTACTTCCCAGCCATGCAGAACTCAAGCAGCTTTGTTTATGACGATCCCTAAGCAGCCCAGACCACACTGAGCATGTGCACAGTCTTAGTCTTGCAAAGATGTTTAACAAAGTTACAAGATGGTGACCCCCTGTAGCCAAATTTGAAAGCATAAATTATTTGTTTGATTAGGCTTGTGGTGCAGTAAGTTCATGGTTATATTTAGTATACAAAATACAGCATTTCTAGCCTTATTCTATTTTAGACTTTATAGGCCCTTTAATAAATTAGGGAAATGCCTGTAGTTTCACTTCAACTCCCAGCATCCTTTCCTTGTAGAGCAGTCGGTGACTGTGTAGAGATTTGTATTGGGTTTTATTTTTGCCTTTACATTCCCTTTAATGTTTCCAACTCCAGCTGCAGGAACAAAGATCAGGGAGCCAGATTTAAACAGATTAACTGGGATTCTATTTGGAGGATTATTTTGCTGCAGCCACTGGTTCTGGAGAGTTGGAGAAAGTTTGTATTAAACAATACAAAAATTATAACATCCACATTAGATTACATGACAACACAGGACCCAGTGCATTCTGTATATTCTGATTATTAATCAGTCTTGCTGTATCAGCTTCTGGCAGATATTATTTGACTCGTGCTGTTTTGATTATTTATGCAGCCCAGACCACACAGAGCATGTGCACAGTCTTAGTCTTGCAAAGATGTTTAACAAAGTTACAAGATGTTGAACCCCTGTAGCCAACTTTGAAAGCATAAATTATTTGTTTGATTAGGCTTGTGGTGCAGTAAGTTCATGTTTATATTTAGTATACAAAATACAGCATTTCTATTCTATTCTATTTTAGACTTTACTTCCCCTTTAAAGCACAGTCTACGAGAGATGGCCTTCCTGTAATTCTGAGCTTGCTTGATACACGTATGGGACCTGTTATCCAGAATGCTCGGTATCTGGGGCTTTCTGGATAAGGAATATTTCCGTAATTTGGATCTTCATATCTTGTCAACTAGAAAATCATGTAAATACTAAATAACCCAATAGGAGTGTTTTGCCTCCAGTTAGGATTAATTATATCTTAGTTGGGATCAAGTATGAGGTACTGGTTAAGTATTACAGAGAAAAAGAAAATAATTTCCTTCGATTTGTACATTTTGAATTCGGCTGAATACGGACCTATTCTATCAAAAATGGACCTATTCGACCAAAACAAGACTTCGACTTAATTTCGGTTGTTTTTTTTTAATTCGAATTTCAATAGTTTTTTCAATTTGAGATTCGACCCTTGATAAATATGCCCCCTGGTGTCATTGCATCTGTCCTTCTTACTGGGGAACCCTGGAGCGAGGGGTGATAACAGGATTCCCACAGTAGTTGTGTCAGTAGGAGACAGTAGGAGTAGCAGACGTGTGACAAAAGAGAAGAATTATTATTATACTACTGTATGTACATATTATAAAGGGGAAAAAAACCCAGAGTACCAAAAATACACCATACTTACGCCGATATATAAGGGCTCTAAACGCTATGGCACCAGACCTGATTTTCTACTCCAGCCTAGAAAATGTTTATGAACAAAGCAGACAACTTACCACGTTCTGCATTCTATTACTCTGTGTATAAGTTTCTACCTCCTCATTTTTCAGAAGTTTTGAGAAGAATATTGAAAATACCTAAGGGATCTAATTAAATCTATTTAAGGGCCAATTATTCACCGCGGGTACATTTTTCCCGATGCTCCGTCTGACACGTGTACAAGTTTCAATTTCATGATTATTAAATAAGTTCAACTGCAGGATTTTGTTTTAAAAAAAAAAAAGTTCTGCCAGGAATATATTTGGAATTGTGACCACTTTCAGATTGAACTTGTAGGGGTGCCGTTCCCTTCTCACCAATAAGATCACTACATTCCTAACTGTAATCGCTGGAAAGGAGAACTATTTCTACATTAGAAATAGTTCTACATGTGCTGTGACATTACAGATACTGAACATGTTTATACACCATATATAGGGATTTATCTGTACATTGTTTCAGTTCATTTGTGAAGATTTATTTTGGATAACTGTCAGCGGATTAATCAAACAGAACAGAACTGTTGTATCTAGCGGTGCCATTAAAGGGGCTTGAGTGATATCCTGGGGTGGAGTTTTGGCAGATCAGGGGAAGCATACTATTAAGGGAGAAGGAACTTTGGCAGATTGGGGGCAGAACTAAATGGGCTGGGGGTATTTTTGGGCAGATCAGGGGAGTAACTGAACAAGTACACAGGGCTGGAACTAGAGGTGGCCATCACTGTCCCTCCCTCCCCTCCCCTCTGTCGTTGTCTCTCTGTCCCCTCTCCAGAGAGACAGCGACTGTCTCTCCGTCCCCTCCGTCGCTGTCCCTCCCTCCCTCCCCTCCCTTTTTTTTGATGCACGCCGCGATACAAGTCTATGGGCGTCATTTTTGCGGCAAAACAAGGCGAAAAAATTTGCCCATCCCTAATTTTGATAAATCTGCCCCTAAGTATTGAGCCAGGGTTTAGGGAGACATTCAGGAACTCTGCTTAAAGGGCATGTAAAGGCAAAACAATAAAATACCATTTTTACTTTCTTTAATGAAAAAGAAACCTATCTCTAATATACGGTAATTAAAAAAATGTGTACATTTTTTATAAGAAACCTGACAATCATACGTATGAACAGCAGGGGAGCCCCCGCCTTACTTCCCAGCCATGCAGAACTGAAGCAGCTTTGTTTATGACGATCCCTAAGCAGCCCAGACCACACTGAGCATGTGCACAGTCTTAGTCTTGCAAAGATGTTTAACAAAGTTACAAGATGGTGACCCCCTGTAGCCAACTTTGAAAGCATAAATTATTTGTTTGATTAGACTTGTGGTGCAGTAAGTTCATGTTTATATTTAGTATACAAAATACAGCATTTCTAGCCTTATTCTATTTTAGACTTTACATGCCCTTTAAGTTAAAGGTTGAAAGCTGGGAGTGCCTCTGTCTATGTATTGTCTCTCTTATCCTGCAGGGATATATACTGACCATTGGTGCCAGGTCTGGACTGAGAGTCAAAATAGGCCCTAGCATTCCAAGTACACAAAGGCCCAAAACAGCCCCCCACCAGCCCAATAAATAGTGACTATTGGCATCTTACAGCAGCCCCCCACAGATTCTGGCAAATGCCAGTCCAGGCCTCATTGGTGCTGTGAGTATATGCCTATCCACAAATGTTCCTTGATCCTGCTTTATACTGATAAACTCCTATGTGAACTGCGTTCTTTTATAAATAAGTTCCATGGTTAAGTTATAAGAACTACTGCCCCCCATTATTTGTGAATACAATTGTATTTCAACAACATCCTGCCTCCACACCGTTACCCCCATCTGAGTTTCTTGAGTCTCCAGATTTATGAGCTCATAGCTTGGGAGAAAAGGTGCTGCTATAGACTTACAGCTGCAAATCGGTTGTATCTATTGCAGCAACCCGCTGTAAGGACCCTGGAATTACTGACATTTACAGGGTGAAGACAGCTCCAGGGTCCCCATTATGTCAATAAACCCCCTAGCACATGATTCATTACAGCAGACTAGTGATGGGCGAATTTCTCCCATTTTGCTTCGCCGAAAAATGTGTGAATTTCTCGAAAAATTCGCGAGATGCTGAAAAAATAGCGAAACTCGAAAATTGAAGCCTGCGTCAATTTTGACACCAATGTTATAGTCAATGTGCGTCCGAATACTGGCGACGTGTTACGGTTTTGATGCGAGCGTCTTTTCAGACGCACGTCCAAATTTTTTTTTATGCCAGCGAATTTTCGCTGGAGTTTCGCGAATTTATTCGCCCATCACTAGAGCAGACTGAAAGTATGCAATGGCATAAGAATTTCAACAAAGACTAAGTGATCCATATAAAACATTAGGCAATTATGAGCAAGGGAAAGGAAATGATTAGCTGAACAAACACTAAATGACAGAATGAAATATAGTGTCGGCCTCCATGTCTCTCTCTTAGGAGCATATAAGTACCCATGTGTTTCTCCCAAGCCTCCAATTCCACTGCTGAAGCAGCTCTATGGCTTGCACTGCTGGTTCCCTCTGTGATGACTTGATGAATTGTAGGCACAGTATTTACTTTGTGTTTTGGTTTCTGGCGATTTGTCTTCACAAGTCTATTAGCTGATGTTGCAAAACAGCAGGGCTACTACGAAACTGATCCCCTTTAACCCAAAAACAAAATTCATAAAATCAGCATAAACTAAAATAGTTATTGTTCTTTGTTTGCCACTACTACAGAAATTTATTGTCTGTGGGTGACAAATTAATGAGTGCTCTAAACTGATTCTAGTGCTAAGTGAATACAAATGATTTCGCAAAATCAGCATCTTAGCGGCAGAAATGCTGCTCCGGTCAGACACGGTACATAAAATACCAGGCGGCTCTCTAAGTTTATCCAATGGAAATATTGAAGAAGGTGAAGGTATAATTAATACTGCTTTACAGTTATGCAAAATACTTGGGACCTGGGGTGTCCGGATAAGGAGTCTTTTGGTAATGTGGATCTCTACACATTCAGTCTACTATAAAACCATTTAAGCAGTAATTAAACCCAATAGGCTGGTTTTGCTTCCAATCAGGATTAGTTATATCTCAGCTACAATCAAGTGCAAGATACCGTTTTATTATTACAGAGAAAAAGGAAATAATTTTTAAAAATTAGAATTATTTGATTAAAATAGAATCTATGGCAGATGGCCTTCCTGTAATTCGGAGCTTTCTGGATAATGGGTTTCCAGATAACAGATCCCATACCTGTACTTAAACCGACTGAAGGTACTACTGTTCTCCTTCCATTGCCTCCTGAAATATGGCACTTATAGCACTTTGGACTTGAATTCATAAATGAGGCATTTAGAGTTTAGAGCAATCAAAGCATCAGGGACCTACATTCATACACCTCATAGGGGGTGATTTATAAAAATCTGATTTTAAATAAAAAAAAAGTTTGGTCGAAAGTCCCATCCACGATTTTGCCTTATTTATCAGTAAAATAGCTCAAATAAATTTGATTGGGAAAAAAATCAATAAAAAAATTTGCAAATTAAATAATTTTCTTTCAGAACTTTTTCCCGAATCGCTTGTATTTTCGGGTTGTTGCCTGAAAAACCAAAATGATTGTATTATCAGGCTAAACACAGCGAAAAACACAATATCTTCAAATTGGAATACTTACAACTACCATTGACTTATACATGACAGGTTTGAAATGGGGGATTTTTGGATTCTGGCTTTTTTGAGTTTTTTCGAATTTGAGTTTTTGCCCCAAAAAGCCCAATCAGAAAAGTAATTTATAATACCTGTATTCATCTGTATTTGTAAAGTGGCCTAACTTTGAAGCCCTGAGGTTTCTACTATACCCACTAAAAGGGGTGGTTCAGCTTTAAGTTAACATTTAGTATGTTATAGAATGCCTAAGTTTAAGCAACTTTTTAACTGGCCTTCATTTTTTCCTTCTAAAATTAGTATTTGTCTTCTTATTTTCACTCTTTCCAGCTTTCAAATGGGGTCACTTACTAGTGATGTGCTGGCCAGGTTTGGACCGACTTTGCACCACCCATTTGCAGGTGGCTTCTGACTTCCGGTTTTATAGCCAAGTGCCTGCTCACCCTGCCCCTTTAGTAATGTCATCGGCAGGGCGGGGTGTTGTGGGTCTATTAGAGGAACCCAGAAGTCGGGCGGGTCTGGTAAAACAACCCCATACATTTTTCATGTTTAAAACAAAAAGCCTTTTTCTTTCAACTTGTGTTGAGCAAGGAGATTTAGGGACAGATTTATCAATGGTCTAATAGTAAATTTGAATTTTGGAGTGTCAAAATTCACACATTCATATTTGAATCCTGGAAACAGTTATCATTCGAATATTCAGCACCGAAAAACCTGCCGAGTTCATATACAAGTCAATAGCAGAGGTCCGTTGAGCCATTTGGAGATGTCAATAGCCTTCCTGACAATCGAGGTTTTTTCGGAGAAAAACTGTATTCATACAAATCAAATACGATTAAAATTTTTGGGTCGGAACCATTCAATTGAATATTAGCCATTCAAATTCTTTCTTAAATAACCTCCCAGTTGAATTGTGAGTATACTGTATTCGAATAAACAAAAATCACATGAATTTGAAATTCGACCTTTGATAAATGGGCCTCTAAGGGGGTTATTTACTAAGCTCCGAATACCCGAAATTCCCCGAAATCCGAAAAATTCATGATCTTTTTGTGTTATAATAGGCTTAAAAAAAATCATGAATTTTTCGGAATTTATTAAACCCCGAGGGCTAAAAAGCCTGAATACAAAAACACAGCATATCAAACCTGTCGAGGTTGTATAAAAGTCCCAAGGAACAAAGGAACAGTCCCATTGATTTTTGGTTGTGTCGGGGGTTTCGGGCAATTTCTCGATGTTTTCAGAGCTTACGGGTGAAAACTCAGAAAAATTCGGAGTTTTCAGGGAAAATTCACAAAATAATCGTAAAAATTTGAGCTTTTCCCGCAAAGATAATTTTCGGGAAAATGTAATGATAAGTAAGCGTTAAAAACCCGAGCGGGTTAGATCGGAGTTTGTAGCAGCAGATATTGAGATAAATTCGGACTTTGATAAATAACCCCCTTAGTGTCCCTTGACAGCCCTAGCATTCACAAAGACTGTCACAAAGCACGTAATAAAACAAAACAAGTCTTGAAGTAATTTTCTGCTGTACTTACAAGCAATCAAATGATTTCTTTTCTATTTCAGAACACAATGGCTAAAAAACTAAAGCTGTCAACAGCCTGCAGACATTTGGAAAGTAATTGCAGTTGGCACTAAAGGTATTGCCTAGGCTTATGATTAATTATCTGTCTTGAACATTTTTAGGTACAAGATGCACTTGCTACCTGCCGGACACCTGCACAGAAACAGCTTTAGGCAGTGGACAACAGCCGTTAACAACAGTCAACACATTAGAAATCAAAAGAAGAATTACTATTGCCAAAGTCTCAGCCTTTTCTTCAGGCCAAGTACAATATAGAAGATAGAAGCAACTTGAGGTATAAAAATAGGTTTGGACCTATGCTGGAAAATTCCATGTCACTAATGTAATGATCATCTCACTGGTTCTTTTCCAGTGCATTTTTTCCATATCTGGGGTATACAGTAAATTAGAAGCAGCAGTAGCACCACTGCAAGGGCAACAGAGCTGATCCATGAGTTCTCTCATATCTGAAGCTGTTTCATATTCTTTAAAGGGGACCCGTCACCCATAAAAAAACATTCCAAATCCAATTTTATCACATTAGTCAAGCAAAATGAACTTTAATTACACTATATAAATTATTTGAATCTTGTTTCCTTCAGTCTGGGAATTCATAATTATAGCAAGCAGGCAGGAGCCATTTTGTGGACACTGTTATTAAGACAAGCCTTGCATCATCTCAGAATCTTGTTTGTGCAACAGAATGGGGGACCTGATGTCCATCCTCATGCCCTGGCTACACAATTAAACGGTAAAGAGAACGGGGGAATGTGGGGAGAGCAGTGACATGTAGGAAGTGCTGAATGGAAAGTGAAAGTAATTGTCTGCCCCGCCTCTATGCCACTGGCATAGAGGAGGGGCAGACAATATTTGATTGACAGCTGAGATTTTTAAATGAGCTTACAACAGTTATGAATGCTTTAATAAAAAATAGAAATTGGATTTCATGTTTAATTTGAAAAGGACTTTTATTATACAGATTTTTGTGTCTGGGTGACAGGTCCACTTTAATGGCTTGTTGGTCCAAATATTTAGAAATGATTGATCAGAAAGAGAGAATTCAAATATCCACAAGATTAATTAAATGGTCTCTAGTTACATAGCTAATTTGGAAAACTGAAAAAAGACAGACTAAGATCCATCAAGTTCAACTCCTCCAATGATTGGGATCTGGAGTTATCAGGTAAGGGATCTTTCCATAATTTGGATCACTATATAGGTTTGGGACCTGTTATCCTGAATGCTCAAGACCTAGGGTTTTCCGGATTAGGCATATTTCCGTAATTTGATCTCCATAACTAAAGTCTAGTAGAAAAACTTGTAAACATTATTAAATAAACCCAATAGGCTGTTTTTTCTTCCAATAAGGGTTAATTGTCTCTTAGTTGGGATCAAGTACAAGCTACTGTTTTATTATTACAGAGAAAAGGGAAATATTTTTTAAAAATGTGAATTATTTAATTAAAATGGGGTCTATAGGAGATGGCCATCCCATAATTTGAAGCTTAACGGGTTTCTGTATAACGGATCAAATACAAGTACCTTAATATTTAAACATCAAATAAACCCAATAGGCTGGTTTTGCTTCCAATAAGGATTAATTATATCTTAGTTGGGATCAAGTACAAGGTACTGATTTATTATTACAAAGAAAACAGAAATCATGTTTTAAAAATTAGAATTATTTGCTTAAAGTGGAGACGGCATGTCCGTAACTCTCTGGATAAGGTGTTTGTGGATTACCATACATGTTGTAATTGTGATTGTCCCAAATATCCCATTGACATTGCAAAGGAACTGATATTTTGCTATATCTAATGAAAGCCAGTCAAGATCACCAAGCATGGAATTCCCAGGTTTCTGCCTGATGGATTTCCATAAGCATTTGCACTGAATGTGTAGCTTGTGCGACTGGTCCGGAGGCAAGAGAAGAACATACAGTAAACAGTTTCCATAACAACCAGCTGCAAGATCTTTCTGCTCAATGTATATTCAGTGAAAACGGATTTAGCAGGCTCCTAATGCATATTTAGATAAACACAATTGTTATTTATATGTAAAAAAATGCAGTCTGGAATAATGAGCAGAGATTTTCTTATTTTTGGTATTTTGTTTCTCCTAATTTGGATGCTTTAGGCGCTGCACATACCCACAATAGAAATGAAACACAGAAAAGGTTAATTGCTTCATTAAGTCTATGAGAATGTGCAGCACTATATTAAAAATAACCCCGGGACACAATAACATCAGAGAGCCTCGGCTACTGTCAATTTTATGAAAATCATTTCAAAGGTCAAGAGAAGGCGCAGTTTCATTTAACTTTCACTGCCTCTGTTACAGACACCGGTTATACACGGCTAAACAATATCACTGTGTATTCAGATGGGGAAATGAGCAAATAGTGTTCTACTCATTAAACATCTCCTGCACGTGTTGGGCAACTGTGTCTACCAGTACAACAAATAAGGGGGACCTTCACATCCAAATTAATCCTCCAAGTCATGCCATGCTGTGCAATTATCATCAATGTTTGTGATGTCATTGTGGACATAAGATAAATATGGGATTAGGAAGTGCTATCATCCTACTTGACTTGTGTGGGACTCAAGTATACATTTGTCATTTTGCCAGGGTTGGACTGGACTGGTGGGACACCGGAACAAAAACCCAGTGGGTGGGACCCAGGCCTGATCCTCACCCGTCCTCTGCTGCTGCTCACCGTTGCTCTCCCTCCCCTGATTGTAGCAAAAATAAGTGTAATGTGCTCACAGGGTGGAAGAGGGACTGGCAGTTAGGGATGTAGCGAACGTCGGAAAAAAAGTTCGCGAACATATTCGCGAACTTGCACAAAAATGCGAGCGGTTCGCGAACGGTTCGCGAACCCCATAGACTTCAATGGGAAGGCGAACTTTAACATCTAAAAAAGACATTTCTGTCCAGAAAAATGATTTTAAAGTTGTTTAAAGGGTGCAACGACCTGGACAGTGGCATGCCAGAGGGGGATCAAGGGCAAAAATGTATCTGAAAAATCTGCCTGTGTGTGCTTGGAAGAGATAGTGTAGGGGGAGAGCTGTTAGTGATTTCAGGGACAGATGATAGTAAGTTTGCTGGCTAGTAATCTGCTTGATACTGCTCTGTATTGGAATAAAAAAATAAATAAAAGCAGTCCTTACAAGGACTACTGTTATTGCAGCAGTCAGCAGATGAGATCAGAAGCAGGACAGCTGCCCACTGCAGCTACATACAGAGCACTGCAGTAGAAGGTAGATTACTAGCCAGCAAAGCTACCTAAGCTTAAATGTCCCTCAAACCCCTGCAGACTTCTGTCCCTCCAATAACAGAGCAGTATCAAAACGATTACTAGCCAGCAAACTTTCAACTGTCCCTGAAATCACTAACAGGCAGCAGCTCTCTCCCTACACTATCTCTTCAGCACACACAGGCAGAGTGAAAAAACGCTGCAGGGCTTCGGTTTTTATAGGGAAGGGGAGTGGTCCAGGGGAGAGCTTCCTGATTGGCTGCCATGTACCTGCTGGTCTGGGGTGAGAGGGCAAAAAAAAGCACCAACAATGGCGAACCCAAAATGGCGAACGTCGCGCGACGTTCGCGAACTTCCGGCGAGCGCGAACACCCGATGTTCGCGCGAACAAGTTCGCCGGCGAACAGTTCGCGCCATCTCTACTGGCAGTGGGTGAGGGGGTGGGCAGCAGGGGCCCCAGAGGGGGTGTTAGGGCCCCTTGGGTAGCAGCCCTGGTGGGCCTCGCACACCCCAGTCCGACTCTGTATCTTGCCACCAACCAAGCCAATCAGCTACAGTCAGGCTTTTCACCCACATTTTCCTTAAGGCACCCATGTCTACACAACCAAAACTGTGAATCATTTGTACTTCATCAAAGCCTAGATCTGTAGATTAAAATGGATCTGTTTTCCAGAAAGTTTTTAGAGATAAAATAAAAAATACAGTATACATTATATACGAATTGGGGTGCCACCGTTTATGATGCCCAGGATCTCTGGAGCAATTGCCACCACCAAGTTGCTACTACATCTGTGTGATGTAGGCCCAGCCAACTTGCACCCGGCGAATCACTATAAAGTTGAATGCTGAAAATGCTACAATCCTCGATCTGATAAACTCTGAACCCAATTGTATCCAACTCATTAAGACAAACCCCCACAATTGCATTTGTTTTGACGCATCAGGTACTACTATTGGTCACAATGACATTGGAATTGTGTCCGAAATGCTGCATTGTGCTTAAAAGTCTTGTATCCCAGCTCACATGTTGCACTTGTGACTTCCTCTGCAGGTATAGTATACAGTGGGTAACATAGTAAAAAAAAACATATCTATAAAGTTCACCCTTTTATGCCTACAATGTCAGACTGGGCCACCAGGACACCAGGAAAAAAACCGAAGGGCCAGGCCTTCATGGACCCTGCTAAACAGACTATTCCCTGCCGAAAATGTAGCCTCTCCCCCACCCTAGATCTGATAGCGACAAATAAGGAGAAGGTAAGCATGGTTGGGGGGCCCAGGTTTGACACCAAGGGGCACATTTACTTAGGGTCAAATATCGAGGGTTAATTAACCCTCGATATTCGACCGTCGAAGTAAAATCCTTTACCGCATTTAGTATGATCGAACCATCAAAGGGAAAATCGCTCGAACGATTCGAAGGATTTTAATCCATCGATCGAACGATTTTCCTTCTATCACAAATTGGCTAGAAAGCCTAAGGGGACCTTCCCCATAGGCTAACATTGGTGTTCGGTAGGTTTTAGGTGGCGAATTAGGTGGTCGAAGTTTTCTTTAAAGAGACAGTACTTCGACTATCGAATGGTCGAATAGTCTAACAATTTTGATTTCGAACCGTTTGATTCAAAGTCGTAGTCGAAGGTCGAAGTAGCCAATTCGATGGTCGAAGTAGCCAAAAAAATACCTTAAAGTATTTTTTATTCTAATCATTCACTCAAGCTAAGTAAATATGCCCCCAGGTGTCACAGTCCTGGTGGGCCCCAGATGGCCCAGTCCCACCCTGCATGGCTAAATAAAACCTGCTAGTTGATCCAGAGGAAGCCAAAATCCCCTTTCTGAAGCCTCTCCAATTTGCCTCAGAGGGAGAAAAATCCTTCTTGGCTACGAGATATCCCAGTGACCAGTCCCTGGATCAACTATGTACTAAGAGCTATTTTCAAAAACCCTGTATTTTCTCACATGCTTAAAATCCATCCAACCTCTTCTTGAAGCTATCTAATGTATCTGCCATTTTGAGAGAGAGAGACAATTTGTTGAGGGGCATAGTGTTTTCAACTGAAGATTTTCAGAGCAAATTTGTCATGTAAAGGATTCATAAACTCACTGCTTTATTATGGTGAGATGGACTACTTTCTGTCCAGCAGTTAGGAACCAAGGAGGAAAGCACAGCTTAGGGAAATGTATGATGTATAGAGCTTAAGCTCCTATTTTTTACTCTGGTAATTTAATTTTATTAAAGCAATCTTGTAGCAAATTACCATTGCATCATTATTCATCTGTATGTTTTTCATTTTCAGTTCTTTCATTTAGAGAAGCTATTTGTAACCTCTAGTAAATTAAATTGGCTACCAGGTTCTCCATCTCCTTTTCTTTTTTTTTTTTTAATTAAGCTCGATGCCCTTTAAGAACATCAGGCAGAGTGGGTTTAATTTAGTCGCCACTCGCATACTAATAAGGTTAATTTCCTGGTCACCATTTTGAAGAGTAGCGGTAATGGTGATTATGAAGAAAACCTGTCAGTAGGGGGAGGCCAACAAATATTTGGAAGCTAATGAGGGTTATCGTAATCTGCGGATGAGACAATTGCATTGTCAGGTTTCTCCTTATTTACCCTGGGGAACAAAGGCATATGGTTGTCCATTTGTAAAATTCACTTTCTATTTTAAATTCAAGCATGAATTAATCTGCTCCAGGGACACCATGATGTCCTATAACATTTTATGGCTGCTTTTCCCTGTGCCTCTTGAATTGAAATAAAGGGCTATGGTACCATAACATTCTCCTGTAAAATGGTGTTTAGTATATGACAATAGCCAGGGGGTTATCCCTGCTATTAAAAGATAAATGTATGGCCTAATTAGACTGGAATCTCCTCCAGTGATACTGGGTCACACCCTAGAGGCTTTATGTTAAGCTTTCAGTTGTGTTGTAATTACTTAATACGAGCCGGAGAAGACTGTATGAGATGTTTCGAAAAGCTGAATCCAGAAGTAACATGAGATTGTGCCAGCTTAGGTAAGGTTTAAACTGCCAGTTCAACCATTAATACCATCAAAGAAGCAAAAAAACCAAATGTATATAATGACACCTGTAAAGTGCAGTCCCACATGACTGCTTATTAACAAATGAGCTCCTAAATTACCTTGCAGTTTACATAGATAAAAATCTTTGCGTTAATTAGAAGACTCCATCAAATAAATGTATCCTTACTAAACCTGAAAATCAAGATCGTACAATCTCAAGTAAGAGCTTCTGCTTCCTTAAGGGCCAAGACACACTGGGGCTCATTTATCAACACTGGGCAAATTTGCCCATGGGCAGTTACCTATAGCAACCAATCAGTGATTAGCTTTTTGAAGCCAGCTGAATGTAGAACAATGAATGCAGCAATTTGATTGGTTGCCATGGGTAACTGCCCATGGGCAAATTTGCCCAGTGTTGATAAATTACCCCCACTGTCAGATTCGGGGAGATTAGTCGCCCGTTGACAAAATCTCCTTTCCTTCCCTTGCCTTCCTGCCTCCTAGAATGAAAATCGCTGGCGGGACGGCACTCGGAGCACTTCGTTTTCCAAAGTCGCCCGAAGATGTCTCATGAGGAAACTTCGGGCGACTTCTTAACACGAAGGCAGGGGAAGGCAGTTCGGGGAGATTAGTCGCCTCGAAAGTATAGGAGATTTTGACGCCGGACGACTAATTTCCCCGAATTTGACCGTGTGCCTCTGCCCTAATGGAGCAAAATCAGTGTAATATTCACTAATGTTTAAATCTTATTTCAGGGTTAAAAATCCTTAAAACTAGCTGGCGTTATGGTGTAAAATGTTTGCAGTGCTACAGGATCATTTAAGCCAACACAAATATGGGAAAGGCTATCCAAAATTAGGTGAATGGTGGAAATAAAAAACAAAAAAACAACAAC
Source organism: Xenopus petersii (assembly GCA_038501925.1). NCBI lineage: Eukaryota > Metazoa > Chordata > Amphibia > Anura > Pipidae > Xenopus > Xenopus petersii. The sequence goes on from CM076674.1 coordinate 168,321,921, forward strand.
AACAAAACTAACATGATTAAACACCCCCATATATCCGAATGTGGACAGAAATCAAACTATTCTGCAAAACTGTAAAAACTAGGCAAACTACAAATAGGTGTGATATTAACTGCGTAGGGATAAAACATAAACCTTCGACAGGGCCCATAACATTTGTGTCTGAATGACTCGCAAGTTCGGGGGCAGGTGGGGGACCCCTACTTGCCTCACCCTACCGGCCCCCATGAATACAGTGCTACTGAATGCAGGCAATGATTGATTCAATGGGGCAGCCGCATGTCTCTGTGCTCCAAGACAATTAAGAAAATGAGTTTTTGGAACTTTGAACCCTGACTTCCATATTGTCCGTTTCTGCCTGGATATATCTATAGTTCAATCAAAGGACTGCTTGCATTTATGGGGGGCACCACATATAGAAATATCTTGCCCTGTATCAGGATACCGATGATCTATGGCCTCATTTTATTGCACATATTGCATGTTGTATTTTCTGTAAGCACCAATTATCTAAGCTTCCTTGATCTGTGCAATTCCTTGAAGATTACATTTCCAATACCGTGGATTTGAAACTTTATACAGGAGAATGTCAGCAATTACAGTTTAATCTACAGAACTATCTTGATATAGATTTGAAATCCCGGCAAGATTTATATCCATCTGTCTGAATGAAATCTGTTGTCTGCTGCACACAGCATCTGGCATCTTGTGCTTTGCTGGGAGCAAAATCTACAACGGTCTTTTTTTTTTTCTATAAAAATAAATGTTCACAGCTGATGTCCTCAAGGACTCCAAACAGCCCCTGCATTTAGAATGTCCTCACATGAGAACACGCCAGTTACTCAGAGGGTAGATGAGTCTTTATAGCGGAGCCATCTGTACTAATAATGTCTACCTATTTCTCCTTAAAGGGTTTTTTTTTTTTGTATCTTATTAAAAACATAATTTGTTTCTCCAAATGCTATGCTAAAAAGTTATTACAGCTGAAAGCAATTGAAAATATCTTAAAATAGGTCTTAGGTTCAGTACCACTTATCACCAGATTTGGAAACCAATATACCATAGGGCTGCTATAGATCAGTGTCAACAGCTGACGCATAATGGCTCACGGGGTGCAGGGCAAGGAGCACAGTGCAAAGAATGGGCTTAAACCACTCAACAATGGAGCACAAAGGCCTGCATATTCCCCACGAATAGGGTTGCCACTTGGCAGGTAAAAATGATGGTTGATCCCAATGTTATTAATAGGGGAAAAAAGATACATATATAGGAAGGCCAGTATTTTTCTCCAGAAAAGGTGGCAACCTTATTTGTACATGGAACGGGTAGGGTTTCCACCTGGCCGGTATTTTACTGGCCTGGCTGATAAAAATTATGGTTGACCCCAATGTTATTAATAGGGGGAAAAAGATAAATATATAGGAAGGCCAGTATTTTTCTCCTGAAAAGGTGGCAACCCTCCCCACGAAGCTGCTCACGGCTTCCATAACCTTGTAATTGGGGGCGTTATTAGAATGTTTAAATAAAAATGTGTAACAAAAGTGATAGGATTTGTAAAAAAAAAAAAGGTTCCATCCATATGTCCCAGTCCTGCTACTTACTGTATGCACGGGGCCCATGTTTAATGTCCTGACCCATATCATGTCCATTCTAATTTCCCTGTATTTCAGGAACCAGTACTGAAAGTGTTAGCGCCGCATACACATAATAGTAGTAATGGGTAATGAGCCACAGAAATGCCATTGGTACTTTAAGGCAATACTGCAGATCACATTCCCTTTAGGTCTCAAAAGCAGTTATGTCCTTCCTATATACAAAACACACATAAATAAGTCTTTGTTATAACAAGATGACTTATTATTATTACTAATTATCTAATACAGTCATACTCAGGGAAATGTTCTCGTGGCCACAACCAGTCTTTGGTCGATATAGACATAATTTTCGAGGGAGTTTTGCGAATTTATGCGCCGGCGGCAAAATTCGGAAATTCACAGCAAATTTGTGGCAGGTGAATATATTCGCCCATCACTAACAGTGACGTAAGTGGGGATTCTCCATAAAAAAACATCTGAAATATTATGTGAAGTTGCTCCTGGCTGGCAAATTGTATATAGCACAGTTATTTAAAGGTACAAAGTCCTGCAAATAAATCCATTCAACTTTCCTCTAGGTGTGTGATTGTGTGATTGTGGAGAGGGGTATTACAGCCCAGACTGTCCTGACCCTGGATGAAGGAACACCACATCCTAGTGTAACTGCCGTCCCCTGTAGTGGAGACACAAGACTCCTGAAGCTCCACAAGGAAGAAAATCAGGGCTAGATTTTTCCTGCAGTAGCTGAATCGGGCTGCATAGTTAAAGGGGTAGTTCACCTTTAAACTAGTTATTTTCAGACAGATCACCAGAAATAATGACTTTTTCCAATTACTTTCTATTTTCTATGTGTGACCGTTTTGATAATATTGAAGTGTCAAGTGTAATTTTTCACCTACTGAAGCAGCCCTGGGGGGGGGGGGGGTCACTGACCCTGTAAACTGGTCTAAATGGATACATTTAGTTGATACATTTCTTATCTTTGTCCCTGTTGAGCAGAATCTCTGGGTTTCATTACAGGCAGCTGTTGGAATTGACACAATAGTTGCTAATACTCCACAGCTGCTGCTGAGAAATGGATCAACTTAGGGGCAGATTTATCAAGGGTCGAATTTTGAAGTAAAAAATACTTTGAAATTCGACCATCGAATCGAAATACTTCAAATATCGAATCCGAACTTTTTTCATAGAATTTGGGTGTTCTGTGGTCGAAGTAAAATCGTTCAATCAAACTATTTTATTGTACGATCAAACGATTTTACTTTGACTTTAAAAAACTTCGAAAAATGCTGTAGAAGGTCCCCATAGGCTTACATAGCACTTCGGCAGGTTTAATTTGGCGAAGTATTGAAGTCGAAGTTTATTTTAAAGAGACAGTACTTTGATTATCGAATGGTATTCAAAGTCGCAGTATCCTATTCGATGGTTGAAGTATCCAAAAAATTACTTTGAATTTCAAATTTTTTTACTTCGAAAATTCCCTCAAATTGACTTCGACCCTGAATAAATCTGCCCCTAAATGTTGCAAAATTGTAACAGTTCAAAGTCTGCGCCTGAATTACTGAGCTGTCAGACTCAAACACCAGACAGGGACATTCAACAGATTTTGGAAAAACAGTAACAAATAAATAATGGAAAGTGATTGAAAAAAGTCTTTATTTCTGAGGAACAATCTAAAAACAACTGAATTAGAAAAAATGTTTGGGAGGTGACCAATCCCTTTTTATTAAATTTACCTTTATAATAGTCACAATAGATGTGTCTTTGTATAATGCGTGTGGTCACAAAGTGGACATGGCCAAAAAAACAGCCGCGCTCCACACACCAGACTTTTTGGAATAGAAGCAGGACTGGCAAACAGGAACAGTGTCAATGGGGAGACTAGGCTTCAACATAAGTCTCCCCAACACTGAAGCAGAGTCATTTTTTAACACACGGCATCATGTGACCAGGCTGAGGTTCAGGAAAGGAGTATCGAGCAGCAATGTCCAGAGAGACCTGCAATGTTGTCAGGAGACAGGCAGACAATCAGCAGTTGTACGTTGCTGTTATAGGGACTTTAGGGCACATGTTGCTTGAGGGGTAAACTCCTGATGCCCTCTTGACACCCACATTCATGAGTGGCAGGCAGTGGGACTCATATAGATGCCAAACCCTCGTGCTCCCTAGTTTGCATGTCATTCAGGTGTGCAAGTTAGGCAGCAAGTTTTGTATCCCTTATTGCTTATGCACTTGTGGTAGGGGATATAGTAAATGAGGCCTATACTTTTGAAATGACAGGGCTCAGTTACCAATATAGTGAAATTCAGATGCAATTTGCCATGTATTTAACCCAAAATGCAGTGTTTATCTCAGGATCCGAGTACAAATTAACAATACCAATAGGAAAAAATTTACAGTCTGTTTTGGCTGCTTGCCCGTTGTTGTAGCACACAACCCCCTCCCGTGTTGGAATGGCATCACTTCTGTTGTGCCACAGCAATAACTGCATTAGTGTGTGATTCACTAGCAGCCAGCCTTGTGTCCTGTTATTACAGTGCAGATTATTCATCGGGTGCAGGTTCCAATACCACATAGAGCACAGATCTGAACATGTTAGTAATCATACTAGTCTTGCTGCAGAGGGGATCTGAAGACCCGTGCCCTATGGGGACTAGTTGGCCAGGGGGTAACCTTAACTTTTGGGTAATGTACCCGAAGAAAACTAGACATATTGAGTCTAGACATATTGTCAGTTTCCCAGGTGCTTCCAGTCATGTGACTTGTGCTCTGATAAACTTCAGACACTCTTTACTGCTGTACTGCAAGTTGGAGTGATATTACCCCCTCCCTTCCCCCCAGTAGCCCATCAGCAGAACAATGGGATGGTAACCAGATAACAGCTCCCTGAAAGATATACAGTAAGAACAGCACTCAATAGGAAAAATCCATGTTCCATTGTGAATCCTTCAGTTACATTGAAGTAGGAGAAACAACAGTCTGCCAGAAAGCAGTTCCATCCTAAAGTGCTGTCTCTTTCTGAAAGCATCTATACACCAATATGAAAAAAATACACTTATTGGTTCAGGAATGAAATTGTATATGGTAGAGTGAATTATTTGTGGTGTAAACAGTGTAATTTAGCAATAAAAACGACACCATAAATATCTTGACAGAATCCCTTTAAGGCAGAACAAACAAAAGTCAACCAAAGCATATATCAAATAAGCCAGAAAAAAAGAATAACTGGAAAAAAATACATATAAAAAATACATATAACTGAATATCTGTTACATCCAAGTAATAAACTGTGAAACATCCCACCGGCAGATTAGACTCTTGGGCAAACAGGTAAATGATATAAATATGCGGTATATTTATCTTTTTGACATTAGGGCAGTCCGGTCACAACCCCTAGGTCAGTTTAAACCCACACAAAGCCCCGAGCTGTCAAAAGTGAATGATTACTAATGTACAGTAATATTTGTTACACACCACTGGCTTCATGGATCAGATGAATACCATTCGCATGATGTATAATTTAGGTTTCCTGGTGTGCGGCTAAACCAGCCTGTTTCTTGGCCTGCGGATGAACGGCTTTTATGCAGGCTGAAAAACATCCAGTGTGACCCGATCTAATTGAAAAAATTCGATACAATGTCAGGAAGGCTGCAAACATCACCAAATATTGTCTGTGAGACATGCCCCTAACTCCATGTCAATAGGGTGATATTTATCCATTCCAGACATTTTTTAGAATTAAATTTATGTTATTATTTAGAGTGATAAGAAAAAAGTGCTATTAAAAAATTCATCATTCTCATCCTAACGACATGGGGTTAGCTGGCATCTCTGCTCATTGTTTTTGCCGAAATGTCTAAAATGATGCATAAAAGAAGCAACCTCTGAACAATTTAATCTAAGTAGCTTCTACTGCTTTTGAGTGAGCTTTTATAGAAGGATCATTTCTTTTTATTGGCTGTTAAGTAACTGTATTATGTGCGGATATGAATAAATCAAGCTGCTGTTTACTAAGGTTGGCTATTGTGGGCAGTTCTGCCATCAAACGTAATCAGATTTTATCTGCAAAATTTAGTTTGTTTGGTCCATTTGGGGTGGTGCACTAGCATATACTTTAGGACAGAACAATGGTATTCTTTTACACAGAAATGTGGGACAAAAAAATACAGAATACCTGTATATCTTTCACCAAATATCAGCACTTACAATCAATATAGGGCCGGATTAATTTCCATGAGAAAAAGTTATTTTATGGTTTATCACTAGTGATGGGCGAATTCGCCAGGTGTGAATTTGTGACGAATTTCCTTGATTAAGGGCTGGAAAAGCTCGAAACGTCGCTTAGCTTGAGGCACGAATAAAGCTATAATTTTTTCACTATAAACGGAGTGCTGCTGAAATAATTCCGTGTACACGAATCAGACACGGGCAGACAGAGTCACAGATGACACCCGACGCTACAAAAAGCGTTTGTGTAGCACTACTTTGTGTTTGCTGTGATGAATTTCCATTTTTCGCTGCCAGTGAATAAATTGAAGCCGGCGTCAAGAAATTTTGGACACGTGTCGCTTGTGCCAAAACCATCGTGTGTCAACACTGTTCGGTCTCCCATATACTTTGACGCGGGAGTGAAAATTCATGTTTCGTGATTTTTTTTGCCGTTTCGTGAATTTCACTGGAAATTCGCAAATTTATCGGCAACTCGAAACAGGACAAATTTGCCCGTTACTATTTATTACATGAAAACATTTCTCCTAATTCAGTTAAAGCTTTTTTCCATAAACTTCAGCAGAGTTTTCATGTGATAAACATTTTCTCATTTTCTCATTGAATTGCATCTGACTCAATTGGATAATCTGGAATTGCATCAGGAGATGAATCTTTCTCATCAAATTGAATCTGCCCCATAAAGCAAAATAACCCAGTGGAAGATTAGACCCATGGGCACTCAGGTAACTAATAGAAATATCCAGTATATTTATCTTTTAGACTTTAGGGCAGTCAGGTCATAGCCCCTAGGGTCAGATTAAATCCACACAATGCCCCTAGTTCACAAAAGTAAATGATCAATATGATGCAGTAACATGTGTTCCACACCACTGGCTTCATGGTTCAGATGAATGTTATTAGCAAAGAGTATAATATTCATTTAGGCTTCCTGGTGTCCAGCTTATTGATCAAAAGGTTGTTGTTTTAAAGGAGATCTTGTTCTGATTGCAGTTAAATATTCTGAATTTAGCCTCTTGTGTAAATATATTTTATTTTTACTTGTATTATATATGGTGAGTATTTATGCTGATTTGAGGGGGTACTTTGGGTGGAGCTGAGGTGCAGGTAATGTAATGTAATTAATTCTGTTCTCTGTCAATATATATATATATATATATATATATATATATATATATATATATATAATTTATAAAGGCCCTAACGTGGGCCGAAACGTTGGACACGTGAGTGAAGTTGAAATAAACCTTTTTCTGATTGAAGATTTGGAGTGCTGGTCCATTTTGAACATTATATATATATATATATATATATATATATATATATATATATATATATATATATATATATATATATATATATATATAGTCACATCGGCACTTACCACTCTGCTAATCAATGGCCGGGTGCTCACCATCAGTGATCCATCTCCATAGCAGAAAGCACTCACGACATCCCGGATAAGGGGTCTATCCATAATTTGAATTTCTAGTCTACTAAATAATCATGTAAATATTAAATAAAGCTAGTGAGATTGTTTTGCCCCCAATAAGGATTAATTATATGTTAGTTGGCTTAAAGTGCAAGGTATTGTTATATTATTACAGAGAAAAGGGAAATCATTTTTGAAAAAACTTAATTATTTGATTAAAATAGAGTCACTTGCTGGAGTGCAAAGGGCAAAAACAAGTCTCCCATAATAGTCGGGGAGGCCGATTCACTATGGGTCGAATATCGAGGGTTAATTAACCCTCGATATTCGACTGTGAACTAAAATCGTTCGACTTCGAATATCGAAGTCGAACGATTTTGCGCAAATCCTGCGATCGATCGATCGAAGGATTTTTCGTTCGATCAGAACGATTAAATCCTTCGAATCGAACGATTCGAAGGATTTTAATCCAACGATCGAAGGAAAATCCTTCGATCAAAAAATCTCAGGCAAGCCTATGGGAACCTTTCCCATAGGCTAACATTGACTTCGGTAGCTTTTAGCTGCCGAAGTAGGGGGTCGAAGTTTTTCTTAAAGGGACAGTACTTAGACTATCGAATGGTCGAATAGTCGAACGATTTTTAGTTCGAATCGTACGATTCGAAGTCGAAGGTCGTAGTCGAAGGTCGAAGTAGCCCATTCGATGGTCGAAGTAGCCCAAAAAAACTTCGAAATTCGAAGTTTTTTTTATTCTAACCCTTCACCCGAATTTAGTGAATCAGCCCCATAAAGTCAGTCCTTATGCTCTGCCTCTGTCCCCTGATATCACTTGGGTCTCTGCCTGATACTCCTTACTGTAAAAATATAGGTTACCAGACTCATGTCATCTTTATTACATTACCCCATTTATACACAGACTCTATTTCAATAACCCCTGATTTCCTCTAATGTCCCTAAGGATTAGTGGTTCTTTTTTCTTCTTTGTGCCCTTCAAAAAGCAGAGTATTTAAATGGGGGATCTACGGGCCTACGCGGGTCAATTTTTTGAAACACAACCCGTTCCCCAACCCAGAACTCAAACCGCAACCTGCAATTTGACTTGCATGTTTCCCGCTACCAGACCCGCAAAAGGCCAACTAACCGTCAGACCCAGAGGACAAGCTAAACAGGACGTTTCACATCACATTTGCCCGGAAGTGATGTCACTCCGGTGCCAAATCTTCCCCAAAATAATTAAAAACTGGGACCACAAGGGTGGGTGGGAGAGATCAGAAAAAAACCCGGTGGGCCCTGGGATTTGTGGATGCTGCTGACCCAGACCTGCTCCTTGCTGAAGACCCTAGGCGCTGCTTACTGACTTCCCTTACTTCCTCCGATCACACCCGTAAGAATAAAAAACAAGGTGCACAGGGGCTAGGGAGAGGGGTTGCGACTGGGGGGGCCTGAGACAGCAACCTTGGTGGGCCTAAGACTGAGTCTAGTCTGAGGCTGGCTACAGAATAAGCTTCTAGCTATGGAATTAAAAAATCAGAAACACTGGACATATAAGTAGACATATTTAACCATATTGTTTATTTTTATTTTGTCCTAGGGAAACAATGAATGGAAAAATCCAAGTGGACCCCACCGACCCAGACCCTCTCCCTGCTGGAGACCCTAGGCACTGCTCAATAAGTTCCCCTACTGGCCCCAATCACACCTGTAAGAATAAAAAACAAGGTGCAGGAGGGGCTGGAAGAGGGGTGTTGAGGCTGGGGGTCTGGAGATGAAAACCCTGGTGGGCCCCAATCCCCCTAGTTGATTCTGGCTACAGAATAAGATTCTAGCTGCAAAGAATAAGATTCTAGCTACAGAATAAGATTCCAGCTACAAAGAATTAGATTCTAGCTACAGAATAAGATTCTAGCTACAAAGAATTAGATTCTAGCTACAGAATAAGATTCTAGCTACATAATTAGATTCTAGCAATAAAATTAGATTCTAGCTACAGTATAAGATTCTAGCTACAGTATAAGATTCTAGCTACAGAATTAGATTCTAGCTACAGTATAAGATTCCAGCTACAGAATAAGATTCTAGCTACAGAATTAGATTCTATCTACAGAATAAGATTCTAGCTACAGAATTAGATTCTAGCTACAGAATAAGATTCTAGCTACAGAATTAGATTCTAGCTACAGAATAAGATTCTAGCTACAGAATAAGATTCTATCTACAGAATTAGATTCTAGCTACAGAATATGATTCTAGCTACAGAATTAGATTCTATCTACAGAATAAGATTCTAGCTACAGAATAAGATTCTAGCTACAGAATAAGATTCTAGCTACAGAATAAGATTCTATCTACAGAATTAGATTCTAGCTACAGAATATGATTCTAGCTACAGAATTAGATTCTAGCTACATTATAAGATTCTATCTACAGAATAAGATTCTATCTACAGAATAAAATTCTAGCTACATAATAAGATTCTAGCTACAGAATATGATTCTAGTTGCAGAATTTGAAATCAGATACGTGGACATATCATTTAACCCTATTGTTTATTTTTATTTTGCCCTTGGGGTGAATCAACATAATCATTATCCACCTGCTCAATTCTGTAGATAGTATTTAAATGATTTGGCTCGTTCAGTGGCTGCATATAAGCTAGCTCTATAAACGTTGCTGTTCTGTTGAGGCTAAATTCTTTTAGGTTGCTCAGGTTTCCCAAGCACATCGAGGGCTGTAACCCAGCCTACTGTTTTACCACTTCTGGGTCACTGGGCATCATGACTTCTTGAAAGCCGATGTTCCAGAACGGGACCCGACTACCTGCAACATTCTGATAGCAAAGCGACACCTGTGTATTGAGTATTTAGTCGGCACTCTCTGCCAGTCATAGCTGAACTTGCTCCCAATGCAAAAGAAGCAAAACAATAAATATGTTGCACAGTCATTACAGTAAAACTAATTAGTGCTTTGGTAATTGGGTTTTGTAAATTATAGCCCAACAGTGAGACATTAGCAAATGCTGCCACAGACAGAAAGCAAATCTACCGAGTTACACTAAGGACATGCACCACTAATTGTTTCCCTCTTTGTTAGGTTTAATAGCTTAATCCATGTTTTGTTTTGCTATGAATGTGATCTTGCATGCACGAAAGAATAAACGCCTGTGACTGATTCCCAGCGCACACAAACTGTCATCTCTACAACTGTATCAATAATTGTCTCTGGAAATCAGAAAAACATAGACCAAGCATCTTTTTTGCACTAAAACAAGGTTCACATTCAGAACCCCCATGGTGGGCAATGGGATAGAGGTATGGGATCCATTATCCAGAAACCCATTCACCAGAAAGGTCAGAATTAATCTTAGGCCATTTTTCATAGACTGCATTTTAATCAAACAATTCAAATTTTTTAAAATATTATTTCCAAATTCTCTGTTATATTAAAACACTATCTTGTATTTGACCCCAGCTAATATATAATTAATCCTTATTGGAGTTAAAACAATCGTATTGGGTTTAATTCATATTTAAATGATTTTTTTAGAAGACTAAGAGGTATATTTATCAAAGGGTGAAGTTAGAGATAACCACAGTCCACTGTGAAATCCCATCTCTCTCTATTCATTTCTATGGGATTTTTAAAGGCTTATTTATCAATGGGTGAAAGTGAAAGTTCACCCTTTGATAAATACACATTTAAAATTCCATAGAAATGAATGGAGAGAGGAGGAATTTCAGAATTTCATTTTTAGCAGACTGTGGGGATCTCTAACTTCACTTTAATAAATTTACCCCTTAGGGTGACAGCAGACAAATCTTCTCTACTATAGGTAACTGATCTCCCCAAATGCCTTCTCTCTGGCGAGAATACGAATCACCGGCGGGATGGAATATGAATCACTTCAGAAATGAAGTCGCCCGAAGTTTCCTCATGAGGGCATTTGGCTTTAGGGTGCTTTGGTGCCATCTTTCCTGTGGTCTGTTCTGTCCCTTGCAGCACTCTGGGACCAGTGAATGCATAGTATTGACGCAAAGTACCCTCCAGCTGTTTTTGTTTCTTTTTTTGAAGAAGAAAGACATGCCAACCTGGGGGAAAGCTTTTCTTTAGTCACCAGAGATATCAGAGATGACAAATTAGCAAATATACTTGTCCTTTAAGAGACAAGTAACTAAAGAGTATTTTACCATCATGTCAATACCTCAATAATCATTTCTGACAGTAATCAATAGCAGTTATGTGGCACTTGACTCTATGTGGCATTCATTTATATTCTCCGAAGGGTATTTTTTCCCCATTCTTTAGATAACACTCAAATGGGATTCACACTCAGTCCTTTCCTTAGGTTACTTTAGGAGGAATACACAATCCACTTCTACAAACACATGGGTCCCAACTCTGGTGGATTCTACTGTGAAACTAACCCAATTCTTATTCCTTGGTGGAGCTTAGGCTTCTTATCTACACTATCTCACTAACCTGTGCTGTTGCATCAAGATTTAAGCTCCTTAATGACTAATAAAACTCTCTCACAACATCATTTAGACTAGAGAATCCTACCCCAGGATGTGGACAGAAATCTTCATTCCTTATGAAGAAGTAGTCGAAGAAACAGAACTTCACTACGCCCATGCTTTATATATATATATATATATATATATATATATATATATATATATACCTGGTTGAGGAGTCACCTGATCTTGGATGTTACATGGGTTACCTAGCAAAGTCCAATACAGACCCTATATAACAAATTACAGCTACCGTATACTCAACCCCTACTCCTACTCCAGGGAAACAATTTTCCTAAGAAGTAGACTCCTACAGGTGATTTATGAAATTTTTTCAATGCTCAAATTTCTTGTTCTAAAACTTGTGAATTTGGATTACTATCTAAAAAACTTGTACAGGGTATGTACGATATGTAAGTGCGATAAATTTGAAAAGCTTGAATGTGAAACTTCATCATCTAAAAGCTTCCAAGTTCACGGGAGCCATCTCTGGCAATTTTATTCTCAATCTATTGAAAATGATGAGTGAAAGTTTGAGCTATTTTTATTTAATATATATATATATATATATATTTTTTTTTTTAATAAATAATGAAGCATTCAAATTTGAGTATAAGTATAGAACCCCTCTAACATTACACACACATGAATTTTTAGTTTACTCCTTATAGAATATGATAGAAAATGTAGGCAATTCACATAATGGGATGTCGAATTTGCCATATCTCTATTATACTAACAAAATGTGGCTTTTAAATGTTCACCTTAAATGAGCACGGACATTCTGAGACATTTTTTTGCAATTGGGTTTCATTTTTTAATATTTGTGTTTTTTCAGGTATTTACTGTATCTTTTTATTCAGCAGCTCTCCAGTTTGTAATTTCAGTAATCTGGTTGCTATGGTCCCAATTACCCTAGTAACCAAGCATTGATTGGAATAAAAAAAGTGAGGGCCCAAATAAAAAGATCAGTAATAAAAAGTAGCAATAACAATACATTTGTAGCTTGACAAAGCAAGAAGAAGAAAAAAGGAAAATAGTTTTCAAGAAGAAAAAAGGAAGGCCAATTGAAAAGTTCTATAACATACTAAAAGTTAACTTAAAGATGAACCACCCCTTTAAGAACAAAACAGTGCGAATTACAACTTTTTAGGTGGGTGATGACTCAAGAGCTGCCATCAGAAATCTTTTATTTCCCAAGGGGAGGGGGGGTCATGCTAAAGATTTACATTTGGAACTCTTTGTGCCATAGTAATCAGAATAATTTTAGGGGTGCGTCTAAGACTTTGCCCCTCCTACAGTTATACCCCCCTGTAACACAGTGTGACCAGATGTGATGAATCTGATTATTATTGGACCCAGGCGTCCCTGAAACATTATAGATATCAAGTGCTAGAGGTTCCATTTGTATCCGAGACCTCTACAGTTACTCTTAGCTGAGATTTAGCATCTTTGAGCCCCAGAAGGGGGTATCACACAATGAATGTTCTCTCCTTTTCTTTACTGGCAGAATCCAGATTTCGCTTTCAGTACATTCTCTTTTATTTATGAACTGTGAAAGTAAAACAACATCTTTCCCTTGATTGTTTATGTCTTACTAAAGGAGTCTTATAATTCCCAGGACTGTTTACTATTCAAGCGTCTTCATTAAAATGAGAAAGCGGTAAAAATATCCATGAAAAATTACATAATAGCTTTCAGAATAGAATTCACATGGCAACGGCGGTCTGACAACAGTAACTTGCCAGCAGTATATAATTGGCCTGTATGTGGGTTGATGCTAGTTAGTTAATTCAATTACCATATGAAAATGTTTCAGCGTTTGAATAATGAGTGGATGATAGAGTGAATTTGTAGCCGACAGCTCGCTTCTTTATGGTAATGTAAGGAGCATAGGGTACAATAAAGCACAACATACTGTATTCTGTATACTGGGGCACTGACATCTTGGCACAGATTGGACTATAACTACAGGATCAGGTACAGAGGGTGGTTGTTAATGGGACATTCTCTGCTTGGAGTAAGGTTCTTAGTGGGGTCCCTCAGGGCTCGGTATTGGGTCCAATTTTATTTAAATTGTTTATTATAATGACTTGGGGGGGTATTGTAAGTAATGTATCAGTGTTTGCAGATGACGCTAAACTATCCAGCCCAATAAATTTCATTCAGGATGCGGCACTTGCAACAGGACCGTAACAAACTGCCAATCTGGGCAGCTAAATGGCAAAGGAGATTCAATGTTGATAAATTTAAAGTCATGCACCTGGGATGTAAAAATATCCACTTAAACCCTTAATGGGACTGCACTAGGCAAATCCATTATGGAAAAGGACCTTGGAGTCCTTGTAGATGATAAACTTGGCTGTAGCAAGCAATGCCAGTCAGCAGCATCAAGGGCAAATAAGGTCTTGAGCTGTATTAAAAGGGGCAGAGAGTCACGGGAGGAGGGGGTCATTCTTCCACTGTATAGAGCACTTGTAAGGCCCCATCTAGAATATGCCGTACAGTTTTGGTCTCCATCTCTCAAACAGGACATTATTGTATTAGAGAGGGTACAGAGAAGGGCAACTAAGCTGGTAAAAGGTATTGAAAATCTTAGCTATGAGGAAAGACTGGCCAAATTTTAGGCCAGTTAGTCTGACGTCAGTGGGAGGAAAGCTTTTCGAAGGGTTAATAAAGGATAAGATACTGGACTTCATAGCAAATCACAATACTATAAGTTTGTGGCAGCATGGTTTTATGCGTAATAGATCTTGCCAGACTAACTTAATTTCTTTTTATGAGATTGTAAGTAGAGACCTCGATTCTGGGATGGCAGTGGATGTGATTTACTTAGACTTTGCTAAAGCATTTGATACAGTGCTAAAGCATTTGATACTGGTTAAATTAAGGAATGTTGGCCTGGAACATAGTATTTGTACCTGGATAGAGAACTGGCTATAAGATAGACTACAAAGAGTGGTGGTAAATGGAACATTTTCTAATTGGACCAGTGTTTTAGTGGAGTACCACAGGGCTCTGTACTAGGTCCCTTGCTTTTCAACTTGTTTATTAATGACCTGGAGGTGGGCATTGAAAGTACTGTTTCTATTTTTGCAGATGATACTAAATTGTGCAGAACTATAGGTTCCATGCAGGATGCTGCCACTTTGCAGAGTGATTTGTCTAAACTGGAAAACTGGGCAGCAAACTGGAAAATGAGGTTCAATGTTGATAAATGCAGGTTATGCACTTTGGCAAAAATAATATAAATGCAAGTTATACACTAAATGGCAGTGTGTTGGGAGTTTCCTTAAATGAGAAGGATCTTGCGGTTTTGTAGATAACACGTTGTCTTAAGGTGGCCATACACGGATAGATCCGCTCGTTTGGCGATGTCGCCAAACGAGCGGATCTCCCTCCGATATGCCCACCTTGAAGGTGGGCAATATCGGGCAGATCCGATCGTGGGCCCTAGGGCCCAACGATCGGATCCTAGCTCTCACAAACGGGCTGTCGGATCGCGGGACCGCATCAACGAACAGATGCGGCCGCGATCCGACGGGATTTTTAACCCCATCCGATCGAGATCTGGCCGACTTTCGGCCAGATCTCGATCGGGGAAGCCCATCGGGGGCCCCCATACACGGGCCAATAAGCTGCCGACACGGTCTGTCGGCAGCTTTTATCGGCCCGTGTATGGCCACCTTAATTCTGGGCAGTGTCATTCTGTGGCTACTAAAGTAAATAAAGTTCTGTCTTGCATAAAAAAGGGCATTAACTCAAGGGATGAAAACATAATTATGTCTCTTTATAGGTCCCTGGTGAGGCCTCATCTGGAGTATGCAGTGCAGTTTTGGACTCCAGTCCTTAAGAGGGATATAAATGAGCTGGAGAGAGTGCAGAGACTAAGTGCAACTAAACTGGTTAGAGGGATGGAAGACTTAAATTATGAGGGGAGACTGTCAAGGTTGGGGTTGTTTTCTCTGGAAAAAAAGGCGCTTGCGAGGGGACATGATTACACTTTACAAGTACATTAGAGGACATTATAGACAAATAGCAGGGGACCTTTTTACCCATAAAGTGGATCACCGTACCAGAGGCCACCCCTTTAGACTAGAAGATAAGAACTTTCATTTGAAGCAACGTAGGGGGTTCTTCACAGTCAGGACAGTGAGGTTGTGGAATGCACTGCCGGGTGATGTTGTGATGCTGGTTCAGTTAATGCCTTTAAGAATGGCTTGGATGATTTTTTGGACAGACATAATATCAAAGGCTATTGTGATACTAAGCTCTATAGTTAGTATAGGTATGGGTATATAGAATTTAATTAAAAGTAGGGAGGGGTGTGTGTATGGATGCTGGGTTTTCATTTGGAGGGGTTGAACTTGATGGACTTCAACCCAATTTAACTATGTAACTAAAATCGGGGATGATCACGCTGGAGAAGCGGCGCTTAAGGGGTGATATGATAACTATGTATAAATATACAGTATAAGGGGATCATAAAACAATCTCTCTAATGATTTATTTACCAGTAGATCTTTCCAGCTGTCAACCATTACGATTAGAAAAAGGAGGTTCTGTCTAAATATTCAGAAGGGGTTTGTTACAGTGAGAGCTGTGAAGATGTGGAATTCTCTCCCTGAATCAGTTGTACAGACTGATACATTAGATAGCTTTAAGAAGGGGTTGGATGGTATTTAGCAAGTGAGGGAATACAGGGTTATGGGAGATAGCTCATAGTACAAGTTGATCCAGGGACTAGTCCGATCTGTGGGGATTCTGAGCTGCACCTGGATGGACATCTCAGCTGTACAGGTATGGGATTCGTTATCCGGTAACACATTATCCAGACAGCTCCGAATTACAGAAAGGCCACCACCTATAGATTCCATTATAGTCAAATAATCCATTTTTTTTAAATGATTACCTTTTTCTCTGTAATAATAAAACAGTAGCTTGTACTTGATCCCAACTAAGATATAATTAATCCTTATTGGAAGCAAAACCAGCCTATTGGGTTTAATTAATGTTTACATGACTTTCTAGTAGACTTAAGGTATGAAGATCCATAATTCGAAAAGAGCCGTTATCCGGAAACTCCCATTCTGGATAACAGATACCATACCTGTACATACTTATTTAAGGCTTTTATCTCAAAATAATTGAGTACGCTTTGCAGTTAAATATTGGAAAGAAACATATTGTCATGAATAAAAAGTGATTACAGGCCTTAGGGCTCAAGTTATTAAACAAACCCCCGTCCTTATACACAAACTGCCTTTTAGCTGTATTCACTGGGGTGTGGTTATTGTTTGGTTGTTTGTTTATGGCTTTAAATGGGCTGGGCCAGCATCTTTAGTCACTAATGGCCAACGCAAATTCTTTGGGGATTCATAGGAGCTGCTAAGATACTTTCATAGCTAAAAGCAGGTTATCCCAGATATAAACAAAATTAATTTATTATATACACTGTATACATTTTCACAAACAGTTGTTTTAGTTAATGGTTAGTGGCCACTTACTATCAGACATTTAGAGGCAGATTTATCAAGGGTCGAATTTCAAATAATAAAAACTTCGAAATTAGAATAAAAAAAGACCAACTGAAATTTATTAAAAAAAATTTTCTTTTTTTTTTCCAGGTGAATAGGCCGTTTTCGTTCGAATTCGAATTGTATGAATCGAAGTAAAATCTTATTTGATTGAATTCGATTCAAAGTTTTTTTTTTCAAAGTCCACCAATTGACTCCAAATCGGTTGTAGGAAGTCCCCCATAGGCTAAAACAGTAATTCGGCAGGTTTTAGATGGCGAATGGTCAAAGTCGAATTTTTAAAGAGACAGTACATGATAAATTTTGATATTCGGATATTCTAATTTTTCTCAAATTTTAATCGAATTTGGACTATTACCTAGTCGAACACAAAAAATAGCTTGAAATTCTAATTTTTGTAATTCAAATTTTCACTTCGACCCTTAATAAATCTGCCCCTTAGCTTCAGTGCTAGACATCGCTGTCCATTACCTGCTCTCACTGTAAATGCTTGTTTTCTACTTAATACTAGAACAATCATTATTTTATTTTATTATATATATAATAATCATTATTTTATATATATATATATATATATATATATATATATATAACATTGAGAAATTACACATTGGTGATGGGCGAATTTGTCCCGTTTGGCTTCACCACGAATTTCGCGAATTTCCTGTGAAGTTTTCTAATCTGGTGAAAACTTTGTGAAACGGGGATTTTGACACCTGTGACAATTCGCCGGTGTCAAAATAGACGCTGACGCCTATTAAAGGAACAGTAACATCAAAAAATGAAAGTGGTTTAAAGTAATAAAAATATAATGCAGTGTTGCCCTGCACTGGTAAAACTGCTGTGTTTGCTTAAGAAACACTACTATTGTTTATATGAATAAGGAGAAAAGGCTCAGATTACACAGCAGGTAGCAGATAATCTCTGTCTGTCTAATGGTTTTATCTACTATCCATCAGTTAACATGTGCCATATAGCCGTTTTTCAATTTCTGCCATTGCTACACAGCAGCTTGTTTTATATATATAGTAGTGTTTCTGAAGCAAACACATCAGTTTTACCAGTGCAGGGCAACAGTACCTGATATTTTCATTACTTTAAACCACTTTTATTTTTTGACGTTGCTGTTTCTTTAAAGTCAAAGTGCGTTAGTTTATCTCTCTGGCATCAAAATTGGCGCAGGCGTCGGAATGGTCGCTGGCGCCAAAAAACATTGACTCCAGCATCAAAATTTTTTGCGGCGCAGGCAAGTTTTCGCCAGTGAATTTTTGCGGCAAATTCGTGGATTTATTCACCGGCGGCGAAATTGGCAAATTCACTGCGAATTCACACCTGCCGAATAAATTCGCCCATCACTTTTACACTCCTTATTTCTTATATGGCACTAGGAACAACCCTTTTTTGTGCACGTATTTTATTTTAGGTTGTGAATGCCTATTGTTTTTTCTGTGTGTATGTGATTTTGAAACTGTCGGGGATGTCCATCCTACAGTCTGTTAGGGGGATTCACTAGTTAGTAACCATTCGCTAATTGTAGGTTTAATGCAGCAACGAGATCCCTTCCAAGTATTGCAGCACCTAAAAGTCACATTTTGCAGTATTTGATTCAAATGGTACAGTCCCTGGCAAACAAGCACAGGAATTGGAAATTGTTTAAGTAATTGACCAGTCTCAGTGCAGGTACAACAAACTGATCTTTTGCAAAGTATTCCCAGTAAATATCCTCTGGTATTATAGAATGCGCTAACAGCTAACATTTTCCAAGGCAATGACATTGTGATCTATAATTATGTAATGTCACATATCATTCCCTACTGTCATTCTTCTATGAGCCGCAGTGTCAGTGTTGTATGTGTGCAGTGCCTCTTCCCTCGTGTTATTCACAGTCACAGCATTTCTTTATGCTGAATATATTCAAGGTTTCTACACTGTCCTATGTGTTAGTCAAGGTAATAGTTATTTTCAAATGTCTTACAGTATATGTATATGCAGAGGTTTTTAAACACAATCATATTCAATCATTAAAGGTAACAGGTTTTACAGTGCCAACTCGGGATGGCCCATTTATGAAAGTCCGCATGGTTTTTTTTTCCCTTTATTTATCAATACATTTTTCCAAAAAATTTCCTGTGCAGAAAAATCTGTGAAAAATGCAGATTTTACACACGAAAACTTTTTCGGATTTTTGCCCGAAAACCACAAAATCTTTGGATTATTGCACGAAACAAAGAGCAGATCAAGATATCTTTGGGACCTCTTCCATTGACTTATATGCAACCTCTGCAGTTCTGAGATGCTGGATTTTCTGATTCTGCCTTTTCCATCCTCGGGGTATAATAAATCACAAAAATGATTTTCCAGTAAAAGTTTTTAAATTTATAGCAAAAAAAAACATTTTTCCAGGTTTGGCATTTGGGCTTTAATAAATAACCCCCTATGGTCAATAAGTGTATAGCCCCATTGGCTACAGAGCATACCTTTCCTCTAGAAAAGGGATCCCTAACCTTTTGAACCCGTGAGCAACATTCAGAAGAAAAAGGAGTTGGGGAGCATCACAAGCATGAAAAATGTTCTTGGGGTGCCATATAAGTGCTGTGATTGGCCATCTACCATTTGGTAGACCCTATGTGGATTGTCAACCGACATTTAGGTTCTGTTTGGCAGTGCACCTGGTTTTTATACAACCAAAACTTGCCTCCAAGCCTGGAATTCAAAAATAAGCTCCTGCTCTGAGGCCACTCGGAGCAACATCCAAGGGGTTGGAGAGCAACATGTTGCTCACGAACTACTGGTTGGGGATCACTGCTCTAGAACATAGAAGTAGGCGAGACTTATGTTAAAGGGCATGTAAAGGCAAAAAAATAAAATCCCATTTTTACTTTTTTTAATGAAAAAGAAACCTATCTCCAATATACTTTAATTAAAAAATGTGTACTGTTTTTATAAGAAACCTGACTATATGCAGTGAAATTCTCCCTTCATTTACTGCTGTGGATAGGACTTGTCAGATGGTCCCTAACTGCTGAACAGGAAAACAATCATACTTATGAACAGCAGGGGGAGCCCCTACCTTACTTCCCAGCCATGCAGAACTCAAGCAGCTTTGATTATGACGATCCCTAAGCAGCCCAGACCACACTGAGCATGTGCACAGTCTTTCAAAGATGTATAACAAAGTTACAAGTTGGTGACCCCCTGTAGTCAACTTTGAAAGCATAAATTATTTGTTTGATTAGGCTTGTGCTGCAGTAAGTTAATGTTTATATTTAGTATACAAAATACAGCATTTCTAGCCTTATTCTATTTTAGACTTTACATGCCCTTTAACTTTTGTTCCAATACAAGTTCTATAAAAGGTATGCTCATAGATCAGTACACAGATATAGCCTTATGTATCTACTTATTTGTAGAGGTATGGGATCTATATACAGGTATGGGATCCGTTATCCGGAAACCCATTATCCAGAAAACTCTGAATTATGGAAAGTCTGTCTGCCATAGACTCCATTTTATCCAAATAATCATAATAATAACAATTTCCCTTTTCTCTGTACTAATAAAACAGTAGCTTGTACTTGATACAAACTAAGATATAATTAATCCTTATTTGAAGCAAAACCAGTCTATTGGGTTTGTTTAATGTTTACATGATTTTCTAGTAGATTTCAGGTATGAAGACCCTAATTATGGAAAGATGGATGGATAACAGGTCCCATACCGGTACTGCTAATGTTAATGATCATAGTTTGGAGATGTTCAAAGTTGTAGACAGCTCATACTTTTTCTGCAGTCTGTCCAACTTCCAAACAAGCCATTGTATTTTCTAATGTGTGTGTTTTCTCATGTATTTCAGCAAATATCTCCACAGTCCCATATATTTACAAGCAGAGAATAAGGATTGTGCCCAGGGCTCATAGAGATCTTATCTGCATGTACCACTGATCAAACATCTCTCCAGCCAGTGACTCTCTAACAACATGTTTCTCACCAAACCCTTGGCTGTTGCTCTCAGTGGCCTCAAAGCAGGTGCTTATTTTTGAATTCCAGGCTTGGAGACAAGTTTTTGTTGCATAAAAACCAGATGTACTGCCAAACAGAGTCTCCTGTAGACTGTCCGTCCATATAGGGACTACCAATAGCTAATCACAGCTCATATTTGGCACCACCAGGAACTTTTTGCATATTTATATTGCTCTCCAACTTGTGAACCCTGCTCTAGACCAAAGCGGGGAGACATATTTATCAAAGGTCGAATTTCGAGTTCATGAGAGTTTTTAAAAACTCCCATCAACTTCAACGAACTCGGAATTCGACCAATTGAAATTTATTAAAAAAAAATCTAATTTCCAAAACTTGGGTGAATAGGATCGACCCAAAAACTCGAATCTAATTTGAATCTAATTCGATTTCACTTTTAAAAACTCAATTCGAGTTTTTTCTCTGAAAAAACTTGAATGTCAGGAAGGCTGCAAACAACAATTTAAAATTGATCCCAGAACTTCTTCCATTGAGGTGGCGAATAGTCAAATTTGAGTTCTTAAAGGGCCAGTGTATGATAAATCTCGAAAATCGAATTAGATTTCTTAAAAAAAAACCTCAAATCAAATTTTAAGAATTCCCTAGTCGAATTTGACAGTTTTGGCCATAAAAAAACTGGAAAATTCAAATTAGAATTTTCAATTCGACCCTTGATAACTCTGCCCCTTAATGTACCTGTATCTGTTTGGCTGGTTACACAATGTCCTGCCTCATTGATATAATTTCATGGCTCTGCAAATGTACCAAACATTATTGCAAACCCTGCAAGCAATTTTCCGTTAATGATTCAGTTTCCATAACAACTTGCCTTCCTATCGGTGCCATTAGACTGCCTTCCTTGGCCTTCCGAGCTCCTCTGCTGCAGACACTGCGGGGCTCACAGTCAAGGACAACAACAAATCTCCCTTTTCCCAATGGTTTGTTCAGTATATTGCAGCGGGCGAGTTTAACTTACTGAAGGTATAAACTCTGCTGCCAGTGACATTTACCTCTGTATCACATCCTATTTGTAAGTAGAAATATAGTGTAGAAAAGAAAAATCTTAAAGGGCATGTAAAGGCAAAAGAATAAAATTCCATTTTTACTTTCTCTAATGAAAAAGAAACCTATCGCCAATATACGTTAATTAAAAAATGTGTACCGTTTTTATAAGAAACCTGACTGTATGCAGTGAAATTCTCCCTTCATTTACTGCTGTGGATAGGAATTGTCAGATGGTCCCTAACTGCTGAGCAGGGAAACAATCATACTTATGTACAGCAGGGGGAGCCCCCGCCTTACTTCCCAGCCATGCAGAACTCAAGCAGCTTTGTTTATGATGATCCCTAAGCAGCCCAGACCACACTGAGCATGTGCACAGTCTTAGTCTTGCAAAGATGTTTAACAAAGTTACAAGATGGTGACCCCCTGTAGCCAACTTTGAAAGCATAAAGTATTTGGTTGATTAGGCTTGTGGTGCAATAAGTTCATGTTTATATTTAGTATACAAAATACAGCATTTCTAGCCTTATTCTATTTTAGACTTGCATGCCCTTTAAGCCACTACAAGATACACTGCAGTCTCCAGTTATCTGTGATATTGGATATGGCACATTGTTGGACATTTGCTTTCTTTTAGACTTACTGTAAGAGGAATTCTATAGCTATAGTCCAGTCTCTGGATACAATACACCATCTAACCATGTTACTGTAGCTGAATGCCCAATCAAATGTTGGAAAGATAGGTGTTAGTAAGATTTATGTCGACCTTTACGTTGTGTGGACGTAACTGTCCTCATTGTTTGTGTCATTGGACAACACCTAAAGGGAGGCTAAGTAGAGGACAATGGAAGTGCTACTTATCTGGTGATTGTTGCTAAAAATACATATTGAGGGTTATTTATTATTATGAGACAAGAAGAGATGCAATCCATCTTGTCTCATAATCAATAACAATCTATAACAGTTGCTGTGTCCACTAATTACCGCATGGTGGAATACGAGTTCAGGCAACACAGCTCGCTGCTAATAACGCTTTCATTTCCATTAACCACCTCCAAGATTTAGCACGGCTATAAAAATATTCTTCAGTCACCACATGTATCTTGTCCATTCCAGCTCGGCACACCCGATCTTCTTTCTATTAGGAAACCAGATAATTGCAGGGGACCATTGCATCTATAACAGTTCACAGGCCCGGATTTGTGGAAAGGCCACCTAGGCCCGGGCCTAGGGCGGCAGGATTTTAGGGGGGCAGCATGCTGCCCAACCACACCCACATTGGTTCAAAACACAGGGGATGCACTGGAGATACAATAATTTTTTAAATTTCCCGTGCGCCAATCTCCATTGCTCCGGTCCCCGTGGAAGGGACAGGGGTGACAAACGGTAGTGGGCCTAGGGGCGCCCACTATGTAAATCCAGCCCTGACAGTTCATGACTTTGCAAATCACTATAACCTATTTCTGGAAACCCAGCTATACTGGACACGAACTGCAGTCTGGATATATGGACATATGTGTTGGAATTTTGATACTACTCCTGTTTTCCTTTTACTGCACTACTGTATATGTTGCTATGCATTAAGTGTCACTTTAATTAAGTTTATAGAGTGTTAGAATTGATATAGGAGGGGCCCCTTCTCGTACTCAACAGCACCACTTGGTTTTCAACTGTTTTTAAAGATATCATTATTCATTGGCATGGTTGATAATAAAAATTGCCATTTTATTTACATGCATGTTGATGCAAATATTTTAGGATCTAGCCAGTTCAAAGAGTATAAATCCTTTTTCTAAATATTTTTTTTAAAACAGAACCTTGTACTTGATCTCAGCTATATAATTCATCTTTATTGAAAGCAAAACCAGCCTATTGGGTTTATGTAATGTTTACTATAAGGGACAAATTTACTTAAGGTCGAATATTGAGGGTTAATTAACCCTCGATATTCGACTGCCGAATTGAAATCCTTCAACTTTGAATATCGAAGTCGAAGGATTTACCGCAATTCGTTCGATCGAAACAAAAAAAACATCGAACGATTAAATCCTTCAAATCGTTCGATTCGAAGGATTTTAATCCATCGATCTAACGATTTTTCTTCGACCAAAAAAAGATAGGAAAGCACATGGGGACTTTCCCCATAGGCTAACATTGACTTCGGTAGTTTTTAGGTGGCGAACTAGGGGGTCGAAGTTTTTTTTTTAAAGAGACAGTACTTTGACTATCGAATGGTCGAATAGTCGAACGATTTTTAGTTCGAATCGTTTGATTCAAAGTCGTAGTGGAAGGTCGAAGTAGCCAAAAAAACCATTCGAAATTCGAAGTTTTTTTTTCCTCTATTCCTTCACTCGAGCTAAGTAAATGGGCCCCTAAATGTTATATAATGTTTTAATTTTCTAGTAGACACGATATAAAGATCCAAATTAAGGAAAGACCTATTATCTGGAAAAACCCAGGCCCAGCGCATTCTGGATAACAGGTCCCATGCCTGTTCTATAAATAGCAGGAGAAAGCAAACTGGGAAGACATCCAATAGAAACTACAAATGTGGCTACATACAAACTTAATTTCCCATGCCTAGAATATAAATATTTATATCAAATGTGAGAGCATTAAACGCAGCTTATAGCTGTCACTTTGATTAATTACATTTCACCTTATTCTCTGCCTTTACTGATACTTGTAAAGGTTACAGCCATTGCAAATCCAGTATTGATTTCTGCCAAAAGTCTTAGCATTTTAGTTTTCAGTTTGTGAATGTCGCTGTATAGTTAGGTGATATGAAGAGCAGCAATGTTGTGTGCTTCTTGTTACAGTTCATTGACTGGGGATGGATAGAAAACACATATATTCTAATTATAAAAAAAAAAAAAAAAAACTGTAAGTTGGGTTGAATCTGAAAGAAAGGGAAATCAGGTAACTGTCACTAAACAAGGAAGTAAAATATGTTTTCCCACTTTATCTCATCCCCAAGTTGCATATACAGATTTGGTTCATTATTCAGGCAAAACTTTCATGAAGGATTCAGGGATTGGGCCAAATCCCAAATAAGTATTATATGTCTTTAAACAGGTTGTTCGCCTTAGAGAGTAATACTTTGTGACTATTTGCAATTGGTTTCCATTTTTTATAATTTGTGGTTTTTCAGTTATTTGGCTTTTTATTCAGCAGCTCTCCAGTTTGCAATTTCCAAAATTCCCCTGGCAACCATTCATTGATATGAATAAGAGACTGGGATAGGAATAGGAGAGGGGCTGAATAGAAAGATGAGTAATAAAAAGCAGCAATAACAATACATTTGTAGCCTTACAGAGCATTTGTTTTGGGATCTATAAGCATTGGAATGGCTTTAAGAAGACGAACTGGGAAGGCATTGAATCGTTCCAATGAATTGTGATGCAATGAGATTGTTGGCGTTACAGAAGAAAAGGCCCTTAAAGGAGAACTAAAGCCTAACTAGAGAAGAAGGCTAGAAATGTTTTACATTATGTTTTGTGCTTCTGTACCAGCCCAAGGCAACCACAACCCTTTAGCAGTAAAGATCTGTGTCTCCAAAGATGCCCCAGTAGCTCTCCATCTTCTTTTCTGCTGATTCACTGCAAATACTCTGTGTTGCTGTCACTTACTGAGCTTAGGGACCCACTCACAATATACAGTACACATAGAATAGAAATGTCACAATATAAGGCTGATTAGTAATTAATACAGATAATTACTACATGACAAACTGGGAAGGCATTGAATTGTTCCAATGAATTGTGATGCAATGAGATTGTTGGTGTTACAGAAGAAAAGGCCCTTAAAGGAGAACTAAAGCTTAACTAGAGAAGTAGCTAGAAATGTTGTACATTATGTTTTGTGCTTCTGTACCGGCCCAAGGCAAGCACAGCCCTTTAGCAGTAAAGATTTGTGTCTCCAAAGATGCACCAGTAGCTCCCCATCTTCTTTTCTGCTGATTCACTGCAAATACTCTTGTGTTGCTGTCACTTACTGAGCTTAGGGACCCACTCACAATATACAGTACACATAGAATAGAAATGTCACAATATAAAGCTGATTAGTAATTAATACAAATAATTACTACATGGCAGCACAGAAACCAATGCAATTAGCATCAACATTTAATAATCAGCCCTGTAGCATCAGCATTTTCTGCTGGATAATTTGCTATGACCCCGAAGCTTAGCTTCTCAACAGCTGCTCAGAGCCCACTGAGCATGTGAGAGTTTAAAGTCCTGGATTATTTCTGCTATTGAGAAGGTGGAACTTTAGGCTGGTGCAATATATTCAGTTGAGCCACATTCATTTTTAGGGTTTAGTTCTGATATGATTCGCAGCTCTGCCAATAACTCCTAGTTTATCTTTGGTAGGTGACTTCTCTCTTCCGCTAGTCCCTTCACAGCAGAACCTTGGCCTATAGCTATATCTATATCTATTCCTTCCTGGCTCCAGTTCTTTCTGTCTTTCTATCTCTCTTTTCAGAAAATCACCCCTACACCTTCTGTTCTTCAGTTATCTCCATCACCACTACTTCTAGTACTCCGTAACCTCCATAACCACTTCTTCTAAAAAAGTGGCCCCACCATGATCAAACCTTTTTATTCTCCTTTAAAATCAAAGGTTGTGAGTACACCTCAAGGTGTATATTTATCAAGGAGTGAAGTTAGAGATCGCCACAGTGCTCTAGAGTGAAATTCCGCCACTCTCCATTCATGTCTATGGGATTTTAAAGGTGTATTTATCAATGGGTGAAAGTTCATCCTTTGATAAATACTCCTTTCAAAATCCAATAGAAAAGAATGCAGAGTGGCATAATTCCACTCTAGAGGACTGTGGCGATCTCTAACTTCATTCTTTGATAAATATACCCCATAGTCTACTGACCGTTAGTATATACATCTGTCATACAGCTCAATATTTCAATATACAATAAAATGGGTTTACCTAAGCACACTCATATAACCTATACTCAATGAATACACCACCGTTGCTTGAAGAAATACATTAACAGCCAGATATATTCTTTCTATAGAAGTCAGGACACCTGTCTCCAAATTTACAGCCTATAGGCGGTCTGACTGTGCGTTATTATAATATACCCCCTCCTCTGCCATGCCACTCTGCCAATCCCTACACTGGCTTCCACTATCTTTCAGAATTAAATTCAAAATAATGACCCTGACATTCGAAGCAGTTTACAACACTACAGGGCAAATTCCCTAACCGGCAAAAATTTGCCAGCAACGGCTTTGCAGCCATCGTAACACTTCGCCAGGCGTAAATGCGCTCAGACTACGCCAATTCACTAAAGTGTGAAGTTGGGTCCAGGGTGCTGACCACTGGAGAATTTTACTTTGGCAATCAAGTCGAAGATGCGATAGCGTTGTATAATTTGCATACGACGGGAAATGCAGCAAATACATAACGAAAAAAGGAAAAGACACCAGTGATTTTTGGGGCGTCTGAGCTGGCGTCTGAGCAGGCGAGGCAAGTCTGGTGAATGAGATAATTTTCAGTAAAATCCGCATATTAGTGAATTTTTGGTTACGTCCATTATCCAGAGTGAAAATTTGCCTGGCATTAAGAGTGCAGAAGCAACCATAGCTTCTATCTCCTTTGCCAGCAAAGTGACACCTGTGCCCATTAGGAAATCAGCGAAGTTCCGAAATGACATCGCCAGTGTTTGCCCTTTAGGGAATCTGCCCTACATTTCTGAACTCAGAGCACGTGCAATACCATATGCTAATTCTCTCATCTCACTTATTTCTGATCGTAACTATTCCCACACCTTGTGTCTCAACTCCTTCATCTATATTGTAAGTTTTTGTGTAGGGCCCAGTTCACCATTTGTATCAATTACTGATTGCTAAGTATTTATGTAATTCTGTATCTTCTTTGTATAACAAATATGTTGTGGAATATGTGGGCACTCTGAAAATGCGTTATTAATAATAATATATAGGACCACTGCTGTGCTCTTAGCTTTCTCATTCCACTGGGAACTACCTTTCTTTTTAACAGCTGATTTCTCTAGACCTGAGAAATTTTAAACTAATCAAATGAATGGGGGCATCAGGGCCAGGCCAACCCAGCCAGGCGCCCTAGGCAGCCTGGCCAGGCATAACGCCCACAGACGTGCATGAGCCAAAAAAGCCAAATGTGCGGATGCGCGAAGAAAACGGAAAAGCACACATGCCGGTACATCTGAGAGCGGGGACCGGATTAGGGGGTAGGAGAAGCAGAGAAGGCACGTTCCTGGTGCCCCCCCAGCTTTGTGCCCTAGGCACGTGCCTACTCTGCCGACCCCTAGTTTTGGCCCTGGGGGGCATCCTAATAGTTACGTCCTGATTTGATTGAAAATGGAGTACATTTTTATAGCATTTCTAGGTAAAGCTTAATGCATGCCATTGATAGATCTGCTGATTTGACAAGGTCACCAAATGAGTGGATCTTTCCCAAATATGTCCACTATGAGGTGGGAGATACCGCGAAGGGCCAATCAATCAGATCACGACAGGCCGTCAGGGAGAGGACAGCATGGAGCCAACCGCGGTCAGTGCCTCAATGAGATCTTTAAACCAGCCCATCAATGTCTGAAAGATTTCCAGATATAAGCCAGTTAGGCCTCTTGATGTGGCCGATAAACAATCAGATCAACTGCCGACAGACACAAGGAGCCAAATCGGCAGCTAAAATCTGCCCATCTATGGCTGGCTTTAGAAGAAGCATTTAATAGGAGCTTCAGGAAAGTTAAAACAAGATAGCTGATGGGAGAAATATTTCACAAAGCATCCAAAATATTAGACATTAGCATAAAAGACTGGAACTGAAATTGACTTGTGCTAGAGTGTTAGAATATCTGATCTAAATCGATTGGTCATGGTCCAGTAGAATATTCACGTCATCACTCGTTAGAAACACTTCACAGTTACAGCAAATCCATTAGAATTCATGGGTGAGTCATCTCCAGAGCCGTGGGACGATTCTTACACAATGGCTTGACGCTTATGACTTTTCTTGAAACATTTTCAAGCTCTTTTCTCGGCTTATACAAAGGAGCACAACAATTAAACAAATGAGCTCTGATTTCCTGTATGTCTGCTCCCATGAATGATGTGTAACTACTGAGAAATTTAAACATAATTACTTTGAGTTTTGGCAGATCTTATTTTTCTGACGAGTGATGGTGACTGAAAAATGATTTGCCATCAGGGCCATTATGTGCGATTCTTTAAAGGGAAGTTTGACTGAAAGTCAACTAGTATAAGTGAATGTCTACTGTTTCATTTTGCTGTCAAAGTATTCTATGGAACGTTTGGATCTCTCCTTTTTAACGTTATAAACTTGTTCTTAACATGAAAAAAGGAAGAGAAGAAAGAGACAGGACATGAAACCCTGGCACTGTATACTGCATTATTCTAATGGCTCATCACTTCCCACTGTTTAGTTCTTCATCAGCATAGTGGAAGAAGACATTGGCAGTATATTGTTCACCAGAGGGATCTCTTGAACCCAATGAAGCCCAGGTAAATAAGCCCCTAGTACAGCACAGCAATTAATTGTATTAGTAAATGAGATTTTGCAGAGTCACTTCTACAATATAATGATCTTGGGAAGACTACAGTGTAAATATTGTAGCTCCTTGAAGGACATCTGCCGGAGCCCATTTTCTATGTAAAGATCTATCTTGTGTCCTGCATCTTCAGCAGTCAACTTCAAGAAGACCGAAGTTTCTCGGCAGGTGTAGTCACAAGTGTAACACTTATATCTGATGTTGTGTTAAATATACTGTTAATGGACAGTGTAATACTGTACTCACAACAGTTTGCCCACCCAAAATCCATCCTTTTGAAGGGTGACACCTTGCATCCCTGAATCTTCTCTGTCAAGTGACTGCAGACATGGAGCATGCACTGTTCAACCTCTGAATTGGCTGAATTGGGTCTCAAAGTCTGAATTGGCTCCAACTGTGCATGCTCTGTGTCGATGATCACTTACAGGAGAAAACTCAGAGGTGCAAAATGAAGGCCTTCAACTGGAGGACTATGCTGCTTTTTTCCCAATAGGTAATTGGGAATTACTTCTCTCTTGGTGACACCATATTGTTTACTGCCTGTGAACCACGTTTTGTTTGCATGTTGCTCCTCTTTCCTTTAAAATAAAAGGGAAAGAAAAAAAAACATATAGGGAACAATACTGTCATTGAATTCCCAATTTAAAAAAAACAAATGCTTGGTAATTTTACAGTTGCTAAGATATGATTATGCATATGAATAAATGTGCTTTTTTTTTCAAATATAACAAATGTTTTTTTCTCCCAGCTGCCACCTCAGTTATAAAAATAAAGGACATTCTTTTACACTTTAGCAGTTCACTGGCCTTTATCTGCCAGTGGGCATATATCCCTGTCATACTCGTGACTGTGACCATCTTGCTGCCATTTCAAGTCCAACGTGCATGATGTTCTGTTTCAAACCTGGCAATTGCTTCTAATTGCTACTACTCACACCGTTCAGGTTGCTTGACAGCCCCGTTTTATCTGCACAGAAGATCAAAAGTGTATTCACAATACAGACATATACTGTATGCATATGTCACTGGGTTTAAAAACAAAAGGTAAAATGGTATAATATTGTAGCACAAAAATACAATATAGATTTATCACATGCATTAATATCCTTTTTGATAAAACACAGAGAGAGGAAAGAAGAGCAAATCAACTGTACCTGTAAGATTCAAACTCAAAGGGGTTCAATCGAAATCTGCCTCCGGAGTGAGGTCACATCTGACACATGGTGACATCACTTCCTCTTTTACAGTTTCAGGGTCCGTAACTAGGTTAAATTTCAATCAATCAAACTTCAATGGAAATTTTAGGAATCAAAAAATATTCATATTTATTTTGTCCGAACCTTCAGAATAGACGCCTGCATCAGGTTGGTACTCATGGAATACCTGCAAAGTGGTCATTAATGACCTTGACTGTATGGATAGTCCATGGGTACCCTGCCTTGGTACCCATCCATGCCTTGGTACCCAGGTGAAGTCTAGCCTCGAATACTCCCACATGAGGATTTTTTCCCAATGACATTGTTTATCTGCCTCCGGAGTGATGTCACATCTGGCGCATGGTGACATCACTTCCTCTTTCACAGTTCCTGGGTCGGTAAATAGGCTAAAGCTGGCCATAGATGTAAAGATTTTTAAAAGATCTTTTCGTTATAGAAATAATCGTTTAAATGTACGATGTGTCCATCAACTAAAAGACCATTTCAAGCGATATTGCCAGCAAAACTGAGGGTAGCTGCCTGCTTGGCCCTGCAAACATAGATAGATTGCACTGGGACTGATAAAAAATTTTAACATGGCCGATCAATTTTCTGACAGATGTCAGACAAAAAATCGTAACATTAACTTTTTGATGAATGTATAGAATGGGTTTCCCAGGAGTGCCCCTTTAAAACATCTACACAATCTAAATTTAATGTATCTTTAACCTGATCCCTTAGAGCAGTTCTCCTTAAAAATACGTTTCATAATTAAGTATAATAACCACCGATATTCCAACATTCTCCAACAGACAACATTCTCCTCAAGGCCACCAATAAAAAGAAAAACACAATTATTTACATATGGTATTTTCTGGTTATACAAAAATGTAAGATGTCATCCAATCAGGCATAATTAATGAGACCATGACACCATACAGTATCTTAAAAACATTTATTTACATTATCAGTAGCAGCAGGAAAAGAAGGGACTGAAACCTGAGGTTATAATTGGCTTGATGCACTATATGCATTCATCCTTCAACCCTATAACAGGAAAGCAATGTCCTGTCAATGCTATCCTTCTTAACAAATGGCCTCTGGAGGTTCCTGTGTTTTATCTAAGACGAGAGCAAATGAAAGCCAGTGGCAACATAACTGAATACTACAGTTTTAGTAAGTAGCATAGCATGGTCATAAATCTTTCAAATCTGCTGATTTATGGGATCTACGCCATTGAGATATTCACACTGACAAATGTTCGGCACTAATTACTTAGTGATGGACAACTTATGGCTCAAGTATTTATGGCATGCAAGAGCTGTGGCAACAAATATCGGAATTTGCTGAATTGCAAACTAGTATAGAGAAATAAGCGAGCTTTCTTAAAGGTCTACACGTTAAAATCACAGGTTCCACAAGAATTCTGTAGTGCATTCTTTTAGCCAACATCTGCTTAGAACTTAAATATTAAATATTGCCTTGAGAAGTATCCAAAGCTCACATTAATATAACATTCAGGGTCATGGCAGCAGGCTTGTCTACGATATGCATGGCCTTCATTATAAGAAAACAAAACTGTTCACATTTTTGCAGCTGAGTAGAGCTTCACAACTAAAAACAAAAGCAAAGTTACGCCAATTATTGGCGTCATTTATATGTCTGAAGAACGCTGTAACCTCTTTATGAAATAGTTTCTTAAACAACATTAACACTGCTTCCAAGGCAACTTTGGTCATATGGGGGGGCAGATCTATTATTCTCACGGGTGGTTTCATAGGCAGCGGAACTGATAGAAGAGCAACACATTTAACAGTCCTGGTGTTTCATCTTATACACTCCAGCAGCAACAATGGCAACCAGAATGGATAATAAGGCGACAAACATATGCTGAAACCAGATGCAGTGTCCAATCTGTGCTTCTAGTCTTCTGTTAGTTTCCAGCAGCTGATTCAGCTAAGGAGAGAAGCAGAAATGGATTCAGTCCAATGAAAATGAGCATTACCTACTAATTACCTACTAATTCACAGTTACATAGTTGGGAAACTGGGCAGCAAACTGGAAAATGAGGTTCAATGTTAATAAATGTAAGGTTATGCACTTTGGCAAAAATAATATAAACAAGTTATACACTAAATGGCAGTGTCTCGTTAAATGAGAAGGATCTTGGGGTTTTTGTAGATAACAAGTTGTCTAATTATGGGCAGTGTCATTCTGTGGCTACTAAAGCAAATAAAGTTCTGTCTTGCATAAAAAAGGGGCATTAACTCAAGGGATGAAAACATAATTATGCCTCTTTATAGGTCCCTGGTGAGTCCTCATCTGGAGTATGCAGTGCAGTTTTGGACTCCAGTCCTTAAGAGGAATATAAATGAGCTGGAGAGAGTGCAGAGACTAAGTGCAACTAAACTGGTTAGAGGGATGGAAGACTTAAATTATGAGGGGAGACTGTCAAGGTTGGGGTTGTTTTCTCTGGAAAAAAAGGCGCTTGCAAAGAGACATGATTACACTTTACAAGTACATTAGAGGACATTATAGACAAATAACAGGGGACCTTTTTACCCAAAAAAGTGGATCACCGTACCAGAGGCCACCCCTTTAGACTAGAAGAAAAGAACTTTCATTTGAAGCAACGTAGGGGGTTCTTCACAGTCAGGACAGTGAGGTTGTGGAATGCACTGCCGGGTGATGTTGTGATGCTGATTCAGTTAATGACTATAAGAATGGCTTGGATGATTTCTTGGACAGACATAATATCAAAGGCTATTGTGATACTAAACTCTATAGTTAGTATAGGTATGGGTATATAGAATTTATGTGTAAAAAGTAGGGAGGGGTGTGTGTATGGATGCTGGGTTTTCATTTGGAGGGGTTGAACTTGATGGACTTTGTCTTTTTTTCAACCTGATTTAACTATGTAACCTACTAATTCACTGCTTATGTGGCAACATAGGGACAACATACCCAGCACTGTTAGAAATAAGGCTCAAAAATCACCAAGGAGTTTCAGAACTTTATAAAGGCCAAAGGTTCCATAATTAGCATTAATAACTAGGGATGCACCGAATCCACTATCTTGGCAAAAAGTCATGCGATTTCAGATCGGCCGGATCCTGCTGAAAAAGGACGAATCCTGGACGAATTCCGAACCGAATCCTATATTCGGTGCATCCCTATTAATAACCATCATGAAATTTATAGGTGATCTCTAATATCCTCGTATTTTGTAGGAATTATAATCTACAAGTGACAATAAGCATTGATGCCATTTGTATGCTATATATTTATATTCATACAGTGCCTTCGAAAATTACTCACACCCATGACCAATTCTATCAGTTTATTGAATAACAAATGGCAGTGGTCAGCCATATGGTATGTCCCACCCAGTCAACTGTGTTTAATGGGGCCTTAGATATACTGTACCTGCATCAACCAGGGTCTGAGCTTGAGAAGAGACTTTTTTTTACCCATTACTGTCTAAGACGTCAGTTGGGGATGGATTCAGCACAACATTATCCCGCCAGCAATTGGCAGGTGGTCAAGAAAAGTGGAAAGAGGATAATATAATCAGTTATGAATGGGCTGGTGTGAGACCCATGGGTTGTGCAGGTTTGGGATAAAGCATGAGCAGCTTGATAGGGCTTAGGTTGGATGCAGGTTTATACAGACCAGCTGCAGAAAATAGTTAAAAAACACTGGGCAAAACTGCACCGGGGCAGTAACCCCTACAAAACAATCTCTGAATAGATTTTTTTGCAAATTAGCATTTGTTGCCATGGGTTACTGCCCAGGTGCAATTTTGCCCAGTAGTTATTATTTAAAAATGACCACCACTGTATTCTGCGGCTGGTCTGTAGAAACCTACATCCAACCTAAATCCTATCAAGTTGCTCATGCTTTATCCCAAACCTGCACAACCCGTGGGTCTCACACCAGCCGTGCATCACTGATTATATTATGCTCTTTAAACTCCCAGCCTACAAGACAAGGAAAAATATTTATTATGTATAGGATGATACGTATCTAGTTGGTTTTTGTTTTTAGTGCCCTTCAAAATCTTACACAGTTCATCTGGGGACATTTAACAACAGCAGAGCGTGAAACAGACCTTAATGACTTCAAATACCTGATAAACTCTACAATACTTTCCACTGGAATGAACACAGACAACCTCAGCAGCCCACCTGCCAGCCAACCACTACCAGCAAAGGTATTTTATTTTTTAGTGTGATGATTTAACATTAAAAGTACAACACTGGGGATGATGGGGAGGCTGGTATTCTGAAATAATCAGTTTGTGGAAGCAATAATTGAGTAATCAGTTTACATGACAACTGCATTTAACGGCTGTTAACGTCATATGACTTTAAGCTCTATACAATTCAGTGCAAGAATTTTTGTTTATAATTAATGCAATCTTTTTGATTTCTCTCCAGTTTAAATAATTAAATCAAGGTTTGTATTTATTTCAGTATTCTTTTCTGTGCGGCTTATGGATTTAGTGCACCTCTACTTTTAAGCAAAAAAAAAAAAATTAGAATAACAATGAAACTAAAGCCTTACTGTGAATTTGTAGCTACTAATGAAGATCATACAGTGCATTATTTAGATGAGCTTTCCTTGCTAAGATATTTAAAAAAAAACAACTAATGATGAAGATTTGACCATTGTGTGCCCTGTGTCACAGATGTTTGTTATGTTTGCAAATACAATATATCATTGCACCATCAATGAACTGACCAATCTGAAGTGTTTACCTTAAAATGCAAATCGTCACTGTCTGATACAGCGTGGTTTATTGTGTTTGACTTCAGGATTAATGAGGCTGGCTTGTTATTTTCAACAGCGTGGCATCGTAACCTGTGAAAAATAAAATGGAAAAGAAAGGAATTGGAAGGAGAGGGAAAGGAAGGAAGTATGGAGAGGAAGGAAAGGAAGAAGGAAAGGAGGGAAAGGAAGGAAGGATGGAAAGGAATTGCAAGGAGAGGGAAAGGAAGGAGGAAGGAAAGGAAGAAGGAAGGAAAGGAAGAAGGAAGGAAGGATTGATTTCAATTAAATACAAAGTCAAATTGATTTCACATAAATACAAAATATAAACTGAAAAATCAAAATAAATACCTTTTGAGTGATTTTTACACTATGAGCAAATATCTAAAATGTGCACTGGGGTATCCCAAAGGAATTTAATCACTTTTGTTAACACTCTCCTGACTGTCAGGCAAGTGTTTTACCAAAATAGCAAAGTTAAACACTTTTTCTTGTTTAGACAAATGTGCCAGTATGGATATCTGGAGAGGTGGCACAGACAAATCCCACATGCCGGATTGTACATGCTTTGTGGCCACCTTGGCACTTTCTTACTATGATTCAGTGCCGCAGTAAGCACAAAACGCGTCAAGTGGCTGATTATAAAATTCTGATGCTAGTTGCACTGGTTTCTGTGCTGCCATGTAGTAATTATCTGTATTAATTACTAATCAGCCTTATATTGTGACATTTCTATTCTATGTGTACTGTATATTGTGAGTGGGTCCCTAAGCTCAGTAAGTGACAGCAGCACAGAGCATGTGCAGTGAATCAGCAGAAAAGAAGATGGGGAGCTACTGGGGCATCTTTGGAGATACGGATCTTCCTGCTAAAGGGCTGTGGTTGCATTGGGCTGGTACAAAAGCTCAAAACATAATGTACTGAATTTCTATCCTACTTCTTTAGTTAGGCTTTAGTTCTTCTTTAAGCATAGACTGCAGTGCAGTTTCCCTTTAATGTTATAAGATCACTCGGTATGTGCACTAAATTATTAGAGAACAAAAGTGCTACAGATTATAAATCTGGGACACATTCACTTTAGGTCCATTGACACTTTCCCATGATTCAATATTCATTTGTCTTTTTCATCATCTCATGTCAATGTTTATCTCTGATACCGTATTTGCCCAGTATCACTGACCTCCTTTCTTGGTTCTCCTTTTACTTATTTTTCTACACAGTAGATTTTTCCCTTTGTGAAACATAAACACACAGGAGCTGAGTGTATAGTAGTAATGCAAACAACACTTGTAATTATCTCAAAACGTTCACTGCAGTGATCATCCATAGAGAGAAGCAATACATTTGATCTGTTAAAGCACAACACCCTCGCATTCTACAATGTTGAGTAAAGATCCCTTGTCTTTCATAACAAGCAATGCTTCACAAAGACTTTTATCTGCTGTATAGAATGCTAATTAGTCAAACATCACAAAATAATACAACGCATAATTAGAGTTGCCTTACAGTTTATTTTTTTAATTTCATGCCAAACTTATAATTGAAAGGAGGTTACTTAAAATGACACTGTAGAGGGAAAACTTGTTTGTTTTCAAAACGCATCAGTTAATAGTGCTGCTCCAGAAAATTCTGCACTGAAATACGGTTTTTAAACAAGCAAACATATTTTTTAAAATATTTAATTTTGAAATCTGACATTTCTATTTCCCAGGTGTCCTCAACCATGTGAATTGTGCTCTGAGAAACCTCAGTCACTCTTTACAGCTACACTGCAAGTTGGAGTGATATCACCCCCTTAATGTATTGTTATTGCTTATTTTTTATTTCTTGTCTTTCTATTCAGGCCCTCTTCTATTTATATTCCAGTCTCTTCAGGCCAGGATTTGTGGAAAGGCCACCAAGGATTTTAGGGGGGTGGCATGCTGCCCACCCACATTGGTTCAGAAACACTGGGAAGGAGATAACATAGTTTTTTTCCCTTTCCAGTGAGGGAATGGGGGTGATGAATGTCAGCTGCCCTAGGGGTGCCTGTTATGTAAATCCAGCTCTGAGTCTCTGATTTAAAGCAGTGCGTGGTTGCTACTGTAATTTGGACCCTAGCAACCAGATTGATGAAATAGCAAACTAGAGAGCTGCTGAATAGCAAGCTAAATAACCAATTGCAAATTGACTCAGAATATCACTCTTTACATCATACTAAAAGGTGAACAATCTTCTATGAACAGAACCACAGTCATTCTTACAAGACTGACTGTAAATTATGCATTAACGAGGCTTAGAAATTCAACAAAAATAATGAAATTCAAATATATACCTATGCTCCATGACTTTACTCCTGGACACCTCCTTCCAAAACTGTGAAAGTTCTTGAGTGCTGGCACCGGAGGGCTGTTCCATTTCAGCCGCCATTACTAAGAATCTGTCCTGGAGAGACGCTACAAAGGCTGTTTTAAGGACAAAACAATTTATAAAGGAAAACAACATGCACTGCTGGCATTACTGTCTGTGCATATTTATGCAGAATGCTTATAAATTGGGAACACATTTGTCGATTACATCTGGATACCGGAGAATGGATGTTCTGTCTAAAGACAGCGCTATCAATCAAATGCTCATGTTCCAATGGCAAGGTCCTGACATTTCCCACATTATTAAAAAATACCGGCTATAAAATACCTAGATGAAATAAATCTAAACTTTCTGCCTAGTCTTGTTTTGCTTCAAAAGAACTTTCTTTCCAAATGATGACACAAATGTATTAGGTGCCTGTGAACAAACTGAACTGACATAGGTTTTACAGCGCAACAGGAGAAGTTTTGTGAAATCACTGTGCTATAAAATGTGAAGCAATGGCTAAGCATAAACATTTGAAACCATTAATGGTTTGGGATGATGTGTTATGGGACATAGTGTGGTTTGCTCACTATATAGTGATACCACTAGGGATGCACCAAATCCAGGATTCGGCCTTTTTCAGCAGGATACGGATTCGGCCGAATCCTTCTGCCTGGCCGAACCGACTCCATATACTAATTTGCATATGCAAATATGAAAATTAGGGGCAGGAAAGGAAACAAGGAGCTAAAATATTTGTTTCCAACTTTTTTCCTTTCCCTCCCCTAATGTGCACACGTAAATTAGGATTTGATATAGTACTAGGCCAAATTTTCATGAAGGATTTGGAGATTCAGCCAAATCACAAATAGTGGATTGGGTGCATCCCTAGAAACCACACCATGGATGGATGCTTCCCACTCACAACACGTAACTTACACAGTTTTGATCTTTTAATGTTATAGTATAACCAATTCTATGCAACTTTTCAAGTGGTCTTCATTATTTTTTTTTTTAGTTTTTAAATGATTTGCCTTCATCTTCTGATGGGTGGGTGGATGGGTGGGTTGGGTCACTCTATCCCCCATCCCCCATCTAAAAACAAATGTTCTGTAATACTATAAATGTATTGTTATTGCTACTTTTTATTACTCATCTTTCCATTCAGGCCTCTCCTATTCATATTCTAGTCCCTTATTCAAATCAATGCATGGTTGCTAGGGGAATTTGGACCCTGGCACCCAGATTGCTGAACTGAAGAGCTGCTGAATAAATAGCTAAATAACTCAAGAACCACATATAATACAAAATTAATATCACTGTCTACATGAAAACCAATTGCAAATGTTCTCAGAATATCACTGTCTACATCATCATTATCAAAGATAATTTAAACGTGAACAACCTCCTTTAATAAATGTGCTCCATAGCCCTAAAACTGTACTACAAATATTTTCCCAAAAAGATGACCGATCTCTAGATTATACTTTAAAAATGCATTAAATAAACCATGCCCGCTGTCACAACCATATAAAATGCAATAACTTTTGTGGTACTAGACTCACCTGCATGCAGAGACACCACAATATCAACCGTTGCTCCTGGTTCACAGCTACTGTTACTTGGTTTGACTCTGTATTTTTCAGGAGCAGTTGTCCTTACCTAAGGGGTCACAACACAGTTTATTAGCTTGCTTGTTAACTTTTATATCTACTTTGTAAACATTGTACCTAGCGCCGATTCTAAGGTAAGGGCCACCTGAGGCGGCCCCTGCAATACCGCCCCCCCTTCGCTGGCTTACCTGTCAGGAGGGGAGGCAGGAACACTAATGCAGAGAGCGCAATTGCGCTCTCTCGCATTAGTAAAGTCGAATTTCTGGTTTAAAAACC
The DNA here is from genome assembly GCA_038501925.1 of Xenopus petersii. Lineage (NCBI taxonomy): Eukaryota > Metazoa > Chordata > Amphibia > Anura > Pipidae > Xenopus > Xenopus petersii. The sequence goes on from CM076674.1 coordinate 168,362,003, forward strand.
GTAAAAGGTACCAGGAGCGGCTTTTTGCCGCCCCTGGAAAACTCTCCGGCGTTGCCGTCTGAGGCAAGTTTCTCAACTCGCCTGATTGGCGGCGCGCCCCTGATTGTATCAGGCGCAGTCATAATAATTCACTAATGATATATGTATTAGAAATCATAACAAGGGCACCCAGTGAGGTAATATTGTGTTTGTTGCTTCAAGTGTAGGAGCTAAAGGAAAACGAATCCCCCGACCGATGCAGGTCCCTATAAAAATATAAAGCATGGCATAAAACAGCTCATATGTAAAACCCTGATTTATCTAAATAAACATTTTTCATAAATATATACTTTTTTTGTAGTATGTGCCATTGGGTAATCATAAATAGAAAATTGCCATTTTAAAAAATAAGGGCCGCCCCCTGGCATCGTAGGATTCCCGGTGCACACAAACAAACCATACATGTTAGGTCACATGAGCCAATTAACAGACAGAGTCTTTTGCTTCCACACTTCTTCCTGTTACGGTTAGAGTTGTAGTATTTCTGGTCAGGTGATCTCTGAGGCAGCACACAGACCATCACAAAATAGTGGTTCAAGGCAAGAGATGTGAAATAACAATATTTACTGGTATATATATTCAAGTTGGTAAGATTTTTTTTCAATAGCCCCTAAGGGGAAGACTTATTACGGTTTGAGTTGTGTTTGCTAAGAAAAATTCAAGTTTTCAAGGTTAGTCAAAAATGTATTTTTCGGGTTAAAAAAAACTCAAATTGTTTTGAATTTTTCGAGATTTATTATACCCCAACCATGGAAATAGCTTGAATCCAAAAATACACCATCTAAAACCTGTCGAGGTCATGTAGGAGTCAATGGCAGAGTTTTTTCTGTGGCTTTTGCCCAAAATATTGATCAATTTGAGCGATTCTAATTTGTTTTTGACGAACTCGCTGATTTGAGTTTTTTCCATGCAAGTTTTTTCTTAAATTAGAAAACATTCCAGTTGTGAGTTCAATCGAGGTCTAAAAAACTTCGGCCTTCGATAAATAACCCCCACTATATAATATAAACTATATGTTGGTTAAGCATTCATTCTGATACATGGATAATATTGCTGCTGACTTAAGACCTCAAGCCATAAGCACTGTCTGGCACACAGATTTCTAGCAACAACTGATGTGCTGACTTGGCACTCTGTATACATTACCAAAGATTTACACTGCACTTATACTGCACTATGAAAATATAAATAGGTTTGCTGAAACAGAAGGCTTCCAAAAGCTACAGTACCTTAAATGCCACTGTGTTTTTTGTTACATTATTCAGCACAATGATACATTTTCGCTCCCCACTTTCCTTGGACCCAAAATGCAGTTCTTCTGCTGGACTAAAAGAGAACAAACAAGATTGTTACACACCACTTTAGATACAGCTCTATCTACAGTATAAATATATATACAGGTAAGGGACCTGTTATCCAGAATGCTTGGGCCCTCTGGTTTTCCGCATAAGGATCTTTATACCGTAAGGGTCAGGACACACAGGCAGATTTGCCCAGCGACAAATCTCCTCTTCTTCAGGGTGACTAATCTCCCCAAACTGCCTCCCCTGCCTTCTCACCAGCTAAAACGTAATCGCCGGCGGGATGGCACTCTGATCGATTAGTTTTCCGAAGTTGCCTGATGAGGAAACTTCGGGCGACTTTGGAAAACGAATTGCTTTCTGGATAACCGCTTTCTGGATAATGGATCCCATACCTGTATATATGTGTGCATGCAGATAGCAAACTTACAATAGTGAACAAAGGAACACCCGTGTAGTGCACAGATCCCATCAACATAAAGTGTAAGATTTATGTTTGCACATGTGTAAATAAACATTGCTATATAGATACGGGCATGGGACCTGTTATCCACAATGCTGTGGTTTTCCGGAAAACGTATCTTTCCATAATTTGGGTGTTCATTATTTAAGTCTACTAGAAAATGATGTAAACATTAAATAAACCCAATAGGCTGGTTTTACTTCCAATAAGGATTAATTACAGCTTTGTTTGGATCAAGTACAAGCTACTGATTTATTATTACAGAGAAAAAGGAGTCTATGGGAGATGGACTTTCCGTAATTCAGAGCTTCCTGGATAACGGGTTTCTGGATAACGGATCTCATACCTGTATATGATGGTGACGTTTGTGTATAAAGCTTATATAAGGATCATGCAATGCCATGGATTAGGGTTGGGATTTGTTAACATTGCATAAGTGACATCATTTTGTTTGTTCAGTGGAATCATTTTTCTGCAGTTGTTTTAACACATTGCACAACACATTTTCTCAGATATTTTCATAACTGATAAATTGAAGTGACAAATGACAGTGACAACATACCCAAAAATGAAAAAGGTTAACAAATAAAACAATTCAACAAGCCAGGTTAAGTCAAAAAAAAAAAAAGAATACCTGATATGTAACAAAGGTCCTTTGAAAACTGTTGATGCCTTCCTGTTGTTGTTTTTTTGCTTTGTATCATTTTTGTCTAAATCCTCCTGTTTAATTTGGTCTTCACTGATGCTCATCTAGGCAGAGAAATCATACAAGAATTGCGGGTGTTAATTTATGTTCAGTAGTGGCTTTAATTAAAGGATAAGTCACAGTAGCTGAAATGCATCAATAAAGTAGAAGTAAAATAAAAGTTACACTTCTCTAAACCCCTTGGCGCACAAGATCCAATTTGATATTAATGTTTTCGCTAGGTCAGTTAAGGTAATGACACTTTCGGTTCATAAACTGACTAACACTTGTTAATAAATGTCATCAATGATTTCTTTCACTTTTGCAATGCTGGGGTTACAAAGAAAAGGTCTCCATTCACACTTCTTGGGTGCTCACAAATTTCTTAAATGTACAAAAAAATGCATAAAGGTATAATGTTACTTGCAAGAATACCATGCAAGAATATTTAAGTTGGGTTGAAAAAAAAACATTCCCAAGTCCATCAAGTTTGATCCCTCCATAAGAACCTCAGTGCACATTTGTACACATACTTATTCAGACCTATCTATACACATTACAAATATATATACCAACATGTATTAACTGTAGTTCTTAAGATCACAATAGCCTTGGATATTGTGCTTGTTCAAGAAGTCATCAAATCCACTCTTAAAGGCATTAATAGAATCAGCCCTCACAACATCACCTTCTACAACCTCACTGCCCTCACCATGAAGAACCACCTATGTTATTTAAATGAAAATTCTGTTCCTCCAAACTAAAGGAATAATGCCTTTGATATTTTCCATGAGAAAAAAGACCCCTCCCTATCTGTTTATATTGTCCTCTGATACATTAATCATGTCCCTTCGCAAGAGACTTTTTGCCAGAGAAAACAACCACATAGTTTAAATCCTCCATCCTTTTTACCAGTTTAGTTGCATGTCTCTACCCTCTCTTCAGCTCATTTATACCATTCTTAAGGTCTGGAGCCAAAAACTGAACTGCATACTCCAGATGAGGCCTTACCAGGGACCTATAAAGAGGCATAATTATATCTTCATTCCTTGAGTTATAGCTCTTTTTATACAAGACAGAACTTTATTTGCTTTAATAGCCACTGAATGACACTGCCTGGAATTACACAGGTGGTTATCCACAAAAATCTCAATTTAGTTGAATATGCATCAGTACCAGAATTTATTGCTTAATTGCATTAATTATGAGGCAAAGGACTGCACTATTATGAAAAGAAATGTAGCATGGGATCCAAACTACTTGCATATGTAACTTGGAGAGCATGCATAGGTTTCCAGCTGTGAGTGAAATATTCTAGGATAATAATTCCAAACTCCAAAAGGAATTCAGTAATCCCCACATTGTCCAGTTCTGCATCTGTATACGCATGCACCCAATGTAAAACTTGCTTGTAAGAGTATAAAAGCAATGTTTTCACTCAAGGTAATAGGATGCAAGTCTTTCCATCAAATAAACCTGGACATACAAAACATTAAAAGCACTCCAAAAATAAAACACCTTTATTTAAACCATGGGCATAAACCACTACAAAGAATGGACATTGTAGGCCTTCATAGACCTTTTTTTTCAAGCCTCAGCAGCTCCCAAACACAGTGCTGGGACTCCTAGTGCAGTTCACAGAACAAACACAAGATATGTCCAAATGTGTTAGCTTCAAAAATCCTGAGACTGTTCCTGAATTCTGTTTTGGGGTTAAAACAGCATAAAATTATTTGAAGTGGCAGTTTTCTGCAATGTTCATAAGCTTCCAGGTAGCCTTTGCCTTCAACATTCTCTGCTATTCAATAGTGAGAGATGAAACGGGGGGTGTTTACTTTTTCAGAAAACAAATCAAAACATTACGTAGAACAGGAACCTTTAGGAGGGCCTGCAGTGCACATAAATGTGGCCAGTTTACAAATTTGCCAGTTAGTTCAAATGCATTCCCATACATGATCATCAGTCAGTGTATGGACAGCTTTAGACATGTGAAATAAGTCTATTAACCAACAAAAATGATGAAGATGAACCACATCAAAATATCTCAAAAAACAGATCTTTTGAGTGATATTAAATATTATTCACTTTGCTTTAATAGTAGTAAAATTTATTTATACTGGTTATAAAATATCTATTTGTACCAAATATGTCTTTGTCCAGGGTCGTGTGTCATTACAAAAAACACCAAACCTGATGACATAATTTCAAACCGATGTACTCACTTCCATATCATTTTCCAGGGCATGAGTTATGTATGAATAAAAATGCTGTCATTTATTTATTTTTGGTGAAACATGAAAACATTGAATGTACAGTATTTTGCTGTGATCATTGTAAGGTCATGCTTTATTAAGCAAAGTGGCTTGGTCAAAAGCATATAATTTTTTACAGCAATCCACTAGAAATCCAACATGTCATTTTTAGCTTACACTTTCAAAAGTCAGTAGTGTCATTTCTACTGCAAGTGTGGTAAAAGTGCAATTTCAAGTGCTATTGTTGTTTCCAGGGTTCGGCATGTGACAAGAGCACCCTACTCTTTAGGCACAACTGTGCCCATTGACACCAGGTGCTGAAGGAACCCTGGAACTATCACCTGGTCTGATGGTGGCAGTAGCTCCAGGGTTATTGTATGTCAAAATGCGCAACTGTGCTCGATTCGGAATGAGAGGCAGAAAGGACTGAGCAGGGCCAAACACAAATCTATGGAAATGCAAGAAGCACATTTTAAAGCAAGTACCTTTAATGAATGGGGTTTTATACAGATGCATTTGCGGTTGTAAATGACTCCTAATATGTGTCAACACTGTATAAATACATAATGTATTTGAACATCAAATAGTATAGTCAGATCTGCATACCCTTCCTAGAATGCTTAGACATAAATCTCCATTTTGAAAAACAGCTTTAAAATAAAAAAAACAACAATGAAAAAAATAATCAGTGCAGGTTTAAGAAAGCAGTAGCAAGTTTGTGTTTTTTTTTGTATAACGTGTTTAAGTTAAGACAATGCATGCAAGCACTATAACTTGCTTACTGCATGCACAAAAAATAATTCTTCCCCAGGAAAGTCTGATGCCCAACTTAGGAGCAAAAAAGATTCATGGCATGAGTTAAGTTAGTGTGATGTTCAGTTCTTTACATTACAATGCTACAGTGCCAACTACTTGTTGAGTGATGTTTACTTGACTTGAGTGATGTTTACGGTATTAGTAATATAGGGATAAAACTGTGCTTTTAGTCCCCCCCGTAATACCTTAAACATCACTCAAGTAAACATCACTCAACAAGTAGTTGACAAATGTTTATGTACACTAGAATAGCAACTTGTATTAAAAATACTCATGGTAGTGACAATTAAATAATAACAGGGACTCCACCACCACCACCCCAATTATACACCTCTATATAGTAGGAATGTGTCTTTAGTAGTTATTTTTTTTTTTACTTTCATAAAACTTGCCCCAAAAACCTTGTTGGCACCACCAAGTGACTTGGTGCTGACTTCTTTGCCAGGAATATCTGTAGCTCCCTGGCCTGTAGGATGCCAGCAAATCATTAGCTAGATAACTCAACATGAAGCTTACAGTATATCTTTCCATGTGAGAAGGTAGCCTAATGATTGGCTAACCACATCCTATGGTGCTTCAGAGGGAGGACCATTAGGACAACCCCTTGACTCATGCTCAAAATGTTGTTGATTTAAGGGAAGATGTAGCAATGGTTCATCAGTAAGTAATACACAGTTGGTACTTGGTCTAAGTGATTGGGACAAGATGGATAAGCATAGCTGTATAAGTAGAGTTTAGCAACTGCATCTCCTGCTGTGGAGATAGAGGGTTAAGCAGAAACTTGTAAGCGGAGAAATGGCTGGTTTGGGATATTTTCATGGACATCATGTTCATGCTTCAGTAATTAAAGGCAGTAAAAATGATAAAAACAACATTTCTAAGGATGCAACAGCAGGAATAACATTTTTTTATACCGATGAAGCAATTTAGGAAAAGTTTGTGCAGGATATTTTATTATAATAATGACAAATGAATTTAACTGCCAGGTCATGCGACCACAAATGCCTGGTCACAAGATACATTGCAGCACTGTAACTTTTAACGCACATATTATGCTAGAGTTAGCAACAGCTCCTTTCCATCTGCCAAATAATAGAAAGCTTGAGTTATAAAAGCTCACATGATTTCTATCTGTACTATGTATAAATGAAGAACAATATGGTGATGACACCAAATAACAATAATAATATGGGAACTTTTACCAAAATTGTGCTTAAAGCTTGACCACGTGTGAATACCTTAGATTGTAAGCTCCACTGAGGCAGGGACTGATGTGAATGATATACAGTAAAATCCCCATTTTATGCTTTTCAGGGGACTAGAAAAAATGGTGAAAAATCTGGAAGAGCGTAAACTCTGCGAAATGTATTCTGCATAATATATAGGTGGGACCACAATAAATGATGTTGAATAAGGAGAACTTCAATCAGGGGTTATAAATCTCTGTAAAGATTGGTGTATTATGTTGTTGTTATATTAGCTCATCAGGGGATGGGTGTAGGATTTTCTATGCCTAGAACAAAGAATATATGTACTTTTAACATATAAATAGCAAAATGTCAATGCAGGAAAAAAACACTCATGTATTTTAGTCTCTACTAATAAGGACATATTCATCCAGGCGGCACATATAACACACACACAATATTTTTTTTTTAACTGATGTCTTTTTTTCCCATTATTATGATGTAAAACCATTATTGGTCACTATGATGTACCCTTTAACCCCATAATTTCCATAGCTCTTTTTAGCAACATTTTATACCCTATATTGACCAGTAATCAGATTGTTGCTGTTGTCAAGAACAAAATACCACATATTTTCCTTATTACATTTATCATAGGATTATATTTAATACAGTATGTCAGTACAAATTATTAAACACTTGTCATACAGTCTGTTCATTGATTGCTTAGAACTGCTTCAGAACCATTTGGCGAAATTACTTCATTCCCACGCAGAGGCTCTCTCCGCTAGCAGGAAGAATATAGTGCACAATATTACAGTTGATTACACAGTTGAGTATTGATTTTACACATTATTTTTAACATTTAAGAAATGAATTATCTATTGCATTTTTTAATAGTCATGGGATTAATAGTTTGACAAATGCTGTATTGTCCAGGAATCATGGAACATAAAGCTTTAAAGCTATCAGTGGGAACCGTAGATCAAGATACATACATACTAATATGTTCTACATGTATTAGTGTAGTGGAAATATTAATAAATGTATACAATTATTAATACAGGTAAGGGATCCGTTATCTGGAAACCCATTATCCAAAAAGCTCTGAATTACGGGCCTTCTCTCTTCTCTCATAGACTCCATTTTATACAAAAAATCCAAAAATAATTTCCCTTTTCTCAGTAATAATAAAACAGTACCTTGTACCTGATCCCAACTAACATATAAATAATCCTTATTGGAAGCAAAATCAGCCTATTGGGTTTATTTAATGTTTACATAATTTTCTAGTAGACTTAAGGTATGAAGATCCAAATTACGGAAAGATACGTTATCCAGAAAACCCAGGTCCTGAGCGTTCTGGATAACAGGTCCTATACCTTTATTGCAGGCCTTTCTCTAGTTTCTTTAAAGGAGTCACCAACTCTGCTTAAGATCGTCTTTGCCTTAGAGCAGGAGTCCCCAACTTTTTTTTTACCCATGAGCCAAATGTAAAAAGAATTGGGAAGCAACGCAAGCATGCCAAAAGTTCCTCAGTATCCTGATTGGATATTTGATAGCCCCTATGGGTTGGAAACCTTCAGCAGACTCTGTTTGGCAGCAGACTTGGTTTTATGCCACACAATCTTACCCCCAAGCCTGGAATTCAAAACTAAGCACCTGCTTTGAGGTCACTGAGAGCAACATTCAAGGGGTTGCTTGCAAGACACGTGGTTGTGGGTCTCTGCTTTAGTGGCTTGGAAATTCTCCTTTCAGATAGCTTGCTTATCTCCGTCCAGTGCCCCCTTGACATTTCTAAGGTTCCTAAGTATCAATATGGCAAGACTGCTTGTGCAACTTTTTACAAATTGCCCGATATTCACTACAAATATGGGTCCTTTGGCAGGTATGTTTTTCCAGACTACCCTGTAAATCTACTGGATTACAGGCATTATGTATAGATAGAAATTCATGTCTGTTGATGCTTTCAGTGGACAGATATGTGGAAAAATTAGCAGACCCATAAATTGCATGGACAACGCCTTGCTAATACTTCAACTGAAGTATGCCTATCATAATTATAATCTGTGTGTCTGCTGCCAAAACAGCCATGGGTCTACTGATCAGCAATAATTGCCCTGATGTAGCAACTTTTAATTAGTATAATAAAAAAACATTACATAACATTCAGTGTTTAGACATAGAATCATGGCTTGACAGTTCCTAAAATAGGCAGACATCCTCTTTTGTCTTCAAGAGTTATATCTGTTTAGTAATGAAGAATACCAACATACAAAGTATTAAGTTAGTAGATTTGAGTAAATATCACATTTCGTCAGAGCAAGCGGAAACATCTTCATTCTGAAAAACATAAATAACATAGTTAAGAAAAAAGGTTGTAGCAGCTCAATAATTGCTGCCAATGCATTTGGTTTTTATTTCACTGTACATAACAAATAAGACAATGAATTTAAACTCTTACACTACGTTGTACAATAGGTACATGGAGTTTAAATGTGGATTTATTTGGCTCACATATTAGAAATCTACTTGTGACACTGTAAAAGTTCAGAGATAAACAAAACCTTGATATTCCATTGAAGATAGGGCACAGACAGCAAAGAAATATTGCAATTGTTACTGAAGCTTAAAATAAACCAGTGAAGAAGAAAATGCAATTTAAGACATGATTAAGCATGACACATTACATTTTCAGGAGGCACACTGAAAATCAAATATCAGAATAGGGGTTCTAAACAAAAATTAAACGACTGAAAAATCACTGGGTGGTTGAAATATGTACAGATTAAAAATAGAAAGACACTAGAGAGTTTAAAAAACTTTTTTTTTAAAAAAAAAAAAAAAAAAAATGCAGCAGAAACCTAGCAAAATACCCAAATGAAAGTATATAGCGGTTCACTAATTGCAATTATTCTTAAACATTCCAGAAGTATTTAGAAATAATTTACATGGTGTCATGAATCTGCTACATTTTATAAACACTGGTTGCCATGGCCAATCCTTCAGAAGGGTTGGAAAGAAAAAGTCAGCATGGTGCTACCAGATGGTTGGACATCACTAACTTATACAGATATCATTCCCTGCAAAGTTTATTATTTTTTTGGCGACGCCAGAGTCCAGAGTAAATACTCTCTATGCTCTGCCGTGAAACTTCTTCTTTGAAGTTACTGCTCTGGACAACAAGAGATAACAAGGTTTGTGCATATAACATACTCTTTTTCATGTGTCCACAATTAAATAAGTAGATTTGGATCTTAATTTGGTTCTTTATTTAGAAATATCAAATAATTCATGTGTATAGGGTGTAGACTAGAGTGTAACAGCAGGTATTGTATACAACAAGACCTCTATCCACTTTAGGTTTGCATTTAGTGTGTGGGAAGTAAATGAACTTAAAGCATTTCCTTTTATCTTTTAATTCATTTGCACAATGAGACTTTACCATTGCAGTTCCTGCTCACATGTCACTCATGTGACAAACTTCCAACTGTGGTGTTATATTCAGTTCCTCTACGGCCAGACCATCAGACAAAGCAGTCGTTAGCTGAAACACCAATGCAAGAACAGCACAATCACTATTTACATAAGCACAAAATGTTTGGAAAGTTTCTAAAAGTATATAGTTATAGAAATGTATTTGAAACTTACAGCTGAGACAGTGGGAAGAAGTCCAAGATCTTTTCATTTGGTTTTCATTTGTAAGGAAAAGAAAGCGGAGGAGAACACTATAGTGAATATAGTGAAAAGGGGAAAGCCACTGAAAATGGCTGGATGAGAGGCAGGAGTAGCAATAAGCACGGAAAGATAATAAAGTTGAATCAAGCTGGGGTCTCCTGTTCTCTTTGGCTTCAAGCTGAATTTCTTCTTATGACATGGTTTCTTGAGTCTACATGTTGATCAGTAACTGCAGGGTGTTAGATACTGAAAGCAGTTCTTTATCAGTTTCATAAATTATTAAAGATGATTAATTTTATTGGGTTGCAGTTTTTTATTATACACAGACACAAATTGGTTATTAATAGTTAAGTAAAGATGCCGCCAATCAAATATGATTTATAGATCGGTCAGTAAAGCAGAGTTTTGTTTAAGAATGTTAAAGCTATAGCCCCACATGCTTGCGTGTCTAGGACCTTTATGAAAATCAGCATAAACTGAATTTTATAAGCGTACACAAAACATGAAACTATTCAGTTCAGCTGAACGAGCGTGAAACGTTTTTCAAGAAAGTCCAGACTTATTTCTACTAGATACTGTACAGGAAGTGTTTTTTGCAATGGAATCGTAACAAGGACTATAAATAAAGCTGTGATTTAACCGATGGGTTTCAGTTAGAGCCCATAACCACTGTCAGAAGTTTTGTTATAAGATTTACATACAAGATTTACAAACATCAAGGATGACAGAAATGTTGCATTTTAATAAAATGCCCCAAAGCATCCATGAAAGTATATATAACTCTTTCTAAATGTAAAAATGTGTTCATACAGTGCTTTGCTTTACTAAAATGAATGTAAAGAGTTTTGTCAAGACACAAATACAAAATTAATTTCTTTTTTCTTTTTAATAGTGCCCCTTTAAGCAACCATACTGTCGAGCTTTATTTTTCCTTTAACATTTTAAGAGATCAATGTATAATTATTTTCCTTCTATGCCCTACCCACAGATTATATGACGAGTGACATTTATCATAAACTGTTTAGGTTTTTTGACCTCAACCTTTCTTGTCACCTCTAAGATTCCTGCTATATTGTTATAAGTCCATTTTTAAAAGCAAGCAATTGGCGTGGAAGAGCAATGTACTAGGGGCGCCTGATCTGCTTAACCTCTACTTTAAAGGAGAAGGAAAGGCTAAAATTAAGTAAGCTTTATCAGAAAGGTCTATATAAATACACCAGTAAACCCTCAAAGTAATGCTGCTCTGAGTCCTCTGTCAAAAGAAACACCACATTTCTTTGCTTTTATTGTGTACACATGGGCTTCTGTATCAGACTTCCTGTTTTTAGCTTAAACCTCCAGGGCACGGCCTTGAGCATGCTCAGTTTGCTCCTCTCCCCCTCCCTCCTCCCATCCCTACTGTAATCTGAGCTCAGAGCTGTTAGTAAGCAGGGAGAGACTCAGGCAGGAAGTGATGTCACACAAAGCATATATGGCAGCTTCTATCCTAAACAAACAGAGACAGTGCCTAGAGCTGTTTACTCAGGTATGGTAAAGCATTCTGCAGAATAAATATAGCGTTCTAGCTTGCACTATTGTGGCTATTCTATTGGCAATAAACTGTCTTGGAGCTTTCCTTCTCCTTTAATGTGCTTTTAAAACTGCCCCAAGGACCAAATATATTACCTAAATTCTTTGCACAGATCAAAATAATTGCGGTATGAATTATAGTGAATAAAGTCCACCTCTTGTAAAATATAAGGATATCTATATACTGAGGTGTTCCATGATCACAAGGTGAAAGAAACTCCAAGAAGACTTATGATATCCTCATAGTTAAATAGTAAATAAAGTACCCCCTCTTGTTTATTATAAGGATATTATAAGTTACCTCGGAGTTTCATGACCATATAAAAACACAAGGCCGAAGTTCTGACATCAGAACTCACCGTTTATAAGGATATAATTTACAGGATATTCATGGCTTTTGTGTATTACAAGGATATCATTAACAGGACATTCATGGCTCATGTATTATAAAGGGAATTGTTACAGATTTTATATTGTGAGAAATGTTATAAATCCTACAGTTACATAGTAAGCTAGTTTGAACAAATACAACTGTCCGTCTAGTTCAACCACTGCGAGACATGGTACACTAATGATCTGAAGCATTCTTTTAATATTTCAGAGGCAATAAGCAAAGTTCTCCAAATATTTATTGGTGTTCATAGACATAAAAATGGCAGATGAATGTAAGACGAAAAGTCAGCAAAGGATATAAAATGTTAATGTACAAGTTGCAATATCATATTAATCTCAGTGAAACATATCATAGACTTTAGCACGAGCATAAATCAAATGACGTTCTGCGACCTTGATGCAGCAAAAAGTGAATCATTGAAGAAAATGTAAGAAAAACTGGAAAGAAAATAATCGTTTGTATTGCACAGTACTTGAAAGCTCCAAGTAGAAGGTTGCAGGGCGGTTTGTAGCCATACAAATGCATTATGATAAATATATAGCAAGGATGTGTTAAGAACATATTGGTTTAACCCCAAGAACTATCTTTTCACATTTCTTGAGATTTAGAATAGTAACCTAGTAAATATATTTTTAATCTATGCATTTCGAATGCATAATTACAAGATTTTTGATAAATAATATTAAAAAAAACATTTAAGAGAAAGGTTACCTTTATTGGCACACTGGAATCGACTGAGTCACGGAGATCTGATTCGCTCAGTTTGCTTTCAGAATCATCCTCACTTGTTATTGGTCCATTCTCACTTGTTATTGGTCCATTCTCACTTGTTATTGGTCCATTCTCACATAAGGGCGTTTGAAAGTCATCATCTGGCAATGGAGGATAACTGTACTTGAAGGGATCCTACATTTTTCAAAAAAAAAAAAAAAGAGGTAAAAAAACACATCTGTGCAATCACAGGACTGAACATGGTAAAATCAATATCAGATTGTCCAGATCTCTGTGATTTCTCACCATTACAAACGGTGAAACATCATATTCCATCACCAAACCGAGTCCACAATGTACTATTCATCAATTCTTCTTAAGCAGCACATTAATGTTAAAATGTGAAAACTCAGTTTCCAGTATGAGCATGTAAATTGTTATGCAAGAATAATTTGCAGACATGGAATGTTGTTCATTTCTCTTCTTCTGGGCTAAAATCAGTGTTGGACTGGCCCATCGGGGTACCAGGAAAACTCCCGGTGGGCCCAGGTATCAGTGGGCTTCTTGCTTCTAACCAATTGGCCTTTTTCATGGCCAATCCCTATTTCTATGAGAACAAAGAGGCTATATAGATGGAATAACAGATTATAGTATATAAAGAAAAGAGACTAGTAGAATAGAGGTTGATTGAGGAGAGAAAGAATAACAGTACTGAGAGTGAGCCCCTGGTCTAAGGTTTTTTAGGTGGACCCCTGGTGTCCCAGTCCGACACTGGCTAAAATATTTGGACGATGCAGCAAATTTTATGCACAAGCCACGATGAGATACAGTATGTGTACCACTAATTTGAGCCTTTTTATTAGCTCCATCTCTATTCTAGCACTTCTATAGCCAAGGTATAGGCTATCCAGGTATAGACTCCATTTTATCCACATTTTTTTTTAAAGGAAAACTATAGCCCCAAAATGAATACTTAAGCAACAGATAGTTTATATCAAATTGAATGACATATTAAAGAATCTTACCAAACTGGAATATATATTTACATAAATATTGCCCTTTTACATCTCTTGCCTTGAACCACCATTTCGTGACTCTATCTGTGCTGCCTCAGAGATCACCTGACCAGAAATACTACAACACTAACTGTAACAGGAAGAAGTGAGGAAGCAAAAGGCAGAACTCTGTCTGTTAATTGGCTCATGTGACCTAACATGTGGTTTGTATGTGTGCACAGTGAATCTTACGATCTCAGGGGGGCGGCCCTTATTTTTTAAAATGGCAATTTTCTATTCATGATTACCCAATGGCACATACTACTAAAAAAGTATATTATTATGATAATGGTTCATTTACATGAAGCAGGGTTTTACACATGAGCTGTTTTACTCAGTATCTTGTAATAGAGACCTACATTGTTTGGGGGGTATAGTTTTCCTTTAATGATTTCCTTTTTCTCTGTAATAATCAAACAGTACCTTGTAGTTGATCCAAACTAAGATATAATTAATCCTTATTGGAAGCAAAACCAGCCTTTTGGGTTTATTTAATGTTTACATGATTTTCTAGTAGACTTAAGGTATGAAGATCTAAATTATGTAAAGATCCTTTATCCAAAAACCCCAGGTTCCGAAGCATTCTAGATTACGGTCCCATACCTATTTATATATGTTGCTAGGCTTATACTAAAAGGATGGGAACAAGGTCTGTCTGAGGCAGACAACATGGGGGATATATATAGGAAAACGCACTACAGTGTTTCTGATTGGTATCTGTCTGTCTCTCTAGAGATGTCTGTCTTTCTATTGGAAGCAGAGATAGATCATTTCAGGCATTTAGACTTTCGTGATTATTTATTAGTGTACCACAGGGCCCTTAAGTATGAAAAATGACAAGAAAACTCTAAAACACTTACAGTTCCTCCCATGAGAGGGGGCAAGTATTCAGCACTGATGTAGTCCTGAACTTGACTCTTGTTCACAAATTTTAGCAAATTTATAGCCTCTGGACCAAGCCAACTTTTCACAATTTTGAAGGCAGCTTTTAAGAAAATGAAAGAACAGTAAATTAATTAATACAAACAGAAAACCAACTAAGCGGCAGAGTTTACATTTACAGGACTATTACAAAAGAGGGGATATAAATATTTAAGACAATATTTATGGTTATGGTAAGGATCCCCCATTATCCAGAAAACTCAATTATAGAAAGTTGTCTCCCATAGACTCAATTTTATCCAAATAATCTAAATTTTTAGAAATGATTTCCTTTTTCTCTGTAATAATAAAAAAGAACATTGTACTTGATCCAAACTAAGATGTAATTAATCCTTATTGGAAGCAAAAGCTGCCTATTGGGTTTATGTAATGTATACGTGATTTTTTACTAGACTTAAGAAGCAGAGATCCAGATTACGGAAAGACTTATTATCCGGAAAACCCCAGGTCCCGAGCATTCTGGATAACAGGTCCCATAACTGTACACAGTCAAATGCAAGCTAAAACCCTCCCATGTAAAAATGAAACCATAAATCGACGTGATATTTTTAAAAACATGGTTATATGTATTATTTAATGAATAAAAATAAAATAAACATTTTAAATAAACATAAAAAAGTAGAAATATGGTAAATAAGTAAAAATAAGTAGAAATATTGTAAATATTGGTTATGGTTTCAACCAAGAAAACAATAACTTTCTTAAAAATGCATGTTATAAGGCACAGACCAATTTCCTCTAACTTATCCAACTTCACTAGTCTTGCTTCATAACCAATGTATTCTCCCTCCTCGTTTACTCAGTTCCCCTGCGTTTTACAGCTGAATAATTCACAAAAACCTCTAAATGAAAAGGTCTGAAAGCACAGAAAAAAAAATCAGGCATTTATACCGCGGAGCGGTTCTTTCCCTCTGCACAGCCGATTAACTGCAGCTCCAGCTTTGTTTTAGTAAAAAGCAAATTAAAAACCGGACACAATATCTTTCTTGCCTTGTTTAGCACTCTAATATATGTTTTATAAAGTCTGTGTTGTTTTTTTCTAAAATATGATTTGATGTTCCAAATATGTACTTTTCTTATTGCACTATTTTTCCTGATTATGTTTTTTTTTATTGTTACATTTTTATTGGTAACAACAAAGTATTTTTTATTTATTCCCGTACAGAGGCTGTGGGTTACCATGGTAACATTATACACGACAGCTTATTGGTGTAGGAACTGGCCCTATTCTGAGATCACCCTGTTGCTATGGAACTTTTATTCTAAGACAGATGTAATAGCCAACATAGTGTACGCTCGAAAAAGGCCAACAGATTTGTACAAAGTACAAGTAATTACCTAGGTTTGTAAAGGCATTGGATCTCTTTTATGGAAATCCAATTTCTAGAGAGCTCTAAATTATGGGCAGCCAATCTCCTGCCCATAAGCATTTATTAAAAGATATATTAACAAGGTAAAAAGAACCTTGTCTCAGGCACTCCAGGGAGGGAGTTACAGCCTACAGTAGATTCATGTAATGAATGAATCTACTGTAGGCTGTAACTCCCTCCCTGGAGTGCCAGTAGATTCATGTAATGGCATAATAGAAACAATAGGATCTATGTGTGAGATGGTTTGACCTGGTTTTTATATTTCCTAAGTGATATAGAGGATTAGAGGCTCCAGTAACAGCTTATGTATATTGATCAATTATGAGTGAGAGCAGATATAACGGCAATATAAGCCCCAGACCACTATGAAAAAGAGACGCCAGTGGATAAACAATCTTTGAATACAGCGCATATGCAGAATGCATACTTTGCTTCACTTACCATTTTTTGTGTTGCTTTCTTCAGTCCATAAAGAAATAATGTCTTTTTAGGCCAGGTAAGCAATTTGGCCCTTTATGATGAAGTTCCAGAAAGGAGATACTGTAGCTACAAACAGCGGAGCAAGTATATTTGGCTTAAGCTGGCCATAGACGCAAAGATAAAGTCATACGAAACAAAGGTTCATATGATTTTCAGACGGTGTGTGGATTGTCCCAACATTTTTCGTACCATGGAGATTGGTTGTTTAGTCGATCAGACAGTTTAGAAGGTTTCTGTCGGCTAATGATAATATCTCTGCATGTATTGCCTCTCTGTACGATTGTGGTCTGTCAATTAATAGCCAGAACATTATCTGATTTGTTCCTTTTATTACTTTATTTAATCGGCATGGTTACTTGTAGGTCAGAAGACTCCAATGCACAATTGTTCGTTGGATTTAAGGATAAAATCTGCACCTATGGCCAACTTTAGAGATGAGGGTGCTAGTGGGGTACTAGGACTAGATAAGAAGTAGCCTACACCGTGAAGTATAATGCTTTAGGGCAGAGACACACGCTCAGATTCAGGGAGATTTAGTCGGCGAGCAATAAATCGTCTCTTCTTCGAGGCGACTAATCTCCCCGAACTGCCTCCCACTGGCTAGAGTGTAAGTCGCCGGTGGGGTGGCACTCTGAAAGCTTTGTTTTCCAAATTCGCCTGCTTACATGATTTTATAGTAGAGCTAAGGTATGAAGCTCCAAATTATGGAAAGATCTATTATCTGGCAAATCCCAGGTCCTGCGCATTCTGGGTTACAGTTCCCATACCTCTACTTGTGGTTGCAGGTAAACTGTTTTGGCATATGGCTGAAAGCCTTACTAGTAGGCTTCTTAGCAAACAACAAGGTGAAAACTTTTCCTGGTAACTGGTACTCATTTCACCTGGATTTCTTTCTACTGATTTCCACTGATTGGTACAAAACCGTTAAATCTAGAATACATGTTGCCTTGCCCTCTGAAACTTTAGTGCCAGCAATGGAGGCAAAGACTAAGGGCAGGACTCCATGGACAATTCCGACGCGTTGCGCAAAAACGAAGGCGTCACGTCGGATGCGACGGAAATAAGATATGTAATGCTATTGTCAGATTGTGTCGTATTGTTGATGCAACATGACTGTATCATGCATCCGACAGTCGTGTCACATAAACTCTGCATTTTTGCGAAGCGCGTCGGATCGCGGCAGAATCGTCCATGGAGTCCTGCCCTAAAAAAGGAAAAAATGTGATACAATAATAGCATCTTATAAAGCCCCAAGCTCTTATGAAAGCTACACAACAGTCATACAAATGTTACCAATATGATTTGATGGAAAAAAGAAAAGTATACTTACCATTCAATATCCATGGCATTTCATAGACTACAATCTTAGCTGCAAGAGACACAACAATAATTTTAGGTATTTAAATACTTTCATAGAGTGATGTAAATATTATTTATGTATCTACTTTTAAATAAAATAATATCACTTTTAACATAATACTTACACAGATATCTGGGGTAGTAGGTCTTAAAAGAGTTGATGATAAACCGAACAAAATCCATATCCTAGAAAAAAAAAAAAGTGTACTTAGTTTCATGATGATAGATAAGAAATACATTGCAATAAATAGCAAATAAGAAATATCAAATCCATTCGTTGGTCTAAGGATACCAAACCTAAGATATGCACTTAATATAAGCCAGGTCTGTCCAACTGAAGGCCTGCATGTTTTTGGGATTTTTTTGCACTTCAATAACAATTCATTAGATTTTTTTGCTATATGAAGTCCATCATCACTTAACAAGAAGTTCTTTTACACTCATCTACGAATATTAAAGGGATACTGTCATGTGAAAATGTTTTTTTTCAAAACACATCAGTTAATAGTGCTGCTCCAGCAGACTTCTGCACTGAAATCCATTTTTCAAAAGAGCAAACTGATTTTTTTTATATTTCATTTTGAAATCTAACATGGGGCTAGACATATTGTTAGTTTTCCAGGTTCCCCCAGTGATGTGACTTGTGCTCTGATCAACTTCAGTCACTCTTTATTGCTGTACTGCAAGTTGGGGTGATATCACCCCTTCCCTCCCCCCCCGACCCAGCAGCCTAACAACAGAACAATTGGAAGGTAACCAGATAGCAGCTCCCCTGGTAGATATAAGAACAGCACTCAAAAGTAAAAATCCAGGTCCCATTGCGACAGAAACAACAGCCTGCCAGAAAGCAGTTCCATCCTAAAGTGCTGGCTCTTTTTTGAAAACACATGACCAGGAGACATGACCTGAGATGCGCCTACACACCAATATTACAACTAAAAAAAAATACTCTTGTTGGATTAGGTATGAAATTGTATATGGTAGAGTGAATTATTTGCAGTGTAATTTAGAAATAAAAACTATACCATAATAATCATGACAGAATGAATATAATGCATACGGACACCACTTAAGAAACCCATAGCAAGTAAACACACATTTAAGTATTGTAACTACCATAATGGGTCAATGCGCACTGTAAACAAATCTTGACTTAATCAGACATTAAATTACACAATCTTCATAAATGAATCAAATTGTCAAAAACCATATGAGTAATTTTAGAGGCAATAAAATAAGCAAGGCTGCTTTTGAAGAGCTGAGGTGCAACACTCTATAGAAATTAAGATTTAAAGGAGAAGGAAAAGCAACAATGACTGGGGTGGGGGCAACACCCAGTGATTGTATTCACTTACCTGATACCCCCTCCTATCAGCAGAAAAAACTGCCCTGGACCGGAGTTCTATCATCAAACATCACTATCACAGTCCTCTTTCTGCTTCTTCTTTGTTCACGCCGGTGCGCATGAGCAGTTAAGTGAAAAGTCAAACTATGAGAGGGAAGCTAGACTTTTCACTCTACTGTGCATGTGTCAGGCCCGGAGATTTTGAAGAAGCGGAAGAAGAGAAACTCTCTGTGGCGCTTGCGAAGAAGTACCCCAGGCCAGGGTAGGTTTTTAACAAGAGCAACACCCCAGGGTATCAGGAAAGTGATAACAATAACTTGGGGTTGCCTAACTTTCTTTTTTTTGTTTCTTATAAATATTCTTTATTTATTTATTTTCCATTTTTGGGGGGGGGCATAAAGGGATACAGAAAGGGGGATAAAGGGAAAGCATTATATTCATTTACACAATCAACATACCAAACATAGGGGCAAATTCACTAAACGACGAAGCGCATAACGCTAGCGCCAGCGTAGCGCATTTTTGCTAATTCGCCGATTCACTAAAGGACGCTGGCGTAAATTCGCTAGTGTTACTTCACACCCTTATGCCTGGCGAATTTGCGAAACGGACATAACTACGCAAATTCCCTGACGCGCAAATTATTCTGAACGCTACCTTTTACACCAGACTTCCTTCGCCACCTCAGACCAGGCGAAGTGCAATAGAGTAGATAGGGATTGCTTCAAAAAAAGTAAAAAAAAATTTTTAAGTCCCAAAAAACGCTGGCGTTTTTTCATTTTTTATGGGTGATAGGCTGAAAAAGATCGAAAAATTTTTAGGGGCTACCCTCCTTCCCCCCTACATTTCCTAACTCATGGCCCCTTAACTATACAGTGGGCACATGTGTAGGGCAAAATAAACATTTTATTTGCTGTTTTGAAGGTTTCCCAGGCTTGTGTAGTGATGCTACATATACCTCCATTGTAACTTCAATTTGGCGCCGTATGCAAATTAACCATCGCTAGCGTAACTTTGCTTTGCTTGGTGAATTAACGCTAGCGCAACTTCGCAACCTCGCAACCTTACACTTCCCCTGAGCGCAACTTCGGATTTTAGTGAATTTGCGTAGCGCTGGCGAAAATACGCCTGGCAAAGTGTGGCGAAGCGTGGCGAAGTGGACGTTGGCGTAACAACGAATCTTAGTGAATGTCCCACATAATCGTAGTACAGAAGCTCAGTATATATGCATATATCCAAACAATATTATTGTGGTTATATTTTAACAAATAATCTTCCTCATCGTATTCAGCTGGGGCCATAACTTAAAAAGGAGAAAGAGTTATGCATCTAGCGAGTTATAACATGATCAGTAGGGCTATTATGATTCTAGGTCTGAAAAGATTATCAATTCTCACTATTATGAGTAAACTTTATCTATGGCTTCCAGACAGACCAGTATTTCTCACTTTCATTTCTTAAGATGCAAGCAATTTACTCTAATTTCCGACTTTCTTCTACTTTCTGTATCCATTCTATGTATTTAGGAGGTATAGGAGACTTCCATTCACATGGAATTAATGCTTTTGCTACCTGTATGAGGTGAAGAAATAGTTCATCTTGTACGATTCTGTTAGAAATAATGTCTTCTAGATGAAACAGAATGAGTAATGGTCTGTAAATATTTATCCTGATCTTAGTAAAATCCCATATGGCCTTAGATATTAATGAGGATGCCTAACTTTCAGCACTCCCCCAAGCAATTTTGCATTTATTTCTTCTTTAAGATACGTTGAAAATAGTGGTATGATTAGTCTGTAGTAGAAAGGCTACAAGTGCACAGTGAAAGTAAATAGAATTCCCTGGACTCATGTTCACTTTCCCTCTAGACTAGGGGAGGCTTTATGGCTTACTGATGTCTCCATACTCAAGTCTCAACCCTAAATTGATATTATTACAGTACAATGCTACTTCATCTCCGCAGCACAGTTCTGGCTATCTCCCCTTCCTCCTCAGCACCGGCAATTACATAAACTCCATTCAGCTCCAGCTTTCCTTGAATCTGCCCATTACTAGCACTGTTAAAATACTCTTCCCACACCAGACCCAAGGTCTGTCCAAATCATCTTAGCCTTGTCTAGATCTATAGTATTGAATCCCAGCCACTCTATCACTACATGCAATTCATCTAACCTAGAATATTTGCTGCCACCACTATCTTCCAGTTTTGACTGAATTCCCTCCTTTCTGTCCCTGTTGCCGGCCAATCTGAAATTAATTTTCTCCTGCTCTGATGTGCTACCCAAGCATACAGCTCATACTCTAGACTGCTGCTCATCCCCAGATTATTCCAATCAGGTCATGGAACTCAATAGTGTCACTTAGCAGCTAGAAACTTGAACAATCCTCACATTAACAAAAGGTAGACATATACATACCGTATACAGTTGATTTTGGTAGGGTCAATGTATAGAAAGTGTTCACAGAATCACGAATACTGTCTGTTTCTTATAGTACTTATCTTCAAAACAAAGAAACAACTACAACAGCTGCCTCGATTATAATTCACCAGCTGGAATATAAAATGAAACATTTCCCCAACTCTACAAATAAGACGTCCTTGAGGCACTGTCCTCTTAATAAATACATTACTTCCACTTCAAATAGCAAATCAGAAAAATAACCCACTTTATCTCCGCAAATGAAAACACAGGAGGATTACAGATGCAAATCCATATTATCTCAAGAACAACCTTTTCTAATGAAAGCATTTGCAATGAAAACCATGTTTTATCACTTTTGAATTTGTTATCAGACTTCTCATTATTATGCAGGGGATAGTGTTGACTTGAAGAAGCTGAACTTCTGTAGATTACACAAGACACTTTAGAGTTTGCCAGGGCATATTATAGAAAAGATAATGGAAAATATAAAGAATGGCTGTTTGAGTTCCTCAAATCTATTTAAAAGAAAAGAACAAATAGTAATGATTTTTTTTTTTGAGCAACTTGTTCAATTGCGGTACGGTAATTGTATAAAGTAATTCTCTGCAAGGTTTGACTGACAAAATACTTTTTCCTTTAACGTTAGCATCTTTCTGAGACACAGAAAGGCTACACTTTGTGGAAAATGGGTTGTGTTTTATTTGACCTTCATATATTACAATATTGTCTGATCCATAGGTTTGCCCATATTTGGATTGCTTAAAGAAAAAGTACTTATATGGGAACACACCAGACAGCGGATGGTACTGCAGAAACTTTATTTCTCATAAAATGTGTGGGCCTAAGGATTTATCTGTTCTATCTGTCTAATCAATTACTTATCCGATGAGAATAATGATTACCAATGTCTTACCAATTGCTACAAGAGTTAACATAAACCTCTGCAGTGCCTTATTGGTGCGACTTAAGGTGGCCATACATGGATAGATCCGCTCGTTTGGCGATGTCGCCAAACGAGCGGATCTCCCTCCGATATGCCCACCTTGAGGCCCTAGGGCCCAACGATCGGATCCTAGCATTCGCAAATGGGCGGTTGGATCGCGGGACCGCATCAACGAACAGATGCGGCCGCGATCCGACGGGGTTTTTAAACCCATCCGATCGAGATCTGGTTGACACAGTCTGTCGGCAGCTTTTATCGGCCCGTGTATGGCCGGCCACCTTTACTAAAGTGTCAGGGAAAACAAAGTCGTTTCTTCAGAAAATGGAACAATACACAATTAGTATGGGAAAAATTGATAAATGAGAAGAGTATCTTACTACATTGCTTAGTCCACAGTCAAGCATGTCAAAAACGACAGTTAGCAGCTTCCCTGGTTCTCTCCTGGCATAGCGTTCCAGCCAAAATGCCACAAACTTTTTCTTGTCGTCATTTGTCTTACCGTCACGTACATGGAGCTTTACCTTGAGCCACACTATAAATGGGAGAAAAATGCAATTAGAACCCATTTCTTGGAACAGAATTAAATTGAACCACAATCCTTAGATTATATATCTTCAACCTTTTTCAAAGCGGGGTCATTGACCCCATCTAAAAAACAAATGCTCTGTAAGGCTATACATTTATTGTTATTCAGACCCTCTCCTATTACTACTCCAGTCTCTTATTCAAATCAATGCATGGTTGCTAGGGTAATTTGGACCCTACCAACCAGATTGCTGAAATTGCAAACTGGAGAGCTACTGAATAAAAAGCTAAGTAACTTAAAAACCACAAATACTTAAAAAAAAAAGAAAACCAATTGAAAATTTTATCAGAATATCACTCTTTACATCATACTAAAAGTTAACTCAAAGGGGAACAATTAAACTTGTGTAGTATAATAAAGTTCCCATGTTGCAAAATATGAGGATATTAGAAGTTATCATGGCGTTCCTGTATTAAAACAGTTAGAAATTTACAAGAGGGGGTATTTTATTCACTATATATATATATATATATATATATATATATATATATATATATATATATATATATATATATATATATATATATATATAGTGAACAAAGTACCCCCTCTTGTAAAAGATAAGGATATTATAAGTTACCATATTTTTATACAGGTCATGAAACTCTGAGGTAACTTCTAATATCCTCATATTTTGCAACTGGGGGTACTTTATTTATTACAATACACAAGTTTCAGTGAGTCATGTGAACTCACCGTTTATAACTGATGACATCAGAACTTATCGTTTATAAGGATATAATGTACAAGATATTCATGGCTTTTGTGTATTATAAGGATATCATTTACAAAATATTCATGGCTTTTGTGTAATATATATATATATATATATATATATATATATATATATATATATATATATATATATATATATATATATATATACACACACACACACCCACACAAACATAGGCTGGCTATTTGCATGTTTTTTAATTTTTAAATTGTAAAGATTAAGTCAGTCAAGATAAACTATACCACAGCACCCATTAAGTAAAACTGCATAAGGCAAATGTCATACCTTTTCCACAGGATTCAATATAAATGTATCACTACTAGGGTAGCAGTTTCTCATGAGTCAATGCAGATCACTTAATATAAGAATTTCCATATATCTTTGCAGGAATATAAAATAAAACTGCATAACGTATTTATAGACATTTTATCGAGGTCTTGGCACAGAGAATGTCTTTACCAAGACAACCGATATTACAGTCCAGGCTTATGCATTTACAATACACAGACTCCCTCATCACTGTGTTGAAGACTGAAATGTCGAAAATGGAGGTCAGAAATATATACATTTTTATTACAAACATAAGTATATAGGAAGTGGCCATTTGTTTGCCCATGTGTAAGCATCATTCCAAATAACCATAGTATGAGACTACTGCAATAGCAGCAAATGCAGAACCCAAGGAAATAACTAGCAATCTGCAATTTGGGTGGTAAATATCTTTAAATAATATTTTTATCGAGGATGCTAAAGTTTGCTCTCAGACACAGATAACAGTTGACAGTTTGCACAGAAGTGTTTTAGAATTTGCTTTTTCAATACACTCTAGTAGAAGACAACCGCACACAACTTACTAACCAGTACAAAACACTAAGCCTCAGGTACCCCTTCCTAAGCACAGTTAATCTGCCCAACTTAATTATACCCTTCTACTGTCTCTAGTCATCCATCAGGGTCTTGTCTGGCCTGCCTACTCCCTGAACCATAGTGAGCATCAAAGCTTTAGAAGAGTTTGAGTAACTGTTTATAAGGCAAATGCATCACAGTAGCCATAAGGCATCATGTCGAAGGCTACTACAGCCAAAAACATATATTTATTTTCCGATTATAATGCTTTTCCACCAGCAGCCCTACAGCCTTGAAGTTAAGTCCCAATGATGTATTTTTAATAAAGACCAATGGGACCCTCCACCCCCAAAGCCAACATCTTGAGCTTTCTCAGGGTACTCAGGTAGTTAACAGTCGGGGTGGCACCGTATACACACAAAACCCCTGTAAGCCACCTGGCATGGGAAACACCAGGGTGGGACTGGGCCAATGGTACACTGGGAAAAAACCCGGTGGGCCCTCGGCCTTTGTGGATGGGTCCCTTTGGCCCAGACCCGCTATTGTCTCTGCCCCCGACCTCCCTCCTGGCCCCTGGTGGTTAACAGGAAAAGAGGTAGGTGAGGGGGCCAGAGCAGGGTTGCAGCTAGGGCAAGGGCCTGAGGTGTCTAATGTGTCTTCACCGCTTCAGGGCCTCCACACACACCCCCAGGGTATTCTGCCACAGCAAATACATGTTAGCAATTACATGTTAGTCCAGCCACAGCCGCAACCCTGCACCGCCCCCCCCCACCTACCTCTTTTTCTGCTCACAACCTGGGAGGGAGGTAGGAGGAAGAGCAATAGTGGGTCTGGGCTGGTGGGCCCCCAGTCTGACCCTGGGAAACACCATAGCAACCCTAAGAGATGCAGCTCTATTTGTCCTTCAATAAAAACAAAAACACAACAGGGGAGTACTTTTTTTAGAACTTGACTCATGATAGGGACTTCCAAGTCTTTGTCATTAAAGGAGAATTCAACCCTTTATTAACCCCCCCCAATCTACGTAGACCACCCCACTGTCTAGCTGCTACCCCGGGAAAAGGGCCCTTACTTTTTATTTACCCCTCAGTGCAGATTCAGGGAACGTAGTTCACAGTAGCCATCTTCCTGATCTTCGTGTCTTCTTCCGGCGCTTCGGCAATTTCCGTCTATTTCGGCGCATGCACAGTTGTCACAAACCAGGAAATTGCACCGACTGCACATGCGACGATTTGCCGATCTCAGTCTCAGATTACTGAAGCACCGGAAGATGGCTTCCTAAACTGCCATCCCTGAATCTGCACCGAGGGGTAAGTAAAAAGTATGGGGCATTTCCCAGGGTTAGCAGCTAGGCTGGGGGGGAGGAGAGTCTACGTAGGGTAGGGGTTTATTTAGTTAAGGGTTGAATTCTCCTTTAAGCTCCAGTGCTAGCTTTGATCAGCGGTAAATAGATGTGTGTACACTACCACTGCTAAATTTAAACACAGTCAGATTTTTATTTATAATGATAAGAATCTAGGTTTGGTATAGTTACAATCAATGTTCCCTCTACTTCCTTCTTAGCTATGTGTGCAAAAAAAAAAAAAATATTTTGTGCGCATTTTTAAAAACTGTGTGCGCAGGTCAGAATATATGTAAAATGTTGGGTTTTCACAAAAAATTCTTTGTGCGCACCACAATTTGTTGTGTGAACTGGCCTCGCACAGCTTAGAGGGAACACTGGTTACAATCACTTGAAAAAATATTTGTGATTCTGTAAGAAATTGATTTTTAGTTATAAAATGCTCATTATATTTTTAAAGACACGATGTATATAACGGAGCTCTTGTTTTACATCCAGTGCGGTAGGGGGATTTACTGCTCAAATACAAAGACCTTATTCAGCCTTTAGTTTGTGACACAAGTTCTAGTCACAAGGCTAATGCATGAACCAAGGCACGCTTCTCAATACAAGACAAAGGCGTTAAAATATTCGAGCTGTACTGTTAACGCTTTTGTTTCGACACACCAGCAATAAAAATGTATCCAAGAACAATCAAATCCATTTCTCCGAATAACATTGAGCCTGTTTTTTACCATCCGAAGAGAACACAGAACAATATCATGACAGTTTTCTTATTTCCTCTTATTTCCTCTCTTCTAGCACATGCTACAAAATATAAACTGAACACCAGATACATTTGTTTTTAGGTTTCAGAATGAATATGCTTCCTTTTTATAGCCCTAATCATATGAAACCTTGGATAATAAGCATAAATTAGGGACAAAGTTCACCTCCCAGAACTTTTGCGACTTTTGCCTACGGTCCAAAGGCTATTTTTATTGCACAACACATCGTTACAAGAGTATTTCGGATTAAATAACAACACAACTCGTGGATTATATGTATTGTTTTGTAATTCTTAAACAGATAGAAACCAACTTTATAACATTCTGTAAATAAAAAAATAGGAAGCAATAAAGCAACTATCTATAAGGTTTAGTACCTAAAGAATACACTTAAAGGGATTCTGTCATGATATTTATGATGTAGTTTTTAATTCTAAATTACACTGTTTACACTGCAAATAATTAACTCTACAATATAACATTACATTCCTGAACCAGCAAGTGTATTTTTTTTGTTGTAATATTGGTGAGTAGGCGCCATCTCAGGTCATTTTGCCTGGTCATGTGCTCTTAGAAAGAGCCAGCACATCAGGATGGAACTGCTTTCTGGCAGGATGTTGTTTCTCCTACTCATTGTAACTGAATGTGTCTCAGTGGGACCTGGATTTTACTATTGAGTGCTGTTCTTAGATCTAACAGGCAGCTGTTATCTTGTGTCAGGGAGCTGCTATCTGGTTACCTTCCCATTGTTCTGTTGTTAGGCTGCTGGTGGGAAGGGGAGGGGGTGACATCACTCCAACTGCAGTACAGCAGTAAAGAGTGACTGAAGTTTATCAGAGCACAAGTCACATGACTGGGAGCAGCTGGGAAACTGACAATATGTCTAGCCCCATCTCAGATTTCAAAATTAAATATGAAAAAAAGTTTGCTCTTTTGAGAAATGGATTTCAATGCAGAATTCTGCTGGAACAGCAGATGAGTTTTGAAAAAAAAATGTCTGCCCTTTAACTTTTAAAGATATACACTCGAGCCAGTGTGGGCCGGCCTGAAACCAGCGGGACCCAGGGGGACCCACGCACCTGCTGGTGCCATGTTGGTAAGCTGCAGTCAACCAATTTGAAAAAAAAAAAAAATTACATACGCAGATGCACTCACTTTGATGCATAGGACAGAAAAATGGCAGACATGCTGGATCTTAATGACGCTGGAGGTCAGAAAAACAATTAGGGATGCACCAAATCTACTATTTTGGATTCGCCCAAACCCCCAAATCCTTTGCAAAAGATTTGGCCGAATACTGAACCTAATCTGAACCCTAATTTACATATGCAAATTAGGGGCGGGAAGGGGGAAACATTTTTTACTTCCTTGTTTTGTGACAAAAATTCCCACAATTTCCGATATTCAAATTAGGATTCAGATTCGGTTTGGCCTGGCAGAAGGATTGCTAAAAAATGCCGAATCCCGAACCGAATCCTGGATTTGATGCATCCCTAAAAACAACACTACATTGTGGGGAAAGAAAAAGGTAATTTGACCCAAAAACATCACTTAGCACACCGCAGTTTGAAAATGAGCCAAAGGGGCTTCAATGGAAGAAGCCTAAGACACAAGAAGTGTAATGGAGGAGTGCTTTCTTTCAATCCCCACTATTTTATATTACAAGTGATACTGCATTTATTCATACATGCTCCTAATTGTCATAGGTTCAATTACCTCTTACAGGCAAAACTTGTTCAGCACAACCAGCAACATTTTATGACAATGACACTGCTATAATGATAATTTAACTGCAGTAAACATCATCTTTAACCTTAAAAGCCGTACCAACGTAATCTTTAAACTAATTATAATGCTTACACAATTTATTGCCTTCTTTGTCATATCCATGCAGATAAGTTGCTCCATTCTCAAAACACCACTTAGGAATAGTGGATTCGTTCAAGTCTGAAAATAAACCAAAGCAAACTATTAACCGCAGTTCTAAAACAGGACCTTCTTCGTTGTATACAGCTCACACAGGACATTGTTAGTATAATAGTTGTATACAGCTCAAACAGGACATTGTTAGCATAATACCGGATCACATCAGTAAAAGATACCCTTTGAAAGAACAGGTTTGTAGGTTTGACCATCCAATGATTTTCCCATAATGAACTATTAAAGGGGAGTTCAACTGTAATATAACTATTAGTATGTTATAGAATGTCCTGTTCTTAGCAAGGTTTCAACTGTCCTTTATTTATTTTATTTTTTTAAAGTTTTTTTTTTTACCTTCCACTTCTCCATCTTTACAGTTGTAATGGGCACCACACCTGGCAACCACAAAATGATGGCTCCATGAGGCTACTATTTATTGTTACAGTCACTTTTATTACTTATCATTCTATCAGGACCTCTCCTATTCATCTTCCAGTCTCTCATACACACCAGCGCCTGGTTGCTAGGGTAATTTAGACCCTAACAACCAAATCTCTGCTGATATTCTGAAATAGATAGCTGCTAAATAATAAGTAGGGATGCACCGAATCCAGGATTCGGTTCGGGATTCGGCCAGGATTCGGCCTTTTTCAGCAGGATTCGGATTCGGCCGAATCCGTCTGCCCGGCCAAACCGAATCCGAATCCTATTTTGCATATGCAAATTAGGGGCAGGGAGGGAAATTGCGTGACTTTTTGTCAGAAAACAAGGAAGTAAAAAATGTTTTCCCCTTCCCACCCCTAATTTGCATATGCAAATTAGGGTTCGGATTCGGTTCGGTATTCGGCAGAATCCTTTGTGAAGGATTCGGGGTTCGGCCGAATCCAAAAAAGTGGATTCGGTGCATCCCTAATAATAAGTAAAGTAATTTAAAGAACATAAATAATTCAATATAAAGACTAATTGCAAACTGTCTTAGAATATGTCTGCATCATACTAAAAGTTTATTCAAAGGTGAACTATCCATTAAAGCTATGTGCACACAGGCTATTGTGCGAAACCATACTTGAAATAACATTTTATCTTCATCCTCCTACCTCAATGGAGCTTGCAATCTAAAGTCCCTATTGCACAAGGGTCAATTTCATCAAAAGCCAATGAATGAATGTACAGTATGTTATTGGAGTGTGGAAGGAAACAATACCCACACGGACAAGGGAAAAATAAAGACTGATTGCAGATTTCGATTTGGAACCCCAGAGCCTTTCTACAGTCTTTCAGTCTTTCTATAAGACTGAAAGACTGTCTTTCATAACAAAGATCTTTCTATAACAAAGATCTTTCTATAACAAAGATTTAGCAAATTAATTAAACAAGCAAACCTTAATTTTTCAACAGGCCACTGTGTTTTCTCAAAACTACACATTTATTTTTTTTTTTTACATTTACAAAAAGTAGCAGTTCTGTTTTATCAAAAACACTGACGTTTCAGCATGAACAAAAGAGACTTGTTGCACTAAGCAAGTATTTCTAAACTATAAGACTTATGGCCTCCTACCATTTACACCAATATCTTTCCTCCATTTCAAGCTTTCATCGATCATCTTCAGAGCATCTTCTGTTACATAGTGCCTCCACACAAGGTAGCTTTCCACCAAGGCATCATCATTCTGTAGTCTGTCCACATCACGAGAATCATATTTGTCTGCCTTTTCTATGATTTACAAGTGAAATGGGAGAAAAAGATTAGTGCAGGAGTATTAGTAGACACACGACTGCAAAAAGCTCCAAAATTGGAAACTTGCTATTAAAGCATGCATGGCCTAATATCGGAGACAAATCCATAAGATAACTTACAACAGGTTGGCCAACAGTGTGGAAATGTTCAAATCATCTCCAGCTCCCCAGGTATTAGGGCAAAGATACACTGTCAGATTTGGGGAGATGCCGGGGACAAATCCCTTCTTCAGGGCCTAAGCACCAATAGGCTGTTAACACCATTTACATCATTACTCCAGATTATTGTTCTGACCTCAAGCACTTGACATGGATATATGGAGTTCAACACGAGCAAGTAAATAGGGATGGAGTAGACAAGTTATTAGTACAGGTATGGGATCCAGAAAGCTCCAAATTACGTAATGTCTGTCTCCCATAGACTCTTTTTTTATGCAAATAAACCGAATTTTTAAAAAATTATTTCCTTTTTCACTGTAATAATAAAACAGTAACTTGTATTTGATCCCAACTAAGATATAATTAATCCTTATTGGAGGCAAAAACCCAAATATTGGGTTTATTTAATATTTACATGATTTTCTAGTAGACTTAAGGAATGAAGATCCAAATTACAGAAAGATTTGTTATCCGAAAACCCCCAAGTCCTGAGCATTCTGGATAAAAGGTCTCATGATATCATGCCTGTATTGGATTACACAAAGACTTTTAAATGATGCACCGAATCCAGGATTTGGTTCGGGTTTCGGACAGGATTAGGCATTTTTCAGCAGGATTCGGCCGAATCCTTCTGCCCGGCCGAACCGAATCCTAATTTGCATATTCAAATTAGAGACGGGGAGGGAAATCCCGTGGATTTTAGTTACAAAACAAGGAAGTAAAACATTTTTTCCCCCTTCCCACTCATAATTTGCATATGCAAAATAGGATTCGGATTTGGTTCGGTATTCGGCCAAATCTTTTGCGAAGTATTCGGGGATTCGGCCAAATCCAAAATAGTGGATTCGGTGCATTCCTCCTATGTTTAAGTGATACATTCAAATAAAACCATGCTGCTTGTCAGAATCAATGTATTATATATTATTCCCTTAAATCTGTGTTGTAGCAATTTCAGAATATATATTACTGTTATATACCTGTACTATTATATTATGACTGTGTTGTGTTTGTATTGTGACTGTATTGTGTATAGTTCTTGACATGTATTTGTATGTACAGGTATGTGATCCATTATCTGGAAATCCGTTATTCTGAAAGCTCTGAATTACGAAAAGGCCGTCTCCCATAGACTCCATTTCATCCAAGTAATCCAAGTTTTTAAAAATGATGTTCCTTTTCTCTGTAATAATAAAACAGTACATTGTACTTGATCCAAACTTATATATATATGATATAATTAATCCTTTATTGGAAGCAAACAGCTGATTGGGTTTATTTAAAGTTCACATGATTTTCTAGTAGACTTTAGGTATGAAGATCCAAATTACGGAAAGATCTGTTATCCGAAAACCCCCAGGTCCTGAGCATTCTGGATAACAGGTCCCATACCTGTATTACAAATATCATATATTTGTATGTTATTGTCTAGCGAGATTGAGGTATTTGAAGAAAATCTTTAAGACAATGCAAAGGTTCCTGTATCCGCAGACTGATAGAAGTAGAATTCTGAGAGATGAGGTGATAGGAAAACTGCATTAAATGATTGTAACGCTGTAGAGACTTTAATAAGGCAACCAATGTTAAGTGAGTGGAATTACTGCCGCCTCCTTCGCTCTAATCCTGTTCCTAGGGATAATCCAATGATAGAAGGACGTACGGTAGCTATAACTACTATTTAAAAAGCACTATCACTCAGAATTCAATTATGCTGCTGTTTCCAAACCTGAAGGACATTAGCTTTTGAGTGACCGAGGAGTCTTTGTAAATTGAATAAAATAGTATAAAGACTGCTGAATAGGGAATATTTATTTTTATAAATAAACATCCGGTATTCATCTAAATGTATAGGTCATAGTTGGAATGTAAAATGGAATAATTTTCAAGGCTTTAGGTCAATGCCACATGGGGGATCTTGGCCTATGGAAAAGTGCAGGCTGAGAAACAGGCCAAACGCTGGCATTAGCTTTCTTCTTTGCCTGCACCTAGAAACATTGCATCAGACGCAGGCACGTGCAACACACATTTTGAAGTGGAAACTCCTGAGATTGCATTTTAAAGTGGAAATCCATTGTGTGTGTCTGCATTCTAGTTGCAGCACAGTTGTTCTGCATGCCGGCAAAGAAAAAAGCTTATGTCAGTGTTGGGGCTGATTGTCAGCCCGCGTTTTTCCACAGGCCAAGATCAGCCCCTGCATGGCATTAGCCTAAAGCAGTAGTACATGCATACTATAGACCTACTTGCACCAGAATTATAGAAAGAAGGAAATTGTTTTTAAAAATGACAATTATTTGTATTAAAATGGGAGTCTATGGGGTAAATTTATCAAAGAGTGAAGTTCCGCCACTAGAGTGAAATTCTGCAGCTCTCAATTCATTTCTATGGGATTTTGAAAGGCGTATTTATCAATGGGTGAAAATGAAAGTTCAAATGAATACGCCTTTAAAAATCCCATAGAAATGAATGGGGAGTGGCGGCATTTCACTCTAGTGGCGGAACTTCACTATTAACTTCACTCTTTGATAAATATACCCCCATGGGAGATAGCATTCCTCTAATTTGGAGCTTTTGGGATAGAGGTATGGGACCTGTTATCCAGAATACTCAGGACCTGGGGTTTTCCGGATAATGGATCTTTTCATACCTAAAGTCTACTAGAAATAAACCCAACAGGCTGGTCTTGCGTCCAATAAGGATTAATTATATCTTACTGTTTCATTATTACAGAGAAAAGGGAAATCATTTTAAAAAAATTTCGATTATTTGGATAAAATGGAGTCTACGGGAGACTAATAATTAATGTAATTTGGAGCTTTCTAGATAATGGGATTGCGGACAACGCATCCTATACCTTTTGGGTTTTATTTAAAGAAACAGTAGCAAAATGTGAAAGGGTTTTGCACGCATTTAAACATTATTTATTGTTACCCTTTATTGGTACAAACTGAGTTTGCACGAGAGGCTTGGATATTTGTATTAATTATATGCCTTGTATCTTTACTGTTCTAGCTCAGTTGGACTACAGCCAACATATGCACCAATTAGGCAAACTGAAAAGTACTGAGACATTGTGTGTTAGGGGCAGAAGTGAAAGATTCAGAGATACAAAGTGCACTGCTTGGTTTCTTGAAGAGAAACAATGTTAGCGCTGCAGCCTGAAAGTGTAGGTGATCATATAAACTGAAGCAAAGCAACGTGGGAATGTTAAAATTTGCCATAAACAATACAGACCTTGCAAATACTCCTGAGTAAACCTTTTTCTTGTCTCCTGAATTAGATGCTCCTTGTCCTGTCACAGAAAATAAAAAAGACATACATTCAATAAAAGGCAAAATAATGTGTTAAAGTCAGAAATTGTAGCAGATGGCCTGGAACCAACGCAGAGAGAACTCATTCACACATCTGAAATGAGAAGCAAAACGTGTAATACAGGTATTCTGTTATCCAGAATGCTCGGAGCCTGGGGTTTTCCAGATAACAGATCTTTCCATAATTTGTATCTTCATACCTTAAGGGGCAGATTTATGAAGGGTCGAAGTGAATTCGAGCAAATTTTCGAAGTAAAAAAATTCGAAATTCAAAGTAATTTTTTGGATACTTCGACCAGCGAATAGGATACTATGACTACGAATTCGATTCGAAGTATAATCATTAGAATATTCGACCATTCGATAATCGAAGTACTGTCTCTTAGACTTCAATACTTCGCCAAATTCAAACCTGCCGAAGTGCTATGTTAGCCTATGGGGACTTTCTACAGCAAGTTTTTTGAAGTTGAAATAAAATTGTACGATCGTACGATAAAATCGTTCGAATCGAAGGAATTAAATCGTTCAATTAAACGATTTTACTTCGACCGCAGAATACTCAAATTTGATGAAAAAGTTTGAATTCGATATTCGAAATATTTAAATTTGATGGTCGAATTTCGAAGTATTTTTTACTTCCCCCTAGTCTACAAAAATAAACCCAATTGGCTGGTTTTGCCTCCAATAAGGATTAATTATATCTTAGTTGGGATCAAGTACAAGCTACTGTTTTATTATTACAGAGAAAAAGGAAATCATTTTTAAAAATTTGGATTATTTGGATAAAATGGAGTCTATTGCCGTAATTCTGAGCTTTCTGAATAATGGGTTTCCGGATCCCATACCTGTACATAAGTACACAGTTTAACAGATAATAAATGTATCCCACATCCCTATCAATTATAATGGCTATTTTGGCACTTTTTGTATAGCTCCAGCCAGTCACGAGACAGGGCCGGATTTATATAGTGGGCGCCCCTAGGCCCACTGCTGTTCATTGCCCCTGTCCCCTCCCCTTTATTTGTGCAAATTTTCATCATCTGGACCGGAGCAATGGGGATTGGCGCATAGGAATTTAATAAAGGATTGTATCTCCAGCCAATCCCCAGTGTTTTTGAATCGATGTGGATGTGGTTGTGCACCATGCTGCCCCCCTAAAATCCTGCCCCCCTAGGCCAGGGCCTAGGTGGCCTTTCCATAAATCCGGGCCTGTATGCAGAAGTTTACAATAATTTATAACAAACAAGGTCTGCTGAATTTAAATAGGATTAGAGACCCTGCTCATAAGAGCTTACAATCGCAACATATTGGGTAGTTATCGTTTTATTAAATTCACAAACAAACATAATATAATTAGGTAGTTCAGATCACATACAAGTGTATTGACAAACTTGAGAGACCAGATTATTTCATTGTTAGAATAAGAAAAATATTAATCGGCACTAATACAATATACAGCGCAAAAAGAAGTTGACGCCAATGAAAAATGGGATTCTACAATGTGAAAGTGTACCGTTATAGAAGTTGCATAATATTGGGTTAACCTAACAAAAGTCCATGCAGAGGAACAATATGAATTGTAGTAGTACTGGTATAAGATCCGTTATGCAAAAACCAGTTATCCAGAAGGTGAATTATGAGGCCATCTCCTACAGACTCGATTTAAAAAAAAATTCACGTATTTAAAAATGATTTCCTTTTTCTTTAAAATAATAAAACAGTACCTGTACCAGTACATTTGATTCCAACCAAATTATTTTTAAACATATTTTTAGTAGACTTTTAGGGGCCGATTCACTAAGGGTCGAATATTGAGGGTTAATTAACCCTCGATATTCGACTAGGAATTAAAATCCTTCGACTTTGAATATCGAAGTCGAAGGATTTAGCGCAGATAGTTCGATCGAACGATCAAAGGATAATTCCTTCGATCGAACTACGAAATCCTTCGAATCTAACGATTCTAAGGATTTTAATCCAACGATCGAAGGAATATCCTTCGATCAAAAAAAGTTAGCCAAGCCTGTGGGGACCTTCCCCATAGGCTAACATTGACTTCAATAGCTTTTAGATGGCGAACTTGGGGGTCAAAGGTTTTTTTAAAGAGACAGTACTTCGACTATCGAATGGTCGAATAGTCGAACGATTTTTACTTTGAATCCTTCGATTCAAAGTCGTAGTCGAAGTTCGAAGTAGCCCATTCGATGGTCGAAGTAGCCCAAAAAAAATTAGAAATTAGAAGTTTTTTACCTTCGAATCCTTCACTCGAAGTTACTGAATCGGCCCCTAAGTATGGAGATCCAAATTACAGAAAGATTCCTTATTTGGAAAACCCCAGGTCCTGAGCATTTTGGATAACAGGTCCCATACTTGTATCTCATTTTGGATCAAGTACAAGGTACTGTTTTATTATTAAAGTGAAAAAGAAATACATTTTTGAAATCTGGATTATTTGGATAACAGTCCCATGCCTGTGCTTTTAAAGAAGAATTGGGAATGCTGTAGTGATGTGTGGGTTGGGTTTTTCCCGACCCTAACTCGCCCTCCCTCAGCCAACGCCCGACTTCCGGGTTCCTTTTATAGACCGCCGATGACGTCACAAGAGGGGCGGGGCAAGCAGGCGCATCGTCTATAAAGGAAGAACCCAGAAGTTGGAAGCCGGCACTGCAACGTGCCAGGCGGGAAGAGCAGAAGAGCTCAATCCGCACCAGAAGAGGATTGTGAGGACGGCCCGAACCTGCTGGTAAACCCACGGTATTGGCCTGGCCTGCACATCACCAGAATGCTGATTCATTTAAATGTCCATTGACATCAATTTAAAATACTAACTAAGTTATAATTAATCCTTAAAACCAGTCTATTGGGGTTATTATGGGGCACATTTACTTAGGGTCGAATATCGAGGGTTAATTACCCTTGATATTCGACCGTCGAAGTAAAATCCTTCCGCATTTTACAGAATTTCCTTCATTCGTACGATCAAAGGAAAAATCGATTAAAGAACGATTAAATCCTTTGAATCGAACGATTCGAAGGATTTTAATCCATCGATCTAGCGATTTTCCTTCGATCAAAAAAACGTAGGAAAGCCTATGGGGACCTTCCCCATAGGCTAACATTGATGCTCGGTAGGTTTTAGGTGGCAAAGTGGTTGGTCGAAGTTTTTTTTTTTAAAGAGACAGTACTTTGACTATCGAATGGTCGAATAGTCAAACGATTTTTAATTCGAATTGTTTGATTCGAAGTCGAAGTAGCCAAAAAAATACTTCGAAATTCAAAGTATTTTTTATTCTATTCCTTCACTCAAGCTAAGTAAATGTGCCCCTTAATGTTTACATGATTTTCTAGTAGACTTAAGGTATGGAGATCCAAATTACAGAAAGATCCCTTATCTGGAAAACCCCAGGTCCCACGCATTCTGGACAGGGCTGCCATCAGGGTGGGACAAATGTCACAGGCATGAAGGGGAGCCCGGCAAGGCTGCACTTTTGAAAGAGCCGGCCCCCCTTGAGAGCGCCGAAGCCGTGCGGCCATTTTTGAAGTCCCGAACAGCCGAAATGCGGAAGTGCCAAAAAGCCAAAGGACCCAAAGCCACGAAAACAGCCAAAGCAGTACTCCCAAAGCGGCGAAAAGACCCGAAGTCACGAAAACATCCGAAATTGAAGTCCTGAAGCGGCGAAAAGACCGAAGTCACAAAAACAGCCGAAATTGAAGTGCTGAAGCGGCGAAAAGTCCCAAAATCACGAAAGGAGGCGAAGTTGAAGTCCTGAAGCCATGAGTTCAATTCTACTGAACACCAATTTGTGTGTGTTTTTTTTTTTTTTAAATCCCCAAGCTACCAATGTATTATTTTAATATTCTATAGGCCCCTGCCACCAATGTTTTTTTTAAAAAATATTTTTTGGGGCCCCAATTTTTTTAACTTGTAATGGGGGGCCCTGGCTCCAATTTTTTTTTTAAAAAAAAATGTTTTTTGGGGCCCCGATTTGTCTTAACTTGTAAGGGGAGCCCTGGCACCAATATTTTTTAAAAAAATATATTTTTTAGGGCCCCAATTTTTTTAACTTGTAAGGGGGGCCCTGGCGCCAATGCTTTTTAAAAAAAAACTTTTATGGGGGGGCCTTGGCGCCAATGGGTTTTTTCTAACTTACAAGGGTGCCCTGACCATCAATAGCTTTTTATAACTTGTGTTGGGGGGGGGGGTTACTTTTTTAGTGCTGATGTCTGTGTGGTCTTTTAACTGTTATGTGGAGTGGGCGGGATCTGGGGTGGGGCTTGGGCGCCAGTGTGTGAAAA
Organism: Xenopus petersii; assembly: GCA_038501925.1. NCBI lineage: Eukaryota > Metazoa > Chordata > Amphibia > Anura > Pipidae > Xenopus > Xenopus petersii. The sequence continues at coordinate 168,400,709 of CM076674.1, forward strand.
TTTTGTTGTACGGGGCCCCATGATTTCTAATGGTGGCCCTGATTCTGGATAACAGGTCCCATACTTATATGTCTTCTTGGATCAAGTACAAGGAATTGTTTTATTATAACAGAAAAAAAGAAATACATTTTTAAAATCTGGATTATCTGGAAAAAAATGGAGTCTATATGAAACACCCTTTCCGTATTTCGGGGTTTTCTGGATAATGGGTTTCTGGATAACGGATCCCATACCTGTACGACAAAAATTCTGGTAGAAAACACAAATGCTGGATTGGGCCTCATAGAGCCCACTACAGAACCAGACATCTAGGGCCACTCCCATAATGAGCAGATGGAGACATATGGAGTGCATATGGTAAAAATAAGAAAATGGTAAATTTTACTGGCTGGCAGGTTCCCTACTATCATGGAAGAAATGGCAGCATTAGGAATGTGCTAGCTGCATGAGAAACAAGCCAACACAAAATGACACTACTATTTTTTTTTTTTTTAAGAATCTCACACTAGTTCTTTACAGACCAGAAATATTTGTTAAAAAGGGGCTAAAATGCTAACCGGAGCTGGCACTTGGTCAAGGATGCCGCACATCCTCAAATCTCTGGTTAGATGGCTTCAGAACATTTACGAAACACAATGACAAACATTTTCATACATTATGACAAGACAAAGTTCATATATTTTGACAAGTGTCTTGTAAATAAGTTATGTCCAAAACAGACATGGCTGTCAGCTCTTTAGGGTGACCTTGATCAATTATATCATAAGAGCCAATAGTGTGACCAGTAACTGTGTTTTTTTCTAAAATATGCCAGTTTAATATATCACATTTCCGAAAGCCTACACAAGAATTTTAGACAAACTGCCTTAACATTTTCCATACTCTCATTTCATATTTTTAATTGCCTCTTGTCTCTGTCATGTCTATCTCGATCTCTCGATCTTTCTCTCAACCCAAATCGTTTTTTTTTTGATTGAATGTTATATTCACATACCTCCCAACTGCCCCATTTTATTTACTAAAATGTCCTCACTAGGGATGCGCCGAATCCAGGATTCGGTTCGGGATTCGGCCAGGATTCGGCCTGTTTCAGCAGGATTCGGCCGAACCAAATCCGAATCCTAATTTGCATATGCAAATTAGGGGCAGGGAGGGAAATCATGTGACTTTTTGTCACAAAACTAGGAAGTAAACATTTTTCCCCCTTCCGAACAATAATTTGTATATGCAAATTAGGATTCGGTTCAGTATTCGGCCGAATCTTTCATGATGGATTCGGGGGCTCGGCCGAATCCAAAATAGTGGATTCGATGCATCCCTAGTCCTCACTTTCTCTTTGATCTCCTGCACTGAAAAAGATACAAAGTTTCTGAAACTTAAAGGAACAGTAATACCAAAAACTGAAAGTTTTGTGAAATCTCACATTTAATTTTACATTAGAATTGGGGGATTAAAATTTGAATGTGTGAATTTTGACACCAATTTTTTTTTCAAAAATTCAAATGTACTATTTGACCCTTAATAAATCTGTCCCTAAGTATAATGGGACAACCTATTGCCTGGCACCAGAGGTGCATTGACCAAGGCAATAGCAAATGATAGTGAAAACCCCAGTATCTCACTCAGTCTTGCAGCTAATGTGCTGTGTTGTCTTCAGATAAGGGGTCTTTTTTGCCAGGAAACAGAATACAACCATTAAAGGAACAGTAACACCAGAAAACAAAAGTTTTAAAGTAGTGAAAATATAATGTAGTGTTGCCCTGCACTGGTAAAACTGGTCTATTTGCTTCAGAAACACTCCTATAGTTTATATGAACAAGCTGCTGTGTAGCAATGCTATATGGCAAAGGTTAAATAGTGGATAACAGATAACACCATTATGTTCTACAGAGCTTATTTGCTGTGTAATCTAAACCTTTTCTCCTTTGAATAGCAGCCCCTATTACTACACAGCAGCTTATTTATATAAACAATAGTAGTATTTCTGAAGCCAACACACCAGTTTTACCAGTGCAGGGCAACACTGCATTATTTTTGTATTACTTTAAAAGTGGTTGTTCACCTTCAAACAACTGGTTGTTTTCCGATAGATCAACTTTTTCCAATTACTTTCTATTTTTTATGTGTCTTTGTTTTTCTAATATTGAAGTGTAAAGTGTCTTTTTTTCACCTTTTAAAGCAGCTCTGGGAGGGGGTCGTCGACCCTGTAAACTGTTCTAAATTGATACATTTACTTGATACATTTCTCATCTTTGTCCCTATTGAGCAGAATCTCTGGGTTTCATTACAGGCAGCTGTTGGAATTGATACAATAGTTGCTAAAACTCCCGAGATTCTAGTGAGAAATGTATCAATTAAATGTTGTAAAATCGTAATAGCTTAGAGTCTGCGTCTGAATTACTGATAGGGTTGCCACCTTTTTCTAATTTTGTTACCGGCTGGTGGGGGGTGGGAACAATAAAGGGGCGGATTTATGATGTAAAAAGAGGTGGGGCCACGGCGTTGAGCTGTGTGATGCCAAAGGGGGCGTGGCTATGCCGTAAAAAGGGGCGGGCTGCAGCGCATGTTACTGTTCCTTTAATTAAAATAAGAGGCTTTTTTGGCAGAGAGCCCAGAACAATCAGCAGCTGCACTTGGATACATTTGTAACAATTTAAGATAAGCAAATATAGAATTGTAACTATTTAAGATAAGCAGGTCTCTTGGAAGAACTGAGACTTCCAGCTTAAAGGGCAATTCACTTTCATTAGCAAAACTGTTATAACACATAAAAAATTGCACTAAAACTCCCAGAAATGTGTTCAAACTTTCATAACCTGCCAAATTGTGTGAAATAGACATGTTAAATAGGGGGTGTGGCCATAAAATGGACGTGGCTAACAATTTTGCCGCGGCACAATTTTTTGTCCCTCTTTTCGTTTTTTAAATGTTGGGAAGTATGGGAAAGGGCTGAAAAATAACATTTTATGCGGACGACTTTGTTGATTATCTTCCAGTTTACAACTACAAACAAAAAAAAAAACCACAGATACACATATGCCATGATTAAGTCTGTTCTGCTTGAGCTGTGCGACTGTAATGTGTTGTTATCCACGTGCTTTGTGTACACAGCTACTCTAACAACACTGGTAAATATAGAAAACAAGTTGGCAAGGAATGCAGGCACAACATAACTCCCATGACAATTAGATTAACTGCTGCAGGCAAATTTAGGCTTTGGAAAAAGATACTGTACAGTTACTAAGTCTTAGATGTAAGGGCAATGGTACACATGATTCTGGGTGTTTCAAAACTTTTAGTAGTTACACGAGATGAAACACCTAGATTTGCCTCCTAGTCGTGCCAGTGCCAATTGCCTGGGCCCATGCAGTGCACACATGGGTGAACAAAATTCTCACTATAAATTTAAAAGGACTCACATTTTCCTGACTCCGTGCTTTCAGAAAGAGCCAGAACTTTAGGATGCAACTGCTTTCTAGCAGTCTCCTACTCAATATAACTGAATGTGTCGCAGTGAGACCTGAACTATTAAGTGCTGTTCTTAGATCTACCAGGCAGCTGTTATCTTGTGTTAGGGAGGTGCTATCTGGTTACCTTCCCATTGTTCTGTTGTTAGGCTGCTGGGGGGGGGGGGCAATATCACTCCAACTTGCAGTACAGCAGTAAAGAGGGCCTGAAGTTTATCAGAGCACAAGTCACATGACAGGGAGCAGCTGGGAAACTGACAGTATGTCTAGCTCCATGTCAGATTTCAAGATTAAAAATAAAAAAATCAGTTTGCTCTTTTGAGAAATGAATTTCAATGCAAGAATTCTGCTGGAGCAGCACTATTAAATGTGTTTTTAAAAAATGTACTGTATTTTCCCGTGACAGTATCCCTTTAACTTTTAGTATGACGTCAAGATCCAAGTTACCATAGCAACCATGCATTGATTTGCATAAGAGACTGGAATATGAATATGACAGGGCCTGAATAGAAAGAGAAGTAATAAAAAGTAGAGCACTTGTTTATAGACTGGTTTTAGTGACCCCTGTTTGAAACCTGGAAAGGGTCAAAAGAACAAGGCAATAAAAAAGTAAAAAATGAAGGCCAATTGGAAAGTTGCGTAGAATTTGTTATTCTATATCATATTAAAAGTTAACTACCCCAAACAGTTCTTTAAAGAGCCAGCATGTTACTGGGGCCCCACGCTGGATTATGAAAGGTTACAGATCTTTCTGTATCAAGCATTCCAAATAATGGTTTCTCCCAAATCTTACTGTAACTATCTTCAAACAGGGATTTGTGACGTAACAAATATCACAAATATTCTCCCCTTATTTTACCGTAACTGGTCTTCACGCTGTGCACCCCAGTTACTACTCCAGAGTACACTGTTAGCTGATACATAGATGTTTCAGATACCCATGGGTGACAAGTCCAGCTGCTGGTACAGGTATGGGACCAGTTATCCAGAATGCTCAGGACCTGGGGAAATCCAGATAAGGGGTCTTTCCGTAACGTTTTTAAAAATATAATTATTTCATTTAAATGGAGTGGAGTCTATGGGAGATGGCCTTCCCGTAATTCGGAGCTTTTTGGATAGTTGGTTTCCTGCCACTTGTGCCTTCACTGCATCTGTCATTTTCTTGCCAGCTCCCCCCCTCAATGAAGTCAGTGGCAGGACCCCACCCCTTCATGACATCACCATTAGTAGCCGGTTCCAGTCAAAAAAACATGCTATGCAAGCTTGGGTGTAAATTAGGGTTAGGTGCAGGTCATAGATTTTGTGACCCCCTTGTCACTAGGGATGCACCGAACCCAGGATTCGGTTCGGGATTCGGCCTTTTTCAGCAGGATTCGGCCGAATCCTTCTGCCTGGCCGAACCGAATCCGAATCCTAATTTGCATATGCAAATTATGGGTGGGAGGGAAATTGCGTGACTTTTTGTCAGAAAACAAGGAAGTAAAAAATGTTTTCCCCTTCCCACCCCTAATTTGCATATGCAAATTAGAGTTCGGATTCGGTTCGGTATTCGGCCGAATCTTTCGTGAATGATTCGAGGGTTCGGCCGAATCCAAAAAAGTGGATTCGGTGCATCCCTACTTGTCACTAACCCTTATCATTACAATACCCTGAAGCAAGCTAAAAGTGCCCCTTTTTGAAAATAAAAGCTGCTCCTGAAAAAAGCAAGCCTACAGGAGAACCGTTGTTTGCAATTTATAGGTAATATAGACATTTGGTATATATATATATATATATATAAGTAACCAGAGAAAGTATATGCACATACCCCACCCTCTCAACCAAGTTCCCAAAAATGTCCACAATCGTTTAAGTTTTTATGAGGAGATAGGCCCTAGGGTGGGGGTGCCTAACCTTTTTTTACCCATGAGCAACAGGTAAAAAGAGTTGGGGAGCAACATGAGTATGCAAAATGTTCTTGGGGATGCCAAATAAGGGCTGTGATTGGCTATTTGGTAGCCCCTATGTGGACTTGCAGACTACAGGAGACTCTGTTGACAGTACATCTGGTTTTCATGCAACCAAAACTTGCCTCTAAGCCAGAAATTCAAAAATAATCACCTGCTTTGAGGCCACTGGGAGCAACATCCAATGGGTTAGTGAGCAACATGTTACTCAGGAGCCATTGGTTGGGGATCACTGTCCTAGGAGAACTGTCACATTAAAAGAGATGAAAGATATTCCATTGCAGCTCAGCAGATAAGTTCTATGGAAGCTCCCATTCATAAATACAAATATGCAGAATTATTTATTCTCATATATGTTTTGGCAACATTTCTTCTAATCTTTGTGCTTAAACATGCACACACAACTCATTCTGGTGTCCCTAAAGAAATTTATGTTACAAGACACAATGGGGGTTATTTATCAAAGGTCGAATGTTTGAGTTTTTTTTATACCTGGAATAAAGTCACAACTCGAGTGGTTTCTCATTTAAGAAACAACTCGAATGGAAAAACTTGATTCTGCGAGTTCAAGTTGTGAAATCCGAAAACACAAACGAATCGACTTTTCAGTGGGGAAAAAGCTTGAATTGATCGAATTATTCAAGTCTTCGGGCAAAACCCTCTGAAAAAAACGACATCATGAAGGCTATTAACATCTTCAGATGATTCAAGGGACGTCTGCCATTGACAGGTTTTAGATTTAGATCAGTATTTTCAGATTCAAGCTATCTCCTGGGTCAGGGTATAATAAAACTCGAAAAATTCTAGTTTTTTTTTTTAATGTGAGTTTTGACCAAAATCAACTTGAAAACTCAATTTTCATGGAAAAACACAACTGAAACCTTAATAAATCTGCCCCAATGTATTGCTTAATCCAAGCCACTGACCTCTTACTGCACAAAGGTTTTAACAGTTCGCACAAATGAAGAGACGTTGGACGTTCACTGGATCCACAGCATGTTTGATATTAGATATATTAAATGAATGGCAAATCTGTTTCTTAAGGCCCCCATAGACGCAAAGATTTTTGAGGTTATTGGGAATCTAACTATTGTGCATCAAATGATTTTTCATCATGGTCAGAAAATTGATCGGCCAGGTTAGAAAATTTTCATCGCAGTGAAATGTATCTTACGATAACTAAAAGATCTTTTAAAAATCTTTACATCTATGGCCAGCTTTAGATTCTTGATACAAACATAAATAGACTGCACAATATAGTGCCAACATACAATCAAACTGAGACAGGGGTTCAATAAAATCCAAAACAACAAGACATATAGGGATGTGGTAAAATGACTTCTCCATGAGAAATAAATAAATTCCCCAGGACTGTGTGCCCAGAGGAAGTAGAAAGGTTGTAGTGGTATAATAGGGCAATAAACAGTTCCTCTACTATATATAGTGAGTATACGCTTAAGTAAATCTTCACCACAACACAAATATAAAAAAAAATGCAAGAATTATTGACAAAGAGTTTTCATACATTTGCAGAATAAGCAAAAATGTTTGGCGCTTTGCATATTTACAAACCAAGCCACAAAAATTCAGCCCAGTGTCAAATCACAAGATCTCCTTTTACAAAAATGTCTTTGAATGTGAAATTTTTCGTCCCACTGTTGTATCAGCAGAATACATTCCACTAACAAAAACTATTCAGTGGAATTCAGAATTCTTGTCTTTATGTGTATATTTTAACAGTGCCAAAGCAAAATCATTTTTGGAGATTAAAATATACAATAAATAACTGGCTGAAAAAGCTACTTCAGTGCTGTTGAGAGTGCTCCTTCATTCAGCACTTGTGTCCACGGCATAGATTAAATTAAATATCTGACACAGGAGGCAGCCCTGTTCTTACAGCCTGTTTACTGTATTTAGTTCCCTGTCCCACTGTCAGTTAAAGAGGTTGTTGACCTTTAAATTAACTGTTGGTATGATGCAGAGAGTGATATTCTGATACAATTTGCAATTGGTTTTAATTTTTTATTGCTTGTGGTTTTTTGAGTTATTTAGCTTTTTATTCAGCAGCTCTCCAGTTTGCAACATCAGCCATCTGGTTGCTAGGGTCCAAATTACCATAGCAACAATACATTGATTTTAATGAGAGACTGGAATATGAATAGGAGAGGCCTGAATAGAAAGATGAGTAATAAAAAGTAGCAATAACAATACATTTATAGACTTTTTGTTTTTAGATGGGGTCAGTGACCCCCATTTGAAAGTCGGAAAGAATCTGAAGAAGGCAAATAGTTTAAAAAAAACTATAGAAAATAAATAATGAAAACCAATTGAAAATTTGCTTAGTAGTAGCCATTCTGTAACATACTAAAAGTTAACTTAAAGGTGAACCACCCCTTTAAACTGAAGTCTGGTTGCTCAAGTCAATGACCATAGCAACCAGGCAAGTGGCTGAAAAAACAGCCTTAAAGACAAACAGCAAAGGGTCTGAAAATAAAGAGAAGTTCAAGAGTAAAGAAAATAGCTTCCTGTTTGCATGTTTATTATGGCCATCGCTGTATAAAAAATCTTGAGTTTCACCTGGTGACAACACTTGAATGAAAACAATCACTTTTCCTGCCCTACCAGCAAATAATGGTGGTGCCATACCGTGCGGACCCAATTATGACATGCCTAATTAAATCATGTAATTATGTCATGTTACAGTCTTGAAATACCTGAAATTAATTGTACCTTTAACTCTGTAGCCAGATGGCACAGTATTAAGAATTTCTAGAAGAACTTGTACAATGTTGCTTATAATTACAAATTATTATTATTATTATTATTATTATTATTATTAAAGGGTTTGGTTCCCATTTAAGTTAGCTTTTTAGTATGTTATAGAATGGCCATCTATAAGTCAATGCTCTGTAAGGCTACAAATGAATTGTAATTGTCACTTTTTATTACTCATCTTTCTATTCAGGCCTCTCCTATTCATATTCCAAGTCTCTTATTCAAATCAATGCATGGTTGCTAGGGTAACTTGAACCCTAGCAACCAGAATGCTGTAATTGCAAACTGGAGAGTTGCTGAATAAAACGCTAAATAATTAAAAAAAAAACAAATTGTCTCAGAATATCACTCTCTACATCATACTAAAAGTTAACTCAAAGTTAAACAGTCCCTTTAAAACTGTTCTAGGGTTAACCACCTGTATATTTATGATGACCTGTATATCAGCTTACAATAAGCTGTATTCTTGGCTAGTAAGTCACTTGCTTCTGGACCAATATTTCTGATTTTGCTGGCTTTTACACAAGGTAGTCATCTCCTTGTGGGAATACATTACTACATGACTACAATCTGTTTCCATCTTATAAAGATAGCTAAACAAAAACATAAAACAATTTCTTTGATATACATTATGTGATCATTTTATTTGTGCTTAAAGTGATACTGACACTAAAAAAAGAATTTTAGCATATGAATGTACATTAAATGTTACCTATAGGTCATGCTGATCATTTTTTGCTGAGAGGTTTGTTTTTGTATATAATTGTTAGTTGAAGTTCCTAAGCCTGACTCTCTGATACTCTGACTTTGCCAACCTGACTTTCCCATCTCAGCCTGTTAGTTACAGTTTCTAATGCTAACGGACTCCTGTTGCACAAACATGGCAGCCCCCTCATACAGGAACATGGGGGATCAGACAGGTAATGTAAAAGCATCATGCAAATACTTTATGGCAAAGTTAGAAGTAGCTTGCAAAGCCAATATTATAATAGATGTAAAAAAAAGTTAAATTTCAGGTGTCAGTATCTCTTTAAGCTGATGAATTGACCATCGCCTTTCAATAATGAACCCAAACAAAACACCCTGCTACTTCTGGTATCAACAATAGCAGCAGGTTACTTGGAGGGGTCAATTAATTAAAATTTCTCCTCTTTGTGGCTGGTCAGCGTTGAAGTTAACAATAATGCTTACAAAGTGAAACTATTTGTGGGCCAGTAAGTCTCTTGTTAAGTTGTACTTAGTCAATAAATCCTCTGTCGGATTATTTCTTGCTTAGGACCAGTAAAGCAATTACTCTCTGTTTTATATAAGCAAAGCTCCAGCACAGTTACACATAAAAAGTACTATCATCTAAAGATTTATGACATTAACAGACCAGTTTATCAACTGATCAGATATGGTCATTTATGGTCAGAATATTGCCTGATAATTCCTGCTCAGTAAAATGCTACCAATAAACCCCTTTGACTTGCTGGGCACTGCCATATGTTTACTGTCATTTCATCCAATGACTAACTGCATTAGGCAACAAGCTTCACTGGATATGCTGCATTGTTACATTTAATTAACAATGTTTATTGTCAATTAATCCTGTGGCTGGTTCCACTGGGTAGTGCCACACTGCTAGTGCCAAGTCATTGAGTGCTGTCACATTGGTTATATTCCTTAACATTATGACTGGTTCCACTGGGCACTGCCACGTTGTTACTGTCAATTAATTCCACACTGCCACACTCTTACTTTCTGTTTATATTGGGACTAGTTGCAATGAGTACTATCACACTACTACAATCAAGTCATCATGTGGCTAGTTCCACTGGGCACTGCCACCTTGTTTCTTTCAGTTGAATCTATATCTGGTTCCACTGGGCACTGCCATATTGTTCCTTTCTGTTTAATCTATCTCTGGTTCCACTGGGCACTGCCATATTGTTTCTTTCAGTTGAAACTTTATCTGGTCCTGCTGGGCACAGCCACCTTGTTTCTTTCAGTTTAATCAATATCTGGTTCCGCTGGGCACTGCCACCTTGTTTCTTTCAGTTTAATCAATATCTGGTTCCACTGGGCACTGCCACCTTGTTTCTTTCAGTTTAATCAATATCTGGTTCCACTGGGCACAGCCACCTTGTTTCTTTCAGTTTAATCAATATCTGGTTCCACTGGGCACTGCCACCTTGTTCCTTTCAGTTGAATCTATATCTGGTTCTGCTGGGCACTGCCATATTGTTTCTTTCAGTTGAATCTATATCTGGTTCTGCTGGGCACAGCCATAAATCTAGACATTATTTATATATAATCTCTGACTATAACACCAGTTACAGGTCACACAAGACTTGTTGAATAGTAAAAGCCAATCCCAGCGTGTCTCACACTCACCTCAGCCATCTCCACACACCGCTTCTTTCATCCAGCTATGCCGACTTCTTCCGGACTTCCTGACATCATTGGAAGTGTCACACAATGGCCACGCCTTCTCAAGCTCAGACTCCTCCCTTTGAACTAGTGTTACCCGGAGACACCCGAAGGGAGTAAATCCACGGGATGTGAGGTACAGACAGGGATGCCATGAGGGAGGCACAGGGGTTACACCTGTACAGTGCCCGGGTCTAAAGGGGGGCCTGGCTGTGCTGAAGAACTGAAGCATTACTGAAAATGATATGTAGAGGAGAAGTGCAAAGTTAGGGATTATTTGCAAGTTCCACAATCAGCAAACTCAATTTTAAGCTGTGATACAATGAATGAGCAGTATGAAATTGGCAGACGATCCCTAACTCTGCAATCTCGCCCTGCCCCATTGCTTTTCAGCCAATGACAGCTTCTCCCTTCCTTACATCACTCGGCAGCCTCAGTCCCGCCCCTGTAAGCACACTGTTCCTGTTTGGGCTCCTTTCTCTATGACAGAAAGAGAGCTGAGTGGCAACATCCTGGAGCTTGCAGAGAAGCAGCACATGAGAGAGACAAAGCAGTGCTGTGCATGTTGTGCTTAATATTTGCCTGACTATGAGTCCGCCGTGTCATATTATATGAAGCCACCACAGAGCCTATGTACAGTTTGCCTAGTGCTGCTGTCAGTACAAACCCCCATCCTGTTATTTACTACAATTCCCACTTATATAATGATTTCTTTTTAACTTATAAGGGGGTTTTTAAAAACCAATGTTTTTTTTTAAAAAACTTTTATGGGGCCCCTGACACCAGTAGTTTTTTTTACTTATAGGGGGGCCCTGACCACCAATGTTTTTTTTAAAAGAAACATTTATGGAGCCCCCAATAGTTTTTTTAACTTGCTGACCACTAAAGTTTTTTTTTTTTGAAAACTTTTATGTGGGACCCCTGCCACTAGCGGAAGGGTGAGGAGGGACGGGCAGAACTGGAGTAAACTTTTACTTAGGCGCCATCCTGTTTCTTGCACTTTATCAATATTTGTGGGCAATTTAAAAAAAAAAAAAACATTGGTGGTCAGGGTCCCCCTATAAGTAAAAAAAAAACTATTGGTGCCAGGGGCCCCATAAAAGTTTTTTTTAAAAAATATTGGTGGTCAGGGCCCCCTATAAGTTAAAAAAAAAAAACTATTGGTGCCAGGGGCCCCATAAAAGTTTTTTTTTTTAAAAAAACATTGGTGGTCAGGGCCCCCATATAAGTAAAAAAAAACTATTGGCATCAGGGGCCCCTTTAAAGGTTTTTTTTAAATAACAAACATTGGTGGTCAGGGCCCCCTATAAGTTAAAACCCTATAAGTTAAAAAAAAACTATTAGTGCCAGGGGCCCCATAAAAGTTTTTCTTAAAAAAAAAACATTGATGGTCAGGGCCCCCTTATAAGTAAAAAAAACTATTGGTGCCAGGGGCCCCATAAAAGTTTTTTTTAAAAAATATTGGTGGTCAGGGCCCCCTATAAGTTAAAAAAAAAAAACTATTGGTGCCAGGGGCCCCATAAAAGTTTTTTTTTTTAAAAAAACATTGGTGGTCAGGGCCCCCATATAAGTAAAAAAAAACTATTGGCATCAGGGGCCCCTTTAAAGGTTTTTTTTAAATAACAAACATTGGTGGTCAGGGCCCCCTATAAGTTAAAACCCTATAAGTTAAAAAAAAACTATTAGTGCCAGGGGCCCCATAAAAGTTTTTCTTAAAAAAAAAACATTGATGGTCAGGGCCCCCTTATAAGTAAAAAAAACTATTGGTGCCAGGGGCCCCATAAAAGTTTTTTTTTTTTTTTTTTAAACATTGGTGGTCACGGCCCCACTATAAGTAAAAAAAAACTATTGGTGCCAGGGGCCCCATAAAAGTTTTTCTTAAAAAAAAACCATTGATGGTCAGGGCCCCCTTATAAGTAAAAAAAACTATTGGTGCCAGGGGGCCCCATAAAAGTTTTTTTTCTTTTAAAAAAACATTGGTGGTCATGCCCCACTATAAGTAAAAAAAAAACTTTTGGTGCCAGGGGCCCATAAAAGTTTTTTTTTTTTTTTTTAAAAATAGGGATGCACCGAATCCAGGATTTGGTTCGGGATTCGGCCTTTTTCAGCAGGATTCGGATTCGGCCGAATCCTTCTGCCTGGCCGAACCGAATCCGAATTTGCATATGCAAATTAGGGGCAGGAGGGAAATTGCGTGACTTTTTGTCAGAAAACAAGGAAGTAAAAAATGTTTTCCCCTTCCCACCCCTAATTTGCATATGCAAATTAGGGTTCGGGTTCAGTTCGGTATTGGGCCGAATCTTTCGTGAAGGATTCGGGGGTTCGGCCGAATCCAAAAAAGTGGATTCGGTGCATCCCTAAAAAAAAACATTGGTGGTCAGGGCCCCCCTATAAGTTAAAAAAAAAACTATTGGTGCCAGGGGCCCCATAAAAGTTTTTTTTTCAAAACATTGGTGGTCACGGCCCCACTATAAGTAAAAAAAAAACTATTGGTGCCAGGGGCCCCATAAAAGTTTTTTTTAAAAAAACATTGGTGGTCAGGGCCCCCCTATAAGTTAAAAAAAAAACTATTGGTGCCAGGGGCCCCATAAAAGTTTTTTTTTCAAAACATTGGTGGTCACGGCCCCACTATAAGTAAAAAAAAAACTATTGGTGCCAGGGGCCCCATAAAAGTTTTTTTTTTTAAAAAAACATTGGTGGTCAGGGCCCCCATATAAGTAAAAAAAAACTATTGGCATCAGGGGCCCCTTTAAAGGTTTTTTTTAAATAACAAACATTGGTGGTCAGGGCCCCCTATAAGTTAAAACCCTATAAGTTAAAAAAAAACTATTAGTGCCAGGGGCCCCATAAAAGTTTTTCTTAAAAAAAAAACATTGATGGTCAGGGCCCCCTTATAAGTAAAAAAAACTATTGGTGCCAGGGGCCCCATAAAAGTTTTTTTTTTTTTTTTTTAAACATTGGTGGTCATGGCCCCACTATAAGTAAAAAAAAACTATTGGTGCCAGGGGCCCCATAAAAGTTTTTCTTAAAAAAAAACCATTGATGGTCAGGGCCCCCTTATAAGTAAAAAAAACTATTGGTGCCAGGGGGCCCCATAAAAGTTTTTTTTCTTTTAAAAAAACATTGGTGGTCATGCCCCACTATAAGTAAAAAAAAAACTTTTGGTGCCAGGGGCCCATAAAAGTTTTTTTTTTTTTTTTTTAAAAATAGGGATGCACCGAATCCAGGATTTGGTTCGGGATTCGGCCTTTTTCAGCAGGATTCGGATTCGGCCGAATCCTTCTGCCTGGCCGAACCGAATCCGAATTTGCATATGCAAATTAGGGGCAGGAGGGAAATTGCGTGACTTTTTGTCAGAAAACAAGGAAGTAAAAAATGTTTTCCCCTTCCCACCCCTAATTTGCATATGCAAATTAGGGTTCGGGTTCAGTTCGGTATTGGGCCGAATCTTTCGTGAAGGATTCGGGGGTTCGGCCGAATCCAAAAAAGTGGATTCGGTGCATCCCTAAAAAAAAACATTGGTGGTCAGGGCCCCCCTATAAGTTAAAAAAAAAACTATTGGTGCCAGGGGCCCCATAAAAGTTTTTTTTTCAAAACATTGGTGGTCACGGCCCCACTATAAGTAAAAAAAAAACTATTGGTGCCAGGGGCCCCATAAAAGTTTTTTTTAAAAAAACATTGGTGGTCAGGGCCCCCCTATAAGTTAAAAAAAAAACTATTGGTGCCAGGGGCCCCATAAAAGTTTTTTTTTCAAAACATTGGTGGTCACGGCCCCACTATAAGTAAAAAAAAAACTATTGGTGCCAGGGGCCCCATAAAAGTTTTTTTTTTAAAAAAAACATTGGTGGTCAGGGCCCCCATATAAGTAAAAAAAAACTATTGGCATCAGGGGCCCCTTTAAAGGTTTTTTTTAAATAACAAACATTGGTGGTCAGGGCCCCCTATAAGTTAAAACCCTATAAGTTAAAAAAAAACTATTAGTGCCAGGGGCCCCATAAAAGTTTTTCTTAAAAAAAAAACATTGATGGTCAGGGCCCCCTTATAAGTAAAAAAAACTATTGGTGCCAGGGGCCCCATAAAAGTTTTTTTTTTTTTTTTTTTTAAACATTGGTGGTCACGGCCCCACTATAAGTAAAAAAAAACTATTGGTGCCAGGGGCCCCATAAAAGTTTTTCTTAAAAAAAAAACATTGATGGTCAGGGCCCCCTTATAAGTAAAAAAAACTATTGGTGCCAGGGGGCCCCATAAAAGTTTTTTTTCTTTTAAAAAAACATTGGTGGTCATGCCCCACTATAAGTAAAAAAAAAACTTTTGGTGCCAGGGGCCCATAAAAGTTTTTTTTTTTTTTTTTTAAAAATAGGGATGCACCGAATCCAGGATTTGGTTCGGGATTCGGCCTTTTTCAGCAGGATTCGGATTCGGCCGAATCCTTCTGCCTGGCCGAACCGAATCCGAATTTGCATATGCAAATTAGGGGCAGGAGGGAAATTGCGTGACTTTTTGTCAGAAAACAAGGAAGTAAAAAATGTTTTCCCCTTCCCACCCCTAATTTGCATATGCAAATTAGGGTTCGGGTTCAGTTCGGTATTGGGCCGAATCTTTCGTGAAGGATTCGGGGGTTCAGCCGAATCCAAAAAAGTGGATTCGGTGCATCCCTAAAAAAAAACATTGGTGGTCAGGGCCCCCCTATAAGTTAAAAAAAAAACTATTGGTGCCAGGGGCCCCATAAAAGTTTTTTTTTCAAAACATTGGTGGTCACGGCCCCACTATAAGTAAAAAAAAAACTATTGGTGCCAGGGGCCCCATAAAAGTTTTTTTTAAAAAAACATTGGTGGTCAGGGCCCCCCTATAAGTTAAAAAAAAAACTATTGGTGCCAGGGGCCCCATAAAAGTTTTTTTTTCAAAACATTGGTGGTCACGGCCCCACTATAAGTAAAAAAAAAACTATTGGTGCCAGGGGCCCCATAAAAGTTTTTTTTTCAAAACATTGGTGGTCAGGGCCCCCCTATAAGTTAAAAAAAAAACTATTGGTGCCAGGGGCCCCATAAAAGTTTTTTTTTCAAAACATTGGTGGTCACGGCCCCACTATAAGTAAAAAAAAAACTATTGGTGCCAGGGGCCCCATAAAAGTTTTTTTTAAAAAAACATTGGTGGTCAGGGCCCCCCTATAAGTTAAAAAAAAAACTATTGGTGCCAGGGGCCCCATAAAAGTTTTTTTTTCAAAACATTGGTGGTCACGGCCCCACTATAAGTAAAAAAAAAACTATTGGTGCCAGGGGCCCCATAAAAGTTTTTTTTAAAAAAAACATTGGTGGTCAGGGCCCCCCTATAAGTTAAAAAAAAAACTATTTGCGTCAGGAGCACCATAAAAGTTTTTTTTTCAAAACATTGGTGGTCAGGGCCCCCCTATAAGTTAAAAAAAAAACTATTGGTGCCAGGGGCCCCATAAAAGTTTTTTTTTCAAAACATTGGTGGTCACGGCCCCACTATAAGTAAAAAAAAAACTATTGGTGCCAGGGGCCCCATAAAAGTTTTTTTTAAAAAAACATTGGTGGTCAGGGCCCCCCTATAAGTTAAAAAAAAAACTATTGGTGCCAGGGGCCCCATAAAAGTTTTTTTTTCAAAACATTGGTGGTCACGGCCCCACTATAAGTAAAAAAAAAACTATTGGTGCCAGGGGCCCCATAAAAGTTTTTTTTAAAAAAAACATTGGTGGTCAGGGCCCCCCTATAAGTTAAAAAAAAAACTATTTGCGTCAGGAGCACCATAAAAGTTTTTTAAAAAAAATATTTGTGGTCAGGGCCCCCCTATAAGTTAAAAAGAAATCATTGTATAAGTGGGAATTGTAGTAAATAACAGGCTGGGGGTTTGTACTGACAGCAGCACTAGGCAAACTCTGTATATAGGCTCTGTGGTGGCTTCATATAATATCACACTGCAGACTCATAGTCAGGCAAATATTAAGCACAACATGCACAGCACTGCTTTGTCTCTCTCATGTGCTGCTTCTCTGCAAGCTCCAGGATGTTGCCACTCAGCTCTCTTTCTGTCATAGAGAAAGGAGCCCAAACAGGAACAGTGTTCTTACAGGGGCGGGACTGAGGCTGCCGAGTGATGTAAGGAAAGGAGAAGCTGTCATTGGCTGCAAAGCAATGGGGCAGGCGAGATTGCAGAGTTAGGGATCGTCTATCAATCTCACTCTGCTCATGAAAACTAGAGTCGTGCACTGTGCCATAGCTTGAAATTGAATTTGCTGATCGTGGAACTTATCCCTAACTTTGCACTTCTCCTACTTCTCCTCCACACACCATTTTCAGTGTGGCTTCAGGTCTTCAGCACAGCCGGGCCCTGGCTTTAATAATTTGAGCCAATGAGGTAATGTTACAGTAAAGGACAGAGTTACTTGTATGTTGTATAAGGGACTTCCAGCCTGCAGCTACACCCCCCCTAGCAGCCACATGGTCTGCTCCCTCTTTATGTAGACCTAGGGTTGCCACCTTTGCTGATGGCTAAACCTGAACATGAGGGGGGGTAGTGACATAGGAACAGACATGATGACATCAGAGGTGGGCACAATGATGTTGGTGGAGTTATGACGCCAGACGAGGCTATTGTATCACTTAGATGCAACTGGCTGGATTCTATCCAGTTTTCACAATGTTATAAAGTGTTTATGTTCAGTTCAAAGTCACACAGGTGGCAACTCTATCTCTAGCTATATTCTACTTGATGATTAAACCCACTCCTTTAATTACAGGTATGAGATCTGTTATACAGAAAGCTCTGAAATACAGCAATGCTAATTTAGAAAAAAAAAATTCTTATTTTTGGATTGATTTGCTTTTTTATTTTGTATCTGTAATAATAACAAATTAACTGCACTTGATAATAACTAAGCCAGGTTGAGGTGAGTATCATAGTATTTAAATGTTTTTCATTTATTAGCCAGATTATTGTTCCGTTTCATAAGGCTGAAAACAGAACAGAAAGTTCAGACCTAAACAGGCCTGAGAAAAATGAACTGTTCAGGCTAAAACCGAACAGATGGCAACCCCCGTCTTTACAGTGATGATTTCATGGCCTTTGACTGTTAACTTTTTTTTATTCACCTAGAGCAAGTTACATAAATCCTAGACTGGGGGGCCTAGCATTTATTTTAAATGGCCATTAAAGGGTTGTTTCATCTTTCAATACATTTTTAGTATGTTATAAAATGCCTAATTCCAAGTAACTTTTCAACTGGTTTTCATTATTTATTTTTATAGTTTTTTTCATTCTTTTCCTGTCATTGTTCCCCATCTGTAAGGCTACACGTTTATTGTTATTGCTACTTTTATTACTACTTTCTATTCAGGCCTCTCCTATTCATATTCCAGTCTCTTATTCAAATAAATGTGTAGTTGCTAGGGTAATTTGCAACCATATTACTGACATTGCAAACTGGAGAGCTGCTGAATAAAAAGCTAAATAACTCAAACCACAAATAATGAAAAATTAAAACCAATTGCAAATTGTCTCAGAATATCACTCTCTACACCATACTAAAAGTTAACTCAAAGTGAACAACCCTTTTAATAATCATAGTTCCTCAGTATTAGTAGTAGTTAAATGAGCAGAGCCACAACTGGACTGGCACATTACCTCCTCCTGATACAGTGGGTGTACGCTTTATAATAAAAAATAGGGATTAATTCACTTCATAAATGGCCCCATAAAATCTAGTATTAAATGGAGTTGTGGGATCCAGTATATGGAAATCCTTTATCTAGTAAGCTAGTGCCAATTTCCACAGAGCTTTATTTAAGCTAACATTTTTTTATTTCGTGGCTGCACTTGTTAATGCACCTGATTATTTGTATTCTCGTTGCAAACATTCTTAGATACCTTAATTTTATTGACAAACACATAAATATTATTCCTGCTGTCCTTATAGAAAGGCCACATCACACAGAATCAAGCAGTTATGCCTAGAACAGCACACAAAGACTAAGATAACACAACACAAATACAAATTTATTTTTATTACCTCAAATGTTTTTGTATCTAAAACTTGTATTTATGTAGCTCATTGACTAGCTATCTTAGTTGTATCTAAATTGTTCATGTGTAATTTTTTGATGAACCCGCATTCTACATTTGTTTTATTTGCTCCTTCCAGTGTTATTATTATTATTAGCATATATTTTTAGAGCTCTATTAACTTACAAATTATTACTCATTGAGATCACCTTACAGGTACAGTATGTGTAATGTGCCATCAGATGTTGATACTATATAACAATAGGGTGGAGCTTAAATATGTTTTTCTAGTATACAAAGTGACCCAACTATCTATCATAATATTGCTTTTGAAAGCTACCAGAGGAAGGGACCTGATTCCTTTTACATTAAGGGGCCCATTTACTTCGAAGGAATAGAATAAAAAAAAAAATTCGAATTTCAAATTTTTTTTGCTACTTCGACCATCGAATTGGCTACTTCAACTACGACTTTGAATGATTCAAACTAAAAATTGTTCGACCATTCGATAATCGAAATACTGTCTCTTTAAAAAAAACTTTGACCTCCTAGTTCGCCACCTAAAACCTACCGAAGTACAATGTTAGCCTATGGGGAAGGTCCCCATAGGCTTTCTAATGTATTTTTGGTCGAAGAAAAATCGTTCGATCGATGGATTAAAATCCTTCGAATCGAACTTCGATTTGAAGGATTTAATCGTTCGAACGAATAGCGCTAAATCCTTCGACCTAGATATTCGCAGTTGAAGGATTTAACTTCGACAGCCGAATATCGAGGGCTAGTTAACCCTCGATATTCGACCCTATGTAAATCTGCCCCTTACTGTCTGAGGCCCCATGTTCCTCTATGAGGGGGCTGCTATATTTGTGCAGCAGGAGTCAGTTAGCATTAAAAACTTTAACTGACAGGCTGAGATGGGACAGTCAGGTTGGCAAAACACTCAGGTTTAGAATCTTCAACTAACAATAAAACAATTAGATAAGCCTAACCTCTCAGCAAAAAATGATCAACATGACCCATAGGTAACTTTTAATGTACATTCATATTTTAAAAATGTGTTTTTTAGTGTCAGTATCACGTTAAATCCAATATATCTTATAGGGGGTCTCCTTTTGCCTAGCAGATGTATTAGAGCTCACTCAATTACAATCACCAGACATCATTTCTCTCTACATGCAGTTATTTTGTTAGATTTTGGAAAGGAAGTCCCCCCCCCATGAGATATATTGGATCTAACTGTCAAAAATATCTGACACCCAACTGCTGCAAGAAGACAAAATTAAGAGAAGCAGATGCTAAGAGAGGAATAGTGAAGATAAACTTGATGATTTCAGAAACAATGCAGAATTATTAATTGATTATATTTGGAAAGTTTCTTATTTCAGAATGATGAAGCTTATATAAATATTTATCCTTTAACATTTCTAACGTTCTGTAAATGTTCCGTTTTTTTTTTTTAATGTTGAAGGATATCTGTGTTGCACCGAAATTCATAATGCAGAGTTAACTGAAAATGGAAGCGGGACTGCACCTTATGGAGAAGAATCAACAAATTGCTTCTTACAACGGAGACCTACTTCTTTTTCAAATCCCTGATAGGAAACGAATTTGCGATGCCAGTGAAAAGAACACTTTGCTTTTCTTTAGAAAAAGGTTTGACACAGTCTCTCAGACGTTTATTGAGCAGTCACTTGGACAGTACAACTTCCCAGGCACTAAATCTGGGGTTGAACTCGTTTGTGTTAACTGTGTAACCGACTCCCGTACAGGCATAAACCTTCCTTGTGTTTTGCTGAAAACATGTAAGAAAAAGAGTAGCAATGCCACAAAATGTACCTTGCTCCTGTTCCATGCATCCAATCAGGTTGAATGCTCTCTAAAGTTTCGTCTAGACGTTGATACGGTGCAAGATCTACAGATCTGTGATGGTCCAACCGTTTTGTGGAGGCACGAAGATAAACTGTTTTATATTTCACAGCCTACTTCTGGTGTTTTAACATCACCCCTCAGTCTGACTGCTATACATTGGGTCGGTACAATATATGGAGAAGGAACAGTAATCTTTGGCACTAGTAATGCAACTTTTCAAGGGGCCAAAGAAATAGCAACTGGATTTCATCTTGATGCTGCGGAGTTTGTTTTGTATTCCATTGAAAAGCAGAGAACCGTTCCAGGGACCTGCTTTCTGCCACAAGCATACAGCACTGTTTTACGTTGCCTTCAGGTGTGTGTGATGCAAAAAAGAAATGACAAGTATGAGACATCCGTTGCTGCAGCGAGCAATACACAGCTGATTTGGATACAAAATGGAATTCCGAAAGAAGTTTGCAAGCTTCCATTTGAGAATCCCTGCAAGCTACAAATAGCTTTAACAAGCCGAGGGTATTTGTTTATTATTTCCTTTGCTTCTGGAGACGTATGTGCAGTACAGAAAGATGGCTTGAAGGTAGTTACCTGAGAATTTGGTTTTATTTCTGCAGAGAATGTCCGAATAGTCAAAATCTATTTTCTCCGCATTCATAAACTTCTGTTTCAGTGCCATCATAGCTTACACAACTGTTTGCAACCATTATATACTTTTGTTGCAGTGTTCAGCTAAGGCAGGTAAGTTGCTTGTTGTGACTTTTCAGGAAAAATCATATCAGTGGCCAGAATAGTGTCTGAGACTATCGCTCCAAGATTATTGTCCATTTTCCAGAGGGTTTAGCCAGTGTCATGTCCTTAGTTGTTTCCATTGGCTTTGCCAAATAATATCTGCAGCTTTGTTTTGATGATTGAGGAAAAGTCACATAAGCACAAACTTTTGTTTTTTCTCCACCTGGTTCCTATTCCAGAGTTTTTACGGTAAACCTATTTTCTGAATCCTTAAGCTGCCTGGTTTAAGAATAGTAAATCATTTTGGATACTAGCTACTGCTAGTGGGAAACCTCAAGGCAAACATACAAGAATACTTGATGGTATGAATTACATAGATGGTTGCATATCAAAAATATTGTTTTCTCTTCTGCATGAACTCAAATGTATACAGTACACATAAAATATAAATGTCACAATATAAGGCTGATTAGTAATTAATACAGATAATTACTACATGGCAGCAACAACCCCTAAACTTAGCTGCTCAACTGCTGCTCAGAGCCCACTGAGCATGTAAATGTCACAGAAACTTTCCAAGATGGTGACCCCCTGTGACAAGTTTGAAGTCCTGGATCATTGCTGCCATTGACAAGCTGAAACTTTAGGCTGGTTCAATATATAAAATATTACATTTTTAGCCATATTAATTTTTAGGGTTTAGTTCTCCTTTAAGCCAGTACTAAATTGGTTTCAAATGTCCATGGAGGATCATCAACAGAAAGCCTTTTGTCATGAAGTATGGTGCAAAGAAGCCCTGCATGGATTGCATGATTCAGGAGGGATGTAGTGAGAAAGGCCTCTGCAGGGGACCCAAGTGATATACAGAAGATTTTTCTTCTTTAATAAACCTTTAATAATATCCACAGACAAACCTAGCGAGTGGCGCATTCCCAGAGTGTTAGGATCAGAATATCGCACAGAAATGGATCAGTTTTGTGATCCAGTTTGTAGTAAACCATTCCAGCTCAGAATAGATTGTCCTTTTTCTTCTTCATTTGCTCTTTTTTTTCTATAATTCATGAGAGCAATAAGAGATACAATGATTATTCACTGCTCAGGCACTTACTAAGGCACTATATCCATAATTTGTTATAGTCCCATTTCAATACACAACTTTGTTCCTTTCTTGCTTTCTTCTGTCCCCGTTGTTAAATAATCCTAATCTACATTTTTATGCACCGTATCTCCGTAGTTCCAAGATATGTTTGTGAAGAACATATGACTCCATCAGACTAAACACGTCGGTTATATTTGTGTTACAGATTGCTGCAACTTGGCAGCAAGTCCACACTGTTGTCGTGGATGATTTTCTTGGCAGAGGCACTGATCAAATACTCTTGCTGTTAAAGTGTGATCCAAACAGTTCATCTGATTTTCAATCATTCAAACTAACTGACTGCTGTGAAATTAACTATCCTGTAAGTACAAACTAAATTATATATTTGAATTTTTTTTAACATGTATGCAGTGTACGTCTTCTATCCGTCTAATTCTGATGTCTAGGGTTTACTGGTTACAGCCAGTGAAATGGCTTCCGAGATATTGGCAGTTTTATACTATTAGGCAGGCTTTTAGCTCAAAAAGTTTTTTGTAGGCCCAGAATGTCAGCGACCCTGTCTGTACTTTTTGTTACTTCAATGTATCCTGTAAAAGCGATATGAGATCATTGTTCCGTTTCTTTAAAGGGGTAGTTCACAATTAACTTTGAGTATGTTGCAGAATGGTCAATTCTAAGCAACTTTTTATTTGGTTTCCGTTATTTATATTGTATAGTTTATTAGTTATTTGCCTTCCTCTTCTAACTCTTTTCAAAATGAGGTCTCTGATCCCATCTAAAAACAAATGCTCTTTAAAGGAGAACTATACCCCCAAACAATGTAGGTCTCTATAAAAAGATATTACATAAAGCAACTCATGTGTAAAACCCTGCTTCATGTAAATAAACCATTTTCATAATAATATACTTTTCTAGTAGTATGTGCCATTGGGTAATCATAAATAGAAAATTGCCATTTTAAAAAATAAGGGCCGCCCCCTGGGATCGTAGGATTCACTGTACTCACAAACATACGAGCAAACCATACATTTAAGTCACATGAGCCAATTAACAGACAGAGTTGTGTCTTTTGCTTCCACTGTTAAAGTTAGAGTTGTAGTATTTCTGGTCAGGTGATCTCTGAGGCAGCACACAGACCATCACGATATGGGGGGTTCAAGGCAAGAGATGTAAAAGGGCAATATTTACTTAAATATATATATATATATTCCAGTTTGGTAAGATTCTTTAATATGCCACTATGAACTATCTGTTGCTTAAGTGTTCATTTTCGGGGTATAGTTTTCCTTTAAGGCTACAACATTTTTGTTATTGTAATTGTCCCCGACCCGCTGCAGGACTCTATAGTAAACCATAAAGAACACTGCTTATTGTACAACTCAGATTATTTGGGAGCTTTCTTAAATGTTTCAAATATTGAAGTGGAAAGTTCAATTTTTCACCTTCTTTTGTTTTTCTAAAGCAGCTTTGGGAAGGGAAGGAGGGGGGGTTGCCGACACTTTAATTGTTCTAAATTGATACATTTATATGAAACATTTCTTATCTTTGTCCCGGCTGAGCAGAATCCCTGAGTTTCATTAAAAGCAGCTGTTAGAATACAATAGTTGCTAATACTCCACAGATACTGCTAAGAAATGTATCAACTAAATGTTGCAAAATTGGAACAGCCTTAGATTTTGGAAAAACTGTAAAAAAATGGAAAGCAAATTCAAGAAAGTCTTTATTTCTGGTAAACAATCTGAAAACAACTGAATTGAAAAGAGTTTGGAAAGAGAACAACCCTTTAAGATGATTAAAAGTGTTATATATATCTATATTTGTGGAATTTAGACTGGGGAATGTGACATCGGTACATCAACTGAAGATGGATTTCAAGAAAACCGCCTTCTCGCTATACGAGCACTCGAGTCAAGATTGCAGGTTTGTAAGAGCTGAACATTGAATTTGAGCCTTATGAGTCATTTATAAGCACTTTTCAGCCACTTGAAAAGTGCCCTCTGTCCCATTCGCCTAATGACATGAAGCGACAGTGAACTGAATGTTTTTGTGTTTGTGTCTATTTTCATTTTATTAATGGCTTCTTGTTTTGAGAAATGCCATGTTGTCTTATAGCTGACACAAGAGCAATGTAAGAGCACTTCTAGTTTATCAGCATGCTGGGAGCAAACCTTTCTCCCTAATTGCAAAGAAGAAAATAAAATAAAAAATACAGAGAGAACATAATAGGGCGACTGCTGAGGAGCTTTATTAAACACGAAAGTTTAATAAAGCGCACATTGAAAAAGGACTTGATCTGTAATATTCCTCCTGCGAAGGACTCAACATGGAATAAAATCATATTACATAACATCTACATGTCTATATCTAAAATGAGCAGCACTGTCTACAAGTCCTAAAAGACTAATGTTTGAAACAATTGAATATAAGTTCAGTCTCTATAGTATTACATTATAGAGGGCATCAATCCTTCAACCATAAAGTCCAGAATTTTTTTTTAGCTCAGTTATATTATCCAGAAATCAGAAACCTTCGAGAACTATATGGTGCTCATTAAGGCAGTTCAAATGTAACTTAGAGACACACACCTACCTATTCCAAAACATAATATATTTTGTTATAAGTCTCCTTTTCCTCTAAAGAACGGAGGTGTGCATTGCAATGTATCTAAAAGTCTACCATTCCATATACAGTAAAAAAACAAATGAATGTTCATTATTACCTCACAACTATACAGTATATGTAAATGGAAGCCTGATCAATTTTACTTAACCAACAGACATATTTGACTTGCAATACTTTCATTTGCATTATATGTGACTGATGTTTTGTAATGTCAACAGGCAGGTTTGCTTTCACTCGAAGAATTGCAACAGCATTTACAACTCAAAGATAGGGTCCTGAGGTCATCATGCGAGGCACTGATCAACATGGTTCAAGGCAATGAAACCGCTGTTCCCTCTGCAGACAAGGTAACACCCAATTTATTTTGTAGTTACGTAGTTAAGTTGGGTTGAAAAAAAGTCCATGAAGTTCAACCCCTCCAATGAAACCCAGCATCCATACATATACACACACACTCTCACCTACCCCTCCATAACTTATAATAATAGTTATTGCACAGCTCTTTACACAGATCATCCTTTGCTTTTATTCTTCATGTTACATGTTACTAACTAGAGGCAGTTTTAGCCTATGCCAATACACCCATTGTGTATATAACAGATTGGCCACAAGTTCTTTTTTTCCCCATAGATCTCCAAATGGGTTAAAACCCAGTTAATGATAGGGAAAGGTCCAGGAGTATGTCATGATGTCATTATGGGGTGACTTTAAATATTTATTTATACTGTGTTTGTGTGTGTTTATGTATACACCATCCAATGCTAGCCACCTCATTGCCAGCCATTTACAGTATATACTTTATGTTTGAACTGATAATGAGAAGCAGAGCTTATGCAGATGAGAGTCGGCTATAAATATGACCATTATCACATTAATGAAATATTTTTGTATAACCCTTTGAGTGGCAGTTTCTAATATATTTCTATTTTGTTAAGCTCTACATTCAAGTCCTTCTTTTTACATAAGTCCTTCTTTTTACATAAGACCTACGAGTGTTGACCTATGTCACTTGTTGGATGATTTCTCGAGTGTGGACTTTTGCTGTTTTGATATTATGATTGAATGTTCCAGCACCTAGTCATTTAACTGTGCTCTGATATAGATAGATAGATAGATAGATAGATAGATAGATAGATAGATAGATAGATAGATAGATAGATAGATAGATAGATAGATAGATAGATAGATTAATGTGTGTGTATAGCTACATCAATGACTTTTCACTCACAGGACGTGCATAAAAATGAAAAAATCCTTTTTATTGTGCAAAATCAACGTGCTGGTCACATTCAGACCTTTATCAAGATTATATGCCGAGTCGTTGCTGTGGATGTGCTTGCTGAACTACCACTTGTCACCCAAGCAGTTGGTGGATTTTTTGTGTGTGCCCTTTACTATTGTGTGTGTGTGTGTGTGTGTGTGTGTGTGTGTGTGTGTATACACACACACACACACTCAACGCACACACACACACTCAACGCACACAGATCTCTTGGGAGACTTGAATGGGTTAATGGTATGTCTTCACATTACTTCACATCAACCAAGTTATACCACTTACATCAGGTGAATTTTCATTTTTTGTTATATTTTTTTCTTTGTTTACTTTGAAGGAGGGCTTGGTTTCACTCTGGGATGATAAAGAAAGCAGTCCTTGCCTGCCCAGTACACCGTTATGTTCATCGTCACCAGCTGAATGCCCTGTAGAGAGAATATGGCAACGCATTGTTAATGACCTTTTGGTGATTGGTGTAAAGCTCAACAGCTCAGCGTATCTGTAAGTGAGCCATGTATGTAACTTGTTGTACTCCAGAGTCTTAAGATGGCCATAGATGTGCAGATTATTAGGCTTAATCGGATGAACGCCCGTCCGTTACAATCTTCTGACCATAACCATTCAGATTAATATAAAGTAGTAAAAAGAACAAATTGCACGTTGTTCGGGCCATTAATTGACAGCAATTCTATGAAAGTTGTGTCCGACAAATAGGAGTGACAGTCATCCATTGATATTGTCAGATAGGCAATACATGCAGAGATATTATCGCTAGCCGATATAAATATTTTAACCCATCCGATAGAATGAACACATACAGTTCGAAAATGGAGCTTTTGTTTCGTACAATGGTATCTTGGCGTCTATAGCCAGCTTTAGGCATTATAGTGTCTTTCTGCTGCCTGTGTAAGGCACATTGTTTTGGCTGTAGCATATGCCTTTGGCCATTTTGAAGTATGAAAATGCCTTCTAGTATTCTATAATTAACATACTGTGGGTCTTTCTGCTAAGTGTTTTCTAAGGGTTTTCAGGACCCCATGTTCTAGCGCAAATAAATATGCCCAGAACAGATAAAGCTACAACTGATCTAGCTTTTTCATAGATGTACTGTACACATTATGACATTAAAGATCCACACACCAAACATTTTTACTAAAGTTGCATTTAAAGTATTTTTTTCACAAACTCACTCTTTAATAAATCCTCACTATATTATTGAAGTACTACGGCCTTTGCATAAAGTCTTTAATGTAATCCTTTTCTCGGATTTCGTTTTACGTTAACAGAACTAAAACTATCATTATGACGTGAACGGCAAAAACTGTTTTTTGTTATTTGTGATTTTTGCAGTATTTAACTTAGTTTTCACTTCACATTTCAGACTAGATAAATAGTAAGAGACTTGTAAAAAGTGATAACCAGTTACATGTTGTTTCATATTAATGGTGTAATGTTTGAGTTGTGTTTTAAACAGATCACTGAGCAATGTGAGCTTATCTCTAGTGCTGGATCAAAGCACAGTCCAGCTCTCCACCGTTACCAAATGCCAAACTCTGGAATTGAAAATGGCCATTGGTTCTTTAATAAAGTCTAGTCCCGTCTACCAAGGAGAACCAACTGCAAAGAAGCAAAGAACTAGCTCTTTCACCACAAGCAGTGTTTTGGAGGATTCTTCGGGAAGGCAGAGCTGTTCCCCTTATGAAAATGATTTGGCAAACACAGTGACTGCTGTCACAGAACTATCCCCTCTCCTGGCACTTGTTAACACAAGTTCTGTGTTGCTGCTGCACGCCAGGAGGAGAAATCAACCTGACAGTTTAGTTAAAAGCGAGATGCTGACAGTACCATGCGGGAGAATTTCTTTAAGCACAGAAGATGTTTTAAAAGGGAAGCACACAGTAAATATATCTGAACACTGTCAAGGTAAATTTATAACACTTCTAAATTATTCACCAATCCTGGAACACAAAGCCCTTTTGTTCAAAAGTTCGAATTGAACTAGTGAAAAACTTAAGAGAAATGAAAGACAGGGAAGTGAGGAAATTAACAGCCGTTGTCCTTAGAGACTAGAGGTCTTATTAAATATTTAGAGAGAGTTCGTAAATGAACCAAAGTAATGTTTAATACATATATTTATGCCTAAAATGCTAGTGCTTTTAGTATTAAGTAATATTATTATTAAACTCTTACACACATACAAGAACACAGGTAAAGAGTTTGACTTTGATTTAAAGGAGAAGGAAAGCTAAGGAGACATTTTATTGCCAATAGATTAGCTGCAATAGTGCAAGCTAGAATGCTATATTTATTCTGTAGAATGTTTTACCATACCTGAGTAAAAAGCTCTAGAAACTCTCTGTTTGTTTAGAATAGGAGCTGAAGTATTAATGTGGTGTGACATCACTTCCTGCCTGAGTCTCTCTCTGCTCTTGGCTCAGATTACAGTAGAGAAGGGAGGGGTGGGGGGAGAGGAGCAAACTGAGCATGCTCTTGCCCAGGGCAATGAGGTTTAAGCTGAAGGCAGGAAGTCTGATACAGAAGCCCACGTGTACACAATAGAAGGAAAGAAATGCAGTGTTTCTTTTGACAGGGGACTCAGAGCAACATTACTTTGGGGGTTTACTGGTATATTTAGATGGACCTTTCTGATAAGGCTTACTTAGTTTTAACCTTTCCTTCTCCTTTAACTAGGTCTTTCTCGTTCTCAACTATCTATCTGAAAGGTGTTCAAATGCACGGGAAAGTGTGTGTCATTTTACTTTTTATTTTCTCTGATTTCTACCACCCTGCCTTTGGCTCACACCTTGTCACTCCTGTAGAAGAGGAATAGAATCTAACTGTTATAGGCTTACAAGGACATCCCTCTTTAGAACTGACCTACGAGCAAAGTGACCATTTAGATGTTTTAATGACCATTTTGTCTCTCTTGTTACTGCATTTTTTCCAAAAAGTCTTGGTAGTAAACAGTATTTTTGGGAAAAGTATACTATTCTGATTTAAATGACAATAGTAATACATCTGACTATAACACAAAACTCATCCATCCAGCATGTGTGATTCTTGCAGGCGGTCTTGACAAACTGGCAGTCTGGGCTGCTAAGTGGCAGATAAGATTCAGTGCTCATAAATGTAAATTGATACACTTGGGAATATTCTGGGTACTCATACCCTACAGGGCAATGCCACACAGGGCTTTTTTCTTATGCAAATGTGAAGCACCTGAAAATACCTTCCCTGCTGTGTAAATTAAAACTGCGGCATTGTGAAATATATGTGGAATAAGGCATTTTCACCATATTAAGGGGCCGATTCACAAAGGGTCGAATATCGAGGGTTAATTAACCCTCGATATTCGACTGGGAATTAAAATCCTTTGTCTTCGAATATCGAAGTCGAAGGATTTTAGCGCAAATAGTGCGATCGAATGATCGAAGGATTATTCCTTCGTTCGAACAATAAAATCCTTCGAATCGAACGATTCGAAGGATTTTAATCCAACGATCGAAGGAATATCCTTCGATCAAAAAACTTAGGAAAGCCTATGGGGACCTTCCCCATAGGCTAACATTGAGTTCAGTAGCTTTTAGATGGCGAACTAGGGGGTCGAAGTTTTTTCTTAAAGAGACAGTACTTCGACTATCGAATGGTCGAATAGTTGAACGATTTTTAGTTCGAATAGTTCAATTCGAAGTCGTAGTTGCCCATTCGATGGTCAAAGTAGCACTTCGAAATTTGACGTTTTTTTTACTTCGAATACTTCACTCGAAGTTAGTGAATCGGCCCCTAAGTATGGCTTCCACGTGTAAAGTGTTGTACATGCAATGATTTGATTTCAAAAAGTATTTTCTGGCACTTTGAAGTCCATGGGTAGTTCCAGCTCTGATTTGTTGCCATTGTTTTCAGTACATTAAAAAAATGCAATATGAATAATACAGCTTTGAAAATAATCGCACGCTGTAAATTTTCCAGAACATGAGCTTTTATTTAATGATGATTCACGACGAAGAAACACATGCCTCAACTGCTGGAATAAATTTCAGGTTTCATTTCATGGTGAAATTGATAAGGAAACCACACTGATGATTACGACGAAAATATTTCCTGTGTTTCTTTTTTTTTTTTTTTTTTTTGCCCATTATTCAACTTCTGAAAAAGCATCTGTTTTCTCTCTGCATTTAATTTCAACAGAGGAAACATTAATTGCAGCTTAACTGCAGGTGCCACTCTGTTTCCTTAAAGATGTAAAACCAATTCTTATTTACCAAAATTGTAATTCAGCTGGCGTGTCCAACTCTACTTTCCCTCAAGGTGACTAATTTACTAGACCAGATCTAACCGTGAAAGCTGTGATGAAATAATTCATGACATTTGTGCTGTTATGATGTTGCATTGCAACAAGAATGTTTGTTATTATACAGTTATTATTTCTTACAGGGTTTCAATTAGGGATGCACCCAATCCAGTATTTTGGATTCGGCCGAACCCCCGAATCCTTCACGAAAGATGCGGCCGAATACCGAACAGAATCCGAACCCTAATTAGCATATGCAAATTAGGGGTGGGAAGAGGAAAACATTTTTCACTTCTTTGTTTTGTGAGAAAAAGTCATGCGAGTTCCCTCCCATATGCATATGCAAATTCGGATTCGGTTCGGCTGGGCAAACGGTTTCGGCCAAATCTGAATCCGGCTGAAAAAGGCCGAATCCTGGATTCGGTGCATCCCTAGTTTCATTATAAACGGCAGTATAAATGGAGTTATGGACAGCAATATACACCTATGCTATGTGTGTGCCAAATAAATAAAAGCATTTATGGAATTTATAGTATATTTTATGATTATACTAGTCAAAGGGTCATTTTTAAGATTCTCTCTCCCACTGGAATCTGCCGTCACTGAGGCAAAGGGCAGAAAATGTGCTCCTGTTTGCCCTCCCTCTTTATGAAACTACCTGCCAATGACTGGGCCCATTTTGCATTACAAGAATATGGGATCTGTTATACGGAAACCTGTTTTCCAGAAAGCTCCAAATTATGGAATGGCCATCTCCCGTGTACTCCATTTTATCCCAATATGATTCCCTTTTTTTTCTATTATAATAAAATAGTGCCTTCTACTTGATCCAAACGATATTTAATCGGAATTTGAAGCAAAACCAGCCTAGTGGGTTTATGTTATGTTATTATGATTTCCTAGTAGACATGAAGATCCAAATTACAGAAAGATCGGTTATCTGGAAAACCCCAGGTCCCGAGCATTCTGGATAACTGGTCCCGTACCTGTACCACAAATGTTAACCGATATTTTCTTTTTTTTGTGATTTTTAGGCAGTATAGAAGACGTTTTGGCTGTTTTATCAGCCTATATAAAATATTCCTTCCATATCTCCTCACCTGATTGTACACTGACGTCTATAAAGTTCTGGATGATGGGACATATGCAGGGGGAACCTGTACGACACATACCAGAAATCATTTGCAGCCGTATACCTGGAAGTCTTGAAGGTACTCTTTTCATCTGGAATCCAAGGAGCCCTTGTGAAGGGAATCTTACCATCTTTGCCAGGTATAATCACCTACACGAGTTCTTAGAGAATAATTCAGTTAATATACAGTGGTGGGGCATGGGCATACCTAACATTCCTTATGTTGGCTAGACGGAGTGATGACACTGGTTGAACACAGGTCCTGTGCTACAAGAAGAGAAGTCGATGGTTCATGTGGTGTGGGACCTTCTGTCTAGACAAGGGCTGTCCAACTAGGAGGCCTCCAGTGAACTATTATGGCCCTAGTCTGCTCATAGCCTCCATAGAATTCACTGTATGACATCATCATATTAATTTAATCTGGCCCTTCAACATACCGTATGCAAAATTATTAACCCACTACATGTAAATGGAGAGCACTAAACCATGCATGTAATGTAAAGGGGATGTTCACCTTTAAATTAACTTTTAGTGTGAAGCAGAGAGTGATATTCTTGGACACTTTGCAATTTGTTTTATCATTTATGGTTTTTAAGTTATTTAGCCTTTTATTTAGCAGCTCTTCAGTTTCAGCAATCTGGTTGCTAGGGTTTCAATTTCCGTAGCAACCCTGCACTGATAAGAACAAGAGACTGGAATATGAATTGGAGAGAGGCCTGAAAAGAAAGATGAGTAATAAAAAGAGGCAATAACAATATATTTGTAGCCTTACAGGGCATTTTTTTTTTGGATGGGGTCAGTGACCCCCATTTAAAGGCTGGAAAGAATCTGTAGAAGAAGGCAAGTAATTAAAAAAAAACAGAAAAAATAAAGACCAATGGAAAAGTTGCTTAGAATGAACAACTCTATAACATACTATAAGTGAGAAGGTTAACCACCCCTTTAAATATGTCACTTGCAAGACACTTGCACTTAAACAGTGGGTGGATTGTGCAGGAGCTAATACTCTTGTAGTAAAGTGTATACACATATAAAGCAATACTAGTACAGTATAGCATGTTTAATAATATTGCTAATAATAATAATTCTTTTTGCTATGTTCACAGTTACTGAGAATTTCATTCTGAATGTATTAGTCTGCTTAATGCACTCACTAGAATGAGCCTTTCCTTTCCAACTGCCACAGCATTCACCGTGCTCAGCTAAGAGAGGAGGTGTTGCAGCCCCAAACTGATAGGGACTTCTGTGTTTCCTGGTGGTTTCCAGATAAGGGATCTGTCATTTGTATTACCTAATAAACCATTTTTACATTAAATAAACCCAGCAGGATTGTTTTGCCTCCAATAAGGATTTATTATACAGGTATGGGGCCTGTTATCCAGAATGCTCGGGACCTGGGGTTTTCCAGATAATGGATATTTCCATTATTTGGATCTTCATACCTTAAGTCTACTAGAAAATCATGTAAACATTAAATAAACCCAATAGACTGGTTTTGCTTCAAATAGGGATTAATTATATCTTAGTTGGGATCAAGTACAAGTTATTGTTTTATTATTACAGAGAAATAGGAAATCATATTTAAAAATGTGGATAAAATGGAGTCTATGGGAGACGGCCTTTCCGTAATTCGGAGCTTTCTGGATAACGGAATAAATCTTATTTGGGAGCAAGTACAGGTTATTCAGAAATAATCTTTAAAAATGAATTATGTGATTAAAATTCACTCTATGGGGCAGATTCCCTAAAGGGCGAAGTGACGAATGCTAGCTAAAATTCGCCAGCATGACGTCATTTCGGAACATCACCAATTTCCTAACGATCGCAGGCTTCGCTAGTGAAGGAGATAGACGCTAGCATTGTTTCGCACTCTTAACGGCATGCAGATTTTCACTCTGGCGAACGGACGTAACTCCGCAAATTCACTAAGATGTGGATTTTACTGAACGTTACCTCATTCGCCAGACTTGCCTTCACCAGCTCAGACCAGGTGAAGTGCAATGGAGTGCATAGGACTTCCTCAATTTTTAGTCCCAAAAAATGCTGGCGTCTTTTCCTTTTAGTGATAGCCTGCAAAGGTCCGTAAAAATTTTTTTTGGCTAACAGGGTTCCCCCCTCCATTTTCTAACATTTGGAACGTAAACTATACACTGGACTCATGTGTAGGGCATTATAACAACTATATTTATTAAGCTTCCCTGGGCTCGTGTAATGCAATGTATTTGCAACATATACGTCCATTCAACTTTATCATTTCCCGCCTTATGCAAATTAGGCAATGCTAGCGCATCTTCGCTTTGATTGCTGAAGTAACACTAGCGAAAATTCGCCCAGCTTTCGCGCCTTGGGCGCAACTTCGTGAAATTCTGTTGTCCTAGCAAATTTACGCCTGGCAAAGTGTTGCTATGGCTGCGAAGCCATCGCTGGCGAATTTTCGCCAGTTAGGGAATTTGCCCCTGTGGGAGATGTCCTTCCTGTAATTTGGAACTTTCCGTATAATGGGTTTCTGGATAACGAATACCATACCCGTATTATAATAATTTCTATTGGTCTTTTTTTAAAAATGCAGCATTGATTCCCTTTGCAAAATACATTTCAGCTGTGTTTTCTCTCTTTAATTCAAAACATATAATGTACTCTTTACCATTAAGGAATACCGCAGTGATGCTCCAGTGCCTCTGTAGTCTCAGAAGTGTTCTTCCTCCAACCTGTGTGATGAAGATCATAAAGCAAGAGGGCATGCACTGTTTGGCTGAAAGCTTGGCGCTGTCTCTGGAAGAGGAGTTGCTGGCCCTCAAGAGTGCAATATCCACATCAGCAAGCGATGCTGAAGAAGACCTGACCCTGAGAAGTAAATTGAAGAAAAAGCCCAGTAGCACAATAACTCCTTTATCCGACACAAAGGAAGATGTGCAGCGGTATCGAGATGAGCTCCTAATTGAGCAGGAGCAAAGTAAGCTGGGAGCTAACCTCACTATAGAAAGCGATCAGTACAGACAAATTATAGAGAAGATAGCTCAGATTCAAATGAACTCTGACAAACTAGCAGCGAGACTGGCCTCTTCCTGATCTCCAAGTCACATGAAATCTCACCTAGGAGATTCCTTTAATAGTTGTGATTTGTTCAGTAGATATTTTGATGAATAATTCACCATAAGCTATACTGCAGGCTTAAAAGAAAACTATACCCCCAAATAAAAACTTGAGCAACATCTTTTATATCAAATTAAGTGGCATATTAAAGAATTTTATCAAACTGGTCTATATATTTAAGTAAATATTGCCCTTTTACATAGAGATCACCTGACCAGAAATACTACAACACTAACTGTAACAGGAAGAAGTGAGGAAGCAAAAGACACAACTCTGTCTTTTAATTGGCTCATGTGACCTAAGAAGTATGTTTGTGTGCACCGTGAATCATACGATCCCAGGGGGCGGCCCTTATTTTTTAAAATGGCAATTTTCTATTTAGCATTACCCAATGGAACATACTGCTAAAAAAGTATATTATTATGAAAATGGTTTATTTACATGAAGCAGGGTTTTACACATGAGCTCTTTTATGCAATATCTTTTTATAGATCTACATTGTTCAGGGTGTATAGTTTTCCTTTAAATATTTTATTCAAAAATGGATTCCAAGGGGGTTATTTACTACACTATGAATGCAAAAATTGGGCTGGGTTTTTGTGCAATACCCCGAAGTTTTTGGGTGAAAATTCCGGAAAAATCTTGAAATTTGTGAAAATCAGATGAAAATATCTGAAAAATTTTTGAACATCAGATTTTTTACTGCAAAGCAATTTTTTGGGAAAATGTAATAATAAATAAAAGTTTGTAGCAGAAAATATTGAGATAAATTCGGACTTTTTGAGCAGGATTCGGCCGAATCCTTGTGCCTGGCTGAACCGTATCCTAATTTGCATATGTAAATTAGGGGCAGGTAGGGAAATCACAAAAGAAGATTTTTTTTCCTTTTTTTTTTTTCCTTTATTTTTCCTTTACTGCCCCTAATTTGCATATGCGGCCGAATGTTTCACCAAGGATTCGGGGATTCGGCCAAATGCCAAATAGTGGATTCGGTGCATCTGTATTGATAACTAACCCCCCAAGTGTTGTCAATTCTTATCAAGAGTAAGGCTAAGGATTGCTTTACACAGGTCACAACTTGAATTAATCAGTAACTGCATAATTTACTGGCCTTCCTTTATCATTTTAATTTTTCCACCCTTATTAACAGCAGGAAGTATCGGAGCGATTAAAGTACTGGTCTGGTTGCAACCATGGAATGAATCCCTTTATTTCCGTTATATAAAGTTTAAACAGCTAATTTATACCTTAAAGGGATGGTTCACCTTTAAGTTTACTTTTAGTATGTTATAGAATGTCTAATTCTAAGCAACTTTTCAATTATTTGTCATTATTTATAGTTTATTAGTTATTTGCCTTCCTATTCTGACTCTTTTCAGCTTTCAAAATGGGGTCACTGACCTCATCTAAAAAGCAAATGCTCTGTAAGGCTGCAAATATTGTTATTGCTACTGTTGATGACTCCTATTTCTATTCAGCCCTTCTCCTATTCATATTCCAATCAGTGCATGGTTGCTAGGGTTATTTGGACCCTAGCAACCAGATTGCTGAAACTGCAAACCGGAGAGCCGCTGAATAAAAAGCTCAATAATTCAACACCCACAAATAATAAAAAATTAAAACCAATTGCAAATTGTCTCAGAATATCACTCTCTAGCCAAGGGTGCCCAAACTTTTTGCAACGAGGGCCAGATTTGGTGAGGTGAAAATGTGTGGGGGTCGACCATTCAGCCCGACATTCTTTGAACCATTAACATTAAATTACAGGAATCGAGTAATCGTAGCAGTAATATTTGGGCACATTGAAATGATCTGCCACTTGGTCTATACTGCTGCCTGTGTGCTGAAGGTGTTAGTAATAGACACGTAGTGGCACATAGAGACACCATACTTCTTTAGTTTACTCTACTGGCACGTCAGTACGTCTATTGACACCTTTAGCCCTAAAGAACTATGCGAAAACAGCGCGTCTCTATGTGCCAGTACGTGTTTATTACTAACCCCTTCAGCACACAGGCAGCAGTATAGACCAAGTGCCAGATCATTTCACTAATGTGCCCAAATATTACTGCTATGAAATTCTTGATCGCATTAATAATTTCATGATGGAGGCTGAGGGCCAGTGCAAATTTGAAAACGGGATGCAATTGGCCCCTGGGCCGCACTTTGGACATGCCTGCTCTACACCATACTTAGGGTCAGATTTATCAAGGGTCAAATCTTGAGTTCATGGGAGTTATTTAAAACTCCCATGAACTCGATATTCCACCAATTGCAATTTATTTTAAAAAAATTGAATTTTTGAAACTTAGGTGAATACGATTGACCCGCAAACTCGAATGAAATTTAATTTTCTCTGAAAAAAATTTGAATGCCAGTAAGACTGCAAACAACTCCAAATTGATCCCAGGAACGTCTTCCATAGGCTAAAACAGCCATTTGTCAGGTTTAAGGTGGCAAATATTCAAATTCAAGTTCTTAAAGGGTCAGTGTATGATAACTCTCAAAAATCTCATTCCAAATTTTTTTAAAAATGTCATTTTAATAACTCCCTATTTCAATTTGACAGTTTTGGCCATAAAAAAAAAAAACTCAACCTTGATAAATATGCCCCTAAAAGTTAACTCAAAGGTGAACAACCCCTTTAAAACACCGTGCCTGCTTGAATGTTTATCTAGAAAAGCCAAAATATTGTTAAAATATTTTGATAACTCTGGAAAAAGTTGAAACTACGTCTCTCTAGTCATTTATCTGTTTGCATTGCTAATTTCTTTTTCTATTTCTTTTTTTTTTTTATTTGTTAAGTTCTTTAATGTTTCGCGTTCTACGTAATTAAACCCAAAGTACATGTATTTATTTGTGGAAGTGCTTTATCTGCTTGATTGCAATGAATGGCACATAATCAGCATTGGATTATATTTAGCTTGGTGCCAAAATAAAATTGCAGTACTTTACTCAGAAAGTGCTAATATTTTTACGCGAAACAGCAAAGGAAGTAATCATGCCCTAGGAACCCAGCTTTTTAGAGCTTAATGTCAAGAGCAGAAATGAGTATGTTAGGTCTTCAAGATGGGCGAAGGTGTCAGACTTTCCCTTAGTGCATACAGTAGCTGAGTTGTTTTATAGTCGCTATTGCTATTTAAAGAAATCTTCAAAATAAGAAAAAAATGCTGAAAACTAGTCAACACTCTCATGTGGTGGGATCAATAGGCTTCTTAGAAGTGACTGAGGTATCACAGTAACACAAAAAAAAAAAAAAGTTATTTAAAGGAACAGTTCAGTGTGAAAATAAAAGCTGTGTAAATAGATAGTCTGTGCAAAATAAAACATTTTTCTAATATAGTTAGTTAGCCAAAAATGTAATATATGTAATATAAAGGCTGTATGTTTAACATAATAGCCAGAACACTACTTCCTGCTTTTCAGCTCTCTAACTCTGAGTTAGTCAGCGACTTGAAGGGGGGCCACATGGGACATATCTGTTCAGTGAGTTTGCAATTGATCCTCAGCATTCAGCTCAGATTCAAAAGCAACAGATGTGACCCATGTGACCCCTCCTCAAGTCTCTGATTGGTTATTGCCTGGTAACCAGTCAGTGTAAACCAGCTGAAAAGCAGGAAGTAGTGTTCTGGCTATTATGTTAAACATACATCCTTTATACATTACATTTTTGGCTAACTAACTATATTAGAAACATGTTTTATTTTGCACAGCCTATTTACTGTGCAAAATATTTACCCAGTTTTTATTTTTACACTGAACAATTCCTGTAAAGGAATGGCAATATAATGTACTGTTCAGGGATGGGCGAATTTGACCCATTTCGTTTCGCCAAAAATTCGCCGCCGGCGAAATGTCGCAGACGCCCATTAAAGTCTATGGGCGTCACAAAAAATTTGTCGCGCGGCGAAATTATTTTGTCGCACGTCTTTTTTTTTTTTTTTGACGCACGTCTCCATACAAGTCTATGGGCGTCATTTTTTCGGCGAAACGAGGCGAAAAAATTCGCCCATCCCTAGTACTGTTGCCCTCCACTGGTAAAACTGGTGTGTCTGCTATAAAAACACTACTATAGTTTATATCCATGATCCCCAAGCAGTGGCTCGCGAGCAACATGTTGTTCACCAAGACCTCTGATCTTGCTCCCAGGGGGATCAGGCTGTTATTTTTGGATTTCTGACTTGATCGCAAGTTTTGGAGGCATAAAGACTATCGGGAGAATGTAATAAAAGTCGCAAAGAGCAAAACCATTCACACCAATAAGAATAAAAATCCACATCTCGCAATGTAATATTGTTCCTTAAACTGTTATTACATTGCGAATTTTAATTGCGCACTCTTAAGAAGTGCTTGAAGGTGTCGTAATCATTTGGAGCAAACATAACGACTTTTTCAGTAAGAAGATTTATTACGTTTACTGCGCATTGGCGCAAACTATAAAATTTGCAAATGGTCTTCCACTCTCGGAAGTGGTGGCTAAACAGTTTCCTATATAGCAAAAGCTATATTAAATTCGCGCAAAGCAAAATTTGTTCGCACAAAGGCATAACTTTTCGCATTGCGAATAGTTTTTCCGATACCGACTTTTATTACATTCCCTTGTATGTGTACTGACAAAACAGACCCACCTGTAGTCTGTCAGGCCACATAGGAACTACATATAAAATGAAAGAAATCTGGACAGCCTTCCAGTGTGAATTAATGTAGTTTTATTGAAGCACTACATGTTTCGAAGCACGCGGGTCCTTCCTCTGGTGCAAGTTAGGAAATACTAAACAGCCAATCACAGCCCTTATTTGGCACCCCCTAGGAACTTTATCGTGCTTGTGTTGCTCCCCATTTTTTTTAGGTTTAAACATGGCTCACATGTAAAAAAGGTTGGGGATAACTTTTTTATGTTAACAGCTTGCTGTGTAGCCTTGGGTTCAGCCATTCACAGTACACAGTAAATAAGATTAGTTCTTAAGAATCCCATTGTATACTACAGAGCTTATTTGTTACCTGCTGTGTATCATGTGCCCTTTCTCCATTTTCAGCTATGACTGGCTGCCCCCATGGCTACACAGCAGCTTATTTATATAATTTAAGTTTTTCTGAAGCAAAACACAGCAGTTGTACCAATGCAGAGCTACAGTACACTTTCATTTCTTGGTGTCATTTTTGCTTTAAACTAAAGCTGGCCATACATGAAGAGATCCGCTCAACTGGCAACATCGCAAAACGAGTGAATCTTTCACCGATGTGCCCACCAACAGCAGGGCTATATCGGGGTAATCGAGACATTCGGCCCTAGGGCTGAATGATCGGATTACAACGAGGCTCCAACGGGCTCCGACGGATCAGTCAGTGGAAAAATTAAATCCTGATCGATATCGTGGCCAGATATTGATCGGGAAGACCCGTCGGAAGCCTCCTTAAAGGAATACCGTGGCTTGTCTTTGCCTTTTCTTGATTGTCTGGAGCTGGGAAGATTGCAAGTACTATGAAGGTTCCGTTTTTCCACTTTTAATTAGATGATGTATTAGGGATGCACCGAATCCAGGATTCGGTTTGGGATTCGGCCAGGATTCAGCAGGATTCGGATTCGGTCGAATCCTTCTACCTGGCCGAACCGACTCCAAATTCTAATTTGCATAACTTTCACATAGGATGTGGGGGTTCGGCCAAATCCAAAATAGTGCATCCCTATGATATATTGAAAGCGTCTGTACTAATCCCATCAAGTAGAATAGATTTGGCTAACACCCCTTTTGGAGATATTCTGCTAAATCAAGAGCTGAGCATTTTTGGAAATGCTATAGCCAAGTGAGTTGCTGTTCTCATGGGAATTCAGTAAACAGGAGACGAGTTTCTTTTTCCTCACAGAGACTAAATATTTGATGATACATAACAGTTCTCGCATTTTTAATTTGCAAATTATTAATTGATTTATCATTGATCATATCTTCTGTGGAGGGTTTGCCATCTGTTTGTGACTTCGATTTCACACGCCATTTGGTGCGTAACCATGATACTTTTTTCTAGTAGAATTTAGTGATGTGTGGGTCAGAAAGTTTCCGCTTCTCGACATGGACATCACATGACCTGACCCAAGGTTGAGAAGGTTGAGAAGGTTGAAGATCCTTGCTCACCCCACCCATCAGAGGGAACGATGGGCTTTAGAAATGCTATACCACCAACGAAGTGGCACTCAACCAAACAGGGGGTAAATCAATGGGTCCAGAGTTCTTGTTTGATAATTTTTTAGCCATTCTCACACGGGAAAATATTTATAAATAGAGGGCATATTGATTGTAGTACTCACCAGGGCTCATTTATAAACGTCGCTCAGGGAAGAATGCTTCGCACAGTCAAAATATGTGCTTTGCGCCTGTTGGTTATATTTATAAAGCTGAATAAGAGCTTTTTTAAAAAAAAAAAAAAAAAATCGCAAATTGAGAATATTTATGCACATGTTTGAATTACGCCACAATTTTGTTGGTGGACAAAATATTCTCAAAACAGTTTTGCAAATTGCGAACTTAAGTTACTATTAATGATATTTTCGCGCACAACAACCTCGCAAAGTGCCTGTACGCAGTAAATTTTACTGCGAAAATTTATTCACAATGCGAATTCGCAAAAAACGGAAAGACACACGCACAGCAGTGCAATATTTTAGAGTTCAGGAAAAAGCATGGGTAAAACCACCATTTGTGAATATATATGCACTGCGCGAACTTTATAAACGACCCCCATTGTGTGTATTTTATTAAATGTCCTTGTTCATGATATAATGTTGGAAAAACGTGTAAAGATTTGTTTTACCCGGGGTTCATCCACATCCTGTTCATAAACCGACTCCTATATACAAGCTCTGCCTCCCCATGAAATTCAGATCACAAATATTATCCTGATTTACCCTGTCATCTGCAGTAACAGGGCCGTCACCCACTGTCAGTACCTGTGCCATTGGAATGAATAGAATTGTCACCCAAAGTCCTATGATATGGTCCAAAGCAGAGGTGCAGGGAGCACGGCAGGGACGGGTTTCATTTCAGAAAAACATTTTAAAGGGTAGTTCACCTATAAGTTAACTTTTAGAATGTTGTAGAATTGCCAATTCTAAGCAACTTTTCAAATGGTTGTCATTTATTTTTTAAAGTTTTTTTTATTATTTCTTTTTCTGACTTTCCAGCTTTCAAACGGGGGTCACAGACACCCATTTAAAAATAAATGCTCTATAAGGCTACACATTTAGGGGCAGATTTATCAAAGGTTGAAGTGAAAATTCGAATTCAAAATTAAAAACAGTTTGAGCTAATTTTTGTGTACTATGACTAGGGAATAGTCCAAATTCTATTTGAATTTGAAAATATTTAGAAAATTCGTATATCGAAATTTATCATGTACTGTCTCTTTAAAAATTCGACCATTCGCCGTATTGCTGTTTTAGCCTATGGGGGACCTCCTAGAACCCATTTGGAGTCAATTGGTGGACTCTGAAAATTAGAAGTTTTTTTTAGGAAAAACTTTGATTCGAATTCGATCAAATGTGCTATTGCTTCGATTTATACAATTCGAATTTGGCCGTATACGGACCTATTCGATCGAAAACTGACCTATTCGGCCAAAAAAAAAAAAACTTTGACTTTATTTCGGCTGGTCTTTTTGACTTCCAAATTTTTCAAATTCAAAATTCAACCCTTGATAAAAATGCCCATTATTGTAATTGAGACTTTTTATTACTCATCTGTCTATTCTGCCTCTCGCCTATTTATATTCCAGTCTTTTTTTCAATCCACTCCATGGTTGCTAGGGTAATTTGGACCCTTTTTCTGCAATTGCAAACTAGAGAGCTGATGAATAACTCAAAAACTTAAACAAAAATAAAACAATTAAGCTAATTGCAAATTGTCTCAGAATATCACTCTCTATATCATATTAAACGTTAACTCAAAGGTGAACAACTCCTTTAAAGGTACATAT
The DNA here is from genome assembly GCA_038501925.1 of Xenopus petersii. Taxonomy (NCBI): domain Eukaryota; kingdom Metazoa; phylum Chordata; class Amphibia; order Anura; family Pipidae; genus Xenopus; species Xenopus petersii. The sequence goes on from CM076674.1 coordinate 168,443,404, forward strand.
GAGGAAGCAATGCGTTTATGGGAAAAATATTTAATAGGTTTGCTAACTGCAATAATGCAAATTATCCTATTCCCAGTGCAACCATCCAGCAAGCCAACCAGTGAATTGATTTTTGTTTTGCATGCATTATTTTGCACATGTTGAACTGTGTAATAGTGATTGATGAATCATTCTAATATCCTGAGGGCTTAATTCTTTGAACAAATGATACTGAACTCAGCTTATATCCAATAAACAGGGAAGATTCAGATGCAAGTTGATGCTTTCCCTTAAATAGCCTTTAGATTTTAAGGGGCAAATTCACTAAGCGCCGAACGCTAGCGTTACTTCGCTAGCGTTACTTCGCTAGCGTTACTTCGCTAGCGTTTGGCATTTCCGTTACTGCGCAAATTCACTAACGAACGCTGGCGTAGGTTCGCTAGTGTTACTTCGCACCCTTACGCCTGGCGAAGTTTCGCTAGCGACGTAACTTACGCAAATTCACTAACGCGCGCAGTGAACTGAACGCTACCTTTTACGCTAGACTTCCTTTGCCACCTCAGACCAGGCAAAGCGCAATAGAGTAGATAGGGATTGCTTCAAAAAAAGTCAAAATTTTTTCTAAGTCCCAAAAAACACTGGCGTGTTTTCTACATTATGGGTGATAGGCTGAAAAAGATCGAATAATTTTTTGGGGCTCCCCTCCTTCCCCCCTACATTTCCTGACTCATGGCAACTTACCTAGACAGTGGGCACATGTGTGGGGCAAAATAAAATTTTTATTTGATGTTTTGAAGGTTTTCTAGGCATTTGTAGTGCTGATACGTATTCCTCCATTGAAATTTGAATTTGGCGCCGTATGCAAATTAGCCTTCGCTAGCGTAACTTCGCTTTACTTAGCAAATCAACGATAGCGCAACTTCGCAACTTTACGCTACCCCTGAGCGCAACTTCGGATTTTAGTGAATTTGCGAAGCGCTGGCGAAACTACGCCTGGTGAAGTGCGGCGAAGTTACGCCTGGTGCAACTACGAATCTTAATGAATTTGCCCCTAAGAGAGGTACTGCATCTCATTTGAAAGTAGGTTGTAAATAAAGAGGAACGGTTGTGTCTTTGTTCTCTGCTGTGATATTGTAGTGATATTTTAGTGGAATAAAAATCTACTAAAACTGAGACCTGTCTTTAAATTATGTTTGTAACAATTTCTTTATCATCTCCTAACAAACCCACAATCAAACGGAAAGGATTCTGCTCACGTGGGCTTACAATCTAGAGCAGTGGGACAGAGTGCAATAGAAATAGGGCCTATCGGGATGCGAATTAAGGTAAATTCAGAATTCCAATGTATGCCATCATTGTAAAAATCATAAATACAGGCATGGTACCTAATACTCGGGACCTGGGAATTTCTGGAATTTGGATCCCCCCGTACCTTAAGTATACTTAAGAATAATTTAAACATGAATTAACCCCAATAGGATTGTTTTACTTCCGATAAGGATTAATCATAATTTAGTTTGGATCAAGTACAAGGTACTGTTTTATTATTGCAGAGATAAACGAGATATGGGAGATGGTCTTCCTGCAATTCAGAGCGTTCTGGGTTTCCGGATAACAGATCGCATACCTGTAACTCAATCAGCTCGTGCTGTGGTTAAATTAATGTGACCTTACACATATAAACTCCTATAACCCAGCACTTGGGTGCAGCTCCTGACTGTCATTCTTTGTAAGAACCTTGGGTTTAGCACGTGACAATAGGGGACATTTAACTAAACCCTAAAAATAAATATGGCTAAAAATGCCATATTTTATATATTGAACTTATTGCACCAGCCTAAAGTTTCAATAGCAGCAATGATCCAGGACTTCAAACTTGTCACAGGGGGTCACCATCTTGGAAAGTGTCTGTGACACTCACATGCTCAGTGGGCAGCTGTTGAGAAGCTAAACTTAGGGGTCGTCACTAATTAAGCAGAAAATTAGGTTGGCCTGTCCTGTAATATAAGCTGATGCTAAAAGGCTGATGTAATTATCTGTATTAATTACCAATCTGCCTTATATTGTGACATTTATAGTCTCTGTGTACTGTATATTGTGAGTGGGTCCCTAAGCTCAGTAAGTGACAGCAGCACAGAGCATGTGCAGTGAATCAGCAGAAAAGAAGATGGGGAGCTACTGGGGCATCTTTGGAGACACAGATCTTTACGGCTAAAGGGCTGTGGTTGCCTTGGGCTGGTACAGAAGCCCAAAACACAATGTACAACATTTCTACCCTACTTCTTTATTTAAGCTTTAGTTCTCCTTTAAAATGCATCATCCAATGTGCAAAAGTGCATTATTTTTGTACTTCACTGTGTGGTGCAATTGGAGAATGGCCACAGGTCAGTGTGCTCTCAGTGCAGAGATCTGAAATGTGCTGTATTGGTGAGGGACTGGTGGAGGACTGTGCTTTTAAGTGAACACTAAGGGGATGCACTTATGCCCCTAGCAATCTATCACATGCATTCTGGGTTAAAATGACCTCTGATATCTTATCACTAATGAAATACCCACCGGCTTTCTAAATTGAGCATCAGCTGCTCCCGTTATTGCTCCATTTCTTTTTCAAATGAATACACCACTGACAATCTGACGCAATACTATGCACTAGACTGGATTAGGGGCACAATTTGTTCATGCGGGTTAATTCACATTAAAAAAAAGTCATAGACGTCAGAGCAGTTATTCAAAGGAAACCGTGAGCTGCTTGTTGTCATCTGCCAAAATAAATCTTTTGAAACAAGTTTTTAGTTGCAGCAAAATCCATAAATTATATTCTTAGGTCCTATAGTGCCCAGCATTGGTCTGTGCTGTAACGCTGACAAACACAAAGAAAATAAACTCAGAAGCAACGTCATTCGAACTCGCAGAATCCTTCATCATATCACTGTAAGAAATGATCAGGCGCTGCAGTAATCTCTAAACTACAAAATACCGCAAAATGAATTATTCGAGTACAAAGCTGAACTGGATAAACAGATGCTTTATGTTGTGTCCTTCACAGGATTAGCACGTAAAACCTTTCCACGCCAGCTGTCTAATTTATACAGAAAGAAAATGAGGATTGAAAATGATGTATTTTCTACCATGTGAGGTTTAATCGTCTGTGTGTGTATATGTATAGATGTATTTTAACATGTATTCTTCATTATACCTTTTTTTGTGAATATTAGTGGTTTTACTTCTATTGCTTTTGTTTTGTTTTTTTGGTACATTTTGAAAACTATCAATGAAAAGTGGCTGGGTCAAATGGCAGAATACAGACCTGCATTTGCTATTAAAGTTCTGCACTGAAATCTGTTTATTAAAAGCGCAAACAGATTTTTTTATACTTAGCTTTTAAATCTGACATCGGGCTAGACATGTCAGTTTTCCAGGTGCCCTCAGTCATGTGACTTGTGCTCTGAAAAACTTCAGTCACTCTTTACTGCTGCACTGCAAGTTGGAATGATATCAACCCTGTCCATTTCCCCCCACCATCAGCAGAACAATGGAAATGTAACCACATAACAGCTCCCTGACACAAGATAACAGCTCCGTGGTACATATGAGAATCAAACTCAATAGTAAAAATCCAAGTCCCACTGTGACTCCTTCAGTTAAATTGAGTAGGAGAAACAACAGCCTGTCAGAAAGCAATTCCATCCTAAAGAGCTGGCTCTTTCGGAAAGCACATGACCAGGCTAAATTACCTGAAATTACTGCCTACACACCAAAGTTACAACTAAAAAACATGCACTTGTTCATTCAGGAATGACATTTTATATGGTAGAGTGAATTATTTGCAGTGCAAACAGTGTAATTTAAAGTGGACCTGTCACCCAGACATAAAAAGCTGTATAACAAAAGTCCTTTTCAAATTAAACATGAAATCCAAATTCTTTTTTTTTTAATTAAAGCATTCATAGCTGTTGTAAACTCATTTAAAAATCTCCGCTGTCAATCAAATATTCTCTGCACCTCCTCTATGCCTTAGGCATAGAGGTGGGGCTGACAATTACTTCAACTTTCCATTCAGCACTTCCTAGATGTCACTGCTCTCCCCACATTCCCCCTCTCCTTTAATTATCATTTAATTGTGTAACTTGTGCATGGGGATGGACATCAGGTCCCCCATTCTGGTGCACAAACAAGATTCTGAGATGACGCAAGGCTTGTCTTAATAACAGTGTCCACAAAATGGCTCCTGCCTGCTTGTTATAATTATGAGTTTTGATGACTGATGGAAACAATTTTCAAATAATTGATACAGTGTAATTAAAGTTCATTTTGCTTGACTAATGAGATAAAATAGAATTTGAAATCATTTTTTTGGGTGACGGGTCCCCTTTAAGTATAGGGCATAGCATAGGAACCCTTTTTCTACTAAACAGCACATTCAAAAATAGGCACTTCCTAATCAACTGAATGGGAAGTAATAAGGTAGTAGTAGTAGTACTGTTGTTATTACCACCACAAGAAGTGAAGATCAAATCACTGCAAGTGTTATGGCTCTAAGCCAGAGGTACAGTAGTAGTAAGAAGAAGAGTGGTGCTCATTGGGCCTAGGGTCAGACTGGGACACCTGGAAAAATGCCGGTGTACCCTGTCTGTAAGCCAAACTCAGCCACCATTGTTCCCTGTTCTTCTGCCATGTGTTCTACTGTGAAATGCACGCCCATATAATTTTCATCTGCAAAATAAGTAGCGCAGGGAGTGGGCAGCGGCTTTGGTTGGGCAGAGTGGAGGTAGACCATTCTGTGGTTGGATGGTGGGTCCTAGAGTCAGATGCCCGATGGACCCCGGGTAACCCAGTCCGACTCTGATTAGACACATTTACTATTGGGGGTCTAATGCAAAAAATGGCATACACCACCATATATCTTTCACAATGCAGCATTTTCTGCACAAACCAACAAAATCTGTATGTATGCATGCTAACACGTATGCTAAGACAGGAAATTGTAGTATATATTAAGACTGCTTGGGACATACTAAACAAAGTGTTTGACCCCCTTTCCTTCCTAGGGTAGTTAGCGTAATGCAGTTGCTACACTTTTGCAGGAAGAGCATTTGTATTGATATAAATATCTTGAGCCCAGCAAATAAAATCCTCCTGGGTGATTGCACATAAAGTAAGCATTAATGGCTCTGTATCAGTTTGAGTGGATGATTTCTGTGTTGCTGAATTTTTGTTTTCAGCGTCTTCAGCAAAACACTTTGCAGTTGTTTGTGTAAGCAATTAAAAGATATCAATACTAAAGCTCACATTTTTCTATGAATCAGCTGTCCTTGATATTCTGAAGTTTCCTGGTATATTTGCTCAATAAGTATGATCTTTTGTCCCTTGGCTTTAAGTTCTCAGAATGTTATTGGTTATCCTTTTTCTGAGAATGAATTAAAAGTTATAGTCAACTACAAGAGGTCCTCTGCACTCAACCCATTATCAATATATTTAAGACAGAGACATTTTGTGCATACTGCTACTAAAAAATGCCTTACCCTTTAAACAACACAGGGATTGTTTGTCCATATATTGCAATATATTTAAGCTGGCCAACTACGTCAAAGTCATCCCATATCTGGCCAGTCCTACGCTTAATTTTCATCTGATTCATTAAGAATTCAATTGCTTAATTCTACATATTACAAAGGGACTAAGTTTTACCTGCAACTTACTTGCTGCTTTCAAAGTAAACCTCCCAAACTTGGCTGCCCTTTTATTAGACACCAGTGGGATCACCTGACTATAGCTGGGAAGGGTGGGAGCTACAACATGGAGCTGGTCACTGCTCCTGTATAACTATAACAAACAAGGGAAAGTTGTGCTCACCACTATTTTTTGCTGAAAGCAGCTAGTAAGTTGCAGGTAAAACTTAGTCCCTTTGTAAAATGTATAATTAAGCAATTGAATTCTTAATGAATCAGATGAAAATTAAGCGTAGGACTGGCCAGATATTGGATGACTTTGACGTAGTTGGCCAGCTTAAATATATTGCAATATATGGACAAACAATCCCTGTGTTGTTTAAAGGGTAAGGCATTTTTTAGTAGCAGTATGCACAAAATGTCGCTGTCTTAAATATATTGATAATGGGTTGAGTGCAGAGGACTCTTGTGTTTGACTATATGTATTTTGTGGTCACAGCCTCATTGCACCCCCGCCTAATGGTTTTAAAAAATAGTGGTGAGCATAACTTTCCCTTGTTTGTTAATGAATTAAAAGTTCACAGTTTGCAATAACCTAAAAAAGTAACAAAACCAAAGCAAGTAAAAATAATGTTGGTTAATACAGACTTCATACTTTATGTTTAGAGGAAAAAGTATTTCCATAGCTCTTCTATGTTTTGTTAGAGATACATATTGGTAAAATAAATTCTTGATATATTTGTTTTCATCTTATCTTTGCATATTATTGCAGTTAACACCAGACACACTTTTTGACTTAAAGGAGAAAGAAACCCCCTGGGCGCAAAAACCCTCCCCTGTGTTGCTTCCCCTGGCCTACCTGTCCCGCTGGGCAAATGCCCCTAACTTGTTACTTACCCTTCTGCGCAGGTCCAGTCTACGGAATTCACAGACGCCATCTTCTCCCAAGCGATCTTCCTGCTTTAACCAGCGTTTTTGGAGCATGCGCAGTAGAAGCATTTCGCCGGTACGGATCTACTGCGCATGCGCCAAAAGTTACAAAGTTTTCAGATTTCACTTCATGACTTTTGGCGCATGCGCAGTAGCTCCATATCGGAGAAATGCTCCTACTGCGCATGCGCCAAAAACGCCGGTCAAAGCAGGAAGAAGACTGATTGGAAGAAGATGGTGTCTGTGAACTCCATGGACTGGACCTGCGCAGAAGGGTAAGTAACAAGTTAGGGGCATTTGCCCAGCGGGACAGGTAAGCAACACAGGGGAGGGGGGAGGGTTTTTGCGCCCAGGGGGTTTCCTTCTCCTTTAAGGAACTTTACTTTCATTTGAAGCAGTGTAGGGGGTTCTTCACGGGGAGGACAGTGAGGTTGTGAAATGCCCTGCCGGGTGATGTTGTGATGGCTTATTCAATTAAAAGAGTGGCTTGGATGATTTCTTGAACAAGTATAATAACCAAAGCCTATTGTGATTTTAAAGGAACAGTTTATTGTAAACATAAAAACTGGGTAAATAGATAGGCTGTGTAAAATAAAAAATATTTCTAATTTAGTTAGTTAGCCAAAAATGTAATGTATAAAGGCTGGAGTGACTGGATGTCAATGGGCATCAATTTTTTTTTTTACGCGCAACAATTTTTCTCGCTCCAAATGCATTAAAGTCAATGGGTGTTTTTTCTTATGGCAACATTTTTCTACGGAATGGGGAATTTCACTACAAATCTATGGGTGGTGAAAAAATTTGGTTATCACTACACATATACTGCAAAACTTAAAATCCACAAAAAACCATTGGGCAGACCCGCACATTGCACACTCCTGAAACAGTTACATTTAAGCCTTAATTTGCACCTATCCAGGGCCAGAATTGCGTTGAGGCCACAAAGGCCCGGGCCTAGGGCGGCATAAATTAAGGGAATGCAGAATGCCGCCCAGCTGCTGGGTAATTCTGTTCGATTCTGGAGCACTAAGCGCTAGATGCTTAGCGCTCCAGTCAGAAAGTATGCGCATTCGCGCAGTAGGGACCCTTATGATATGCGCACAAACACAGGCTCTATTACAACTGCAAGTGGGGGGTGGGAATCCAAGGTTTCAAGCAAATGGACACACTGCTGAAGTGTTCCCCCATTCCAAGTGTGAGCTGGGTCTTGTTCCCTTTAAAACTACTTGTACTATCCAAAATAAAATGCATTCTTTCAGTTTCTAAAACGATTGGATGAAACCTATTTCTTCAAAATAACAGGTTCCTTGTTAAGATGTTACATTTAAAGGGCCATGGATACCCTTGAACAGTATAAGTTCAGGAAATAGGGCTTGTGATCAAAATGTATTCCCCCTATTTTTTTTAAAGAAATAAAAATGTATTTTGTTAATTAGGATCAGTATAGTGCACATTTTCCAGTGTATTATTAGGGGTTTTTCTTCCATCTCTCTTAATTTCCCAATTTTGTTTTTTCAATATTGACTTGCTGAAAACCCTTTCTGCATAAGACTTTGCAGTCTAATAGAATATTATCATAATAGAATAATAGAATAGATATAATTCTAATAGTGGTGGGTTTAATTAGAAACATATTTTTAATACTTGCATTACTTGGTGCATACTTGGTGACTCATCTCGATAATGATTCTCCCCACACGGTACAAGGTCTGACTGACAGTCAGGAACAGAAGCCCACAAAATGAGGAAATTATTATGATATATTAGCACAGCTCAGATGGAGACGGAGACAGAACGAATATGGTGTAATTAGACTGAATTTGTATTTGCAGGTGTCGTTCGGAAACAAATTCATTCCCTGTCACTCTCTGCATTCTATAGTTAGACATCGGATAGAAAAACAGTTTTTGCGCATCCAACCAACAAACAACCCATTCAAAGGCCAAAGTTCTAGAAAAGCCCCCCTTTTGATGCTTTTATTGGTTTAGAATACATTATGCAATTTGTAAATATTTCGGAGCTACTGAAATTATTAATATTAAGTGACAGCAGCATAATAAATATGCCTAGGATATCGGTTCTTTCCTGTCTTCTCCATATTTTCAACAAGGGGCCAGATTCAATTCAGTGAGAAAAAGTTAATGTGAGGTTAGGTATCCCAAAACCCAGATCTAAACCCCATGGTCCTGGTCACGGCTCACTGTTCTGCCTATAACAACCGACTTTCGCTTCGGGAAGAGCCCTCCGCTACTCGGATGCCGCCAGGTCTTAATGTGAGAGTACCTAGGAGAGAATTCTGGGCAAGCAAGGGAACCGTAGGTGCAATAGGAACAAAGAAAAGGAGTGTTGTCAAGGACAGGCTGAGTCGGTAACAAATCAGGCAGCGCAGTACGAAGTCGAGAGGCAGGAGCGTAGTCGAGGGCACAGACGAGGTCAGTACACAGTATAGCAGATATAAACGGGATCCAAAAGAACAATCATGCACAGGCAAAAGTCAGGACGGCAGCAGACAAGGCTTGGTCAAGGTCAGGCAGTGTCAAGAACTAGAGAGAACACTAAGAAATCACACCCAGGAACTATGTATATAGACCTACGCTGGGGAATATGTAACTTTTGAATTAAAAATTTGGCGCCAAAGCGCAATGATGTCATGACGCCGGCGAGCGTCAAACCCAGAAGCGCATGTCAAAAGGAACAGCGTGCTGGATTCAAGGCTGTGGGCATCCCCACCACCCCGCTAGACCCCCCGGGTTTCTTACAGGTACTTTCCTTACAGTTATCTCATGGTTTGTCATGTGAAAACTCATGGATGGGATTCAATTCAAGGAGAATTCGAGGAGAAAAAAAAAAATTTCTGTCCTTTCACAAACTAGTTTTTTTTGTTAAACTTCCCAGTTCATAAAATTATATGCCTAGTGATGGGCAAATGTGACCCATTTCACTTTGCTGAAAATTCACGAAACGGTGAAAACTCACTAAAAAGCATTTAAGTTTATGGGCAACAAGAATTTTTTTTACGTGCAAGTCTATTGGCGTCTACGGGAAAACTCAGCGAAAAATGTTGCTCATCACTAGTCATGCCTGTGGCCACTTAGGTGTTTTAGTGGCAGGGCTATTACTTTTTTTTTTTTTGGGGCAGTCAGGTTTTCCATTTTGCACTCCAGTGGAGGACTGTAGGATGTGTGAGAAGGATTAAAGTTTGCTTCCTTCGGACGACTTTTCGAGAGGCACCCCATGGTGATCTCCCTGAAGGAGGCTAATGGCGCAGCAGGGTTCTTGTTTTTTTCATGCTGGAAAGGCATTTGGGTCCTTCTTAGCATAGCGAAGTTCACAGTATGCCTCTAAGATGATGCCTGGAGCCGATGTGATGCGCACACATAGTGGCGCCTAGTTAAGGAGGGCTTCCTGAGACATTCTTCATATACATATACATTTTATCTGATAGTCACCCTATGCCTTTTTGAAATCAAATTTAAATCTTGATCCATTTTGAACATATTGTACATATGAAAACCATTGCAATAGTACATTTCAAACATTTCAAAATATTTAGATTAGTGTGCACATTTTTTTGGCTTTTCATAAATCTAAAGCATCTGGCTGAGCTTCTTAAATCTGTTGCTTTCTTAACATTTATTCCATGAATTGCAGCAATGCAATAACTGTGAGCAAAAGTTATTTTCTGTATTAGAAGAGCCATAAAGACTTTTAATTGCTGTAACAAATTTAGCAAACTCAATGGGAGGCCTATTTATCTAGTTTTAAATTTATGTATTTTAAAGGGTTTTTTTTTTTTTTCAAATAAACTCTAAATTTAACAAACTTGTTTGCCTATTTATTAAAAAATGAAAAGCTAAAAAGCTTGTTTGGATAAAACTGTGAAGAAAAACTTGAATATCCAAAATTGAGTTCTTATTCTACTCATTCTAATAATTCGCAACGGGTCTCTCAAAGTAAATTAAAGGAGAAGGAAAGGTTAAAACTAAGTAAGCCTTATCAGAAAGGTCCATCTAAATATACCAGTAAACCCCCAAAGTAGTGCTGCTCTGAGTCCCCTGTTAAAAGAAACACAGCATTTATTTCCTTCTATTGTGTACACATGGGCTTCTGTATCAGACTTCCTGCCTTCAGCTTAAACCTCATTGCCCTGGGCAAGAGCATGCTCAGTTTGCTCCTCTACCCCCACCCCTCCCTTCTCTACTGTAATCTGAGCCCAGAGCAGGGAGAGACTCAGGCAGGAAATGATGTCACACCACATTAATACTGCAGCTCCTATCCTAAACAAACAGAGAGTTTCTAGAGCTTTTTACTCAGGTATGGTAAAACATTCTACAGAATAATTATAGCATTCTAGCTTGCACTATTGCAGCTAATCTATTGGCAATAAAATGCCTCTGTAGCTTTCCTTCTCCTTTAAAAAAACTTGAATTGAAAACATTTTTAGAATCTCAAAGAAATATAAAAAACATGAATGAAAAAAAATTACTTAGGACAGTTCCCATTGACTTCAACATGAACCTGCTAGTTTTTAGATGCTGACGTTTTATATTCAAGGTTTGTACATTTTTTGCACTTAATAAATATCTAACATTCGAGTTTTGGAAAACCTGGTAAAAATCGGAATTCGAACGTTGATAAATTAGCCCCTTAGTTTCTTCTATTTTGTGTTTGGATGTCCTATAATGATGGGGAGGCAATTTATCAATTTTCTATCTTGTGTTCTTTTTTAAAAAATGTGATTGAAGGAAAAAACATCACAACTAATCTCCCTGCAGTTCTCAGCCTATTTACTCTAAATATTTCTATCTTTTGGCAAAGATTCTCTTTTGAATATTCGAATTGCATCTGAAAAATGTGACTATTCAAAATAGCTTTTTTCCATGATTTTCTCAAATCACGGAAAAAAATGCTGTCTTAATTATTGCTAAATCTTTCCCTACAAATTTATTACATTTCTTTTCTGGGACTGTAGTCTGGTTTTACCTGGAATATTTACTCACAAGATACTTTGATGCAGTTGATCTGCTAATTTAGCCTGAGCACATCATTTTACTAATCTTTATTGATTTATATTTATTGTGATATCATGGCAACAGATATTTTTTTAGCTATTGATGCTATGATTGTCTTTCCAGTAAATTCTGAGATGCATTTGTAATTGCTGCAGGCTTTTTCTCCCCTTACCCTTAGTCATAAAAAAAACCAATAACATAAATACACGTTACGTTTCCTAAATTGGTGGAATTATGCTTTTCTTGCATTTCTATTCAGGTCAAAGCGCTGATTGACAGTGTTATAACACTCAAATTAAAGGAGACTGAAAACCTGATATGTTAGCACAAAATGGCAGTAAGCTGACAGAGAGCTTTCCATATTTAAGGTAAATTAAAAGTAGAATCTACAATGTATAAACAAGGCTGGAGTATTCGAGAAGAAGAATTGTAGGTGTACAGGGCATCAACATGCTTTAGAAACACTTAGGGGCAGATTTATCAAGGGTCGAAGTGAATATTCTAATTTCGAGCTATTTTTGTGTACTTTGACTAGGGAATAGTCCAAATTCGATTTGAATTTGAAAAAAATTAAAAAATGTGAATATCGAAATTTATCATATACTGTCTCTTTAAAACTTAGACTTCGACAGCCAAATGGTTGTTTTAGCCTATGAGGGACCTGTTAGAACCTATATGGAGTCAAGTGGTGGACTTTGAAAAATCAAAGGTTTTTTTTTGAAAATACTTCGAATTGAATTTGATCGAATTCGATCTTTCTTCGATTCGAATGATTGAATATAGCCTATTCCCCTGCAAAAAAAAAAAAAAACTTTGATTTTTTTAAAAATAAATATAGGTTGAAATCGAGTGGATTTATCGAATCATATTTTTCAGTGTGTGATAGTTTTTGAGAGAATTTAGAGAATGTGATTCTTCTAATGAGCCAACTGGATTTTTTCTGTAGTGTGTTTGAAACTCACACTTTGATAAATCTGCCCCTAAATATGAAAAATGTAGATGTTACTTTATCAAGAGGTCATGTGACAACATGTGACCAAAAAAAAGTATAATGGCTTGTTTATGGATGCGAGTGCAGTTGTGGTTATGCAAAAACCTGCAGCTATAGCCACAGTGTGCCTTAAAGAAGCAGATGTGATTTTGTTGGGATTCACCAGAAATAGCACAATCCCAGTTGAAAATCAGATGCAATTGAGCTGAAATTATGGGGAAAGTATTTGCATCCTAAATTGTAATGTGCACTCTTCACTTGTGCTCATAAATGAGCTCTATTGTCTGAGACACTTAGGGGACCACAATGAGGATGGAATCTCTGCAAAGAGAATATAATAATGGAAAGCCAAAGTATAAAACGTCAACTCTAAAAGGACTATAATTAAGGATGGGCGAATAAATTCGGCAGGCGCAAATTCGTGGCTCCTCCCGGCAAATAAACTTGCGCAACTGCCTTGAAAATTCACCGCCGAAAAATCTGCAGTGTTGAAAAAATTTGGGCTCGCATCAGAATAGTTGCATGCATAAATATTGTCAGTGTCAAGCATCAAAATTATTCAAATGGCCATTGACTTTAAAGGACAACAAAAGTGAAAAAATAGATCAGTCTCAGTCTAAATCAATCTAAACACTTATTGTTTAAACACTCACTGAGTAAATCTGTTGACCCTGGTTTCGTGTAGTAGGTGACGCAGGCTGCCGAGAAAGTAAGCATAGGACATGGGGACATCGTTTCCACTGCGCCTTCCTCCTTCTAAATTTGAGCTGCAATGACAACCATGATGCGGGTATTTTGCGCATGCACACTAGCGATCGAGGGGAGAAGGGAGCAGTTATACCTTAAGAAATATGGCGGCAGCATTCTGATAAAGCAGCTGCGATTATGAGAAATGCAAAGCTCCTTGATGGTAGACTTGGGTGAGCTGTAATCTTAGCAATGTAACACTACTCTATGAGACCTATTCAGGGAAGGTGATGATTCCGTTTGGCTTTCCTTCTCCTTTAATGCATTTGGTCAAAATAGGCGCACGTATAACAATTGTGATGGGCTTCAAAATTGCTGCGCGTCAAAATAATTTTGACGCCCATTGACTTCAATGTGTTACGCAAATTTTTTGCCCTTTACTAACTATAATTCAAAATATATAATTATGGTGATAAATTCTGATGGAATCCATTCAAAGATGGATTCCAATGACTAAAAATATCATTTGAATGAAAGAATAGCACATGAAGAAGGATGATAGGATAGTGTTCCTATTTGACTGTATGTATCAGACTGTAAGTATGTATTAGACTGATGAGGACATGTAGGGGCCCATTTACTTCGCTCGAGTGAAGGAATAGAAGAAAAAAAACTTCGAATTTCAAATGATTTTTTTGGCTACTTTGACCTTCGACTACGACTTCGAATTGAACGATTCGAACTAAAAATCGTTCAAATATATCGATTTCCTCTATGCAAACCCCAGGCAAGGGTTTCCGGATTGCTTTGCACCCAGTAATGTAATTAGAGGGGGCCACCCCCCTCCATATGCGGTTTTCCAACTGGAATCAGCGGTGCACAAGCTGCCGGGGGGGCCGTGAGGGGGTGCGGGCCCTGGCCCAATTGCACCCCCTGCTCACCCGGTAGTTCCGTCACTGTTTGCACCCAACCTACAAGGTTAAATAAGGTGGTCGTAGCACAGACAATATTGTCTATTTTCCTACAAGTGATGGTCCTATCTAACATGTAGATTTATCAAAGGTCGAGGTGAATTTTCGAATGAAAAAAATTCAAATTTCGAGCTATTTTTTGTGTACTTCGACTAGGGAACAGTCCAAATTTGATTTGAATTTGAAAAAAAATTGTACTGTCTCTTTAAAAATTGGACTTTGACCATTCGCCGTCTAAAACCTGCCAAATTGCTGTTTTAGCCTATGGGGGACCTCCGAGACCTATTTGGAGTCAATTGGTGGACTCTACGTTTTTTTTGGGAAAAACGTTGAATCGAATGCACTATTCCTTCGATTGGTACAATTCAAATACGGCCAAATATGGACCTATTTGATCGAATACGGCCCTATTTGATCGAATACGGCCCTATTCGACCAAAAAAAAAATCAACATTTCGGTTGGTCTTTTTGAATTCGAATTTCAAAGTTTTTTCAATTCGACCCTTGATAAATATGCCCCTGATAAAAGCTGTTCTTCAAAAAAGTTTCCTTGAATTGGAATACTCGGTAATATCCAGAGAGCTATAGGGGTTTTGTAATAGCACAGGGAATTATTCTCTGTTCAGTAACCCATAGCAACTGACCAGTAATTTTAGTTTTTACATGTATAGCTCATTACATTGCTGGATGTTGATGCCACGGAATAGCTGCTACAATAGTCACTTTGAGATTTGCATTCCAAGTGTAAACCTTTATTAATCACTGTAATTCTTCATTATGTATACACAATGATGCTATTTCTTTTAATATTTTGCATTTTCTTGGGTTGAAAGCAGAATTAATATGTTGCATTTTTGAAATGTCAGGGAAAATAAGACTTTTTGTGGAGTGAACATCATTTCATTGTCACGGCTTTCTTTAGGCTTTATAAATATGTCACAAATGGTTAGAATTTGATTTCTAGTACCAGTTCAGCATATTTTGTAAGCAATGTATTGCTCATAGCTGGGAGATAAATGCAGTATAACAGTTTATTTTAGTCAACCAATTTAGTTTTAGGGGGCTATTTCTGAAGTGTAAAATAAATACATTATTTTGTATCAGATCTGAATACTTTCACTAAGATTGCTCGATTTAGGCCACCATGTAGGTCACTTCTCCGGGGACCAAGTAACAGATTGTGCCTACAGAAGTTTTGAAGGGTTATGTTAATCACAAAATGATGAAGAAGGGTCACATATTCAGTAAGAGTAATCCCTTCACCAGAGCAAACTTAGATGAGGCCTTGCTAGTTGGATCTTATTCCTACTATTTCTCATTGTTTGTTTTCATTTGTAAGAATGTGTTAATTGTTGGGAGAATGCTTCTCTTGTTTTATATGATGTGGTAGCCTGGCTATAATTTTTTTTTTATTGGACTCATATACAACACAAACACAAAATAAAGTCATATACAACATAAAGTTATATACAACACCAACATAAAGTCATATACAACATAAAGTCATATACAATACAACATAAATCATATACAACATAATGTCATATACAACATAAAGTCATATACAACATAAAGTCATATACAACATAAAGTCATATGCAACATAAAGTCATATACAACATAAAGTCATATACAATACAACATAAAGTCATATACAACATAATGTCATATACAACATAAAGTCATATACAACATAAAGTCATATACAACATAAAGTCATATACAACATAAAGTCATATGCAACATAAAGTCATATGCAACATAAAGTCATATGCAACATAAAGTCATATACAACATAAAGTCATATACAACATAAAGTCATATACAACATAAAGTCATATGCAACATAAAGTCATATACAACATAAAGTCATATACAACATAAAGTCATATACAACATAAAGTCATATGCAACATAAAGTCATATACAACATAAAGTCATATACAATACAACATAAAGTCATATACAACATAATGTCATATACAACATAAAGTCATATACAACATAAAGTCATATACAACATAAAGTCATATACAACATAAAGTCATATGCAACATAAAGTCATATACAACATAAAGTCATATACAACATAAAGTCATATACAACATAAAGTCATATACAACATAATGTCATATACAACATAAAGTCATATACAACATAAAGTCATATACAACATAAAGTCATATACAATATAATGTCATATACAACATAAAGTCATATACAACATAAAGTCATATGCAACATAAAGTCATATACAACATAATGTCATATACAACATAAAGTCATATACAACATAAAGTCATATACAATACAACATAAAGTCATATACAACATAAAGTCATATACAATACAACATAAAGTCATATACAACATAATGTCATATACAACATAAAGTCATATACAACATAAAGTCATATACAACATAAAGTCATATGCAACATAAAGTCATATACAACATAAAGTCATATACAACATAAAGTCATATACAACATAAAGTCATATGCAACATAAAGTCATATACAACATAAAGTCATATACAATACAACATAAAGTCATATACAACATAATGTCATATACAACATAAAGTCATATACAACATAAAGTCATATACAACATAAAGTCATATACAACATAAAGTCATATACAACATAAAGTCATATACAATACAACATAAAGTCATATACAACATAATGTCATATACAACATAAAGTCATATACAACATAAAGTCATATACAACATAAAGTCATATGCAACATAAAGTCATATACAACATAATGTCATATACAACATAAAGTCATATACAACATAAAGTCATATACAACATAATGTCATATACAACATAAAGTCATATACAACATAAAGTCATATGCAACATAAAGTCATATACAACATAAAGTCATATACAACATAAAGTCATATACAATACAACATAAAGTCATATACAACATAAAGTCATATACAACATAAAGTCATATACAATACAACATAAAGTCATATACAACATAAAGTCATATACAATACAACATAAAGTCATATACAACATAATGTCATATACAACATAAAGTCATATACAACATAAAGTCATATACAACATAAAGTCATATACAACATAAAGTCATATGCAACATAAAGTCATATACAACATAATGTCATATACAACATAAAGTCATATACAACATAAAGTCATATGCAACATAAAGTCATATACAACATAATGTCATATACAACATAAAGTCATATACAACATAAAGTCATATACAACATAAAGTCATATACAACATAAAGTCATATGCAACATAAAGTCATATACAACATAATGTCATATACAACATAAAGTCATATACAACATAAAGTCATATACAACAGAAAGTCATATACAAAATAAAGTCATATACAACATAAAGTCATATACAACATAAAGTCATATACAACACAACATAAAGTCATTTACAACATAAAGTCATATACAACATAAAGTCATATATAACATAAAGTTATATACAACATAAAGTCATATACAACATAACGTCATATACAACATAACGTCATATACAACATAGTCATATAGAACACAACATAAAGTCAAATACAACATAAAGTCATATACAACATAAAGTCATATACAACATAAAGTCGTATAGAACACAACATAAAATCATATACAACACAACATAAAGTCATATACAACATAAAGTCATATACAACGTAAAGTCATATACAACATAAAGTCATATAGAACACAACATAAAATCATATACAACACAACATGAAGTCATATACAACATAAAGTCATATACAACATAAAGTCATATACAACATAAAGTCATATGCAACATAAAGTCATATACAACATAAAGTCATATACAACATAAAGTCATATACAACATAAAGTCATATACAACATAAAGTCATATACAACATAAAGTCATATAGTACATAAAGTCATATACAACATAAAGTCATATACAACATAAAGTCATATAGAACACAACATAAAATCATATACAACACAACATGAAGTCATATACAACATAAAGTCATATACAACATAAAGTCATATACAACATAAAGTCGTATAGAACACAACATAAAATCATATACAACACAACATAAAGTCATATACAACATAAAATCATATACAACACAACATAAAGTCATATACAACATAAAGTCATATACAACATAAAGTCATATACAACATAAAGTCATATACAACATAAAGTCATATAGAACATAAAGTCATATACAACATAAAGTCATATAGAACACAACATAAAATCATATACAACACAACATGAAGTCATATACAACATAAAGTCATATACAACATAAAGTCATATACAACATAAAGTCATATACAACATAAAGTCATATACAACATAAAGTCATATACAACATAACGTCATATACAACATAAAGTCATATACAATACCAACATAAAGTCATATACAACACCAACATAAAGGTACACTATCATTGTATTAACATGCATCAAAAACATGTAAAAGTATATTGTTACCTGTAGTATGAAGTTTCCTTCTACAGATATGACTTCTCTTTGCTTTGTATAAAGTGAAGCCTCAGATACTATAACGTTTTTTTTTACTGAAAAGCAAAGTTAAAAAAACTGGTGCAGATACTATGGTGGTTATTAATCAAGGTCCGAATATCCGAACCTCGAATAATTCGTAGTTTTCCTAGGAAAAAAAATACTATGAATTTTTCAAGATTTATTAAAGTCCGATGGTCTAAAAACTCCAGTATAAGTCAATGGAGAAGGTCCAAGTGTCTGCGCTGATGTCCGTACCAATATCTGATGATTTTGTGGTTTCTGTGCAAAAAACTCTGAAAACTTTTAGGAAAAGTACCTTTTCTGCTAACATTTATTAAAACACCTTACTGAGTTAAATTTTGTCTTGCCCTTTAGAATACTTTAATGCAATGTCCTGTCTTCATGGATTATAGTACACTCTGCCAAATGGATACATCATTGTTCATTAAGTGGCATTATCCTAAAACTACTCCTATGCACTTGCATAAAAAGCAAAGATTTAGGATATTCCTGTCATCTTACATTAGCTCATTAGATGCAGAGATGGCCCCTGCAAGTTTAAATTAGAAAGCTCCATTAAATTATATTGGCTTTCAAGCAATGTTATAAAATATAACTTCACCTTCAACTTTTTGCTTAGATTTTTGCTAATGGACTTGGTTACCTGCCTTTAATATGATGGCGCATTTCTCGTCATCCCAGTTGGATATATGACTGTGGAAATGTTATTCTTGAAGGAAAACTATACCCACCGAACAATGTAGATGTTTATAAAAATAAATATTCCATAAAACGGCTCATATATAAAACCCTGCTTTATGTAAATAAACCATTTTCATAACGATATACTTTTTTAGTAGTATGTGCCATTGGGTAATCATAAATAGAAAATTGCCATTTTAAAAAATAAGGGCCGCCCTCTGAGTTCGTAGAATTCACGGTGCAGCCAAACAAACTATACATGTTAGGTCACATGAGCCAATTAACAGACAGAGTTCTGCCTTTTGCTTCCTCACTTCTTCCTGTTACAGTTAGAGTTGTAGTATTTCTGGTCAGGTGATCTCTGAGGCAGCACAGACCATCTCAAAATGGTGGTTCAAGGCAAGAGATGTAAAAGGGCAATATTTACTGAAATATATAGACCAGTTTGGTTCGATTCTTTAATATGCCACATAATATGATATCAACTATCTGTTGCTTAAATATTCATTTTGGGGGTATCGTTTTCCTTTAAGTGCATACATTCGCTCGAGCTTCTTATACCCTAGAAAAGACATTTTGAACATTTAGGGGTAGATTTATCAAGGGTCAAAAAACTCCCATAAACTCCCATGAACTTGAATAAAAATGACTTGTTTTCAAACTCGGGTGAATGGAATCAACTCGTACACTCGAATCAAATTCGAATCAACTAAAACTTGGTTTTCAGGAAGGCTGCAAACAAGTCCAATTTGATCCCAGGACGTCCCCCATAGGCTAAAACAGCAATTCGGCAGGTTTAAGGTTGCAATAGACAAATTCGAATTCTTAAAGGGACAGTACTTGGGATGGGCAATATATTTTGCTGTGGAAATGACGCCCATAGACTTGTATGGCGGCATGCGACAAAAAAAAAATGGAGCGCAACAAATTTTTTTTTTGACGCCCATAGACTTTAATGGGTGTCAGCGACATTTCACGGTGGTAAACTTTTTTTCCACTTCCTGAACTTCCACTGCCCTGAGGTATTATTTAGAAGT
The DNA here is from genome assembly GCA_038501925.1 of Xenopus petersii. Classification (NCBI taxonomy): domain Eukaryota; kingdom Metazoa; phylum Chordata; class Amphibia; order Anura; family Pipidae; genus Xenopus; species Xenopus petersii. The sequence goes on from CM076674.1 coordinate 168,463,935, forward strand.
CACTTCCATGTTTCTGAGTTGGCAGCAAGCAATGAGGCTGGTTGCAAAACAATTTATAGTGGGCTGGGTTGGACAATGGGCCAGAACAGGTAATAATGCCGGTTATGGGTCTTTAACTTGTACATGTTCAGGCCATTTATAAGTCTTTAGGACAGACTTTAGGACAGACCAGATCATCATGAGTGATTTCAGTGATACGAGAAGTAGTAAGTGATCATTGTTTGTATAAGCTCCACATGTGCAGTTTTTCCCAAAATTAAATTTTTTTCTTTCTTCTTTCTGCCACTGTCAGGTGCAGATCTTTAACCTCCAACATGAAGTCCAAAACTTGTGTCTGGTAGTGAGGGGTATTATTTCTAATGTTTTTTCCCATTCTCAGGAATGTAAAGGGTAAAGACTCACAAGAAAACTCTCTATAAGCAGGGTTCCCATGGATGTTAATGGTAAAGCAACCCGAGAAGTATTGAGTATCGAAATGTTCTGCCCAAACACATGCTGATGCGCCAATCAATTTTAATGCATCTCAGCAGCTTTGAGGTCCAGAACTCCTTTAACAAGAAATTTCTGGCAATCAGAATTGCTATATATCTTAAATAGTCAACTGAATGTATTATTTTTATTTTGACTTCAAACTATGGAATGGAATAGAGGTCAGCTTCATTATGGCTTCCCTCTGGTCTGCAGTCCTCACATGCTGTCTTGTCCCAGGTTCCTCCGTCTCTTCTTCCAGGCTGCTTTCTCCTCCAGCTCCCAGTTGATTCCCTCTCCACTTTGTCCAGGGTTCTTTTATACTGGGTTCCCACCTGCCCCCACAGCAACCTCCCAACTGAAAAGATGCTGAGATAAACCCCCAACTTGCCTACATCCTGCTGAGAAAGTTTTCGCACATACAGTAAGTTGATTTATAGTCCCCACAGCAGACATAGGACTTAGTACTCACAGGAAAACCCTTGTTATGATAATCAGGGTTTCATGTAAGTTTTCTGGACAACTGCTTTCCTATTAAGTATCAAAACCAAGATGACAATTTTTTACACCAGGCTTAAAGAAAAAAGTTCCTTGTAGGCTAAGCCAATGGACTCGGCAAAGTAATTGATGGAGACACTGATATAAAGGTACCAGTAGGACAGATTCAGAGCATTCCTGTATATATTCCTGGTGGCTGGAGTTCTATTAAAGGAGAACTAAAACTTACCAAAGAAGTAAGCTAGAGATGCTGCCCATAATGGTTTGAGAAACTGTACCAGATCTGAATCCAGAGATGCCCCAGTAGCTCTTCTTTTCTGCTGATTCGCTGCACATGTTCTATGCTGCTGTCAGTTACCTGAGCTTAGGGACAGGCTCACACTATACAGTATATACTGTATAGCATCTAAAAGTCACAATACAAGGCTGATTAGTAAATAATTCAGATTACATGGCATAAAAGAAACCAGTGCAATTTGCATCCAAATTTAATAATCATCCCTGTAGCAAGTGAACCTCATTTTATACTTGATGATTTGCGACCACCCCTAGGCTGAGCTTCTCACCGGCTACCTAGACCACACTGAGCATGTACTCCAAGATGGTGACCTCCTGTGCACAACTTTGAAGGCCTGACTCATTACTTTTCTAAAGATAGTGAAACTTTAGACTGGTGCAGTTAGTTTAGAATATAGATTATGGCCTTTCTATCCTTTTTTTATTTTTTAGTTCTCCTTCAAAAACCAAAGAACCAATGTGCTGCAGTCTGATTGGTTGTCTTGATCTACTACACAATTTGGAGTCATGTTAATATATCAAAATATTTGTTCTGATTAACTAATATATTCGGTGACGTGGATTTAAAGGAAGGATAGTACCCATTCATTGTGCATCAATCTCTTAGAAAGCACTATAGACATAGCCATATATGAAATAAAGACTTATGTGTTTGGGGCCTATACGAATTTCAATAGAGCAACAAGGCTATTTTCTTTTTTTTATATTTCAAAACTTAGTGCAGTATTAAACCCAGTACCCATCTTGTTACAACCATACGATTGAGCTTCATCTAGGTTCTATCCCTGCATGCTCTTCACTTAATTCTATTAAAAGGGACAGTTACCCTAGCATTGTAAAATGTAAAAATCATAATGCAAATTTGCAAATTGGCTTGTTCCTGGTCTTGCCGGCCTCTTCACTCCTCACCATGGCGGTGTCTGACCATATGTCCCATGTATTAAGACTGTAATGCTCAAGAACAAGTCACTCAACCTGAAATGGCATGTGGTTATTATTGGTGAAAGAACAATAAAGAGTAGAGAGTAGAGCCTGCTGAATAGAAAACCAGTTGTTGATAACCTTATTCTAGCATAAGTTAAATTATATTGCTAACTAAAACTAATACAAGCAGTGTCAGGGCATGCCTTTGTTTAGCCATGGGTATAAAAGACCACTATATTTATTGATACTACATTTTTTACCATTTTTAACTATTGACTTGAATGATATACTGTACCATATGCTATATGGCGATTACCATTTCTTAAGATTGCTTGTATTGTTGGCCAGTGATTGACTGAGGGCCAAAAAGCTATGGGCAGCAGAAGTATCTTTTTTCTGCCTACATCCAATAGGGACCTGACTTTGAAACCTTTGAAATCAGTGATAAAATGTGCACTTTGGGGAATCCTGAATGGGCACAGGCCATTAAAGTTTCACGAAAAAGCATTGTAGCCCAAAATATTATCCCATCCCCTCTGTCGAGGTTTTATTTAACCTACATGTCTTTCAGATTGTTGGTCTAGGTCAGTAGAAACCATTCTATTTCATTACTCCCAACTTATATTCTAACAATTAAAATATTAGTTAACTTCCCATATAGGGGAAGCTTTTGGTGACAGTTTCAGCTGTCCACAACCACCAGTTATATGAGGCCATGCCCACTGACTTGTTAGGCATCGCTACTGGTAGTTTGTTAGGGAATCAGGGGTGTAACTACAGAGGAAGCAGACCCTGCAGCTGCAGGGGAGCCCAGGAGGTATAGGGGCCCATGAGGCCCAAATGAAAAGCAATTTCAACCTATACTGGTAAAACAGAACAACCTCTGGATATGTTGGGGGGCCTAAAATTTATTTGATGTGGGGCCCAGTAACTTCTTATTATGCCACTGTAGGGAAAAGAAACAAAGTAGGGCAATTATAAAGAAAATTGTTGAACTCGGCCTGAGACAGTGTAATCATATGTATATGGCCCTAATATATCTTTCATAATTCAATTGTTTCCTGTTCATGAGCAGTACTATTGTAAATGAAGGGTTAACCTAAGTGCACCTTCATCTAATGCAAAACTAATCCCCTACATGACCTAAATATAATAATTCTAGTAATTTGAGTTCATTAACATTGTCTAACCACAGACGTGTCACAATATATCGTGCAATGTTATGTAGTTGTCACACTGTGCGGTATTATTACAATATATTTCTGCATTAATAATATATCATTTTATTATAATTGACGTGTGGGTTTCCTCTTGCAAATAAATGAATAACTCAAAGAGAAGTAAACATAAAACCTAAAAATACAATTGATTTGCCCCTTCAAAGCGGCTGTTTATATGCATTGCACACAGAAATAATGAGGCCCTGAAGAAATTGATCCGTTTTAATAACATTGCCTACAGTGCTTTCATTATGATTTGCAAAATGAGGTTTACCCTGTTACGACGTTCCATTATTAAATTCTAATAAATGTTCTTTATTTATTTATTTCACCCCAAGGGAAAGAAATAAAGTAGAAATACAAAGAGAACTTTTAAAAAATATAATGGCAGCAATGCATTATATTTGATGCTGCCCAAGAGGCTGTTAAATGATACTTTGATTCTGTATATCCATTACTGGCTGTGTGTCTTAAAGAAATTCTGCCATGGGAAAACATGTTTTTTTTTGTTTTAGTACTCAAAAGAGTAAACAGATTTTTTTTTTAGCTACTTTTCAGAGTCTGGTTTGTACTACATGATGAAGCCTCCATTAACTGATATTACATTCCTATTAATTCATTGTGTTAATTTGCTGGGGCTTAAAGGTATACTGTCATGGGAAAGCATGTTTTTTTCAAAATACATCAGTAATAGTGCTGCTCCAGCAGAATTCTGCACTGAAATCCATTTTTCAAAAGAACAGTTTTTTTTATATTTAATTTTGAAATCTGACACAGGGATAGACATATTGCCAGTTTCCCAGCTGCCCCCAGTCATGTGACTTGTGCTCTGATAAACTTCAGTCGCTCTTTACTGCTGTACTGCAAGTTGGAGTGATATCACCCTCTCCCTTCCCCCCCCCAGCAGCCTAACAATAGATAGCAGCTCCCTAACACAAGATAACAGTTCCCAGGAAGATCTAAGAACAGCAATGACTGGGGGCAGCTGGGAAACTGACAATATGTCTAGCCCCATGTCAGATTTCAAATTTAAGTATAGAAAAATCTGTTTGCTCTTTTGAGAAATGGATTTCAGTGCAGAATTCTGCTGGAACAGCTCTATTAACTGATTCATTTTGAAAAAAAAAAACATGTTTTCCTATGACAGTATCTGTTTAATGATTTGGTGGGATGTTAGAGCTTAGCACTGCTCTTGAGCTCCAATAACCCATAGTATAACACTTGTTCTGATATTGGATATTTAAATCAGCCCCACATATTGTTTATGCTGCCATTGTCAACAATATTTGGCCAGACTGCCCACATGCTTCCATACTACTTTCCTATTGTAGTTATAACTTCTGATAAGTAACCAGCAGGATACTTGACATGGGCATGGAAGGAACTTTTGATATAGTGACCTGCCAAAAGAAGTATTTTTTTATACTGAGCGAATTAGTCATTTGGATTTGAATTTACAATTAGACATTCATCCCTGGTTTCTTATGAGGGAAAATTAAAAAATATAGAAATTGTTTCTAAAATATGCCATGGAGGAAAGAAGACTAGAATATATGTGATTATCATATAACCACAGAAGATAACATTATTGCCCTTCTCTCTTCTAATGTGGGCTTATGAATTTGGCCTGCTTTTGCTTTTCCTTGCATTAAATGAAGAGTGACACGTCATATATAACTACAGAAAAGCAGTGTCAGCTCATTATATCGGGTTCCACTGCTCAGGGCGAAACTGTAATCAAGATGATGCAGCAATCCTCCATTGACCCATGAGCTATACGATTTTGGTGAAGTCAGTATTTCCAATTGTTGTGTGCTGAAAGGGTGCTCTTGTCATGATGATGGATAGCTGGATAGATTCCTAACGATGATCCAAAAGTCTCCAAAAAGAAACCCTCACAATGACTATCTGGTTTGAATGAGTTGAATTCAATTGGTGCTACCACCTTAAAAATTTTTTTTTTTAACACTACCCTTTAAAACTAGCCTCTCTCTTGGCAGGGAAAAAAACTGTTTTGTTTAAAGAGTAAGGCATTTTTTAGTAGCTTAAAGCACAAAATATCTCAATGTCTTAATTATACTGATAATGGGTTGAGTGCAGAGGACCTCTTGTTTTTGTCTATTGAGAAAACATATCACCCATCAAAGGAACTGCCTGCAAAAAATAATGATTTATCACCAGAGCTTCACTTATTTAATGAGAATCTGTAGGAACGCTGTGTTTCTAGTGTGTAGGAAGTGCTACATTTAATATTATATGGGCCAAATATATCTTTCTAATTTTAAGTAAATATTTACACCTTTTTTTTAGTTTGAATGTACCTTATAGAGTAAATGTGGCTATAGATGTTACAATTACGATCTTTCCTGGAAAAGATGTTTCCAAGAAAGATCGTTCGTTTCAATACACACGTGTAGAGCAGAATCGTCAGATATAGATATAGAAACAATAGAATTCTACCTGTATATGACGATTCAGCACTACCAATGGCCGATGTTTGGGTACCTTCAAAGGCACCTGATAAAAAATTTCTGGCCAGCCTGATCAACGAACCGACCAATATACAAGTCTTGTGCCAATCAAGTTGCTCGTATACCATGAAAATGTTTTCTTACGATATTATCAGTGCGTCTATGGCCACCTTAAAAGGCTGTTTAATATGATCATCATCCTTCTTTCATAAACACACACAAGAAGGTATTGACTATTTTAACCAAACTGATATCTGCCCATTTAGTAACCTCAAATGTGATGCCTTAAGTGGATTCCAATATAAAAATAATTCCCCTTCACTTATTTACATGCAATACTGAAAAAGCAGCTCTTAAAGTGAACACCTCTCATTGATTTTAAAATGCCATACTCTGTTTAAAAGCATAGTAAGGGAGTATTGCCTTCACTTAAACGTGAACTATAAGGGAGCAATGATGCATTTACTTTTGCTCCTAAAAGGAGATGTAGATTTACAGTAGGTACTCCACTGGCTCCAGTGTGGCTCAGAGACTTACCCTATGCCCGATATCTACAAAAGGGATGCAGACTGATCCTCCATCCCTCCTCTCCATGCAGGTCCATAATACATACTAGAACCTATTAACTATTGACTGTGATGATATACTTATCTTTTAGTGATGAACAGAAAATACTATAGGGGGTTTATTTATCAAAGTCCAATTTTGTCTCAACATTTTCTGCTACAAACTGCAATCAAATCTGCTCGGGTTTTTTAGGCTTATTTATTATTACATTTCCCCGAAAATCTGCTTTGCAGGAAAAAAAGCCGATTTTCACAATTTTTTTCATCCGAAAACTCCGATTTCTTATGCTTTTTTGCTTGCAAACTCGGGGTATTGCACGAAACCCAGTGCACATCAAAAAATCATTGAGACTTTTCCCATTGACTTATATGCAACCTCGACAGGTCTGAGATGTGATTTTCTGATTTGGACATTTCCATCCTCTGAGTTTAATAAATTATAAAATAAATAACTAAAAAAAAAGCCACAAATGCTAGTGGATGGGGAGGCTTTGGCCTTTTTATTACCAACGCCTGTGAGACACCCATTATATTTGCTGAACTTATCACTAGGTAACACTTGCACAGACCCACACACATTACACCTATTACACTTTTCATTTAGCTTTTCCTTTTTCTTCTCCTTCTACAAATATACTAACACCTGTACTTATACTTATACTCACACACATACACACACAAGTGTGCACTTATATAATCTCAACAACACCAATTAGGACCGCTTCAACTCACCACCACTTGGCTGCTTCCCTGTGGTGTCGGGTGCTCGGTCCGCAGTGTCCCCACTGCCACCAATGTATACACGAACAGATGGGCGGCACTCCGATAAAAAACAGTTTTTTTATTGCTGGGCACTGTGGAAATACATAGGCCTATGTATTTCCACAGTGCCCAGCAATAAAAAACCTGTGTAGTGCCGTCCATCTGTTCGTGTATACATGTGCACTTATATATACAACTTTACTTTTCCTTCATTATAGTCTCTTCACAATCACATTTTTTTTTTTAAAATGGGCGTTGGTCTGGGCAGTCTCCCCTTCAAAAGCCGCATATGCAGGTGGCGGGGGAGGATCTAGTCCACAGATTGAAACCAAGGTTTTATATTTTGATCACAGGTAAACAGGTTAGGGACCGCCGTATGGGGTTTACCTTGACGTGGTATGGCGGCTTACCAATTTTATGATCATAACTTTGTAACAAAAAACCCTGTTTTTCTTTTTTAGACAGGGAATTATTATATGGCCTTAGGAGTGCACCCACAACCCTCCTCTTGTACCTTTAGTAAATAAACCGCTACATTTTTGAATGGGTATTCTTGCTAGTCCAGAAGGATACTCCAAAATCCTAGGTTATTCCTATGTGTATATATATATATATATATATATATATATATATATATATATATATATTATATTTATATATATATACAAGAAAATTCCTGCCAATTTTAATTGGTGATCAATTGGAAAGAAATAAAGGGGAGTTTTAATGAATTTACCTGTACTAAGAAAATAGTTTCTTTGTGCCATTTTGCAAGACAAAAGCATATATAAATAAAGACTCTTTACATGTTAAATATTATACCACACTAAACTTTATTGAAACTGAACAGATATCTTGTAAAGAAAATGCTTTACCACAAGTGCAAAAATTGTATTACCTTGTTCACAGGACTTCCTGTAGACTTAAAAATTCATTTTGTATCCCGATTTAAAATACGTATCAAGGACCTGACCAGTTCAGGTGTGCCATTCCAAGGTTAAGATTAAGATATGAAAACCATAGGTCAGCGTTCAAAATTCTCATAATAATCAGTGCTATTTGAAAATGGCAGCCAGCTTGAGAATACATTTCAAAAAGGTATAAATTGTAGGTCTGTAAACAACGTTTGGTACTCTACAAAGGAGCTAACACCTGCAACTACATTTACGGCAGTGACAATGCTAGATTGAGCTACGCCATTTCAGAAATAATCAAAAATAACTATTATTTATAAAGAAATTTGATTGCAGAATTGGTGCAGAAGATTAGCCTAACTGGTAGGTTAGAGTTTGGTACTTCATGATTCATTTAAAAGCAGCAGTTAATACCTTAGATCCAGTGCACAGAATACCATAGAAAAAAAGAAAGAAAGAAGAAAGGATTCGGGCAGAGAGTTGTACCTGAAAAAGTGTTGACTGTCAAAGAAACCACAGAGTACACACGATAAATCCAGATATTACACTAATATAATAAAACAAGTTATCGTCTTGTAAGTCACACTCACAAAGATAGCAAAGTAGAAATCTTTATATATTTATATGTATATGCATAAGTAGAAAGAATTTACAGCACAAAGGAACCTTTTGGTGCAACACTGGATATACTAACACTGTGATGGAATGTACGTTAGATTTTCTTTCAGATTAGAAAATTTGGTCCTCGTCTCATGAACATGTTTTTTTTTTCTTTACCAGCATTAAGTTATTATCACAATGGTAACCTGTTTCACTAGGTGGTGTGACAAAATGAGAGGTCTTCGTTAACTTTATTACACATTTTTATGATTTTTTTCTGAAAAAACTCTTCAGTGGCAGTGTCAGTTTAATTGGCCCCTTTTCCGAGGAAATTCTCAGATATTCGTTTTTTGGGAAGAGTAAACAGACGATTGTTGGCAGAAAGGAGGCTTGTTTTATCATTCAAAGTTCATATTTTCTTCTTCCACAGTCTATACGACTTTCTTAGAAGTTCTTAGAAGGATAGGTGGTATAAAACCAGTCACATTTTTAATTGATTTTCCAGTTTATTTCTCGCAGTTCTTCAATAAATATGGGGGGGCTTACTTTTTGTGCACGTCCTCGTGCCTGATAATTTTATATGTAATCCAGTAAAAGATGTTAAAAATGAGGAAGGCCAACGGGAAGGCAGCCCGAGATATTGTGTCAATCCTTTTTGCACGATCAACAAATTTCTTTTTGATGGATTCTGAATCTTTTGGTTGAGCAGGAGGGGGGATGGGAGGAGCGGCTTTAACTGCTGTACCATCTTTGACTTGCAGACAGTGACCCATCCCGTATCCACTAAAGTTAAAGCGGCTCTCTCGGACATCTTCTTCCTGAAATACAAGTAACGAGAGACTTATTCTAGTTGTATGTTATTAAACTCAGTGCTTTCAATAGTAGTACTGTAGTATACTATTGTATATACAAGATATCTCTCTCTCGTCTTGGAGTCGGATGACTCATGCCTTTGACCTCATGCCTCTATGTGGTCATGGAACTTTGAACTCATGCCTTTATGTGGTCATAGATCTTCTTAGTGACTTACAAAAGGGCCTACAGACATAACTGCTTTTTGTGGGTTGCTGTAATGTTCTTGGTACTTTTTTCCCCCCATCAGTCTAGAACACATTATAGATCATTCCATGGATCATTAATCATTTCAAAACAGTTATAAATAAATCAGCCCCACTTTTTTTCCCAAACTTACCTTACTCAAACCATCATATATTACTTTCAGGCTGACATTTTAACTACATTTTGGTTATAATGTCTAACTGCTTTTGTTTTTGCACTGTATTTCAGTTTATATTGTAGAACTTTGAATACAGATGGTTCTTAAATCAAAGAGACATATCAAAATGAGTATTTGAAAGAATAAAAGCTTTACAAGTAGAGCCAATGCATCACCCTCTCCCTCCTGCAACTCCTCATTCTGCAGCTGAAATTCCCCACTAGGTGAGCGCATTTAAGAAGTCGAAAGCTTCACAAAGCATAACAGACAGGGAAATAAGCATTCTAAGTGGAACCCTAGAGTGCTGGAGATTTTGAAAACGTGATTGTGTTTGCCTGGACGAGAAATAAACAGCGGGATAGGCAACGACTGATGAACACTTTCATTGGATAAAGAAGGTACTTCTAAAGGAAAACATCTTAGAAATGCTGCATGGGAAGATCTAGGGAGATTACATGACTATAAGGTTTCTTCATCTCCAACCCTTTTACTGCCAGACAGATTTTTTCCTTCTCGCCGTTACTCTGTGGGTGAAAAAGCTTGGGCGAGTTTAAACTAAGATTTGATCAATCTGGCTTGGAGGTTAATAATGGAGATCAACAAACAATAAATCAGAACAAGCACTTGCTCAACACATGAAGAATAACAATCAAACGTTGAGAACTTAATGGGGTATATTTATCAAAGAGTGAAGTTAATAGTGAAGTTGCGCCACTAGAGTGAAATTCCGCCACTCTCCATTCATTTCTATGGGATTTTTATAGGCGTATTTATCAAAGGGTGAACTTTCACTTTCACCCATTGATAAATACGCCTTTCAAAATCCCATAGAAATGAATTGAGAGCTGCGGAATTTCACTCAAGTGGCAGAACTTCACTCTTTGATAAATTTACACGAAAATGTGGCATATTACGGGGGTTATTTATCAAAGTCAGAATTTATCTCAATATTTTCTGCTACAAACTCCAGTCAAATCCACTCAGGTTTTTTGCGCTTATTTATTATTACAATTTCCCGAAAATATCTGATTTTCACAATTTTTTCGGATTTTTCAACCTTTGGGATATTGCATGAAACCCAGCGTACATCAAAAAACCATTGGGACTTCAGCCATTGACTTATATGCAACCTCAACAGGTCTGAGATGCCGGATTTTCTGATTTGGACTTTTGCATCCTCGGGTTTAATAAATTTTGATTTTTGCATCCGGAGTTTAGTAAATAACCCCCTACTAGTAAAAGTAGAGAAAACAGCACAACCCAGTGGTCAAAGGCCAATCTAATTTACTCCACAGAGAGATAAGCCAAAACTCAAACATAAGAAATAAGGATCCAGGTGGGGTTACATTAATATAGAAAAAACATCAATCAATACAATATATTCCTCTGTATTCTGTCAATCCTGCTTGGCACAGTGTTATATCTGGTAGCAGATTTTATGATAAGAATTATAACATGTGCAAATCTCTCCTGCATGATCCGATTCACTAAATTCGAGTGAAGGGTTCGAATTAAAAAAACTTCAAATTTCGAAGTTTTTTCGGGCTACTTCGACCATCGAATGGGCTACTTCGACCTTCGACTACGAAAATCAAACGATTCGAACTAAAAATCGTTCGACTATTCGACCATTCGATAGTCGAAGTACTGTCTCTTTAAGTAAAACTTCGACCCCCTACTTCGGCAGCTAAAAGCTACCGAAGTCAATGTTAGCCTATGGGGAAGGTCCCCATAGGCTTGCCTGGGATTTTTCGATCGAAGGATTTTCCTTCGAACGTTGGATTAAAATCCTTCGAATCGTTCGATCGAATGAAAAATCCTTCGATCGATCGCAGGATTTGCGCTAAATCGTTCGACTTCGATATTCGAAGTCGAACGATTTTAGTTCCTAGTCGAATATCGAGGGTTAATTAACCCTCGATATTCGACCCATAGTGAATCGGCCCCGATGGGTTTCTCTGGACCATCTAAATGCAGGTAAGAATGTCGTACATTTACACAAGTTCAACAATTCAAGAGCAAAAAAATCCAACACTGCTGTTTTGCTAGTAAAGGTATCAGATCTGTTATCTGGAAACCCATTATCCAGAAAGCTCAGAATTACGGGGAGACCATCTCCCATAGACTCCATTTTAATCAAATAGTTCGCATTTTAAAAAATCCATTCCTTTATCTGTGTAATAATAAAACAGTATTTGATCCCAACAAAGATATAATTAATGCAAAACAATCCTGTTGGGTTCAATTAACGTTTACATGATTTTTAACAGACTTAAGGTACGGAGAACCAAATTATGGAAAGATCTGTTATCCATAAAATCCCAGGTCCTGAGAATTCTGGATAACAGGTCCCATATCTATATACTACTTGTTGATTATGTGTTGTTCTAGGACAAGTAGAAAGAAAGGCTTGGACAGATAAGGGTTTTCAGAGAAGGGTTAAGAGATAAATCTGTTCATACAAGACAAAGCTGAGCCGGTGGCAATATTGTTTTGCTGCTATATCTCTCATTTTCTTTCCCTTAATAATTTTTATTACTGTATGCGCTAAAAACAAGAAAACAGGATTTGGTTTTTTTTTTGTTTTTTTGCCCTGGCAAATGGTGTAAATATGTTCTAGCTGTGGGGTGCATGAATTGTTGTAAATAAAAGCTGCTGTGAACTCCAATATAAGAAAAGCAAGGCTTTAATTCTGATTCCATAGCTTTTTATTTCAAAGCTGCTTAAAAGGAAACTCTGTGCTCTTACATTACCCTGCAATATACCATGTAAATTATTATAATTAGAATGTCAGCAAGCAGGGAACGGCTGATCCATTACCCCAGGCTGTCATAAACTTTGTGTTCTAAACACCTTACGGGGTAAAAGTTAATTGTAAGCTGTTGTCGATGATATTGTAGATCTGATTTAATAACGTGTAAGGGATATTTTGGAGTTGGAGTGAAGGCTAAAGGAGAAGGAACACTAATTTCAAATAGAATGTTCATTAGGTATTATGGCTGCACAAATACAATATTAGACCATCTTATGGGCCCATTTACTTAGCTCGAGTGAAGGAATAGAGGAAAAAACTTCGAGTTTCGAATGTTTTTTTTGGCTACTTCGACCATCGAATGGGCTACTTCGACCTTCGACTTCAAATCAAACGATTCGAACTAAAAATCGTCCGACTATTCGACCATTCGATAGTCGAAGTACTGTCTCTTTAAGAAGAAACTTCGGCCCCCAAGTTCGCCACCTAAAAGCTACCGAAGTCAATGTTAGCCTATGGGGAAGGTCCCCATAGGCTTTGGTAGCTTTTTTTGGTCGAACAAAAATCGTTCGATCGATGGATTAAAATCCTTTGATCAAACGAATAGCGCTAAATCCTTCGACTTCGATATTCGAAGTCGAAGGATTTAACTTCGACAGTCAAATATCGAGGGTTAATTAACCCTCGATATTCGACCTTAAGTAAATATGCCCCTTAGTGTCATGATAGAAGCCAGATAGATTTAATATAAAAAAATCACTGTGTGTTATTCACCAGTACAGGTATGAGACCTATTATCCAGAATGCTCGGGACCTGGGGTTTTCCAGATATCGGATCTTTCCGTAATTTGGGTCTTTATACCTTAAGGCTACTAGAAATTAATTTAAACATTAAATAAACCCAATAGGTTGGTTTTGCTTCCAATAAGGATTAATTATATCTTAGTTGGGATCAAGTACAAGCTACTCTTTTTTAAAAATTTGGATTATTTGAAAAAAATGGAGTCTATGGGAGACAGCCATTCCGTATTTCGGAGCTATCTGGATATTTCCTGATAAGGGATCCTATACCTAAACAAGGTCTGGGATCCGTTATCCAGAAACCCGTTATCCAGAAAGCTCTGAATTACGGAAGGGCCATCTCCCATAGACTCCGTTGTATTCAAATAATGAATGAAAAATGATTTCATTTTTTTGTGGGCTAGGCTCAAGTCATGGAATGCTAAGTGCACAAATTGTGGCCCTTGGAGCAAAGCACTTGGGTTTAGCCTTTACAGCGCTGCCATCTGTGATCTGTACCTTGTACCAAAAATATAGCACAATGCTGATACGTGCAAACAGACGAGAAAGCTAGTAGAGATGCAGTGAATACACTATTTTGGGATTCGGCTGAATCCCAAATCCTTCATGAAGGATTCAGGCAAACTGAATCCTAATTTACATATGCAAATTAGCACCAGGAAGGGTACAAAAGAACTGCATACATTTGACAAAAAGTCACTGGATTTTAAGGATTCAGATTTGGTACGCCCAGTTACTTTTATTCGGCTGAATCCAAATCCTGTTGAAAAAGGCTGAATCCCGAACCAAATCAATTGCCTCCTTCAAAGGTATTACTGTGTGGGGGTTTCAGAAAGTTGGTTGAGGTGTATATTTCTAAACATAAATTTTTATTAGCGGTGAGTGATTTTTTTCGCCAGCCATGGATTCACAGCGCAATTCCGCCATTTGTGACTTTGTCAGCAAAACTGCAACAAAAATTTGCTTTGAAAAAATTTGCCGTGACGAAAACATCGGCGAAACAAAAATGTTGCAGAGACAAAAAAGTCGCCATAAGAAAATTCACCCATTGACTTTAATGCATTTGGACAAAAAAAGTCGCCATAGGAAAAAACGCCCATTGACGTAACAAAAAAATAACAGAGACAAAAAAAGTTGCCACAATAAAAAAAACTCATATTGACTTGCATTTGGAGCGAGAAAAATTGTTGTGCATAAAAAAAAAATGACACCCGTTAACTTTAATGCGTTTGGCAGATTTTTTCGTGTTTCGCTTGTTTTTCACAGTTTTGCGAATTTTTTACTCATCACTAGTTTTGATCAAACTCGAATGTTTTAAAGGGAGATACTGTGAATTGTTACCCACTAGAAAACAAGTCATAATTGGCTTTTTCTGTTTTACTTGTACCTCGTGAAATGTTATTTATCATTTAAATCATTGGGGCCAACATAAATAATCTCTTTTCCATTATCTTTTAATAACAACACTATATTTTCTTCTCTGTTCCCGGGTACTAAAGTGCTTCTTGTATAAGATGATGCAGGGTATTTGGACTGAGAACCATTGATGGTCTCAATAAAACAGTGATCTGGTCTACACTTTAATCTTGAATTCCCCTGTTATCTAATATAGTGGATGAACTGCTCACCCATGACCTCTATCTTGGCAAAGCTCAGGGTCTCATTCTGATAAATGACATTTCCAGAATATTCACTTACTTCTTATGCCACTGCCAATAATGTTCAATCAGTCAAGTTCAATCAGACACAAGAAAATGGGCACTTTTAGAAAACTAAAAGGCAGATTTACTAAAGGGCGACCGCTTTGCACACATTCGTCAGGCTCAAATTCGATACCACTACGCTAAGTCACTAATATGCGAAGTTGCGTCCTGGGCACCAAACGCAGGCGATTTTACGCTAGCAGCTCTTCCGCAGTGCGAACATTCCATAGTGAAGATGCGCTAGCGTTCTTTTGTGCCTAGAGAAAATTTGCTAGAGATCTTATGATTGGGTCAATTTGAAGAGGGCGGGTACATTAAAGTTGTATGGACGTCTTTATTATAAATGTTGGTGCAAATGCTTGAAGTTACCACTTTTTATAAAAAATGTCATGGGAACCTTAATAAAGACAAAAGAGTTAATATTATTCCCTACACATGAGCCGACTGTATAATGAATGGTCCATATGATCTCAAATGTCTGGGGAAAAAAGTACAGGGCATTCGTAGGCAATCCCGCTTAAAAAAATGAAAAGTCGCCAGCATTTTTAAACTTTAATGCATTTTCGGCAGACAGGATATGATGTAAGATGACGTAAGATTGAGGAAGATCCAGCTTCATTTTAGCAGTTCACATGTTCTGAGGTGGCGAAGTCAAAATTGGCGAAAGAGGTAACCGCATTTTACTGAATTTGCGGATCAACAACCATTTGCCTGAGCGAAAAGTCGCCTGGTGACAGAGTGCAAATGAACGATAGCGACAGTCCCGTTCGCTAATGAATTGTCGTCTGCATCTGTTAGTGAATTTGTAATGTCCCTGTGGATTGGATTTCTAGCGAATTTTCACTAGCAACGGCCACTTCGCCATTTAGTGAATATTCCTCTAAGTTGGCAGCTAATGTAGAACAATGCTGGTTTTTTTCTATCAAGTTGATATTTCAGTGGGGGTTTGACAAGCCTAGTTTTGTAACAATAAATACAAATCAGGTTGTTGTCTGATAATATACTGTAGCAGTGATATCCAGGGTTGAACTGATAATCTCATGCCAAAAACAAAAATAAGAAATCCCCGAACATACTGCTGTGTCTGTATCAATTATAAGATGTTGCATGAGCGAAGGGTATTCCAATAAATGTCACGGTTACCTGCGCTAGAAGCCGGAGAGCGACAGCAAGCCATCACATGTTGCCATGGTAACCGTGTTCCTTGAATGAAAGCAATTATTCGCAATATCCTGCGCTGCCTTCGTGAAAAGCAGATTGGAGCGAGGTTTTCAGAAATGGTTGGACCCAATGAGACGATGATGGCTTTCTAATGAGACATGGTGGGTGACGGATTTTCGAGGCAGTTAAAATATTGCAGTTCACACATAACTGCTTGTCTGTGGCTGATGTCTTTTAAATAGGACAGATATAATAACTACAAAAAATATAGGGCTTTGCCAGTATCTGTGCATTTGTACAAGTGTTCAGAATATAATAAAGAGCCACTTTTATGCCATCCTTTTTGTCTGAACATTTCTGTCACTTCTCTTTCAAATGAGATCTACTTAATTCCTCTGTTTTAAATCGCTTGCCTCTTACAGTATATCCAACTACGCAGGGAACATAGAACCCACGTTATAAAAGGGATATTATTGTCACCAAGGAGGGTCATGGCCACATAAATAAGTGCTTGTGTATATAGCTCATGAAACAACAGTGTATCTTTAAACATTTTGGAGCAGATTTACTAAAGGGCGAAGTGGCCGTCGCTAGCGGAAAAAAAAAAAATTCGCCAGAAATCCCATCTGCAGAGGACAATTAGCTAGTGAATGAGTTCATCGCTTACTAAGTTGCGCGCCATTTAAAGGAAAACTATACCCCCCAAACAATGTAGGTCTCTATAAAAAGATATTGCATAAAACAGCTCATATGTAAAACCCTGCTTCATGTAAATAAACCATTTTCATAATAATATACTTTTCTAGTAGTATGTGCCATTGCTAATCATAAATAGAAAATTGCCATTTTAAAAAATAAGGGCCGCCCCCTGGGATCGTAGGATTCACTGTACTCACAAACATACCAACAAACCATACATGTTAGGTCACATGAGCCAATTAACAGACAGAGTTGTGTCTTTTGCTTCCACACTTCTTCCTGTTACAGTTAGAGTTGTAGTATTTCTGGTCAGGTGATCTCTGAGGCAGCACACAGACCATCACGAAATGGTGGCTCAAGGCAAGAGATGTAAAAGGGCAAGATTTACTTAAATATATATTCCAGTTTGGTAAGATTCTTTAATATGCCACTTAATATGATATGAACTATCTGTTGCTTAAGTGTTCATTTTGGGGTTATAGTTCCCCTTTAACCACATGAATTTTTGCTCAGATGAACGTTCGTTACTCTACAAATTCACTGAAAATCTATTTTTTTCATGCCAGAGTTTCCTTCACCAGGTTATACCTTGCGAATTGTTTAGACGAAGCTTCATCCACCTCAATCTTCTGTCAGCAACATCATATCCTGTATGCTAATGTATGCTAAAAAGTTATTAGTAAAAAAAAAAAAACGCTGGTGTTTTTTCATGTTTTAAAATGGGATTAAGTTTAAAAGTTGTAACTGTTAAATATTTGTGTTTTAATAATTTTTTTTAAACATTTGAGGGGCATGCCACATTTGTTCGAGTGCTCATGTCTATTACAATAAAGAATCTATTTTGTCTTTATTTTGCTTCCTTGTACATTTTTAATATTAAGTGGCCACTTCAAGCATTTGCACCAACAGGATTCCCTACGAATGCGCGTCGCCACATCCTTACCTCCCAACTGTCCCGTTTTTAGCAGGACAGTCCTGCTTTTGACAGTTCAACCTGCAGTCCCAGATTTGTACTGAAATGTCCCACATTTTTCTTTTGATCTATAATACATACTTAAGATACTTTTGTAACAGTTTTAGATAAGATAATAACTAAGGCTTACAGCTTAAAGGGCAATTCACCTTCATTAGCAAAACTGAATCACAGCCCTGCCCCCATTGTGTCACAACCCCCCCACCTGGATTCAACCAGGCCAAAAGGTGGTAACCATCCATCATGTCTGTTCCTTTGTGAACACATTCAGAGGATTTTGCCATGAAAATCTAGTGTTACTTTGGTGAAATCTGCCAACACAGTGGTTCTGGATGTGAACAGAAGAAGGAGACTACTGCCCATGGTAGAGTCTGAAATCATCCTTCATATTTTGGCAGGCTAATTTCAGCCTTGTGTGGGCCTAGCTTAATGCCTTAGGGCACACAAACTTTAGATGCCACATGCTGGCATTAGCCTCCTGTCCTGTCTGCTCCTGGAATCAGCTTTAGCTATTACTTTGGCTTTCATATTCCAAGTTCCTAAAATGTAAATTGTTAGTCCTCTTCAAATGCTTCTATTCCCCGCTATGGATCTATGAGTAGCTGGAGAAACTCTGCCGTGAATTATAATTTTTTCATATTTTTTCTTATCTAAATACATTTGCGGTATGCTTCTAATACTGCAAGCACTGTGCATTTAAACAATGGCGGATTGGGGTTGTTGGCTTTTCCTTTATTCAAGCGGGTGCCCTTTAAGAGCCAGACTAACTATTAATAGGTTGCTTAATTGACCTTTCAGCTACACAAGGGATTCAAGGCTTGCAGATTGGCCATTCAGTATGTCTCTGTTGTATTGATAAAATATAAAGTCTTAGGAATGACTCATTAGGGAAAGGGACCATTAACTGAAAGAAGTAGGAAATGAATAAATGTAGAAATGGCTGCCCTTCTCTCGCTGAGTAGTACACTTAACGTAGTCATTCAGCAAATGCGGACACATTAACCTACGCTTTGTTTTTCATTAGTGATGGGCAAATTTATTTGCCAGGCGCGAATTTGCAGCAAATTCACACGATTTGCGAAACTGCAGCGAAAATTTGCCAGCGTCGAAATTAATTGGCGTTTTTTTGACGCCGGCGTTCTGTTATCCAGAAAACCCAAGGTTCTGCTTTATAATTACAAAAAATAAAGGAAAAGAGTTAGAAGTGAAGGGTTCTTTTTTGGAGAGACCCAGTGAGAATCACATCAGATGAATTTATAATCAGCTTTTGCAGCTTTATAGTTCATGTAAGCTTTAAAGTGAGAGATTTGTATAACACACAGCTGAATACAGCCCCAGCATTTCTCTCTGCCCTTTTTTCTCGTAAGCCTCTCTCTTGGCATATAAAGCCGTGTAATGTCCTAGCTAGCCAACTGACATCTATATACTCCATATACCAGCGTCCCAGTCATATGTTTTTACGTAATTACTTGCTTGAAGTCTATTCGCTTCTGCTCGGCAGCCAATGATTGATGCATATCATATGCAAGCCACCTTTATGAATGCCAATAACTGAACAGGCATATTGCCGATTCCTTGCCCTTATAGTCCTTCGTGCAATTGATGTGTATGCATAAAATGGTGATACACTTTGTTTTTATAAAATATATTTAAAGGGATCCTGTCATCGGAAAACATGGTTTTTTTTTTTCAAAACGCATCAGTTAATAGTGCTACTCCAGCAGAATTCTGCACTGAAATCCATTTCTCAAAAGAGCAAACAGATTTTTTTTTATATTCAATTTTGAAATCTGACATAGGGCTGGACATTTTGTCAAATTCCCAGCTGCCCCCAGTCATGTAACTTGCGCCTGCACTTTAGGAGTGAAATGCTTTCTGGCAGGCTGCTGTTTTTCCTTCTCAATGTAACTGAATGTGTCTGTGTTAGGGAGCTGCTATCTGGTTACCTTCCCATTGCTCTTTTGTTTGGCTGCTGGGGGGAGAAGGGAGGGGGGTGATATCACTCCAACTTGCAGTACAGCAGTAAAGAGTGATTGAAGTTTATCAGAGCACAAGTCACATGACTTGGGGCAGCTGGGAAATTGACATTATGTCTAGCCCCATGTCAGATTTCAAAATTGAATATAAAAAAATCTGTTTCCTCTTTAGAGAAATGGATTTCAGTGCAGAATTCTGCTGGAGTAGCACTATTAACTGATGCGTTTTGAAAATTCTTTTTTTCCTATGATAGTATCCCTTTAACAAAACCATCCCTTCAGTTTAAAAAGCCATGAATGCAGTTTAGTCATCAATTCCACATATATATACTGTATATGCATCTAGCATCCCAGCCTTGACAAAGTACAATAGATGTAACTAATCATTTGTGTCTTCTTTAATTAAATAAAGACCGCAAAACCCATCCATTTGGGCCTGCCTTATTAAATTACGCGCTGGTATTATATAGTTAGATTTGACACTGTATGCAATTGGCTACGGTCAAATGATTCAATAACATTACCCTTTTGTTATACCATTTGATACACTTAGGGATGCAATAGACTTCGCTATTAATTTATTTTCTTGTGTCTGTGATTTATAAGATGTGGTTCAGATTCATCTCTGTTCTATATGTGGTGCCATGATAATACGCAAATGTAACTGTACATGGCCTCTCCTCTTATAATAAACCCAATGCTACAGGAGTATAGGGGGACGACACCCCAATAGGTACAAGGAACAGAAAACTACAGCACATGAGTTAAATTGCAGTACAGGGATAACTGGTGTGTTTACTGGTGTCCAGCCAAACAATACAATGTTTCAGTGATATGCCCCCTTGTCAGGTTTACAGATTCTTTTTAGGAAAAGTGTCTCGTCCTATCATTCATAAATATATATTTAGCAAAATAGTTTCCCCCACCAGACAGGGAGGCTAACAGATCATTCACTAAAGTCATATATAATCATGTACATACATTTTACAATAAAGATTAACCGAAGTGCAGTCAAATACTACTATAGTATTTGTTCAGGGCCTGGGGTTTTCGGGTTAAGAGATCTTCCCGTAATTTGGTTCCCCATACTTTGTTTACTAAAAAATCATAAATCCAATATTTCTTTTGCCTCCAACAAAGATGAATGACATCTTAGTTAGGATAAAGTACAAGGTACTGTTTTTTTATTATTATTATTATTATTATTATTATTGTTATTATTATTATAGAGAAAAAGGAAATCATTTTTAAAAATTGGAATGATTTGATTAAAATGGAGTCTATGGGAAACAGCCTTCCCATAATTCGTCGCTTTCTGGATAAAAGGTTTCCTGAATACTAGTACAACTGTACTATAATTATAGTTATTGAGAAATAGCTGGGACCAATCTGTACAGTATATGCAAATTATGGTTTGGAACTGGTTTGGGATTCAGCCAAATACTTCCTGAAAGATTTGGGGTTCGGCCAAATCCTGAAAATGTAAATGCATTTAGTGCAACCCAACACCTTCCATTTTTCTGATTTCTGAGTTTTTTTTGTATGCCTTAGTAACCTTCCTTATTCCGTGAAAATGGAGCATTTCAAGAAAAATCTGATTTTTGCTTTCTAAAATCCCTAACTGAGATGGGCTTCAGATGAAAAATTGCTACATGAAATTGCAGAAAAGCCATTAAAAACAATCAATACGTCTGCCCTATAGGCATATGGAAAAATCAATCCGGGTTAACTGACAGCATATTTATCTTGATTGCCTTAAACACCGTTCCACTGACAGACCATAGTCTCTGATAAAATCATCAATACTAATATTTCATGATAATAATGAACGTTTATGGCCGTGGATTGCTGTTTTACATTTTCACATTCACAATTGAGCTGCTCTGAAACCATTGAAGTGCTAGGGAAATGCAACAAGGGCATCTACGGGAAGAAGCTAATGCCGCCACTTTATGACATCACACAATGGGGGTCATTTATCATCACTGGGCAAATTTGCACCTGGGTAGTAACCTACAGCAACCAATTACGTTATTGCTTTCATTGTTCTACCTGCTGATGACTGGAACAAATTAATTACTCACTGGTTGCTTTGGGTTATTGCCCAGGTGCATATATGTCCATTGTTGATAAATGAGCTGAGTGTCTGCTGGGAATTAGCAACCATTGTAGAGAAACTAATATGGACACATTTGTGAGGGTGCAAACAGTTGTTGGCTGCAGCAAGAAACGGTCATTATTCCTTAAATATACAAATATGGGGCCTCTAATGCAGGATGATGGATCTTTTCATAATTTGTATCTTCATACATTAAGGGGCTGATTTATGAACATTCGTAAAACATTTGTTTTTTCGAATCATACTTTTTATTGCAAATGAATTAATTTCTTATATAGTTAATTAATCAACAATTTTTTATTAATTTATCAAGTGTAAAACCCATAAAATCTACAAATACAAAAGGTCGGCAAGGAAAAGCTGAGAAGGTCATGTAGAAGACAATGGACTTTCCTTTTTCTTTTCTTTAGAGATGCACTGAGGGTGATTAGGGCCAGGAATCTGCCTTTTTTTAGCAGGATTCGCCCGAATCCCTGAATCCTTCATGAAAGATTCAGCCAAGTACTGAACCGAATCCTAACTTCCATATGTAAATAGGGATGGGAAGGGAAATTACGCAGGGTTTTTGTCAAAAAATTTACATATGCAAATTATGATTCAGATTTGGTTCAGTATTAGGCCGAATCTTTCACAAAGGAGTTAGCCAAATCCAAAATAGTGGTGCATCCTTACTTTTCTTGCAAAGATCAGGCTTTCATTTATGGTTTTAGTGGTTCTCAGAGATCAAAACGTTCATTGTTATATCAATTTTCCCTTCGTTCAGGAAAAATTCAGCGTTAACGAATTTGTCAACAGCTATTTTTGTTCGTACCTTTTTTTTATTTAGATCTTTCAATACATGATCTTTTAATGAGATTTTAGAAAACGAGAGTTTCATCGTGGTATCAAAAATCTCTAATACCCCTAAAATTCGACCTAGAAATGTTTAAATGAACCCAATAGGCTGGTTTTGCTTCCAAAAACGATTCATTATATCTTAGCTGGGATCAAGTGCAAACTACTGTTTTATTATTACAGGGATATCAGTTTTTAAAATTTGGCTTATCCGGATAAAATGGAGTCTATGGGAGATGGAGTTTATAGACTATGGGAAGTGAAATGCCAAAGGCACGGCCATTATTGTGTGAGTCCCCAGTCTCTAGTGATGCATGCTGGGATGTGCTGTAGGTACACTTTCCAGATGATGAAATTAGAAGTGACTGGCAGTAGCTCAAAGCATTTTCATTGTCCTGGATTTCCCCAGGGAAGACTGCTGTGATCAAACCTCAGGCTTGCCAATGCCCTCAGAGCGAGGATTTCGAGATTAAATTATAAAACGCTTTGATAGGACAAAGTAAAGGGACGTGTATGTTATGAACTCCCAGTGAACTTCAATTTGTTGTAGCTCAGAACTGGATATCAGAATATCTGCCCATCTGCTAATTGCCTGGGTTCTGCAACATGTTTAAGTAAAGTCAATGAACAGCCATGTAACTATATCCCTATTAGTGCAGGGGAAGGTTGTTGTTTCTAGCTGATTTACCAAAGCTCAGTAAAATATAATGGAAAAAAAAAGGAAGCTGAGATAAGGTTGGAAAAATCAGGGACATATATTATAAATGCAATCACTTTGCAATCAGTGCAATCAGTGCAGCAGTTGTAGTTGGATTTTTTTTAGACATGTACCTGATTTCTGACATGGAGGTCCGTTTACTAAGTATGAGCACAAAATATAGACAAATTCATCGCTGAATATGTTTTCACCAGTTTACTACCCTAAATATACATTTTCGAATTTTCTTGCGCAAGAATATGTGCTCGCCACATGTCACATTTGCTGAAAATAATGATACGTACACATTAATGCCTGGTTTACTAAACAGCGAAATTGCGAAAGACAAAATTTACGCCAGAATATTTGCATATAATTTACAGTGGCGGTAAATTATTTTTTCGCAAGAAAATTCTCAAGGGGACAGGAAATATCTTGTTTTACCCATCATTATTCCTGTTGCCATTCCTGACAGGAGAAGAGAGAAGTGACACGATAATCAAAGATGTTTTGGATTATTCTTTTTTCTGCTGTTTTTTCAGATGAAAGACGAATTATGACTAGGAGGGACCAAAGGCTTTGTCAGCCTAAATTAAACTACATCTATACGCTGCACATAGATTGATTAGTAAAACTTGTTCATTAATTTTTTTTATATGAATTTATTGCCAGGGGGTAAGTCTTGTGACTGGATGTATTGAAATGTGGATTTATATGATGTACTGTATACATGTTTGATTGGGTGAAATCTGTTTACTGTGTTGTTGATAATATCTATAAAGTTTAGCAGTTTTGAAGATACATATCTGGCCATGAATCATGCCATAATAAACGCCATAAAACAAGACTATTTTATAGCATAAATATTAGCAAACGTAATTTGTCGTCAGAAAACTTGCAGAAATGACCGCTAATGTAAACTGGTTCGATAACGTAGTTACTGCCAGTGATTGCAATGACTTCTGAGTGCATCGCAGTTTAGTAAACTGAGTCGCTGCAAATAATTGGGCCGAAACATATTCGCAGCGATAACATGCGGAAACATATAGTCAAATTTACCGCGCTTTGATAAATGGACCCCATGGTCTGGTAAACTTAATCTAATAGTGATTCATTGGTTCTGATAAGGGCTTGGCGTATAGCTTTCACACAAGGGGGCAAAATCGGTAAAGCACGAAGCGGCTAACGCTAGCTCAAATTCGCCAGCGAAGTAGACCTACTCTAGCGCTACTTCGCACACCTTACACCAGGCGAAGTGGGGAAGGGACGTAACTACGCTAATTCACTAACATGCGCATTTTACTGAACGTTACCTCTTGCGCCAGACTTGCCTTTGCCACCTCAGACCAGGCGAAGTGCAATAGAGTAGATAGGGATTGTTTTCAAAAAAATTATTTCTATGTCCCAAAAAACGCTGGCGTCTTTTCCTTTTTTAAGGGTGATAGGGTGAAAAAGATCGTAAATTTTTTTGGAGGGCAGCCTCCTTCCCCTCTACATTTCCTAACATATGGCACCTAAACTATACAGTGGGCACATGTATAGGGCAAAATAACAACTTTATTTTATGAAGGTTTCCCAGGCTTGTGTAGTGTAACTTCGGATTTTTGGGAATTAGTAGCGCCCTGACAAAACTTCGCCTGGCGAAGTGCGGTGAAGGCTGCGATAGCGCAACTCCACAGGTTAGTGATTTGCCCCAAGGACTTAAGGGCATATTTATTATGCTGTGTTAAAAACCAGCGGGATAATACACCACACGTAGCCAGGCTTTGCCGTGTAAAAAATGGCTTCAGACAAAAGCAATGTAATATAACCACAGCTAATCTGGCGTAAAATTACACATACCTTGATACATTTGCCATTTATTTTACACAGCTTTTTACACTGTTTTTTTTTTTGAGCAAAATTAATTTTACACAGCATAATAAATATGCCCCTTAGTGTACATTAAACAAAGAACTTCCAGCTGTCGGTAGAACTGCGGCGCAGCACATGAGCTCGGCTGGGTTTATATCTAATAACCTTATAATAGGAAAACTGTGCATGACTACTAAGATTATTGTACAGAAGTCGACACTTATATAGGTAAAAATACATTTACAAGTTGAAGCCTCAGTACAATGTAATAAGTGGATTTTCAGTGATATGGAAGCTTACATTAATCCCGGAGGGGAAAATGTGGGAGGAATGGCTTCAGATTAGAGCTTGACTTTAACATTCCAACAGAAGAGGCTTAATGAAAATATGTGCTGTACCTATAGACTTTTCTATTCATGTACAATGACTTCGGGCTTTGCTCCCCGAGAACAAGTGTTTATGAATTCATTTATGCTGCATGAACAGGACTACATGCAATCACGTACATTAACAAGTCAGAATGAAGCCAGGTTATGGTGTTTTAATCATTTTATCAGGAGGCCTATAAGGTTAAAAATATATCCCGCAATACAGGGATGGGATCCGTTATCCAGAAACCCATTATTCAGAAAGCTCCGAAGGCCCTCTCCCACCATTTTATCCAAATATTCCATTTTTTTTTCTCTGTAATAATAAAACAGGACCTTGTACTTGATCCCAACTTAGATATAATTAATCCTTATTGGAGGCAAAACCAGCCTATTGGGTTTATTTAATGTTTATATGAGTTTCTAGTATTTATGTATGGAGATCCAAATTACAGAAAGATCCCTTATCCAGAAAAACCCGAGGTCCAAAGCATTCTGATATAAACAGGTCCCATAGCTTTATAAATACAAATATTAACAGCAGCTGTTGAATTGAGTAAATAGATGTCACTGTTTGCATCAATCACTTATAGTACAGGTTACTAAAATCATGGTCTTCACTTCTTAGATGTCCCATTATGATTCAATGCAGGTGAGAAATTGTCTGAATACGCAGCAATTGTAGATTGTTTGAATTAATCAGTATGTTTAATTTAGTCTGGGCATGCCTGTCAAAAAATGACGATGGGTTATTGTTCCCAGATTATGAACCTGATTAAAAAGTTATTCCATGGTTTATCACGTGAAAACTCTTTTCTCCTAATTCAGTTCCAATTTTTCCCATAGACTTCAATAGACCTCAATAGAGTTTTCACGTGATAAACGTTTTTCTGAATTGATTTGCATCTCAAATCGAATCTTGTCCATGAGTTTGCAGGTGATTTCACTGTATCAAATCTGACCCAATTTTTTCAGGGTAAATAAATGTTTTTTTTGTACAATGCTTCTTGCCCTATCATTTTCTTGCTGTCTGACTTAGTGATGGGCGAATTTGCGCCGTTTTGCTTCGCCGAAAAATGTGCAAAATTCGTGAAACGGCGAAAAATTTTCAAAACGGCACTGACGTCTCGTTTTTGATGCCGGCGTCCATTTTTGACGCCAGCGTACTTTTTTGATGCCAGTGTCCATTTTTTTTTGACGCCAGTGAATCTTCACCAGCGAATTTTTTACGTCCGTTTCACAAATATATTCGCTGGTGGTGAATTGCCCAAATTCGCCGCAAATTCGCCCATCACTAGTCTGAATTTTTCCCTTTGACATGAATGAATTGTGGCATGTTAGAAGGGGTGTAAAACAACGGCCTAAGTTATGGCAATCAGAGGACATAAAAGAAAATAGTCACCTTTTTAAATACACCAAGTCACCAATTAGTTATTTTGTTAATGGATGATTTCAGCCATCGTGATAGACAGTCTAACATCATGAAGAAGGAAAAATACAGTGCAAATAGGAAGTTTATTTTAGATACATTTTTTTCTTCAAAAATCACTTTACTCGGGTTGATCAATAGACCCCTACTGTAAGGGGCCGATTCACGAAGGGTCGAATATTGAGGGTTAATTAACCCTCGATATTCGACTGGGAACTAAAATCGTTCGACTTCGAATATCGAAGTCGAACGATTTTGCGCAAATCCTGCGATCGATCGATCGAAGGATTTTTCGTTCGATCGAACGATTAAATCCTTCGAATCGAACGATTCGAAGGATTTTAATCAAACGATCGAAGGAAAATCCTTCGATCAAAAAATCACAGGC
The DNA here is from genome assembly GCA_038501925.1 of Xenopus petersii. Lineage (NCBI taxonomy): Eukaryota > Metazoa > Chordata > Amphibia > Anura > Pipidae > Xenopus > Xenopus petersii. Next base: position 168,491,625 of record CM076674.1, read on the forward strand.
AAGCCTATGGGGACCTTCCCCATAGGCTAACATTGACTTCGGTAGCTTTTAGCTGCCGAAGTAGGGGGTCGAAGTTTTTCTTAAAGGGACAGTACTTCGACTATCGAATGGTCGAATAGTCGTACGATTTTTACTTCTAATCGTTCGAATCGTTCGAATTCGATCGAATTCGATCAAATTTAACCAATTCGATGGTCGAAGTACCCAAAAAATACTTTGAAATTCGAATTTTTTTTTATTCGAACCCTTCACCCGAATTTCGTGAATCAGCCCCTAAGTGTAATTAGATTGTAGGCAAGCCAAATAAACCAACAGAAAGACGCAAACAAACTAGCGTATTGGCTTTCTAGCACTGTCTGTCTCTGTATCATTATAATTATTATTATTATTATTATTGACTAGCTTCAATTCTAAATTTGGAAATTAAAATTTACATAAGTGGTTAGAAAAAGTCAATGGGGAAGCTTTTTTTTATAAAAATTCAATTTGATCTAATTAAACCATGCAAGTGCGTTGAATTTGTATTCTACTAATCATTTTCCATGGTTTTACAAGCTCTCCAAAAAATTTGGAAAACCTGAAAAACTCAAATCAAATTCACGAGTGCAAAAAAATTTGAATTGCAAAAAATTCAATTTGAACATTGATAAATCAGCCCCTGAGAGTCATGAAGCTTTACCAAATACTAATGTTAAGCATTTTTCAAGTGTGCTCCATGTTAGATGTGGTTTTTATTCTAAGATATCCAATCAACCAAAAAGCTTAAAATCACTTTAATTGCCTAAATGAATGGACAAATAATCTCTAGAGCAAGACTCCCATAGGCACACATTTCTCTGTTTGATATTTACTCTGTGATTTACTGGAGGGACAAGCTCACCAGTGCTCATCTAAAATGATCTCAAACACCAATAATGAGTTTCCATGTTCCTTTTTTGTTGTCGTTTTTGTACTACCCAAAAGAATCGTATGTGCTATCATCAATTTTTACCCCAAACTCATTTTGTTTTTTTGTTTTTTTTGTATTCTCAAAGATCACAGTCTGGTTTTTTTTTTACCCTTAAGCTTGGATTGTAGATTTGGTTCAGAGTTCCGTATGCTGAGGAATCTGTACTCCGCAATCCATTCATGCGCCGCATGGACTCCACGCTTTCATTCCCAATAAGTACAGTCTGTCCCCAGATTGTCATAACAGATAGTGGCAGCAAAAAAATGGAAGAACAGTAAAATGAGTAAATGAAAAATGACACATTTGGAGAAAGCATGCAAAAAAAACATGAAAGAAATAATGTTCAAATAAAAAATATGGAAAAATGAAAAACAGACATAAGCACAAAAAAAGTCATATTTCAGTTCAGTAACTGCTATTCCTCCCGATGGCTGCCCTTCATAACATTCTCTTCTACCTACTGCAAAAGTGTAAATAAAAATGTACAATAACAAAATGTAAAAAAAACCTGCAGGTTAATGTCACACAAGGATGATTGGAATATACAGAATGGTTCTACTTGGGTGGAGAATGCCTTTATTCGTCATCACGTGCTAAAGTTCTAGCGCTAGTGGGAGCACAATGTACCAATGTAAGAACATTATTTAAAGGAGAAGGAAAGGCCTATATACTTGGGGGTGCCAAACGTTAGACACCCCCAAATGATATTATATACTTACCTGAAACCCGGGCCGGTGCTTCTATCAACAGAAAACTGCACCGGCCCAGAGTTCTTCCAGAGAGCATCATGGAGCGATCGGCTTTCTTATTCTTCTTTCTTTAAATTTCCCGGAGCAGACGTATGAGCAGTAGAACTGAATAGCTGACTTCTACGTTAAAGTTCGGCATGCGAAAGAAGAAGAAGGAAACCATCGCTCTGTGGTGCTCAGTGGAATAAACCCCTGGACTGAGGCAGTTTTCTGCTGATAGGAGTTTCAGGTAAGTAAATACAATCACTTGGGGATGCCTAACTTTTTACACCCCCAATAAATGCAGCCTTTCCTTCTCCATAAAAATACAAATAAAAAAATACAATTTTTTTTTTTAAAGTTTTCTCATTTTAAAAATCTGATGTTTAAGGATTCATAAAGAGTTTTCTTTCATAACACTAAGGGGCAAATTCACTAAAGGACGAAGCGCCTAACGCTAGCGTTAATTCGCCAGCGTAGTGCATTTTTGTTAATTCGCCGACACTGGCGTAAATTTTGCTAGTGTTACTTTGCACCCTGGCGAATTTGCGCAACGGACGTAACTACGCAAATTCACTGACGCACGCTACCTTTTACGCCAGACTTCCTTCGCCACCTCAGACCAGGCGAAGCGCAATAGAGTAGATAGGGATTGCTTCAAAAAAAGTTAAAAAAATTTCTGAGTCCCAAAAAACGCTGGCGTTTTTTCTTTTTTTATGGGTGATAGGCTGAAAAAGATCAAAATTTTTTTTTGGGGCTCCCCTCCTTCCCCCCTATATTTCCTGACTCATGGCACCTTAACTATACAGTGGGCACATGTGTAGGGCAAAATAAAAATGTTATTTGCTGTTTTGAAGGTTTCCCAGGCTCGTGTAGTGCTGCTACATATACCTCCGTTGTAACTTCAATTTGGCGCCGTATGCAAATTAAGCATCGCTAGAGTAACTTCGCTTTGCTTGGCGAATTAACGCTAGTGCAACTTCGCAACCTTACGGTTCCCCTGAGTTCAACTTCGGATTTTAATGAATTTGCGTAGCGCTGGCAAAAATACGACTGGCGAAGTGCGGTGAAGAGGACACTGGCGCAACTACGAATCTTAGTGAATTTGCCCCTAAGACTTCACCCAAGCAAACTGGTTCTCAGTGCTGTAGAATTTGGATAGGGCCACGTTATTCTCTTTTCTCGACCTTGCTCAGTAAAGACTCTTGTACAATTCTTGCTACTAGGATCATACATTTGCCAACACAAAATACGTCATCAATCCTATTTTTGGCTTTCAGTCACCGTCTCAAAATTGATTTGTTGTTCTGTCATCTCAGAATCTGGTCAGCCTGAACTCCACTTAATTCTCTGTTGGCCTCTTAGATTAAGTTGAGACTCGGACAAGTGTATTTACCATAGTGACTAAATCAATAACAAGGAGAACCAGTCTTATATAGATATATGGATTAAAATCGCATGAAGTCGTATTTAATTTGTTTTTCTGAATGATATGGCTTGCAAACATATGATGCCTTTTATGTGCAATAATCCTATTTATATGGATTCAGGGTTTCCTTTTACTGTTGTAACGTTCTGCTCTGTTATATTTTACTGTAGTTTGTTCTTCCTGTTTTGGCGTAGAATCAAACAAACTTTGCTACTTCTTCTACCAAAGTGACCATTTGAATGTCCTTCACTATTTCTGAAATGCAGTGTCCAAAGAATGGAGTTTTGAGGTCGATGACATAATGGGAATCGCTGACATTTGAATGGCATTTCTGGAGGCCTTCAGGCAGGCAAGGGGAAGAATACTGCATGTGCACACATTTTCTCGATCTAATTTTGCCATTAGCACAGGAAGGTACCATCTGTATCCCTGCGGTGGATGCCAACTGGAAGAACTAGTCAACTGAAAATGAGGATAAAAGAAGGTTTACACTAAACAATATCTATACTGGCGAATAAGATATTCTGTTGCCGTAGTTAGAGGCTATTTGGAAATGCATGAACATTGGCAAGGAACCAGCAGCAGCAAATACAGATGGAGACAGGTAACAATTATTTATTCATTGATTATTTTATATTTTATTTTTACCCCATCTTCTATAAAGATGTTGCTGGCTCGGCTTGCACTAAGCGTTGCCTAAGCTGCAACTGTCATTTACAGTGGACATTTAGGACATCCTTTCTTTAAATAAATCTAATACTTGCAACCTTTCAGCAATACATTATACACACAGCTGCACATCCTTTTTCCTTATAACTGCATGTCACACATTTTTCATACTGATCAGATTTGTGTACTGTTTCAGTTGCTTTTTTCCCTGCACAGTCCCCCATGTCAAGCCTCCTTCTTACACCATTCCTCATGCCAGGCCTGCTCCCTGTTGCCCAATGGCAAGTATACCTTCTGTGCAATTCATCTAGGGAGCCCTCCTCTCTGCATCTCGCCCCCCTCCCCCCATGATAAGTGAGAGCTTTAATTCAACCTTTGGCTCTGACTGGCTACTATAGCACTCCTATTGTTTTTAAAGGGGTTGTTCACCTTTAAACTAACTTTTAGTATGACACAGAGTGGGACATT